>OX451736.1:103022388-103622388 GCA_948472305.1 Vicia faba
CAAATCCTGGATGAAGATGGCTTCGGTTGGAGACTCAAGACCATAAGCCTCTTTCTCTTCTTATTTTGTATATTTTCATCCTCCTTCTTTAGAATTTCTTAGGCTTATTTATAGTTAGGGTTTAGATTCAAATTAGGAAGTTATTCTGTAGTTGGCGTTACTTTTATAATCGTATTAGGAATTAGGAAGATTTAGATCTATTTGTAAAAAGTTTTGATTTATGAGATTTGGTTTAGTTATGTATATTATGAGGGTTTGTAATACTATAATGTGTCTAGATAGTCATATTTGTAATATTAAGTTTTGTCCTTTTCGCAAGATTTGATTCAAATATGTTTTTTTAGAAAGATTTGATTTTGTATTAAAGATTTAGTTGATTTATTTTGCTTACAAATGTGTTTTTCTTTCCTTCTTGGATCTGTACAGTACACATTCTCCGGGCCTTGGGTTGCTTACTATAGATAATAGGGTACCGCTGAGTAACATTTAGGGTTTCATAGAAAAATCCCTAATTGGATTTGGTTGACCTCAGTCAACGTATTTCAAAAAATGAACAAAAAAAAATACAGTTTATAAATAACAATAATGTTTTAATAATGTCCCATAAACTGACAATTAATTGTAACCAAGTAATAACAACTATTAATAAAATCTAAAGTAACAATATAAGTAGGTAACATTACTAAATAATGATTAATTAAAAGAAATACATGCTTTCCAAAAACAGTCCGAACCGGGCCAATGCTATCCAGCTATTGGGCCCTCCAAAATGCACCCCCTCTCTATTATTTGAAAAGAATGGGCCTTAACAGTAATGTAATGGGCCAGTTTGTTTAAAAATAAAATCCATTTATATAATTAGCACACCCCTTCTTCTATTAAATTCCAAATGGGCTGAACAAATATCCAACAAATACCTCCCTTCTTAATTGTAAGAACCAAATTAATGGGCCATCCGATTTTGATGGTCCATCTCGAAATGGTACACCCCCTTTATTCATTTAAAACCCCATGATGAACAATAATCTAAACTTTATATATATATATATATATATATATATATATATATATATATATATATATATATATATATATATATATATATATATATATATATATATATATATATATATATATATATATATATATATATATATATATATATATATATATATATATATATATATATATATATATATATATATATATATATATATATATATATATATATATATATATATATATATATATATATATATATATATATATATATATATATATATATATATATATATATATATATATATATATATATATATATATATATATATATATATATATATATATATATATATATATATATATATATATATATATATATATATATATAACAATGATATCATTAGTTTATAATGAATAATTATTTAGTTAAAAATTAATAGGGAAAATTTGGGGTATGACAATTGTTCCTATTTAATTACCCTTCAATTGAATAGTGCGAGAATACGCAGGTCTCGCACATTCGAATCAGAGGTTTATTAAATAATGGAAGACCCCAGAATTTAACTGGAATATTATAAGGATACGTTGTACAACATTCCTAAGAGCGTGAAAAATAATCATAGATGATTATGTATCATCTTGCCAGAGTTTTAAAAATAAAGCTTTGATTTGACTTAGATACGGCGACGCAGATAACTCGTCAATATCTAAAAGGGATTGTAGATTTTTCGCACATTTACCATAACCTAGGAGGTAAATGATACACGTTTAAAAGTTTTATAATGCATATTTTATTTATTCATCGCAACCTAGGGGAGGAATAAAATAGAGTATTGATAATGCATTTCTGCGTGGAGACTGACACAATGAGTTATGCATCTTTCTTTATGGTTACTACAACCTAGAGAGTAAAAAGTACAAGGATGAACCTGTGCATTTATCACGACCTAGGGGATAAAAGACAACAGGGATATTGTGATACGGTGGCAGAACCGACTGTTAATACTGGTTTACGTTTTTTGCTCGCAAAATGTCGCGGTAAGCAAGAGTCGCCACCGACTTTTATTTTATCCAATCAGGAAAAGGAAAAAGAACAGAAAAAACCTTTTTCGAGATGTTTCTGAGTACGGGGGGTAAGTTATAGAAAGGGAAGGTGTTAGCACCCTTTCTATCTGTGGTTTTCCACAGGCTCTTAGGTACTTGCTCATTTTGAAAATTGCTTGTGTATGCTTGTTTAGAAAAGTTTTGTTTTACTTCATTTTAACCCTTGTTTCTATCCTCAAGAGTGTTACAAAGTTGTTTTTGAAAACTTTGTTTGGGAAAGTGTTTGTGTGAAAAAGTTTGTTTGTTTGATCAAGTACCTAGGAACTAATCTACTTACTCGAAAAAGGTCTGTTCGTTTTCCTTTTAGACAATGCTATCCCATTATTGAGAAATAGGTAGCATCGTCGTTGGAGTTTTTTAGGGACATTCGAAGGGACAAATACGATCACAAAAGCAATGTTAGGAAATGTTAGTAATCATCCTAAAGCCTTAAAGATCTTTTTCCGAGGCAACATTCAAATGGGTCATTTTAGATCTTTCGGGGCTAGAGGACAACCGCTAACAAACGCTATACTTCATGACCGTTTACCAAAGGCAACCGGAGTGGAGTAAACCCTAGGAGTGAGCATGTGCGAGTGTAATTTTCAGTTAATTTATCTTTGCATATTTAGGGTTTTCTACTGTATTAATTTTGAATTTATCTTTCCATACAATCCTATTAACATACATCTAAGCAGTTTATAGTTTGTGGAAATTAAAGTGAGAAAGTTAAAGTCCTAGCTATTACACGGCTTTTGCAGATACATAATTATTTTGGACTGAAAATAAAGATGCAAAATTTAAAACCCTAATTACTATTACAAACTCGGAGCAGTTACAATAATAGAAAAAGGAATTAAAAATGTGCGCGGCAAATTAACTACGAGAATAGTTAGCAAAACCTAAAAGATTTAATTGAAAAAAAAGATTTAGCTTATTTTTGAGAAAAAATTAGGTTATGTACAAATTAAACCCTAATTTCTAAGTGATTTTAATTATAAAAAAAGGATTAAATTGCCCTAATTTAGATTAAACTAATTAATTAAGGAAATAAAATATTTTTATGAAAAAAATGATTTTTGATGTTTTTTGTGATTTTTGATTTTATGATAAAAAATGATTTTTGTGTTATTTGTAAAAAGAAAATAATTAACAAAATAATTAAAATAAGAAAATAAAATAGAAAGGAAAGAGATTTGGGCCTGTGTTGTGAGCTGAATGGGGGGTGTGACGCCTGAATTGTTAGGCCCAAAGAGCTGTTGAGCCCATTCCACGTTTGATTCAGTGCTGGTCCTTACTGATGGTGCACCATGGTCTTCCTCTTATGGGCGTTGGATCTGGCTAGGCAATGATCCATTGGCTGGATCAGTGGGGTGCATGGAAGGAGCTTGGCAAGGAGATGCATGGGAACTGCTGAAACAAAGTTAGAAAAATAAAATTGTTGGGACCTGGGATCGAACCCAGGTCCTTTCACTTTCAAACGCGCGCCCTTGCCACTGGACCACCTGTCTGAATTGTTAATACAATAACAACAATTAATAATATATGAAAAAATAAGTGGATAACTGGATAAAAGAAAACACGCTCCAACCATTCAAATGGTCCAATACTATGGTGCCAAGTCATCGTCTCCTTTGTTGAGACCGTTGTCTTAGACCAAGACTTTTACCTACAGACAAACGTCTGTAACCATAACCTGTGCACTTCAAAAATCACGTTTAAGCAAAATAAATAAAATCAAAGATCATGAATCAATTGGATTTGACCCTCTGATCATAATGGTGTCCTTTATTAGGGCCAATTATTCCTGCATTTGAAAGCCCTAAAATGACAAGGTAAACCCTAGCAATGGCAAATATGCATACATGCATCAAAAATGCAAAATTAATTAAACCAAAACATTCCAAATGATGATACAAATACAATGCTATGCTTAAAAGTGGTTAATCATGCGTGAATAATCAAACTCAGATTCAAGAGATAAGCCAAACCGTGAGGATCGTGTAGGCTGATTCTGGGCTCGTGGAGGCGTGCAATTGATCGTGTTAGCTTCTGGGAAGGTCTAGGAATCGATTACGAGCTTTGGAATGGCTTGAAGTGATCTCTAGGTTAGAAAATGAATCACCACTTTCTTGCCAATTTTTGAGTTTTGTTCTTCCTTTCTCACGACTGCAATCCTCTTTCTTGCGCATTGTTCTTGTTCAGTATATATAATATGATGAATTAGGGCAACAAAAATGGTTTGAATATTTGTAAATCATGGAAATTTGATTTGATTTCTTTGCTATATGATATCTTTCCAAAACAAGTATAATCATGTCAATTTGCTCCAATTATCCCTTGATCTGATTTGATATGATTTGGCCAGCCTGATTAGATTGTGATTCCTACAAAAATTAGATCAAAAATCAATCTTTTATATTTTTTTTGCAATTTATTTGATTTAATCTAACTTTTAATAAATAAAAATAAAAATAAAATAAATAAATAAGAAAATAAAGTATGGATT
This sequence comes from Vicia faba, assembly GCA_948472305.1. Taxonomy (NCBI): domain Eukaryota; kingdom Viridiplantae; phylum Streptophyta; class Magnoliopsida; order Fabales; family Fabaceae; genus Vicia; species Vicia faba. Next base: position 103,026,983 of record OX451736.1, read on the forward strand.
CTGATTTGGGTAGTAGACCATGTCACAAACAAGATACAATCATGAAATTCTAGGCCCATTTGACAAAAAATGCACTTTTGAGCATATTTGACTTTTGGCAATTTTGCAAAAATGGTCAACTTTGACAAGGCATATCTCTTCCAATTTTAACCCTAGAGAGGCGTTCTTGGACTTCTTAGAAAGCTTAGTATGTCCCCTAAAAAACCCTATTGGTTTCATCTCAATTGGGTCTTCCATGTTCATGTAAGAAGCTTTGACCCAAAAGGTGTTTTTGTTGACTTTTCAAAAGGACCTATAATGTAGAAATTCATATCTTTTGATGAGTGCATATTTTGAACTTGTGGGCTGAAGAAGAGTTGTATGGAATTGCATCCTCTTCAAAATGAGACTTCTATGGAAAATTTCTGATAAAGTATGAAGAAGTTATGCTTGGTCAAAGTTTGGTTGACTTTTCCTATGAAACCCAAATTTAGCAACTTTTGGGTTTTGATGAATTTTGGGCCTTCCTTGGGGAATCATGATAAACCCTTGATCAAATTATGGATATCACTTCAAAATATTTATGTTGACAAAAATCTTGAAGTTTGACTGTATGTGGGCCACAATTGACTTTTGACCTAGTACGGTTGATTTCCAGGCATCTGGGCAATTGACTGAGCAAACTTCTTGTGCAAGACATGAAACTTGACATGGATGATCTTGAGAACATATTAGTACCATGGAAGGAATTTGGGGCCTTTGGAATTCCTAAACCCTGATGAAAATGGAAACCCTAGTTTGAGGTACATTGCCTTGGGAGAGAGTTTGTCTGGTCAACTCTTAGTCATCCTTGAGCAATTAAGGACCTCTAGAGGCATGTCTTGAGTGAAATGAGAGGGAAAATTTTGGGGTACAACAGATAGGCATATGTTATTAATCATAACCTAGGGGATGAATAGCATAACCCTTAAAATTCGCATACCTATCACAACCTAGGGGATAAATATTTGAAGAATTTGTGCGTTTACCATGACCTAGGGGATAAACTACACGAAGATAGATTCACGTATTCATTGCAACCTAGGGAATGAATAATATGAACCTGGTAATTCGCACACCTTCCAAAACCTAAGGGGTAGATGATTGAAAAGTGTTTTGGTGATTGAATCTTAGATAGCTAGATCAAAGATGAGATCAAAGTTTTACAGGTTGTGTTTGTTATTAACCAAGGTAATCACTTGCTTTGATAATCTGACCAAGGGACCTAAGATATTGGTTTTACCCAAAGCGTGTTTGAAAAATGCCATGTATGATGTATATACATAATGTCTTAGATTGACATGGAACCCAAAATGTATATGCATCGAGTATTTTGTGCATGCCCCTAATGTTCAAATATGCACCAAATGTGTGTATATGCCCCCAATTTGTAATGAAAAATGTTTTTTGATTTTCTCTCCTTTTAAACCGTTGGTTTTGTGTTACCAACTCCTCAATGTTACGTTGTTGTGGTATCTTTGAATTGATTTGAACAAGATGAAAGGTGTTAGCAAGATCTTGATATTTGTATCGCAGGTGCAGGCGTAGGCGTGGACGTAGTTGTGGACGTAGGCGTGGATTTTCTTTTGATGTTTTTCTAACCAAAATGCTTTTTGATGTTATATCAAATTCTTTTATTTGTCAAATCCCTAAAATGATTTCAACGCAGTATTCACAAAAAATAATCGTAGTATTTTGCAAACAAGTTTGAAAAGGAAAAAACACAATTGGAAGATTTGAAAAATTAAATGTTTTATTGATAAATATGACTCTGAATAGGTGAGAGTACAAGATGCAATTCCTTGAAAGAGGTAATTACAGAAAAACTGAAAATGGCAATGAAAATGATAATTGTTACTATTGTTTCCCCAATATCCTTTTGATAACTCCAATCTCCTTTGCTTCTGAGTCAAATGATTTGGATCAATACCTTCCTTTGTGGTTGCAGTCGTGGTTCTTAGATTGCAGTCTTTTTGTTCTTTATTTTTGAATGAGATCCCTAACTTTTGCCTGGATCTCCCTTTCATGTTTTCAATCCACCGCGATAATTTTTTTTTGTGTATGTCCCTAATTTTTGCCTAGATCGCCCTTTCGGGTTTTCAATCCACCAGGATGCTCTGTTTTACCTAAGTCACTCGTTTAGGGTTCGAACTTAGCGAGATTTTTATACATAGTATTTTTTGACTGCATTTGAATTTGCCGGATGTGGTAGTTCTTCCCCATCCATTATTGTGAGGATGAGACCACCACCAGAGAATGCTGTTTTTACCACATATGGACCTTCATAGTTGGGTGTCCATTTACCACATGAATCGAGGCAAGGTAGCAGGATTTTCTTGAGCACTAAATCTCCTTCTTTGAACACTCGAGAATGAACCTTCTTGTCGAATGCTTTCTTCATATGCTTTTGATATAACTGGCCATGGCACAAAGCTGTCAAGTGTTTTTCTTCAATGCGGTTGAGCTGATCAAGTCGCGTTTGAACCTAATCTACTTCTTAAAGATTTGTTTCCATTAGGACTCGAAGTGATGGAATTTCTACTTGAACCAGAAATACTGCCTCCGTGCCATATATCAGAGAGAAAGGGGTTGCACCTGTTGATGTACGTACAAAAGTACGATAGCCATATAAAGCAAAGGGAAGCATTTCATGCTAATCTTTGTATGCTTTCACCATCTTTTCAATTATTTTCTTAATATTATTATTGGTAGCTTCAACGGCTCCGTTCATCTTGGGTTGATATGGTGAGGAATTATGATGCTCGATCTTGAAGTCATCACATAATTCCTTCATCATTTTGTTGTTCAAATTGGACCCTTTGTCCGTAATGATTCTGCTTGGAACCCCATATCTGTAAATGAGATTCTTCTTGATGAATCAAGTAACCACTTGACTTGTTACATTTGCGTAGGTTGCTGCTTCCACCCATTTGGTGAAGTAATCAATGGCAACTAGTATGAACCGGTGTCCGTTAGATGCTTTCAGTTCGATCTTTCCTATCATATCAATTCCCCACATTGAAAATGGCCAATGAGAGCTCATGACATTCAGAGGAGTTGGTGGCACATGCATTTTGTCAGTGTAGATTTGGAATTTGTGACATGTCTTTGTATAATGGTAGCAATCGGCTCCCATTGTCAACTAGTAATAACCTTCTCGCAGGATTTTTCTAGCCATGGCATGTCCATTTGTATGTGTTCCAAAAGTACCTTCATGGATTTCTCATAAGTGTATCTGCTTCCTGTTTATCTACACACTTGAGTAACACCATATCGTAGTTTCTTTTGTATAACACATCACCATTTAGAAAGAACTTTGAAGCTAGCTTCTGCAGAGTGTGTTTGTCAATAACATATGCATTTTCTGGATATTCTTGTTTCTCAAGATACTTCTTGATGTCATAGAACCAAGGCTTGTTATCTAGTCTTTTTTCAATAGTGAGGCAATGTGTAGGTTCTTCAAAATGTCTGATCGTGATGTGTGGTTTGACCAAGTTACTTTGAACATGGTTGATAAAGTTGCCAAGGCGTTTTCCATATGGTTTTCTTCTCGCAAAATATGACTAAAGGTAATCTCGGTAAACTCCGTAGCTAGTTTCAGAACATGATCGCGATATGGAATCAATCTGGGATGTTTAGTGTCCTATTCGTCGTTGACTTGGTATATAACTAGCAGCGAGTGTCCAAATACTTCGAGATGTTTGATTCTTAGATCGATAGCAGCTTCCATACCCAAGACACAAGCTTCGTATTAAGAGATATTGTTGGTGCAGTCAAAATATAACCTTACAGTATAAGGCTTGTGAAAATTCTTCGGGGAAGTCAAAACTGCAACAATGCCGTGCCCTCAGTGAATTTAAAGCCCCGTCAAACATGAGTGTCCAACGCGCCCCTGGTTCAGGTCCTTTGTTGGGCCTTGGTATTTCGTAATCACCTATAACCATGACATCTTCTTCTGGAAAGTCAAACTTCATTGGTTAATATTATGGTAATGGATGATGAGCTAGATGGTCAGTTAGTACACTACCCTTGATGGCCTTTTGAGTAACATATTAGATGTCGTACTCTGATAGTAACATCCGCCATCGGGCAATCCTTCCTGTAAGAGCTGGTTTTTTGAACACATATTTTAAAGGATCCATTCTTGCTATTAACCACATGGTTTGAGTTAACATGTACTACCTCAGTCTTTTAGCAGCCCATGCCAATGCACAACAAGTTTTATCGAGAAGCAAATATCTGGTTTTGCAGTCGGCGAATTTCTTTAAGGTAGTAAATTGCATGCTCTTTTCTACCCGTTTCGTCTTGTTGTCCCAACACACGTCCCATTGAACCTTCAAGCATTGTTAGATACATGATGAGTGTTTTTCAAGGAACTGGTGGCATCAAGATTGGTGGATCTTGTAAATATTGCTTTATTGTCTCGAAAGCTATCTGATAATCATTATTCCATACCACCGCCTGATCTTTTTGCAGTAATTTGAATATAGGCTCACACATAGCAGTTAGGTGTGATATGAACCTTGAAATGTAATTCAATCGTCCTAAGAAACCCCGAACCTCTTTCTCTATCCTTGGAGTTGGAATTCCTTATATGGATTTTACCTTGTCGGAGTCTACCTCAATACCATGCTGACTTATAATGAAACCCAGCAGATTTCCTGACCTGACACCAAATGTACACTTGTTTGGATTCAATCTCAGTTTGAACTTTCGCAGACGCCCGAATAGCTTTTGTAAATGTATAATGTGATCCTCCTCTGTATGAGATTTGGTAATCATATCATCTACATACACTTCCACCTTTTTATGAATTATACCATGGAATAATGTGACCATATCTCATTGATAAGTTGCCCATACGTTCTTCAGACCAAATGGAATTACTTTGTAACAAAAAGTCCCCCATGGAGTCATGAACGTAGTCTTTTCCATGTCTTCGGGTTCCATTTTGATTTGATTATACCCCGAGAAACCATCCATGAATGAGAATACCGAAGCTTGAGCTGTATTATCCACCAAAACATCTATGTGAGGTAACGGGAAATCGTCTTTTGGACTTTCTTTATTTAGATCCAGATAATCTACACCCATGCATACTTTGCCGTCCTTCTTGGGTACTGGTACGATGTTAGCTATCCAAGGTGGATAATCTACCACTACCAAGAACCCTGCGTCGAATTTCTTAAGGACCTCTTCTCGAATCTTGCTTGACATGTATGGACGAGTTCTTCTGAGCTTCTGTCTAACTGGAGAACAACCTTCCTTGAGAGGTAGTCTATAGACCATAATGTTTGTACCAATCATGGCATATCTCTGTAAGATAAGGCAAATATATCCACATACTCATGTAATAACTTGACCAGTCTTTCTTTGACGCTTTCCTTTAATGTTGCCCCTAGTTTTATCTCTTTCGGATCTTCCTCTATGCCACATTTAACAGTCTCAATTGATTCTTGTATGGTTGTAAATTGTCAGCTTTCCGCTTTATCCCCCTCGCCAATTTTTTAGAGAGTTCAAGATCTTCTTTATCTCTCTCTTCTGCTTGGTTGATGGGTGCATCAAAATTATATCGGATTGTAGCAGTAACATTATCAGTGATTTTAGGCATGGATCTGCACATTTATCATGTTTTGGTGCATTTTTAGTATGTGGATTTGGAAAATGCATACGAAGAAAAGTATTATCGTTTTTAAATAGAATAGATAAATGTAAGAGAAAGACAGGGATCTTAATTAAATGCGAAATATATATTTTATTAATTGTGAATACTGTCTAAAATAAATTGGGGGACCCTTACAAGCAACCCATATGCCTCGGGCTTGACATAGGTTCTTTCAAAAACCAGAAAAATTACTTTGGAAAGAAAAAGATCTCTGGAATCTCCACAACTGTCCAATTCTTGAGTTCTTCGCCTGGGGCGCACTCTCGGATGAAATCATATACTATTTTGGTGTTGCTCTTGTTGGATATCACCGCCACTTGTCCGACGTGCTCTGTTCCTTTGTTGATGAAAGTCTCCTGGATAGGAGGAAACCGTGCCATCCCTTTCAGAGTATCCTTTGAAGATTTGTAGCACAAACCAAAATGATTCTTCTTTTCAGGTATTTCTGGGAGTTTACCCAATCTTTCAAGGTACCATTTCCACAGCTATTTACAAATCTCTCCATGAGGTCAGAGTAGGTTTCTTAATTTTTTCCACCGATAGGGTTACCATTGAAGCAACCTCCAAGACTTGAAATGGTGTCGCTATAAAGTCTTCATCAACACTGATATTCCTATAGGATTCTATGTGACTTACAAAGATGTCATCTTCACCATCGATTATAACCAATCTTTCTTCAACGAAGAACTTCAGTTTCTGATGTAAAGTCGAAGTGACTGCCTCTACTGCATGAATCCAAGGTCGCCCGAGTAAACATGTTTATGCCGGTTCTATATCCATAACTTGAAAAGTGATATAAAACAAATGTGGGACGATCTTGACAAGAAGGTCCACTTCTCCAAATACTGAACTTTGAGAACCGTCAAAAGCTTTAACTATCGTAGAGCTGGGCCTTATCACAACACCATCTAGTGTTAATTTCATCAAGCTAGATTTTGGTAACACATTAAGGGCATAACCAATATCGGTGAGTACCCTGGATAGACTTGTAGTACCTATCTGAATGGAAATGTGAAACACCTTGTTGTGAGATCTACCTTGTGGAGGTCCCTCACTGTTATGAAAACCCATATATGATCCAAATGTCAGATTTGCTACAACGTTATCAAATTGGTTCACAGTAATCTCTTCTGAGACATGAGAAGAACTTAGAACCTTTAATAGAGAGTCCAGATGCGCATCTGAGTTGAGGAGCAATGAGAGTATTGAAATCTTGGCTGGGGTTTGGTGAAGCTGATCCACCACCCTATAATTATTCCTCTTGATTATTTTCAAAAATTCTTCCGCTTCTTGATTAGTAAAGTTATTGCTCGTAGGTTCTTGTTCCTGATTTGCCTCCACCACCGCTTTTCCTTTATCCTTCTCCAAAGCATGAACCTTATCTTTAACCACAACATTGTTCTTATTTTTCACCACAACATTATTCTTCTTTTGTGATTCGGAGCTGAAGATTAGACCACTGCGAGTCATGCCCCCTGTTCCTGCTATATTTGAGATTGCAGGTCCTTGAATTGTCGATGACTCACATTATTGTTTTAAAACATTGACGTATACAATAGAATAATAACTCCATAGTACTTCTTTATTACTTTCGTAGTCTTTGGAATTACTGGCATCCTCAAAGTTTTCCTTGGTGTCATCACTGGTGTTTATGTTGACTCTCCCCATGGAATCACAAGAGTCTTCTTATTAAGGTTTGGCCCTTGGCAAGGAATTACCAATGAATTCTTTGTACTTCCCTCAATTGCAGCTACATATTCTCATTTAGGGTATGATCCAAATTGGACTATCCTCTGATCCACCAATTTTTGTAATGTCTTCTCAAAAGCTTCATTATGTTCCAAGAGGAACCCATACTCCAACAGATATTCCTTCAATAGGTTTATTGGGGCCTTTACTCGTCTGGCTGCCTCAAAGTTAGTGACCACTTCAATTGCATTTATTGTTGGTCCACCATGCAAAGGCATAGGGTTTGTCTTGATGTTCGGTTTATCAAAAGTGATATCCTGAGAGTCTAATAAATCTTGTACCTTGTGTTTAAAGGCCCAACATTTCTCTATAATATGCCTGGGAGAATTGGTGTGATACTCGCATCTGGCATTGACATCGTATCTTGGTGGATGTTCCCCAATTGGAGGAGCTAGAGGTTTTAGATCTACCAAAAATTCCTTTACTAAGTGTTGTAATAATTGATTGTGCGACATGGGTAGAGGATCAAACTTTCTTAGTGGCCTTTCAAACCTGTTTTGTTGTTGTTCTCTTGGAATTATTAATGGTTGTTGTGCCCTTGGATGTGAGGCTACAACATTAATTTCTCCCTTCTTATTTTTTGAGAAGTTAGGAACATGTCTTTTTGCATTATAAGGGGTACTAGATAATCCCCCTTGTATCTTTCCACTCTTTATCCATGCTTCAATCCTTTCACCGATAGTCACTAAATCAGAAAATACGGACGAGACACTTCCTACCATCTTATCATAATACAACCCTTGTAAAGTTCCCATGAACATATTTACTAATTCTTTCTCCAGGAGTGGTGGTTGTACATGGGGCTGCTATTTCTCTCCACCTTTGAGCATACTCCTTGAAAGATTCCTCCTTTTTCTGAGATAAGTTCTGGAGTTGCATGCGGTTAGGCGCCATGTCCAAGTTGTACTTGTACTTCCTCAAGAAAGCACTGGAGAGATCTGCCCATGTCTTGATATGAACCCATTCCAATTGCATGTACCAATCTAGGGATGCCCCACTCAAAATATCTTGGAAACAATGGATCATCAATTTATGGTCTTGATCATAGACACGCATCTTCTTGCAATACATGCGTAGATGGTTTCTCGGACATGTGAGTCCCTTATATTTTCCAAAGTCAGGTACTTTGAATTTTGGCGGGATCACCACATCTGGAACCAGACCCATCCTGATAGCATCAACATCGAAAGCATCGCAACCCTCCACAACTTTTAATCTTTCTTCAAAAGCTTTGTATTGGTTGCGCACCAATGGATTTTCAGTAGCATGCATATGGGTTGTCCTTTGGGGTGCTTGGTTGACATCTTCCAAGTCATGGTCTCCATACTACAAATCTATGTAGTTTTTCGTGTTGTTGATCAGAATCTGTAAGGTATAAGATACCCCTACCTTTGGGGGAAGTGGGACAAACCCTTCAGTACCAGCTTGTCTTATTTCTTGTTGAGACATAATTGACTTTTAGGGTCCTGACTCCTGTTCTTTTCTTGGTTGATGACTGCTCAATGCACCAATGGTTTGGGCTACTTCTTCAAAGAATATTGTGATCGGTGGATCTGGAACTGACTGTTTAACGCTGGTTCGCGAAATGTCGCGGAAGCAAGAGTCACCACCGTCTTTTATTTTCTCCAAAGGGAAAGGACAAAAGCACAGAAAAATTCCTTATAGAGATTGCTCTCGGTTCGGGAGGTAGATTATAGAAAGGGAAGGTGTTAGCACCCTTTCTATCCATGGTTATCCATGGGCTCTTAGATACTTACTCATTTGTGTTTTCAAAAATGGTTTGTTTGCTTTTCAACTGTGGGCTTTAAAAAGTTTCTTTGAAAATTCCAGTTCGACTCTTGTATCGGTCCTCAAGAGTGTTTGAAAAAATTGCTTTCGAAAGCTTTTTGAAAAGGTGTCGGTGTGAAAAGTATTTTTGATTTGTTTTGAAATTAGAGCAAGTATCCAAAGTTCTCTACCTACCCTAAGGAATTCGTCTGTGTAGATGTCCTTAAAGTAGTGCCATCCCACCATTGAGAGGTAGGTAGCACCACCGTTGGAGGTGTTCGGGTCAATTCGAAGGTTCGGGACATGGTGATCACCGGAGCAATAGGAAGACGCCTTAGAAGCTACCCTCATGCCAGGTTCCTGGATCATGAGGACTTACTAAAACATCCTCTACTCGACGATCACCTTTCGAGGGGCAAGGCAACAATGAGGCGTACCCTAGGGGTGGTGTGTGATTCGTGTGTCGTTTTCAGATATTTTGTCTTGTCATGTATTGGTGATCTACGCGTTGCTTTTATTTTGAGCATTCATTCTTTCATGCGGTTTAATTAACAGTTTAAAAGTTGCGAGAAATATAAAGGTCCTACGCTACTACAAAGGCGCGGGTCCACATCGCCAAATTTAATCCAGGACCCGATTTGAAATAAAATAAAGTGGAAAGTAAAAATGTCCTAATTAAGCTATTACATGGCTTTGGGAGAATTACATGAATATTATAAGAAAGGAAATAAATGCGCGAAACGAACTGATAATCGAAAGCGAGGGCGTTGGACCCTTTTTAATGAAATTAAATTACGATTAACAAATTAATTAAATTAAAATAAAAAAGAAAAGATTTTTTTGGAGTTTTTTGTGTTTATGGATTTTTAATAAGAATTAATGGAATTTAAAACCTAATTCTAGCTATTTTTAATTTATTAAAAAACATGTTAAAGTTAAACCTAGAATTAACCTAATTATTTAATACAATTTTATTTACAAAAAATAATAATTAATAATTAATATGGTGAAAAAGGCAAAATAATAAAAATAATCAAAACCCTAATTCTACAATTTTTTAAGTTTATTAAGAAAATGTTAAAATTAATCCTAGAATTTAAAAACTAAATTAATTGATAACATTTATTTACAAAATAATATTTAAATAAAATATATTTTATTTTGTGACTTTCTGATTTTTTTTATTGTTTATATTTAAAAGATCAATTTTATGGAATTAAATAGAGAAAAGAATTAAAATAACTAATAAAAAAGCATAAAAGAAATAGAGAAAAGAAGGCAAACATGGGGGGTTTGTAGGCCAATTTGGAGGTATGCTGGTAGCAATCAGGCCCAATTGATTCCTGGCCTTGTTGACCTCTGGCAATCACGTGTGGATTCGTTGACTGAATCCCATGGTGTCCTTCAAACCATGACCTTTGGATTAGGATCATTGGGCGCGTGGCAAGCTTGGACTACGGGTGTATAATGAACCCCTGGAGTATGCGCTGCATAGGAAGATGGAAAAGAAAATAATATGAGAAAGGGAGGGGACCTGGGAATCGAACCCAGGTCCCGTTGCTTACCAAATCATGTGCCTGCCAACTGAGCTATTAATGCGCTTTGTTTATAATATAACCAATAATCAATATAACGTAAAACAATGGTTAGTGGGATATTTTCGCGCGAAATTCAAACGCACCACTCGTTGGCCTACACAGCACCATCTTCTCCAATTGTTTGCTGTACCTGAAACAAAAACAAACTGAATAGCGGGGGTTTTAAACCCCCACTAAATAGCAAGCATAAAAATAACGATTAGCACCCTGTTGATCATAAATTGATCGCGAGCTATGGGAATGATTCACGTGAAGCTTCTGAATCCAATAGCTTTGGTCTCGTGGTCTAATTTTTCTGGATAAGAGAAACCCCAAATTTGAAGTCATGAAACCCTAGCAAGCTTCAATGGTAACTTCATGTATAACGCACGAAAATTCAATTAAATTACACGATTAGCTTTATAATGAATAGATTAACACAAATCAATCATTGGAAATTGAAAATAATGCATGAGTCGTGAGATACGAATATGCAAAAAGCTTAACACAGTTTGATCTCCATGTACCGATTCTTGATGCTATGGGCGTGGAAAAGTATCCAGTCAGGTTCAATAATGCCTTAGGAAGCTTTTGGGATCAATATTTTCCTTTGAATCGTCCTCCAAGGCAGTTTTCAGTTTTTGATTTTTTTGACAAAAATGCAAACTTGGTTCTTGAGATCAGGCGCAACTTAGAGGTCTTGTGCATTAGGTCTAGCTTTTGGCTTATGTATGGAATGAATTAGGGTTAAATTCTGAGCCAAAAATCCTTGCAATCATGAATCAAATATTGGATTTTAATGGCATATTTTTTCAATCTTTTTCCATGTGTTTTGATACCAATTATGTCCAAATCACCTTGATTCTTTCCATATCAGATAGTGCACGAAATCTTGAAGGTATTCTATGCATAAAAAGATTTGAAAAGCATGGATGAGTATTTTTCCCATATTTTATTTAATTAAATGAATTAATTGTAATTAAAAATTCAAATAAATAGATAAAAATGATGAAATAAATCCCCTTTGGGCCAAATGGTCGTGCATAGCCTTTGGATGATGAATCTTGGAAGAAAATGTGGCCCATTAGCAATTTTGAGGCATTTGAAGTAAAGTTGACTTTTCAAATTTCCCAAAAATTTCCCAACTTCCACAAGGCATATCTTGCTCAATTTTTAAGCTTTGATCATGTTCTTGGACATTTTGGAAAGGTCTTGAAGTCCTCTAACCAATGCCTTTGGTCCCATGTCATTTTGATTTACCAATCTCAAGTTATGGCCTTTGACTTAAAGTCCCTTTTTGTTGACTTTTGAAAATGACCTATAATGTTGAAATTGATAACTTTTTGTGAGAGCATTTATTGGACTTGAAGTGTGAAGAGGAGTTGTAGGAAATGTCTTTCTCTTCAAAATGAGATTTGGATGGAATTTTTCTGATAAACCATGTGGAAGTTATGCCTTGGTCAAGTTACAGTTGACTTTTTCAACTGTCCAAATATGGAAACTTTTGCATCTTGAGACTTTTTGAGCCATGCCTTGAGAATCATGATTAAGAATTGATCAAATGATGTTTATGGCTTCAAAATGAGATGTTGACCAAAAATTTGAACTTTTGACTGTCAAATGACCATTTTGCCCCTGCAGTTGACTGTTGAGCAATTAGGGTTTTTGACTGTACAATTTTGTGCTACAAGTCTTGAAACATGGCATATGGATGCTTGACCATGTTTATAGGCATGTGGGACTTGATTGGACCCTTGGAAACTTCAACTTCTTTGCCAGAACCAAAACCCTAGTTTTTGACTGTTAGGAGGCCCTTGAACTGTGCAACCCTTGGGGAGATTTTGAAGCATGCTTTTTGCAATTCTTGAAGCATATGGGAGGGAAAATTTTGGGGTACAACAGTTGCCCCTGTTCAATCTTCTTAGACCTGAGGATGCAGACTGGCTGACGTACCTTTCGTAATCCGAAGGTGGAAGATGATTGAACACTAAAGTGCCCAGAAATTTGCGCTCACATAGTAGTGTGATAGGGGGAATGGGCTTATAGATGCTGTTTGGAGATTGACGGATAGGATGATGGGCTTATAGATGCCATTCTAAGAGGTGATGGAAGGTGGATGGGCTTATAGATGCCATCTGGGTTTCAATCGCGTAAGAGCTTCCTTAGCGAGAACTTGCGTACCTGGAAAAAAGAAAATGATTACCTGGCTTATTACAGGAGCTGGTCTTCAAATTCTTTGTGTAGATGTGTCCTGACTGGTTACAGGAGCTGGATCTGGAGCTTCAAAAGGCGATGAATGAACCAGGGATGGTTACTACCTCAACAGGAACGGTGAGAGAACCTTGGATGATTACTACCTCAATAGGAACGATGAGAGAATCTTGGGGCGATTACTACCTCAACAGGAACGATGAGAGAATCTTGGGGCGATTACTACCTCAACAGGAACGATGAGAGAATCTTGGGGCGATTACCACCTCAACAGGAACGATGAGAGAATCTTGGGGCGATTACTACCTCAACAGGAACGATGAGAGAATCTTGGGGCGATTACTACCTCAACAGGAACGATGAGAGAATCTTGGGGCGATTACTACCTCAAAATGAATGATGAGAGAATCTTGGATGTCTTCTACTGAGTCTTTATCAGGAAAATCTTTTAGGGGTCGATTTAACTGGACTAGAGAAGGCCTTTGACTGGATAAGAAACAGAAAAATCTTAGGGTCGATTTAACTGAGCCAGGCTAGGTCTTGAATATAGCTGAGAACTTAACTGGATCTTTCCTGAAAGGTAAAGGTCAGTCATATGCGATGCATGATATGGATCAAGCAATGATGTTCTCAATGTAAACGAGATTTGTAAGATATGATGCGTATATGCATGCTATAATGTATGAATGTGCGATGTTTATGAATGTATCTTTCCGTCTTAGGAAAATAAATCCTTGACGGGTGCCGGGAGGTCGCTCCTGGGCTGATGTTGAAGAATTAGATCTTTGCTTCCGCTGGGGATGATAGTTGCAAGAATACCGGTAGGAGAAGATAACTCCGTTGGGGAATATTCTGCGGGGAAAAAGGTACTGTAGTGATCTTGCTGGGAAATGATACTCTGTGGGGAAAGAGGTGCTTTGCTGGAATGTTGATGGTAGCTTCGCTGGGGATACCATTGTTATATTGGAAGTATTAATAGACTTCGCTGGGGATAAGAAGACTGTGTCGACGACGATCTTTCCGTGGCTTTTGGCTGAGGATAACCCAGTTATATCCTGGTAGGGAAACAACTCTTGAATAAAGCCGGGAGACGCGTTCATGCTCTGTGAGGGATAAGCTTCCAGAATCTACTGGGGATAAGCTTACTGCTTGGGGAGATGGATTCCAACTTTCCTGGGGAAACTGGATTGGACTCTCCTGGGGAAGTTTTGAGATGTATTGGAAGTAACTCCACTGAATGTTTGATATGCCGCCGGGGAACAATCTTTAGGCCAAGACTGCTGGGGATGCTTGTTAGGAATATTTGTATATTGCTGGGGAATGTTGAGATCTGTGGGGGATACCCAACTTCCTGAAGGTTTGATAATATAGCTTGGGGAGAGTGCACTGACTTGCTGGCTCACTCTCTGGGGAATTAAGATATCTGGTTATGTTCTTCAGCCGAACCTACCTTGATACCTTGGAGGACCGAACAATTAGATTGCTTAGACAACTCTTTATTGCCCCTGTTTCTAATATTATCTGTAATTAATCCTTTGTTTCGTATGCAAATATTCATGAGTTAGCAAATTATTGTCAATGCATATATCACAAATTGAACCTTGGACGTTCTTCGCAAAACAAAACAGAAAAGGGAAAAACAATTGGCAATTTTAGCTGAAAAGTGATTTTTTTATTGATTTTTGAATTTGCCTGTTAAAATAGGCGTTTATGTACAAGAGGCTGACGTCCTAGTAAGAGAACGCTGCCGGACCAAAGAATTTATACAAGTTTGTGTAAAAGAAAATAAAACAACTGTGTGAAATGAATGATCCCACTGGGTTTCAACTCTGCTATCGCCTTTATGTCTTTGAGCGTCTCATCACTTGATGACCTTGGTTGAAGATGAAGTTGACTGATCGATGCCGTCTTAACTTGATGTAGATACCGGATTCTGGATGCAAAGTGATCCAATGAGACATAGTATTACGCTTTATCCCTAACTTTTGCCTGGACCTCCCTTTCGGGTTTTCAGTCCACCGGGATACCCATTTTTGCCCAAACCGCCTTTTCAGGTTTTCGACTTGCCGGGTGTACAGGTTTTTTTCATTTCATCCCTTCATTTTGCCCGAACCCTTTTGGTTCGCCGGGAAGCCCTAATTTTTGCCTAGGTATGTCAACCTAGCGGGTTTTTTTTCATGTGTAGTATCTTTTTACTATGTCTGCATTGGCGGGGTGAGGAAGGTCGTCACCATCCATGTTGGTTAGAATCATGGCTCCTCCTGAGAACATATGTTTAACCACAAATGCCCCTTCGTACGTAGGGGTCCATTTGCCCCTTGGATCACTCTGAGGAAGGATGATACGCTTGATTACCAGATCCCCAACTTGATATTCTTGTGGTTTGACCTTTTTGTTAAATGCCCTGATCATCCGTTTTTGATATGTCTGACCATGACAAATAGCAGCAAGTCTCTTTTCATCAATAAGGTTTAGCTGATCAAGTCGAGTCTGGATCCAATCATCTTCATTCAGATCTGCATCCTTCATCATCCGGAGAGAGGGTATCTGCACTTCAATCGGTAAGACTGCCTCCATACCATAAACCAAGGAGAAAGGAGTTGCCCCGGTTGACGTCCTGGCTGAGGTACGGTACCCATGTAGAGCGAACGGTAACATCTCGTGCCAATCTTTATAAGTCACTATCATCTTCTGCACGATTTTCTTGATATTTTTATTTGCTGCTTCTACAGCCCCATTCATCTTCGGTCTGTACGGAGAAGAGTTGTGGTGCTGCATCTTAAACTGCTCGCAGAGCTCAGTGATCATCTTGTTATTAAGATTGGTACCGTTGTCTGTAATGATTCTTTCAGGGACTCCGTATCGACAGATCAGGTTATGCCGAATGAACCGTGCCACAACAGTCTTGGTTACCGTAGCGTAGGAAGCTGCTTCAACCCACTTCGTGAAGTAATCAATCGCTACTAGGATGAAGCGATGCCCATTGGATGCCGTAGGTTTAATCTCACCGATCATATCTATGCCCCACATTGCGAACGGCCAAGGTGCTGTCAAGACATTCAGAGGAACTGGAGGAACATGCACCTTGTCTGCATATATCTGGCATTTGTGACATGTCCGAGAGTGTTGATAGCAGTCCGCTTCCATTGTGGACCAGAAATACCCTTCCTGAAGGATTTTCTTCGCCATAGTGTGTCCACTGGAATGTGTTCCAAAGGTCCCTTCATGTAGTTCTTCCATAATCCTTTCTGCTTCTGTCTTGTCCACACAACGCAGTAAGGTCGAATCATGGTTTCGCTTATACAGGATGCCGTTGCTAAGGAAGAACTTCGCTGCGAACCTTCTCAGAAACTTCTTGTCGTTGACAGATGCACCTTCAGGGTATTCCTGGGCTTCCAAATATCTCTTCACCTTATGGTGCCAAGGCTTCTCAGTCACCAATTCAGTCTCGAGATCACAACAGTATGCCGGTTCGTCCAGTTTCCAAATGATGATCCGGGGAGCCTCATTGTCCCATTTGACTTTGAACATAGAAGACATCGTAGCTAACGCGTCCGCCAACTGATTCTCCTCTCTCGGAAAGTGTTCAAAGGTTATCTCTGTGAAGTGGGGGATCAATGTCAACACACATTCTCTGTAAGGAATAAGATTCGGATGTTTCGTATCCCACTCCCCTTTGATCTGATTGATCACGAGAGCGGAATCTCCGAAGACACTCAGAAACTTGATCCTTAAGTCGATCGCGGCTTGAAGACCCATGATGCATGCCTCATACTCCGCCATGTTGTTGGTACAGTTGAAACATAGCCAGGCAGTGAGTGGAGTATGAGTGCCTTGAGGGGATATGATCACAGCGCCGATACCGTTACCCAAAGCATTGGAGGCTCCGTCAAAGTGCATAGACCATCGGGATCCTTCCTCAGGTCCTTCATCTGGTCCAGGTACTTCACAATCAGTCACTATCATGATGCTCTCGTCCGGAAACTCGAAGTTCATCGACTGATAGTCGTCTACTGCCTGATGTGCCAAGTGGTCTGCCAATACACTTCCCTTGATGGCTTTTTGAGTCGTGTACTGAATGTCGTATTCCGTCAAGATCATTTGCCATCTTGCAATAATCAATCGAACCCAGGTCCCGTTGCTTACCAAATCATGTGCCTGCCAACTGAGCTGTTAATGCGCTTTGTTTATAATATAACCAATAATCAATATAACGTAAAACAATGGTTAGTGGGATATTTTCGCGCGAAATTCAAACGCACCACTCGTTGGCCTACACAGCACCATCTTCTCCAATTGTTTGCTGTACCTGAAACAAAAACAAACTGAATAGCGGGGGTTTTAAACCCCCACTAAATAGCAAGCATAAAAATAACGATTAGCACCCTGTTGATCATAAATTGATCGCGAGCTATGGGAATGATTCACGTGAAGCTTCTGAATCCAATAGCTTTGGTCTCGTGGTCTAATTTTTCTGGATAAGAGAAACCCCAAATTTGAAGTCATGAAACCCTAGCAAGCTTCAATGGTAACTTCATGTATAACGCACGAAAATTCAATTAAATTACATGATTAGCTTTATAATGAATAGATTAACACAAATCAATCATTGGAAATTGAAAATAATGCATGAGTCGTGAGATACGAATATGCAAAAAGCTTAACACAGTTTGATCTCCATGTACCGATTCTTGATGCTATGGGCGTGGAAAAGTATCCAGTCAGGTTCAGTAATGCCTTAGGAAGCTTTTGGGATCAATATTTTCCTTTGAATCGTCCTCCAAGGCAGTTTTCAGTTTTTGATTTTTTTGACAAAAATGCAAACTTGGTTCTTGAGATCAGGCGCAGCTTAGAGGTCTTGTGCATTAGGTCTAGCTTTTGGCTTATGTATGGAATGAATTAGGGTTAAATTCTGAGCCAAAAATCCTTGCAATCATGAATCAAATATTGGATTTTAATGGCATATTTTTTCAATCTTTTTCCATGTGTTTTGATACCAATTATGTCCAAATCACCTTGATTCTTTCCATATCAGATAGTGCACGAAATCTTGAAGGTATTCTATGCATAAAAAGATTTGAAAAGCATGGATGAGTATTTTTCCCATATTTTATTTAATTAAATGAATTAATTGTAATTAAAAATTCAAATAAATAGATAAAAATGATGAAATAAATCCCCTTTGGGCCAAATGGTCGTGCATAGCCTTTGGATGATGAATCTTGGAAGAAAATGTGGCCCATTAGCAATTTTGAGGCATTTGAAGTAAAGTTGACTTTTGAAATTTCCCAAAAATTTCCCAACTTCCACAAGGCATATCTTGCTCCATTTTTAAGCTTTGATCATGTTCTTGGACATTTTGGAAAGGTCTTGAAGTCCTCTAACCAATGCCCTTGGTCCCATGTCATTTTGATTTACCAATCTCAAGTTATGGCCTTTGACTTAAAGTCCCTTTTTGTTGACTTTTGAAAATGACCTATAATGTTGAAATTGATAACTTTTTGTGAGAGCATTTATTGGACTTGAAGTGTGAAGAGGAGTTGTAGGAAATGTCTTTCTCTTCAAAATGAGATTTGGATGGAATTTTTTTGATAAACCATGTGGAAGTTATGCCTTGGTCAAGTTACAGTTGACTTTTTCAACTGTCCAAATATGGAAACTTTTGCATCTTGAGACTTTTTGAGCCATGCCTTGAGAATCATGATTAAGAATTGATCAAATGATGTTTATGGCTTCAAAATGAGATGTTGACCAAAAATTTGAACTTTTGACTGTCAAATGACCATTTTGCCCCTGCAGTTGACTGTTGAGCAATTAGGGTTTTTGACTGTGCAATTTTGTGCTGCAAGTCTTGAAACTTGGCATATGGATGCTTGACCATGTTTATAGGCATGTGGGACTTGATTGGACCCTTGGAAACTTCAACTTCTTTTCCAGAACCAAAACCCTAGTTTTTGACTGTTAGGAGGCCCTTGAACTGTGCAACCCTTGGGGAGATTTTGAAGCATGCTTTTTGCAATTCTTGAAGCATATGGGAGGGAAAAATTTTGGGGTACAACAAATACCCTAGGGATTTGTTCTTGCCTTTCAATGATGTTCTTCAAGGCTTGAAGAACTTGACTCATATCTCCTTTCATTGAGTCGATGTTTCCCTTGAATTGCTCAAGATCCTCCTTGAATGCAGCTTGATTTTCTTCAATTTGTTGCATCACTTTTTGTTGATGGGCTCTTGTTTGATATGGTGGTCAGAGAGGCGGCTCTTTTCTAGCTTTTCTACCAATAGTTTAACTGGAGAATGTTTTGAAAAATGATGAGTTTTTTTTGTATGAATTTATGAGATGCAAATGTTTGTGAATGCATGAATGTGTATGAATATGCTAAAGGTTTCGTTTTTGAATGTCTTATTCACTTGGATATACACATTTTTTTAATATATTTTTTCAGGTTTTGCTTTTTATTGGTGAGTATCTAGAAAAATAAATACGCAAACGAGATAAGGAAACAAAATGCATTTGTTAAAATAGTAATTGTCTTTTAAAAAGAATACAATTTAGATATTGAAAAATATTCAAACTTAAAACATTAAAACTTGCTGAAAGAAATAATCAAAGGGAAACAAAAAGTCTTCTAAGCACGCCTGTGGATTTCTAATCTGAAGCCATCGACCATTGTCTTACAAAGCTTGAGTAAGTCTTTGACGTCTTTTGGAAGAGGGACCATCACAATTTATGCATCTCTCAAACTCCTAGGGATGTCTTCAATGAGATTGTTGGCTAAGAAGGCAAGTCTTGCATGCTTGTCTTTGTAGAATCCGTATTCTCGGTAGAGATCAAGAATTATCTTATGATTATCTTCTCCTGCTTTGGCAATATTTACATATTGTTCCTACCAATATAAATTTTCAACCCACATCTCCGTATAGAGTTTTCGTTGTATTAGGAAATCCTTTCGGAGGCCTTCTAACTCAAGACACACTTTCTCGTATTCATCATTCTTCTTGGCGAGAATTATTTCCGCCATCATCCTTTTGAGGTGTTCCCCTACCTCAGATGCTTGGCTATCTTGGAGTCTGGTGGTAAGATACTTCATTTGTTCTTCTTGATCTAAAGAAGCTTGCACCAAACTTTGGATTTGAGCTCTCAGATCTTCTTCCATCACCTTTTTGTCTTACATTGCCTTTTTGTACCACCTATTTAGTTTCCTGATCTCGCTAGCAGCATCCTCCAACTGCTGGTTATGGGATCCAAGCTTAAAGTAGCACTTAACAACCCTTCAGTCGAACGTTTCCGCTTAAGACTGTCCTTCTCAAATGCCTCACAATCTTTCTGAATCTGTTGATCTTTTGATTAAAGTATGTGTTGCATTTTACTTTTCTCCTTAGTTAATTTATGGAGGTTAAGCTCCAATTCCTCTTTCTCCCTTTGGGCTTGTTTCAAAGCATTCTTAAGGACATAGGCGGAGAATCTGGGACATCTGGATTTCATTCAGGATCTACATCAAATAGTAACTTAACGAATCACACCCTATCTAAAACCCATCGAGTGTAAGGCTCTTTCTCCAGAACATTCTTCCTTTCAGCCTTTATTTTATTAACCCTATTCCAAGCTCAGATGATCTTGTTGAACAATTCTTAGTCGTTTTTACCCATGTCATGAATGATCAATTGTCGGAGTTATTCATCTGAGGGTTTATCCTCCAAAGGGTACCCTAGTTGTCTTAGGGCCAAGGTAGGGTTGTAATTGATGTAACCATGTGATGATAGTCTCCATAACTATAGATTATATCTCCAATGTCCAGCTTCCTCGCATACTACAATGCATAATTAGCCGTAAGAGACCTTAATTTTTGAGGCCACTCGTATCTTGTCAAATTTGGAATCATGTAGTCTTCCTTATAGAAATGAGTCATAAACCAAGAATATAAGATTGGGATGCCACAATTTAGAGTACCCCTCCCTTTTTCGTACCGAGTATGAAGTTCATAATAAATATCAGCAAGTAAAGCGGGAGTTGGGTCCGTATTGAAAACTTTTGCGCCCCAAAATACACTAATAGCTGCAGGGTCAATATAGTCCAAAGTCCATGGAAATAAGATTACACCAAACACAAGCAGCCCTAAACAATCAACACAATACTCCCATTCTTTTTTATCAGCAAAATCAAGAGCTTTAGTCTCCAGATAACATCTCTTAATCCCTCGTATATCACCTTCTTTTTTGTAATTGAGTTTCAATTCGGGATAAGGGATCCCTAAACCCTCTACCAAGATTCTAACATCAATAGTTTACCCGATTCCCACATAAGCTTTCCCTTTAGAGAAATTCAAAAGTCTATCAAATTCTTCCAGAGTCTGTGCTAGCTGAAAGTCTTAGAAGGTAAAGCACCTCAATGGAGGGTCGCAGAACTGAATTAAAGCAGAAACAACATCCAATTGTACCTCTACTTTTGTTAATTCAAGGGTATCCCCATAACAGCGAGTAAACATCTTTAGAGCTCTTTCAGACAATTTCCCTTTTATAGCCTTGATCTTTGTAATTCATTTTAGGACACTTCACCAAAAACCTTTGATTATTATTTTTTTGATCATGTGAATAAGAAAAGCAAAAATAAATGGAGGGTAATGAATATATGAAATGCAAGATGTATGAATGCATGATTGTGTGGCTTAATGGAGGGATTTCATGAAAGGTACCCTTAGAAGGTAGGCTTATAGTTTTGGCCTACGTATATCTTACCCTCCCTATAAGGTGGTTTCCTTAAGGGTATCATGGATAACACTAGAGGAAAAGGCATAAGGGCCTCCCTTAAGTGGAGCCTCTTTTGTAGACCGAAACTTTCGTCTCTAGGCCCTAAAAGGTCTCACTATGAGATTTTGGTTTAAGGGTTATACAAAGAGTCATAAGTTTCATTCCAAAGTCCTACCCCCAAGAGAATGTCTCTTGAGACGTATTCCTTTTTCAGAATTCTTCCGACTCTAGGCGAAGTCGTCACATAAACTCATAGGGCTGATGTATCCCTTTAGCTAATAGAAGAACCTTCTTTCTAAGGGTTTTTGAAAAATATTATTTTTTAAAAAGGGTGAAAATCCCATCATCAAATGAATATAATATGATAGAAATAAATAAATCAAAATAGTACATAAAATAGTACATGAAAGCACATATGGAAAATAATAAAAAACCAAACAGAAACCATAAACCTAAGAGGGAGGCTTCTAAACCCTAGGGTTGAGTCCCCAGTAGAGTCACCAGCTATTATAATCAGTTTTAAATTGAGTGTCACTATCCTTAATTTTTATCCTAAGGAAGGGAATATAAAGGATAACCCTAATTTGGTCAGAGATTCTAAGTTGTCGGACTCGTTTTAGACGAAGGGAAGGTGTTAGGCACCCCTCATCTACCTTGTTCACAAGGATACCAGGGTTTAGATTTATGGTTTAGGAAATATGGTTTTTATTTTTATTAGGGGAACTCGCAACGATTTTATTCATATGCCTATGTATGCTCTTAGGAGGAATCAGAGTCCTAATTCATAGTTTGCAGTTGGTTGGTATTTTTTATGGATTACGAAGATGTTTTGAACTTCCCTTGTACTAAGTCTGGGCGTGTGAATAGCGGAATTGTTAGACGAAGTTCACAATCGATTTAAAGTATCTTCATAATCCCTTTTGAAAATTATCTTGGATTTAATTAAATTATATAAAAAAAGATTTGATGTTGGTTAAGTATTTTTTAAATCTATTAACATATAAAAATCTTTTTAATGCATGACAAAAATGATTTTTAGTGCAATAAAAAAAATATTTCGATGGATTAGAAAAATAAATATTTGATTTTTATAATAATAGTGAATATTTTGGAATATTTAAATATAGTAAATATAAAAATATTAATTAACATAAAAATAAATAAAGTAAAAAAAATAATTAATAAAACGCAGTGGGGTGTATTTTGTTCGGGCTAAGTAAATTAGGGAGGTGTGGAAATCAGGGCCTTGAATTCAGATGTTAAATTCAGGTCCATACACAGGAGAGGGTGAATAATTGTACAGGAAAGTAAAAGTGGGGGTTTGTTCAGCAAGGGACCCAAGTTCAGATATTGAATCGGGCCCAGCAGCGCAGGGGGGGGGGGGGTGAGAATTGCATCGCCATAGCAAAAAACAAAAAAACAGGGGGCGTGAATATCATCAACTTAGGCCAAGAACAATATGGGATCTGTTAGGTAAGGTGTGGGAGAGATCAAAAAGTTGTGGTGCTCACGCGCTTATGAAGCGTTGGATTGTAATCAGAGGAAGCATATCAAAGTTGTATGATAAAGGTGCGTGATAGTGCTAGCACAGGATCATCAGGGTTTATAAAAACACATTACTGGACTGAGAGCCCATTTTTCCTTTTATTTCTCTCTCTACGCCAAACAAATAAAATTAGTTTTTATTTCTAGAGAGAGAGGCTCTGCCTTCTCTCTAGAATTTCGCCACGCCAAAAATTACACAGCCGACAGTCACCACCATAGGCCACCACCAACCACTCCTTCTGCCCAGTTTTTTGATTGACATTCAACTGGAAACTTCAAACATTCATACAACACTGTCGTGGATCTTCATATGGGTTCTATGAACCCTAAGAACCCTAAGGGTTCATGATGAACCCTAACTATCCAAAACCCAGAACATACAATAATGATAAACCCTAACTCTAGTTTTAAGAAACCTAACCATAGTCTGTAGAACCCTAACCCTAACCTAACCCTAGAAACCCCAAATTAAACCCCAAACATACATTTTAACATCAAATCGTCATGAAATTAACCATAAAAGCTAAGTGTTTCAGGCTTACCTCTCCTATAGTGAAACTGGTCGTATAATTTTCCTTTCTGGTTTTCTACTTCTCCTTATAACCTCCTTCTCCTCTCTCTGTCTTGTAGGTACGCTGGATGACGATAGCAATGAAGGCACGGTATTGGTGAACCTCACAGATCTAGGGTTTCAGATTTTGAAACCTAGATCCTGGATGAAGATGGCTTCAGGTGGAGACTCAAGACTACAATCCTCTTTCTCTTCTTATTTTGTATATTTTCCTCCTTCTTCTTTAGAATTTCTTAGGTTTATTTAAAGTTAGATTTTAGATTCAAATTAGGAAGTTAATCTGTAGTTGTCGTTACTTTTATAATCGTATTAGGAATTAGGAAAATTTAGATCCGTTTGTAAAAAGTTTTGATTTATGAGATTTGATTTAGTTCTGTATAATATTAGGGTTTGTAATATTATAATGTATCTGGACAATCGTATTTGTAATATTCACTTTTATCCTTTTCGCAATATTTGATTCAAATATGTTTTTTTAGAAAGATTTGATTTTGTATTAAAGATTTGGATGATTCTGTTTGGCTTACAAATGCATTTTTCTTTCCTTCCTGGATCAGTACAAAAAACATTTTCTGGGCCTTGGGTTACTTAATGTAGAGAATAGGGCGCCACTGAGTAACATTTAGGGTTTCATAGAAAAATTCCTAATTGAATTTGGTTGACCTTAGTCAACGTATTTCAAAAAATGAACAAAAAACAGATAAAGTTAATAAACAACAATAATGTTTTAATAATTCCCCCTAAACTGACAGTTATATGTAACCAAGTAATAACAACAATTAATAAAATCTAAAATAACAATATAAGTAGGTTACATTACTAAATAATTATTAATTAAAAGAAATACACGCTTTCCAAAAATAGTCTGAACCGGGCTAATGCTATCCAACTATTGGGCCCTTCAAAACACCCCCTCTCTATGGTTTGAAAAGAATGGGCCTTAACAGTAATGTAATGGGCCAGTCTGTTTAAAAATAAAACCCCCTTATGTAATCAACACACTCCTTCTTCTATTAAATTCCAAATGGGCTGAACAAATATCCAACAAATACCCTCTTCTTAATTGTAAGAACCAAATTAATAGGCCATCAGATTTTGATGGTCCATCCCGAAATGATACACCCCTCTTTATTCATTTAAAACCCCATGATGAAAAATAATCCAAACTTTATATATATATATATATATATATATATATATATATATATATATATATATATATATATATATATATATATATATATATATATATATATATATATATATATATATATATATATATATATATATATATATATATATATATATATATATATATATATATATATATATATATATATATATATATATATATATATATATATATATATATATATATATATATATATATATATATATATATATATATATATAAAACAATGGTATCAATAGTTTATAATTAAGAATAATTTAGTTAAACATTAATAGGGAAAATTTGAGGTATGACAATATGATCAGAGGAAACAAATGAGGAGCTAAATGAATTGGCCTTTGCAAAAAGCTTGCTTTATATGAATGGCAATGGTGCCTTTGTGCCATTAATGGAAAATTATCTTGGATGAAGCTTGTATAAAGTGGATAATAGCCATAAAGAAAGTGAAATCAACTGATTATGGAGATATTTGTGGGTTTAGAGACCTGCAAAGTGAGATTACAAGGCATGACATGAATATTTTGTCTTATGGTTATCATAGAAATGACCTCTAATTCAAGCAAAAATGACCAACTTTGTCTCTTAGAATCTCTCAGCTCAAGTATGATATTTTCATGCTCTTGTACATTTTAGAAAGCTTTAACCAAGATCTATTACTTTAATGTTAACCACTTTGGCTGAATCAAATGGGAAATTGGTGAAAATTGACCAAGAAGATGAGGTAAAAAACTAATAAAAAATATTTCTAAGTGTTGGGTAAAAATCTCAGAACTCCAAGGGCCCATATCTCTTAATCCAACTAGTTTTTAAGGATCATCACATAATGATAAAGTTATAGCATTCCTCATTCCCTACAACACTAAAGTTGAAAGTTTTCCTTGAATCAACTTGTATCTTGAGGAAACTTGCTTGTGAAGTTAGGGTTTTCTAAGCACAATACTTGAATTTTTTCTAAGTACTTGAAAATATTTCAACTTTGACTCTTGTTGACTTTCTTGATCTTCTTGATTCTTGATGATAAATCTTGATGATTTTGACTATGTTGATGATACTTTTGACTTTGAACTTCAACGTTGGCCAAAAGGGTCAAAGTTGACTTTTTCTTGTGACAATTGACTTTCTTCAAATGAAATCAAATTCACTATAACCAAAGAGATATTGTGAGATGATACCAATTGAGATGAAGTAATAACCATGAGACGGTGTTGTTGATGATACTTTGAAGCAGTCAACCTTGAACTTTAAGCCAACAAAAACCCTAATTCCCGACTTTTCAATGATGAGGGGTAAAACCCTAATTTCCTCAAACCAAAATGATAAAACCAAATAATTTATGATTCCTTGAGAATGATGATCATGATGATACATACTCTTGAGAGATGAGCCTCTCCTTTTAAAAACTCTAATCTTGAGGAGGAATGTGATCTCATGCTCTAAGAACGCATGCTATAAATGATTGTAATGCAGATGGAGATGTATGTGGAGATGAATGAATGTGAGATTTGAGTTAACTATGGTTGAAACTTTTTGTACTCCAAAGTTTTCCCTCCCATTTTTCTTCAAGACATTCTTCTAAGGTCCTCATTTGCTCAAGGTGGCCTAAGAATTGATCAGACAAATTCACCTCCTAAGCAATGGGTCCACAATTAGGGTTTTGTATTTCTCAAGGAATATTGGGTTTCCAAGGTCTCAAGTGGTTTTCATGGTTCTTCATATGTCCCTAAAAATTCTCATGTCAAATTTCAATTCTTGCATCACAAGTTTGCTCAGTCAATTGCTCAGATGACTGAAAATCAACTATATTGGGTAAAAAGTCAATTGTGGTCAACATATAGTCAAACTTTAAGATTTTTGATCAAAATCAAGATTTTGAAGTCAAATTCATCATTTTATCAAGGGTTGATCATGATTCCTCAAGAAAAGCCTCAAATCATCAAAAGTTAAAAGTTTCCAAATTAGGGTTTCCTTAGGAGAAGTCAACTGAACTTTGACCAAGCATAACTTTCACATGTGTGATACGGTGGCAGAACCGACTGTTTTGGAAAATGCTGGTTTACGTTTTGAGTTTGTGTTCGCAAAATGTCGCGGTAAGCAAGAGTCGCCACCGACTTTTATTTTATCCAACTGGAAAGGAAAAAAGCACAGAAAAATTCCTTTTTCGAGATTTTTGAGTACGGGGGGTAGATTATAGAAAGGGAAGGTGTTAGAACCCTTTCTATCCATGGTTTTCCATGGGCTCTTAGGTACTTGCTCATCTTTTAAAATTGCTTGTGTGTGTTTGTTTTGAAAAGTTTTTGTTTTACTTCATTTTAACCCTTGCTTCTGTCTTCAAGAGTGTTACGAAGTGTTTTTGAAAACTTTGTTTGAAAAGTGTTTGGTGTGAAAAAGTTTGATTTTTGAGAAAGTACCTACTAGCATCTACCTACTCGAAAAAGGATTGTTTCTATTCTCATTTCCTTTAGACAGCGCTATTCCACTATTAAGGAGTAGGTAGCACCGTCGTTGGAGTTGTAAGGGTCAATTCGTAAGGGACGTACGATCACTAAAGCAATGTTAGGACGTCTTAGTAATAACCTTAAAGTCTTAAGATCATATTCGAGGCAACATTTACGAGGCAACATTTCCGAAGGGACATTTGATCTTTGTTTAGACAGAAGGGAAACCACTAAAACACCCTATACTTAATGATCGTTTACCGAAGGCAACCGAAGTGAGAGTATACCCTAGGAGTGCGCATGTGCGAGTGATTTGATTTCAAGTTATTATCTTTGCACATTAGGGTTTTCTAGCCATTTTAAATTATCATGCAGTCTTGTCATACAATCCTATTAACATACATCTAAACAGTTAATATTTGCGAGAATTAAAATGCGAGAAAATAAAACCTACGCTATTACAAGGCTTCGGGGGAGGGGTTAATTACATAGCCAAACAAACCCATAAAAACGACAAATAAAGAAAATCCTAATTAAACTATTACATACCATGAGAAGTTACATTAATATTGCAAAAATAACAATGAATGCGCACGGTGAATCGAAAACGAGAGATTTAGGGTTTTGACCCCAACTACCTAATTGCAATTTTAAAAGAAAAATCATTTTTTGTGGTTTTTGATTATTTTAAGAAAATAAGGTTTAATTGAATAAATAAAAACCTAGTTACTAATTAATTTAAAATTTAAGAAAAATAATTAAATTAACCTATTTTTGTATTTTTTATTTATTGAGAAAAGAAATAAAAAATAAAAAAAAGTCAAGAACAAACCCTAATTTTTCTAATTGATTTTAATTATATAAAAAAAGTTAGAATCATCCTAATTTAAATTAAACTAATGTTAAATTAAATTTGATAAAATCATGAAAACCTAAATCTAAATTTGTTAAATTTGATTTTGTGATTTTTGTGAAAAAAAGAAATTGATTTGTGTTAGAAAATATTTAAACAAAATAATTTAAATAAAAGAAATAAATAAAAGAAAGAGAATGGGCCTGGTAGTTTTCAGCAAAAGGGGGGGGGGGGGGGGGAGGGTGTAGCTTGCAAATATGAGCCCAATAACTCCTGGCCAGTTTTGACTTTTTCAATCCCATGCACATGCTTGACTGAGGCGTATGGTAGGCCCTCATATGAGAAGCCTTGGATCTGGAATATTGATGATCTGATGGTTGGGACACTGGTGATGCATGGTGGGTGCCTTGTCATGTGGTACATTGAATCAGCCTGAAAATATTGAGAAAATAAAATGCACACGCCTGGGATCAAACCCAGGACGTGTGCATCAAAGGCTAATGGCTTTACCACATGTGCTGGCTTGCTTAGTTGAACAAATAATGACAAAAAATTATTATATGATAAAACTAAAAAAACAAATTCTGAAACGCGCGAAATTCAAATGGCCCATTCACAGCACGCCACGCCATCATCTTCCTCGTTGCCTTTGTCGTTTTAGACAAAAACTTTTACCTACGGACACTGGGCGTAGGTACAACCCTGTGCATCTCCAAAACCCTGTGCAAGCATGATAAATCCCAACCAATGGTACCAATCAACTTGTTTCAACCTCACGAGCATCATGGTACCATTAACCATGACCAATTGTTCATGTACAAAAAACCCTAAAAACGAAGCAAGAACCCTAACTATGGCATCTTGGTGTATAGTCAGTAAAAACGCAATTGGATATAATCAATAGGTTGCAAATAACTCAAGGATCAAGAATGTAACAATCAAACATGCTAAATGTGCCAGAATTAACGTATTTGATTTCAAGAAAATATGGAAGTCGTGTGAAACTTACACTGTGTTTCAAGGCTTGAGGAAGCTTGCAAATGGTTGCAATGTGATCCAGGGATATCCAACAAGCGATTGGGATTCTTAGAATGGCTTGAGATAGCCTGAATCCTGAAAATTGATTTACAACTTTTCTTGAATTTTTGCAACTTTGCTTTCTGTTTTGCACGCCTCCAACCTCTTGTTTCTTGTCTGCAATTGTTCCTTATGTACCCTAGAATGAATTAGGGTTGCAAACTTGTATCAAATATCCCTCAATTAAGATTATTGATTCATGATTTGATCCTTTGTGTAAATCTTTCCAAATTAAGAAAAATTCAATCTTTTTGTATCCATATGAGCCTTGCACGATTTGATCTCACTTCCAGCTGTATAATAGACCTAAACATGCACAAAATCTCAAGATTTGATTAGCTTTTGATATTTTCATTATTTTATTTTGATTTTATTTGATTTAATTGAAATAAAATCAAAATAAATGATAAAAATAAAAGAATGACAAATGGAAGGGATCATAGGTCGTGGGTCACATTATAAACTCAATTCAAGCATAAAAAGTTGGGCCCATTTGACAAAAAATGCAATTTTGGACACATTTGACCTTTGGCAATTTTGCAAAAAGGGTCAACTTTACCAATGCATAACTCCCTCAATTTTGACCCTAGTGAGGTGTTCTTGGAATTTTTAGAAATCTAAAGATGTCCTCTAAGCAAACCTTTTGGTCTCATCTCAATTAAGTCTTCCATGTTCATGTATGAAGCTTTTACCCAAAAGGTGTTTTTGTTGACTTTCCAAAATGACCTATAATGTCCAAATTCATATCTTCTTGTGAGTGCATATTTTGAACTTGGGAGATGAATATGAATTGTAGGGAATTACATACTATTAAAAATGAGCTTTGGATGGGTCATTTTTGATAAAGTATGAGAAAGTTATGCTTGGTCTAAGTTGAGTTGACTTTTCCTACAAAACCCTAATTTAGCAACTTTTGGATTTTGATGAATTGTGAGAAATCCTTGAGGAATCATGATCAACCCTTGATCAAGTGATGAATGATACTTCAAAATGATAATTTTAACCAAAAATCTTGAAGTTTGACTGTATGTGGGCCACAATTGACTTTTGCCCCAGCACAATCAATTTTCAGGCCTTTGAGCAATTGACTGAGTAAACTTCCTCTGCAAGGCTTGAAACTTTGTATGGATGATCTTGAGAACATATTAGGACAATGGTGAGCATTTGGGACCCTTTGGATCCAAACATATTGATGCAAACTGAAACCCTAATTTGAGGTAGACTGCCTTAGGCGAGAGTTTGTCTGGTCAACCCTTGGACTTTCTTGAGCAATTTAAGGACCTCACTTGAAATGTATTGAGAAATATGGGAGGGAAAATTTTGGGGTACAACATCTGCCCCTGTTAAATCTTCTTAAACTTGAGGATGTAGATGGCTTGTCTGCCTTTCGTGATCCGAAGGTGGAAGATGATTGAACACTAGAGTGCCCCGAAATTTGCACTCGCATGAAGTGGTACTGGTCTTGCGATGTAGGGAATGGGATTATAGATGCCATTTGGAGGTTGATGTTGAAAGATGGTCTTAAAGATGCCATCAGAGGAAGTGTCGATCGCATAAGAGATTCCTTTGTGAGAACCCGTACACCTGTTGTTGAGGAGGACTACGCTGGGGAACACTGTTCTTTGTCTTGAGAGAGATAGAGTTTTAGGAACTTCAGTTGTCCGTTACTCTATTGGGGAATCATCTCTTAGTCGAGGAGGTGAAAATGAACTGTTATCTGATCATGCTCCAGGCTTCACAGTGATTCGCTGAGGAAAATAAGACTGACTGCTATCTGGTCGTGCTCCAGGCTTTACAGTGACTTACTGGGGAGATGAGATTAAACTTTCTATTTGGTCATTCTCCAGGCTTTGCAATTTCTCAATTATTATCTGGTCGTGCTCCAGGCTTCAGAAGGAATCAAGTGGTTATCCGGTCGCATCCAGGCTTCAACTTGAATTTAAGGCATACTAATATCCGGTCGATTTCCGGGCTTCATAGTAATTGGCCGAGTAAACTGCTATTTAGTAGAATTCCAAGCTTCGCAGTACCTTAAACTATTATCTGGTCGTGTCCCAGGCTTCAATATCTTTTGTTGCTATCTGGTCGTGATCCAATCTTCACAGTGTTTTATACCACTATCTGGTCGATTCCAAGCTTCATGGTATTTTTTATTGCTATCTGGTCGATTTCCAGGCTTCAGAATAACTTGCTGAGGGTTAAGTTGTTTTCCGGTCGATTTTCGGGCTTCAAAGCTTGTATTTAAGACATACCACTATCTGGTCGATTCCAGCCTTCGTAGTATTCTGGAGGTATCAAGATATTTTCCGGTCGATTTCCGGGCTTCATAACTTGAACTAGAATAGAAATCTTAGTATCGATTTGACTGAACTAGAGAAAACTTGTGAGAACTTGATTGTATCTTTCCCTGAAAGGTAAACAGTTAGTCGTATGTAATGTCATGATGTATGAAATGTATTGAGTAATGATGTTCTCAAAATAAATGATATTGTGTTGTATGATGCATATACGTATGCCACGATGTATGGATATGCAATGTTCTTGCGATATTCTTCGGCTGGGGAGAATAAATCCTGGACTGCCGCTAGAGAGTATAAGGAGTTGAGTTCTTCGTCCTCGCTGGGGATAGTGATCGAAGACGATTAGTCGGAGACTTATGTCCGTTCTACTCGGGAATACTCTGCCGGGAGAGACTCTGTTTGAGAATAACCCTGTGGGAGAATGACTCTATGGGGAAGAGAAATACCCTGTTGGACGGTCTGTTGACTTGGAGAAACAACTCAGCTAGGGATGAATTACCGTCGCTGGTGATAGGTAAACTCTGCTTGGGGAGAAATTTTCCGACTCATTCGCGACTATGAACCTCGGCTGGAGGGAGTTAACACCACTGTCTTTAGATACTTCTTACTCTGCGGGGAGTGTATGTACTTTTAGTTATATTCTCAAGCTGGCTCTATCCCTGTACCTGGTGGGTAGAGCAACTGTAAGGTTTGGACACTTCTTGTTTGCCCCTGTTCCTGGAATTACGAGTAATTATCTTTTGTTTCGTATGTAAATATTTATGAGCAGCAATTATTCTCAAATGCATATATCAAAAATGAATCATTGGACGTTTTTGCAAAACAAAACAGAAAAAGAAAAAACAAGTTGAAATTTCTTGTGAACATGAATTATATTGATTTTGAAGTTAGCCTGTAACAGGCGTTTTGTACAAGAGGCTGACATCCTAGTAAGAGAACGCCGCCGTAGGATAGGAATTATACAGCTTGTGAAAAAGAAAGAAAAACAGCTATGTGAACAATCCCATTGGGTTCCAACTCTACTATTGTCTATATATCTTCGAGCGTCTCATCACTTTGCTACTTGGTCGAAGATAGATCAGATTGATTAGCGCCGTCCGAGCTTGATAGTCGATACCGAAGTCTGGTTGCGAGATGATCCAATGAGACATAGTGTTACACTTTGATCCCTAATTTTTTCCTGGACCGCCCTTTCGGGTTTTCAGTCCACCGGGATACCCTTTTTTTCCCAAGCCGCATTTTCAGGTTTTCAACTTGCCGGGTGTACAGTTTTTTTCATTTTCATCCCTTACTTTTGCTTGAACCCTTTTGGTTCGCCGGGAAGCGCTTATTTTTTCCTAATTCAGTCAACCTAGCGGGTCTTTGATTAGGTGTAGTATCTTTTCACTATGTCTGCATTGACGGGGCGAGGAAGGTCGTCACCATCCATTGTGGTTAGAATCATAGCTCCTCCCGAGAAAATATTCTTAACCATAAATGGACCTTCGTATGTAGGGGTCCATTTGCCCATGGGATCACCCTGCGGTAGTATGATGCATTTGATCACCAGATCCCCGACTTGAAATTCTTGACGTCTGACTTTCTTGTTAAAAGACTTAATCATTCGCTTTTGATATGTCTGACCATGACAAATAACAGTAAGTCTTTTTTCATCAATTAGATTCAGCTGATCAAGTCGGGTCTGGATCCAGTCGTCTTCGTTCAAACCCGCATCCTTCATGATCCTGAGAGAGGGTATCTGGACTTCTATGGGTAGGAATTCCTCCATGCCATACACCAGAGAGTAGGGTGTTGCCCCTGTTGACGTCCGTGCTGAGGTACAGTACCCATGAAGAGCGAATGGTAACATCTCGTGCCAGTCTTTGTATGTCACCGTCATCTTATGCACAATCTTCTTGATGTTCTTATTAGCCGCTTCAATAGGCCCATTCATCTTCAGCCGATAAGGAGAAGAGTTGTGATGCTGTATCTTGAACTGTTTGTAGAGCTCGGTGATCATTGTATTGTTGAGATTTGTACCATTGTCCGTAATGATCCTCTCTGGTACACCGTATCGACATATTAGATTGTGTCGGATAAAACGCGCCATGACGTTCTTGGTTACTGTAGCAAAGGAAGCTGCCCCAACCCACTTCGTTAAGTAATCAATAGCCACCAGAATGAAATGTTGCTCGTTGGATGCAGTAGGTCTGATCTCGCCGATCATATCGATGCCCCATATTGCAAAGGGCCAAGGTGCTGTCAAAACATTCAGAGGGACTGGAGGTACATGCATCTTATCAGCATAGACTTGGCACTTATGACAAGTTTGAGAATGCTGATAACAATCGGCTTCCATAGTGGACCAATAATATCCAGCCCGTAGGATCTTCTTTTCCCTGGTATGTCCACTGGAATGAGTTCCGAAGGTACCTTCATGTAACTCTGCCATGATCCTTTCTGCCTCGCTCTTGTCTACACACCGCAATAAGGTTGAATCATGGTTACGCTTATAGAGGATCCCATTGCTAATGAAGAACTTTGCAGCGAACCTTCTCAAGAACTTCTTATCATTAACAGATGCACCCTCGGGGTACTCTTGAGCCTCAAGATACCTCTTCACTTCGTGGAACCAGGGTTTATCTGCTACCTCTTCAGTCTCAATGTCACAACAATGTGCGGGTTCGTCCAACCTCTCAATGGTAATCTGGGGAGCTTCATTGTCCCACTTGACTTTAAACATAGAAGACATGGTAGCTAGCGCGTCCGCGAACTGATTCTCCTCTATTGGGAAATGTTCAAAGGTTATCTCCTCAAAGTGTGGGAGCAACGTTAATACACACTCTTTATAAGGAATAAGATTTGGGTGCTTCATATCCCACTCGCCTTTGATCTGACTGATCACCAGAGCAAAATCTCCGAATACACTCAAGGACTTAATTCTTAGGTCAATAGCAGCTCGGAGGCCCAGGATACATGCTTCATACTCCACCATATTGTTGGTGCAATTAAAACATAATCGGGCGGTGAACGGAGTATGACAGCCCTCAGGAGATATAATTACAGTGCCGATGCCAATTCCCAATGCGTTCGAGGCTCCATCAAAATACATAGACCATTGAGATCCTTCCTCAGGTCCTTCATCCGGTCCAGGTTCTTCACAGTCGGTCACCAACATGATGTTCTCATCCAGGAATTTGAAATTCATGGACTGGTAGTCATCCACAGCCTGATGCGCCAAATGATCTGCCAATACACTCCCCTTGATTTCTTTTTGAGTTGTGTATTAGATGTCGTACTCGGTTAAGATCATCTGCCATCTTTCTATTCTTCCGGATAAGGAAGGCTTTTCGAAGATATACTTGATTGGATCCATCTTTGATATCAATAAGGTGGTGTGAGTCAGCATATACTGTCTCAGCCGGCGAGCAGCCCATGCCAAAGCGCAACAAGTTTTCTCGAGCAGTGAGTATCGGGTCTCACAGTCGGTAAACTTTTTGTTAAGGTAGTAAATAGCGTGCTATTTTTGGCCAGACTCGTCATGCTGCCCCAGCACGCACCCCATTGAATTATCCACCACTGTCAAGTATAAGATCAAAGGTCTTCCTTCAACTGGAGGCATCAGAATAGGTGGCTCTTGAAGATGTTATTTTATTCTTTCAAAAGCGGTCTGACATTCATCATTCCATTTTACCACTTGATCTTTCTTCAGCAGCTTGAAGATTGGCTCACAAGTAGCAGTCAGATGTGAAATGAACCGGGCGATGTAGTTCAGACGTCCCAAAAAGCCTCTAACTTCCTTTTCTGTGCGGGGAGCCGGCATCTCCTGTATGTCTTTTACCTTGGCAGAGTCCCCCTGAATACCTTTATCACTGACGACAAAACTCAACAGCTTACCAGACCTTACCCCGAAGGTGCATTTGTTCGGGTTTAACCTCAACTTGTACATCTTTAACCTGTCAAATAGTTTCTGGAGATGATCTAGGTGCTCTTCCTTAGTCTGGGACCTTGCGATCATGTCATCAACATAAACCTCAATCTCATGGTGAATCATGTCGTGGAACAAAGCGACCATGGCACGCTGATATGTTGCCCCAGCATTCTTCAACCCGAAAGGCATTACCTTGTAACAGAAGGTGCCCCACTGTGTAACGAAGGTTGTTTTCTCCATGTCCTCGGGAGCCATCTTGATCTGATTGTAACCAGAAAAACCATCCATAAAGGAGAAGATCTTATGCTGCGCGGTGTTGTCGACCAGGACATCAATGTGAGGAAGTGGGAAATCATCCTTGGGGCTTGCCCTGTTCAGATCTCTATAGTCCACACACATTCGTACCTTACCATCCTTCTTAGGCACCGGAACAACGTTGGCAACCCATTGCGGGTAAGAATTAACAGCTAGAAATCCCGCGTCGAACTGTTTCATGACCTCGACTTTGATTTTCTCAGACATCTCAGGGCGCATACGATGGACCTTCTGCTTTACCGGAGGGCAGTCTTCTTTAGTTGGCAGGCGATGAACCACAATATCGGTGTCCAAACCAGGCATATCTTTGTAGGACCATGCGAAGATCTCAACACAGTCGCGTAGCATCTGTATCAACCGTTGCTTGACACTAGGCTCCAGATTCACACCTATCTTGAACTCTTTCCTGTCTTCCTCTGTACCCAAATTCACTGATTTGACTGGCTCTTCATGAGGATGTATGGCCCTTTATTCTTGTAGTAACAATCTAGCAAGTTCTCCAGGCACCTCACAATCATCCTCACCTTCGTCCTCGGCTTGGTTGATCGGATTTTCAAAGTCATAACTGGTAGTAGCAGAGTCGTTATCAATGGGATCCAGAGTTGATATGGATCTGCATTACGATACGTGAGTGTGTGTAAGAGAATAACTGTTTTGATAAAGTGAGAGATAGGAAAAGAAAAACAAGGAGCACAAAATTTGTAATGTAAGAAACGTCCAATGCTTTACTAATGATATATGAAAATGACAAATAATAAGCCCTCACAAGCAAAGCCAAAGTGCCTCGGCCAAGGCACCGGGCTGTAAAGTTTCAAACTGTTTATTACAACTCTTAAAACAAAAGTCAATTACTATGTAATAAAAGAAACATGTATGAAGTCCTTCGCTGTCCAGTTGTTTAGTCCTCCGTTGGTTGTAAGGTAGACCCAGTTGTCGATATCTGAGTTCTCATCATCAGTATCCTCTGTGGTGGAGACAACCTCAATAACATTGATTCCTGAGCCATGCTTGGGCATGGGTGCAGTTATGACGTTGGGCTTCTCCGGAGCGTCAAAATTAATCTCTTTTGCTTCGATCAAGTCTTGCACCTTATTCTTCAAGGCCCAACAGTTGTTTGTATCATGACCTGGGCCGTCAGAGTGATAGGCGCAACGAGCATTTGGGTTATAGTAAGGAGATGTGGTGTTGGGGTTCTTCGGGGCCTCCCTCAGAGTTACCAGATTGGTCTGTACTAATTGTGGTAGAATTTGAGACAAGGTCATATTGAGACGAGTGTACTTCCTCTGTGGTCTTTCCACCCTTTGTTGATTGTTGCATTGTGGAGCAACTGTAGGTCTTGATATCACTACCGCATTTACTGCTTGACGGTGTTTAGGTCTGCTTTGGCCTCTCGGGCCGTAGACTGCACTAGCTTCTTTCTTAACGGTGAAAGGTTTCTTTACTGCACCCGATGAAGTATCCTTTTGTATCTTACCACTTCGGATACCAGCTTCTACTCTCTCCCCAGTCAAAATCAACTCAGTAAACCCAGATGATGAACTGCCGATCAGATGGTTGAAAAATGGACGAGATATCATCCCTAGAAACATGTCAACCAACTCCCTATCAGACAAAGGGGGTTGGACTCTTCCAGCTAAATCTCTCCACTTTTGAGCATAGTCCTTAAAACCTTCGCTTGCACCCATAGACATACCCTGAAGCTGAGTACGAGTGGGAGTAAGGTCGGCGTTATACTGATACTGCCTGAAAAAAGCAGCAGCAAGGTCTTCCCAGTTTCGAACATTGTACCTATCCTCAGCAGTAGGGTATTGTTCATCATCATAATCAGTATCATTATCAGAGATTGCAGGACTGAGGCCCTTTTCTTCTTCTTGGTTCTCCCCTTCCTTGGATGAAGAGGTCATATCAGCTTGCTGTTTCAACCTATCCCCAATCCTTTTGCCTATATTCAGAAGAACGACCTTCTTCTTCTTCTTCTTCTTCTTCTCTTTCAGAATGAGAGTTTTCAAATCCTCTTTCCCTTTAGCCAAGCTCAAGAACATCTCTTGGAATTGGGCATTTTGTGCCTGAAGATCTTTGATGGCTTGATCGGAATACATTTCGTGTTGAAATAAACAGCGAAGAAGATGAGAAACCTGTAATGGTACCTGTAATGGTGTGCATGATAATGGGATACGTATGTAATGATTTCAAAGACTTTGGGAGATTTAAATTTGCAAACCAAAAATAAACAAACTTTATTAGATTAACTTGTAAAAAAGGTTCAACAATGCCTTTGAGGCGTTACAAAGAAATAAATGGAAAAACAAATCTAGAACTAGAAAAAAAAATCAAAAGACCCATGGACGCTTCCTCTTTGTGCTGACGTAATCATTGATCATTATTTCTTCCTCGAGCTTCCTGGTAAGCTTCAAAATCTTCCTTTCTTGCTCATGGTACTTCTCCCGGTAGGTATCCCTTTCCTGTTTTAGCTGAATCCAAGACCTCTGTAATGCCCCGGGATCAGTGGGCATGTAAGGATATAGAACTGTATAAGGAATTCCTTCTTCATTGGTGGGATCCACAATTACTGGCAATACTGCTTCATAGGGCATCCCAAGCTTCTGGGCACGAGCTCGGACCCATTGGATATAAGGCTGCATAGGGAGGGAAGTCCTTGGTCCCAACTCTTGGGGGTCAGATCTGTTCACCATGCCCCAAGCTCGTATAAACCTCCGGAGATGCTCGTCAACATCTTCCTTGTAGTCAAATGCAATATCCGTAAGAAGTAAATCATGTAGACCGTCTCTCCGAGCACGACCAAACTGTCGCAAAGCTAGACAAGGATTATAGGTTATTCCCCCTCTGATTCCAAGCAACGGGACATTAGGGTATCCCCCACAACGATCAATGACATTAGTGCTTTCCATAACCCGTGAGCTCCAAAGAATGTCTGTATGGGCAAGTGACATTATCCTGTAAGACCATCCCAAACCTTCTTCATTCTTCAACACGGACTTAGGGAGGTGCAAAATAAACCACCTCGACAGCAACGACATACAACACATAAAAGTCCCTCTTCTACGCACAGTACGAGTGTAGAGGGCATGCAAGATATCACCCAGTAGAGTAGGCACAGGATTGCGAGAAAGGAAGATCTTAACCGCGTTCACATCTATAAAGGAATCTGGATTCGGGAAGAGAACCAAACCGTAGATAAGGAGAGCCAAGATATCTTTGAAAGCCTGAAATTCCAAACTATCCCAGAATAGCTGAGCTTGATCTATCAGAAACTTGGCTAAGAAACCTTCAACTCCGCTTCGTGTCTCCCAATTGGATACTACACCAGCCCGTTTCAGATGCAGAGTTGAGGCAATGTCTTCTGATCTAGGAGTCTCTTCCATACCTGTGAAGGGCATATGCTCAAGGATGGATATGCCCAATAAGTGAGAAAACTCTTCCAAAGTGGGAACCAGTTGATAATCTGGAAAGGTGAAGTAATGGTGAACAGGATCGAAGAAATGGAAAAGCACATCATCATCTGCTCATCAAACTTTGAGGTGACCAGGCTAAGAAGCTGACCGTGTCTCTTAATGAATGAAGAAGTCTCAGAAACTCTTGAGGCTAACTCTTTGAGTTGAGCAGGTATTTGCACAAAGTTAACTCGGATGGTGTTTCTGCGCACGGAAGCCATAATCTTTAAAATAGAACAAAGATAAATCCCATCGGTCTTTGAAATGGTTAGTATAATGAAGTATGCATGCTATGTTATGATGCATGATGTCATGATAAAAACAACAGGTATAACATATAACAGACATGGAAAAGGCAAACAAGTCACACAAAAGCCCTTAAGTTTAAGGTTTGCATGGGGTCAAAGGTATTACCCTCTTGAAGTTCAGTTGGTTTCAACCTGTCCTAGCAAAAGTAACCGGGTTCTAGAGGTTCTCAATATTACTGACCATCCTCCATCGGTCATGGTTTCAGCTCACATAATCTTTCCTTGCGGCCGGAACTATCTCAAGAGTATGGTCTCAATGAGTGTAGCATCAAGTATCAACTAGTTCTCAGCTTTACACCGAGGCCGGCTATCTCACTACTTCCTAATGGCCAAGTTGGTCGATTAAAGGTTCTAAGGTCAGTTGGTTCTTAACGACACACATAGCGGCCCCGTATTCTCCTCGTTTCTCCACAAGGGATACCGGTACCAACCAATGTGCCACATCAACGTAGCTACTGCTTCAACCGTATCGGTCTACGCCGTACAATTCCCTCACAGTTTATTGCTACTTACCTAAAAGGTGTCCCCAGATCCGGGTTAAGATCTATAGTAACTCCCAAACAAAAACCCTTAAAAGTAAAGCAACCAAAACAAACAAGAGAAGCAAATATTATGAACTAAATCCTAAGGTATACCTCACTTATTATTCCCCAGCAGAGTCGTCAGTTCTGTGATACGGTGGCAGAACCGACTATTTTGGAAAATGCTGGTTTGTGTTTTGCGTTTGTGTTTGCAAAATGTCGCGGTAAGCAAGAGTCGCCACTGACTTTTATTTTATCCAACTGGAAAGGAAAAAAAGCACAGAAAAATTCCTTTTTCGATATTTTTGAGTACGGGGGGTAGATTATAGAAAGGGAAGGTGTTAGCACCCTTTCTATCCATGGTTTTCCATGGGATCTTAGGTACTTGATCATCTTTTAAAATTGCTTGTGTGTGTTTGTTTTTGAAAAGTTTTTGTTTTACTTCTTTTTAACCCTTGCTTCTATCTTCAAGAGTGTTACGAAGTGTTTTTGAAAACTTTGTTTGAAAAATGTTTGGTGTGAAAAAGTTTGATTTTTGAGCAAGTACCTACTCGAAAAAGGATTGTTTCTATTCTCATTTCTTTTAGACAACGCTATCCCACTATTAAGGAGTAGGTAGCACCGTCGTTGGAGTTGTAAGGGTCAATTCGTAAGGGACGTACGATCACTAAAGCAATGTTAGGACGTCTTAGTAATAACCCTAAAGTCTTAAGATCATATTCGAGGCAACATATCCGAGGCAACATTTCCGAACGGGACATTTGATCTTTGTTTAGACAGGAGGGCAACCACTAAAACACCCTATACTTAATGATCGTTTACTGAAGGCAACCGAAGTGAGAGTATACCCTAGGAGTGCGCATGTGCGAGTGATTTGATTTCAAGTTATTATCTTTGCACATTAGGGTTTTCTAGCCATTTTAAATTATCATGCAGTCTTGTCATACAATCCTATTAACATACATCTAAATAGTTAATATTTGCGAGAATTAAAATGCGAGAAAATAAAACCTACGCTATTACAAGGCTTCGGGGGAGGGGTTAATTACATAGCCAAACAAACCCGTAAAAACGACAAATAAAGAAAATCCTAATTAAACTATTACATACCATGAGCAGTTACATTAATATTGCAAAAATAACAATGAATGCGCGCGGTGAATCGAAAACGAGAGATTTAGGGTTTTGACCCCAACTACCTAATTGCAATTTTAAAAGAAAAATCATTTTTTGTGGTTTTTGATTATTTTAAGAAAATAAGGTTTAATTGAATAAATAAAAACCTAGTTACTAATTAATTTAAAATTTAAGAAAAATAATTAAATTAACCTATTTTTGTATTTTTTATTTATTGAGAAAAGAAATAAAAAATAAAAAATAAAGTCAAGAACAAACCCTAATTTTTCTAATTGATTTTAATTATATAAAAAAAAGTTAGAATCATCCTAATTTAAATTAAACTAATATTAAATTAAATTTGATAAAATCATGAAAACCTAAATCTAAATTTGTGAAATTTTATTTTGTGATTTTTGTGAAAAAAAGAAATTAATTTGTGTTAGAAAATATTTAAACAAAATAATTTAAATAAAAGAAATAAATAAAAGAAAGAGAATGGGCCTGGTAGTTTTCAGCAAAAGGGTGGGGGGGGGGGTGTAGCTTGCAAATCTGAGCCCAATAACTCCTAGCCAATTTTGACTTTTTCAATCCCATTCACATGCTTGACTGGGCGTATGATAGGCCCTCATATGAGAAGCCTTGGATCTGGCATATTGATGATCTGATGGCTGGGACACTGGTGATGCATGGTGGGTGCCTTGTCATGTGGTACATTGAATCAGCCTGAAAATATTGAGAAAATAAAATGCACACGCCTGAGATCGAACCTAGGACATGCGCATCAAAGGCTAATGGCTTTACCACCTGCGCTGGCTTGCTTAGTTGAACAAATAATGACAAACAATTATTATATGATAAAACCAAAAAAACAAATTCTGAAACGCGCGAAATTCAAATGGCCCATTCACAGCATGCCACGCCATCATCTTCCTCGTTGCCTCTGTCGTTTTAGACAAAAACTTTTACCTACGGACACTGGGCATAGGTACAACGCTGTGCATCTCCAAAACCCTGTGCAAACATGATAAATCCCAACCAATGGTACCAATCAACTCGTTGCAACCTCACGAGCATCATGGTACCATTATCCATGGCCAATTGTTCCCGTACAAAAAAACCCTAAAAATGAAGCAAGAACCATAACTATGGCATTTTGGTGTATAGTTAGTAAAAACGCAATTGGACATAATCAATAGCTTGCAAATAACTCAAGGATCATGAATGTACCAATCAAACATGCTAAATGTGCCAGAATTAACGTATTTGATTTCAAGAAAATATGGAAGTCGTGTGAAACTTACACTGTGTTTCAAGGCTTGAGGAAGCTTGCAAATGGTTGCAATGTGATCTAGGGATATCCAACAAGCGATTGGGATGCTTAGAATGGCTTGAGATAGCCTGAATTCTGAAAATTGATTTGCAACTTTTCTTGAATTTTTTCAACTTTGCTTTTTGTTTTGCACGCCTCTAACCTCTTGTTTCTTGTCTGCAATTGTTCCTTATGTACCCTAGAATGAATTAGGGTTGCAAACTTGTATCAAATATCCCTCAATTAAGATTTTATATATTCATGATTTGATCCTTTGTGTAAAATTTTCCAAATTAAGAAAAACGCAATATTTTTGTATCCACCTGAGCCTTGCACGATTTGATCTTACTTCCAACTGTATAATAGACCTAAACATGCACAAAATCTCAAGATTTGATTAGCTTTTGATATTTTCATTATTTTATTTTGATTTTATTTGATTTAATTGAAATAAAATCAAAATAAATGATAAAAATAAAAGAATGACAAATGGAAGGGATCATAGGTCGTAGGTTACATTATAAACTCAATGCAAGCATAAAAAGTTGGGCCCATTTGACAAAAAAATGCAATTTTGGACACATTTGACCTTTGGCGATTTTGCAAAAAGGGTCAACTTTACCAATGCATAACTCCCTCAATTTTGACCCTAGAGAGGTGTTCTTCGACTTTTTAGAAAGATTAAGATGTGCTATAAGAAACCCATTTAGTCTCATATCAATTAAGTCTTCCATGTTCATGTATGAAGCTTTGACCCAAAAGGTGTTTTTGTTGACTTTCCAAAATGACCTATAATGTCCAAATTCATATCATCTTGTGAGTGCATATTTTGAACTTGGGAGCTGAAGATGAATTGTAGGGAATTACATCCTCTTCAAAATGAACTTTGGATGGGTCATTTTTGATAAAGTATGAGAAAGTTATTCTTGGTCAAAGTGGAGTTGACTTTTCCTGCAAAACCCTAATTTAGCAACTTTTGGGTTTTGATGAATTGTGAGCAATCCTTGAGGAATCATGATCAACCCTTGATCAAATTATGAATGATACTACAAAATGAGAATGTTGACCAAAAATTTTGAAGTTTGACTGTATGTGGGCCACAGTTGACTTTTGCCCTAACACAGTCGATTTTTAGGCCTTTCAGCAATTGATTGAGTAAACTTCCTCTACAAGGCTTGAAACTTGGTATGGATGATCTTGAGAACATATTAGGACAATGGTGAGAATTTTGGACCCTTTGGATCCAAACATCTTGATGCAAACTGAAACCCTAATTTGAGGTAGACTGCCTTAGGAGAGAGTTTGTCTGGTCAACCCTTGGACTTCCTTGAGCAATTTAAGGACCTCACTTGAAATGTATTGAGAAATATGGGAGGGAAAATTTTGGGGTACAACAACATGCTTCATCATTTTTGCGTCAATAAAATCTCATTTTGAAGGAAATTCAATTATATACAACTTTGTATATCAAAGCTTATGTCCAAAAAATGCTTCATTTGAGAGATATGTGCCAATACATTGCAGGTCATTTCAAAAGTCAACAAAAAGACACTTTTTGTCAAGGCAACTTACATCAAGATAAATTATCCAAATTCAAAAATGATAAAAAGAGAGATTGTAGAGGTCTTATTGATATTTCCAAAAAGTCCAAGATCACTTTTAAAAGATAAAAATTGAGAGAGTTATGGGGGGCGGGGGGAATTGAATTGGAATCTCAAAATACAATGGAAATAACACTTTGATTTTTATCCTGGTTCATTTGAACTCAAACTACTCCAGTCCACCCGCCAAGGTGATTTCGCCTCTCTCCAACGAGGTCTTAATCCACTAATCAATCTTGATTTCAAAATTACTTTGACAACTATCAAAGTCTTCTTGAGTCCAAAACCACAACTTGGTTTTCTCAAGGAAATGTATAAACAATAATTGAATAAATGTGTACAATAATGTTTCTAATAAAACTGTATCACTGACAGTGATGTTTTACACAATTTAAATATGAATGTTTAAGGATGAAAGATGATTGCTGTGTTGCTGAAGTTTCACGTGATTTCTTCTTTTTGTGCGTAGTAGTTCATCACTTGATTTCTTCTATGCATTTTCTTTATATAGGCCATGCAATAATGACATAAGAATATGCTTTAGGAATGTTCATTACACGAATTAATGAACTTTCCAAACCTGGAGATTCTTGTCTCTTTATAGCCGTTACTTTTGATATGCATTGGTAAGTTGTAACGCTTCAGAACTTCTCATATCAGAGGATGAATAT
Organism: Vicia faba; assembly: GCA_948472305.1. Lineage (NCBI taxonomy): Eukaryota > Viridiplantae > Streptophyta > Magnoliopsida > Fabales > Fabaceae > Vicia > Vicia faba. The sequence continues at coordinate 103,071,895 of OX451736.1, forward strand.
TACCATTGGGATTCCCTTACTGCTTGTTCAAAACTTTACAGATCAGATTATTAGAGATCCTGTTTACATAGTGTTGGTGCATTCAGAAGTTGTAACATAGAACTTCTTCATTCAGCGTGTTACTCATAATTGCTTATGTTGTGTCTGAACAGATCTTCTTATATCAGAACTTCTAGATGATCTAGGAGATCTTCTATGCTTCTTACTTCAGAACTTCCAAATGATCTAGCAAATCTTTTTCTCATCAGAACTTCCCTGCATATAAGGATACTTTATTAGAGAGCATTTTTGTTCTTTATATAAGTATATCATGTGTTTGTTATCATCAAAACTATAACTGGGATGTAGAACTAAATTATGTTCTAACAATCTCCCCCTTTTTGATGATGACAAAAACTAGTATATTTTGAAGGAATATAAAGAACACAAATTAACAAACCCCCCCTGAGTAAAATACTCATTTAACGAGAAAAAGATGCTTCCCTGAATATCTTTCGATCTAGCTTCTGATAGAAGTCAAAATATTCTTCATTCTCCCCCTTTTTGTTAAGAATCAAAAAGTGGTAAAGACTCTATTTGGCTTGCTCTGATAGAAGTTGCTTGAAAAGGTGTGACATCCTCTTCTGGATACATCTGAGATTCTTTAGAGAGCTTCTGATGCCGTATTCTCATTACCATTCCCAATAGTTCCATATCTAATAAATTTTTCTTTCTGATTGCCTCTGAAACCTGCGAATCCTCCAGTTTTAACTTCTAGGCTTTGGAACATAAGCTTTCTTCCCTTCATGTGTAGAGAGCATCCAGAATCCAGGTGTTAGGACTGGTTTTTCGACCTTGATGTTAAAAATATCTGCAACATAGATGATTTTGTCTTTTGGTACCCATATCTTTTTGGGTCCATGACTATTAGAGTTTCCAAAATTCTGTTTGAATTTTGGTTTAGCAGAAAACACTTTACTGGTATATTTTATATCACGTGTTTGCCCAGTAGTGAAGTGAGAATAAAGAGGAGTGTGTTTGATTACCAAATCCTGTTGGGATACTTTACCTTTGTGTCCTATACCTTTTCTGCCATTTTTGCTAACTCCATAGATCATTGAAGCCGTCTTGCTTCTATCTATGTTTTTAGCGAGGAATTTCTAAAAGCTGTGATCATATTCCTTTAAGATTATGTCAAGGTTACTAGGAACTTCTGAGACAACTTCCTTCTGAGTATTTTGTAAATCATTTTCAAGTTTTAAAATTTTTTCTTTCAACTCAGAGTTTTCTAGTCTCAGATTCTTAGTTTCTTCAGAGTCAGAAACTAGATCCTTTTTCAGGTTCTTGTTTATGACTCGAAGCTTCTGATACCTTTCTAGAATTTTTGACAGACTCTCCTCTAATTGAGATCTTGAAAAGTTATAAAATACCTCTTCTGACTCTGAGTCTGATTCAAATTCAAATTCATAGGATTCAGAGACATCTGATAAGTTGTCCGTTTGAGCTATATTGGCTTGTTCATCTTCTGATTCTATTCCGTCTTCAGAAGATTCAGAGTCATCCTACGTTGCCATAAGACTTTTCTTCTTCTGCTTAACGAACTTCCTTTTAGGTTTCTCCTTATGAAGCCTTGGACAATCACTTTTGTAGTGACCTTATTTATTGCATTCATAGCAGATAATGTTTCTGTTACTGGATTTTCTGTATCCAGAAGATTGTTCAGAGTCATTTCCTGTTCTTCTGGAGTTTCTGAAATTCTCCTGCTTGTGCTTCCACATCTGATTGATTCTTATGGATAGAAAGAACAGTTTGTCTTCTTCTGATGAGGATTCTCCAGAGTTTTCTGCTTCTTCTTTTGCCTGCAAAAATTTGGTTTCATATTTATTAGATTTCAGAGCGAGAGACTTACCTTGCTTCTGGGGTTCATCATCTTCTAACTCTATCTCATGGTTTCTGAGATAGCTGACTAGTTCTTCTAGAGATATTTTATTCAAATCTTTTTCCAGTTTGAGATCAGTGACCATGGGTCTCCATTTCTTTGGTAAACTTCTGATGATCTTCTTTACATGATCAGCAGTTGAGTACACTTTGTGAAGAACTTTCAGCCCATCAACTAGAGTTTGGAATCTTGAGAACATCACTTCAACGGTTTCACTTTCTTACATTTTGAAGGCTTCATACTTCTGAATGAGCGCAAAGGCTTTGGTTTCTTTTACTTGCATGTTGCCTTCATGCGTCATTCTCAGAGAATCAAACATGTGCTTTGCCATCTCTCTGTTTGTGATCTTCTCATACTCTGAATATGAGATGGAACTCAGGAGAATAGTTCTAGCCTTGTGATGATTTCTGAAGTCCCTCTTTTGATGATATGTCATCCTTTTTCTGTCAATCTTCTGACCACTTTCATCAACAAGATGTATGTATCCATCAGTCAACATATCCTAGAGGTCAGCATCATAGGCTAGGAAGAAACTTCTGATCATATCTTTCCAGTAGTCAAAATTTTCACCGTCAAATATTGGGGGGCTGTTGCTGATGTTCTGACTTGTTCCCATCATAGTGTTTTTCCTCCTTGGATCTTTTTCTGACACGGTTAAGTGTTTGCATCCAGATCCAGGTGCTCTGATACCAATTGAAGAAGGGAAAAACACAAGAAGGGGGGGGGGGGGGGTTGAATTGGAATCTCAAAATACAATGGAAAGAACACTTTGATTTTTATCCTGGTTCGTTTGAACTCAAACTACTCCAGTCCACCCGCCAAGGTGATTTCGCCTCTCTCCAACGAGGTCTTAATCCACTAATCAATCTTGATTACAAAACTACTTTGACAACTGTCAAAGTCTTCTTGAGTCCAAAACCACAACCCAGTTTTCTCAAGAAAATGTCTAAACAGTAATTGACTAAATGTGTATAATAATGTTTCTAATAAAAAGTATCACTGACAGTGATGTTTTACACAGTTTAAATATGAAAGTTTAAGGATGAAAGATGATTGTTGCGTTGCTGTAGTTTCACATGATTTCTTCTTTTTGTGCGCAGTAGTTCATCACTTGATTTCTTCTATGCCTTTGCTTTATATAGGCCATGCAACAGTGACATAAGAAGATTCTTTAGAAATGTTCATAACACGAATTAATAAACTTTCCAAACCCAGAGATTCTTGTCTCTTTATAGCCATTACTTTTTATATGCATTGATAAGCTGTAACGCTTCAGAACTTATCACATCAGAGGATGAATATTATCATTGGGAGTCCCTTACTGATTGTTCAAAACTTTACAGATTAGAGTATCAGAGATCTTGTTTACACAACGTTGGTATATTTAGAAGTTGTAACATAGAACTTCTTCATTCAGCGTGTTACACATATTTTCTTATGTTGTGTCTGAACAAATCTTCTTATATTAGAACTTCTAGATGATCTAGCAAATCTTCTATGCTTCTTACTTCAGAACTTCCAGATGATCTAGCAGATATTTTTCTCATCAGAACTGCGCTGCATATAAGGATACTTTATTAGCGAGTGTGATCGGTGGATCTGGAACTGACTGTTTTAAAGCTGGTTCGCGAAATGTCGCGGAAGCAAGAGTCGCCACCGTCTTTTATTTTCTCCAAATGGAAAGGACAAAAGCACAGAAAAATTCCTTTAAAGAGATTGCTCTCGGTTCGGGAGGTAGGTTATAGAAAGGGAAGGTGTTAGCACCCTTTCTATCCATGGTTATCCATGGGCTCTTAGGTACTTGCTCAATGTGTTTTCAAAATTATTTGTTTGTTTTTCAATTGTGGGTTTTAAAAAAGTTTCTTTGAAAAATTTCAGTTCGACTCGTACGTCAGAGTGTTTGAAAGATTTGCTTTGAAAGCTTTTGAAAAGTGTTGGTGTGAAAAGATTTCAGTTTGTTTTGAAGAGAGCAAGTATCCATGAGTCGTCTACCTACCCTAAGGAATTCGTCTGTGTAAATGTCCTTTAAAGTAGTGCCATCCCACCATTGAGAGGTAGGTAGCACCACTGTTGGAGGTGTTCGGGTCAATTCGAGTTTTAGGGACATGGTGATCACCAGAGCAATGGGAAGACACCTTAGAAGCTACCCTCATGCCAGGTTCCCGGATCATGAGGACTTACTAAGACGTCTTCTACTCGACGACCACCTTTCGAGGGGCAAGGCAACAGTGAAGCGTACCCTAGGGGTGGTGTGTGAATTGTGTGTCATTTTCAGTTTATTGTTTGTCTTGTCATGCATTGGTGATCTAACGATTCGATTTTATTTTTGGGCATTCATTCTTTCATGTTATTGTTTAACAGTTAAAAGTGCAGGAATTTAAAGTGCGGAAAAGATAAAAGTCCTACGCTATTACAAAGGGCGCGGGTCCACATCGCCAAAATAAACCGAACCCGATTTAAAATAAATTGCAGAAAAGAAATGTCTAATAGCTATTACATGGCTTTGGTACAAGTACATTATATTCACAACAGAAATAAATGAAACGCGCGAAAAAGAAAATAATCAAATGCGAGGGCGTTGAACCCTTTAAAGGAATTAGAATAATTAAGTTATCTAAAATTAAAATTAAATGAAAAATGGTATTTTTGTGTTTTTTAGATTTAAAAGAAAAAAAGAAAAATTAATTGAAATTAAATTAAATATCAGACCTAATTCTATTATTTTTTTTTAAAGTTTATTATGAAAATTTTAACTTTTAACCTAATCTAATTCTAAATTAATTTATGTACATTTTTTAGTTTATGAAAATAAATAAATAACATTATTATTCTGAAAAAAGGGAAAAAATAAAAAAAGAAAATAAAAGTCATTAAACCTAAATTCTAGTTTTTTGGATTTTTATTAAAAAAGATTAAAATTATACCCTAATTAAACTAAATAATTTACATGCAATTTATTTATGGAAATAATTATAATATAAATCTCTATTATTTTTGGTCTTTTCTGATTTTTGAATGTTTTTTATATTTCATAAAAATAATTAACTAAATAAATAGCAAAATAAAAGAAATGAAAAGAAAAATTAAAGAAAGAATAAAAAATAATAAAGCAAACCAGGGGGGGTAGACCCCAAAATTGTGAGGTGCAGGCCTGGAAGATTAAGGCCCATTTGCTTGAATCTTATTGACTTTCTGGATCCTGTATGATGCTTTGACTCATGCTCAGGGTGTACACCAATCTTCAGCCTTGGATGGGAGTCTCCTGGACACGTGTGTGGCTTGATGATGAGAGAACATGATGTACCTGGATGTTAGCAAAGCATGGAATTTTACATTGAAAAATAGCATGGAAATTGGCCAGACCTGGGACTTGAACCCAGGTCATGAAGGTCAACACCCACTAACCTCACCACTGGGGCACTCAGCGCATTTTGATTATTAATTAATATGGAAATAACATAAAGCAAAAGCGTTGGTGAATGGATTTCCAGCGCGAAAATTTAAATGAACGAATCACTGCTTGACACGCCTTCTTCTTCCTCCCCGTCCCTGTAAAACAAAACCCTATGGCCACAGTTTTCACGCGTGGGTTAAAGTAACTTTTAGGAAAATAGCGATTAGGATCCTGTTGGACATAAATTGTTCGCGAGGTATGCTTCTTCTTCGTCTCTGAACGCTGAGTATGACTATCATGGTCTGGAAGGCTGATTTTACAGCATGGTAAAAGCCCTAAAAGCAAAACCTGAAAACCCTAAAACGTGGCCATGGTAGATTCGCGTATGGTTAACAAAAATGAAATTAAACACAATGAATAGCTTAGAAACTTTGTAAGGAACAAGAATCCACAGTTAAAATGCAATGATCATGCTTAGAATTGAGAACACGATTTCAAAAAATTTTCTGTACAGTTTGAGTTGTCACTACTGCTTCTTCGCGTTTTGATTGATGTTAGTGATTGAGAAACACTCAGTGGTGCTTCAGGATGCTAATGGAACACAAATTGAAGCTTTAATCGACCCCTCAACTAGTTTTCAGTTTTGTGTTTTTATCCAAAATTTTCAATATGCCAATGCTTGTTTGGGCGCAGCTTATGAGGTGTTAGGCTTAGGTTTTGACTTAGTGATGATCATGGAATGGAATTGGCTAGTTATTTGACCTAGATTCAAGCTCATGAATGAACAAGTCTTAGGGTTTTTACCATTGACCATTTTTCCTTCTTTTTAGCCAAGACCTAGACCTAGTGTGAAACTTAACCCTAGCCTGAATTTTTGAGTTGGCCCATGATATATGGAAATTGTTCAAGTTCACATGACACTATTCCATTGGTTTTTGAATTTTATTTGAATTTTCAAAGATTTAAAATGAATTAAATTATCAAAAATTAAATAAAATAAAAAAATCAATATTTGGTCTTGAAATTAATCATGGGACACGTGTGTGGCATGACAAGGATGAACCAAGTGGAAAAAATGGGGCCCTTTTGTCAAAAATTGGATTTTCAAGGATAGTTGACTTTTGCCATTTCACAAAAATTTCCCAACTTCTACAAGGCATAACTTGCTCAATTTTTAAGCTTTTCACATGTTCTTGGACATTTTGGAAAGGTCTTTGAGTCCTATAACCAATGCCCTTGGTCCCATGTCATTTTGATTTACCAATCTCAAGTTATGGCCTTTGACTTAAAGTCCCTTTTTGTTGACTTTTGAAAATGACCTATAATGTTGAAATTGATAACTTTTTGTGAGAGCATTTCTTGGACTTGAAGTATGAAGATGAGTTGTAGGAAATGTCTTTCTCTTCAATATGAGCTTTGGATGGGATTTTTCTGATAATCCATGTGAAAGTTATGCTCTGGTCAATTTCAGTTGACTTTTTCAGCTGTCCAAATATAGCCACTTTTGCATCTTTGATGATTTCTGAGCCAAATTTTGAGAATCATGATCAAGCATTGATCAAATGATGTTTGTGGCTTCAAAATGATATGTTGACCAAAAATTTGAACTTTTGACTGTCAAATGACCATTTTGCCCCTACAGTTGACTGTAGTGCAATTTAGGGTTTTGACTGTGCAATTTTGAGCTGAATGCTTTGAAACTTGATATGAGGATGCTTGACCATGTTTGTAAGCATATGAGACTTGATTGAGCCTTTGAAAACTTCCTTTTCTTGATCAGACTCAAAACCCTAATTTTGACTGCATGGGAGACTGTTGCACTGCACAACCCTTGGGGAATTTTGTAGCTTGGCTTGGCAATTTCTTGAGGAATATGGGAGGGCAAATTTTGGGGTATAACAGTTGCCCCTGTTCAATCTTCTTAGACCTGAGGATGCAGATTGGCTGATGTGCCTTTCGTAATCCGAGGGTAAAAGATGATTGGACACTAGAGTGCCCAGAAATTTGCGCTCACATGTTAGCAATGATGGGAATGGGCTTATAGACGCCATCTGGATGTTTGATCGCGTAGGAGATTCCTTGGCGAGAACCTGCATACCTGCAAAAGAAAAATGAGTACCTGACACGTTGCAGGAGCTGATTTTAGATGCTTGGTATAGATGTGTCCTGACTGGTTACAGGAGCTGAGTCTGAAGCTTCAAACGGTGATGAATGAACCAGGGATGGTTACTGTCCTAGCATGAAATGGTAAGAGAACCTTGGGCGACTTTAACTTCAACAACGCTCGTTGAGAAAAATCTGGGGTGTCTTCTACTGGGATAAGAATCAGGGAGATCTTAGGGTCGATCCGACTGAACCAGAGAGGCCTTTGACTGGGTAAGCAATCAGGAAAATCTTGGGACGATTTAACTGAACCGGTCTAGGTCTTGAAATGTCTTCAACTGGATAAGCAATCAGGAAAATCTTGGGACGATTTAACTGAACCAGAGAAGGCCTTTGACTGGATAAGCAATCAGGAAAATCTTGGGACGATTTAACTGAACCGGTCTAGGTCTTGAAATGTCTTCAACTGGATAAGCAATCAGGAAAATCTTGGGACGATTTAACTGAACCAGAGAAGGCCTTTGACTGGATAAGCAATCAGGAAAATCTTGGGACGATTTAACTGAACCGGTCTAGGTCTTGAAATGTAGCTTGAGAACTTAACTGGATCTTTCCTGAAAGGTAAAAGTCAGTCATATGCAATGCATGATATGGATCAAGCAATGACGTTCTCAACATAAACGAGATTTGTATGATGCAGTGCGTTATGCATGCTATAATGATGTATGTGATGTTTTATGTATGTTCTCGTCTAGGAAAGTAAATCCTTGACGGGTGCCGGGAAGTCGTATCCTGGGCTGATGTTGAAGTATTGATTTTGTTTCCGCTAGGGATGATAATTGCAAGAATACCGGTAGGAGAAGATAACTCCGTTGCGGAATAACTTGGCAAATGGAAGATTCTGCGGGGAGAAAAATGCTCTAGCGACCATGCTGGAAAGCAATACTCTGTGGGAAGAGTGATGCCTTGCTGAATGTTGATAGCAACTCTGTTGGGATACCGTTGTTATATTGGAAGTATTGATGAACTTCGCTGGGGATAGGAAAGAACTATATTGACGATGACCTTTCCGTGGCTTTTGGCTGAGGATAACCCAGTTATATCCTGTTAAGGAAATAACTCTTTGAATAAAGCCAGACGACGCGTTCGTGTTCTGTGAAGGATAAGCTTCCAGAATTTACTAGGGATAAGCTTACTGCTTGGGGAAATGAATTCCATCTTTCCTGGGGAACTTGGATGGGACTCTCCTGGGGAAGTTTTGATATGCTGGGGAAGTGATTCCTTTGAATGTGAATGTGCCGCCGGGGAACAATCTTTAGACCAAGACTGCCGGGGATGCTTGTTAAGAATATATGCTGCTGGGGAATATTGGGATCTACTGGAGGATACCCAATTTCTTTGAGACTTGTTAACTTTGTTTGGGGAAGAATGCACTGACTTGCTGTCCTCTGGGGAATTTAAGATGTCTGGTTAGGTTCTTTAGCTGAACCTACCTTGGTACCTTGAAGGATAGAACAATTAGACTGCTTAGACAACTCTTTATTGCCCCTGTTTCTAGTGTCACCTGCAATTAATTCTTTGTTTCGTATGCAAATCTTTATGAGCTAGCAAATTATTGTCAATGCATATATCACAAATTGAACCTTGGACGTTCTTCGCAAAACAAAAACAGAAAAAGACAAAAACAGTTGGCACGTTTAACTGAAAAGTATATTTGTATTGATTTTGAACGGCCTGTGAATAGGCTTTTTGTGTACAAGAGGCTGGCGTCCTAGTAAGAGGTACGCCGCCGAACAAAAGAGTTTATACAAGTTTTGTACAAAAGAAAATAAAACAGCTGTGTGAAAGATGAATGATCCACTGGGTTTCAACTCTGCTATTGCCTTTATACTCCGTGCGTCTCGTCACTTGATGACCTTGGTTGAAGGTGAAGCTGACTGATCGATGCCGTCTGAACTTGATGTAGATACCGGATTCTGGATGCAAAGTGATCCGATGAGACATAGTATTACGCTTTTATCCCTAATTTTTGCCTGGACTGCCCTTTCGGGTTTTCAGTCCACCGGGATACCCATTTTTGCCCAAGCCGCCTTTTCAGGTTTTCGACTTGCCGGGTGTACAGATTTTTTCATTTTCATCCCTTCATTTTGCCCGAACCCTTTTGGTTCGACGGGAAGCCCTAACTTTTGCCTAGACATGTCAGCCTAACGGGTCTTTTTATGCGTAGTATTTTTTAACTATGTCTGCATTGGCGGGGTGAGGAAGGTCGTCACCATCCATGTTGGTTAATATCATTGCTCCTCCTGAGAACACATGCTTAACCACAAATGGCCCTTCGTACGTAGGGGTCCATTTGCCCCTTGGATCACTCTGAGGAAGGATGATTCGCTTGATCACCAGATCCCCGACTTGATATTCCCGTGGTCTGACCTTTTTGTTAAATGCCCTGATCATTCGTTTCTGATACGTCTGACCATGACAGATAGCAGCAAGTCTCTTTTCGTCAATAAGGTTGAGCTGATCAAGTCGTGTCTGGATCCAATCATCTTCATTCAGATTTGCATCCTTCATTATCCGGAGAGAAGGAATTTGTACCTCAATCGGCAAGACTGCCTCCATGCCATAAACCAGAGAGAAAGGAGTTGCCCCGGTTGACGTCCTAGCTGAAGTACGATACCCATGCAGAGCGAACGGTAACATCTCGTGCCAATCTTTATACGTTACTGTCATCTTCTGCACGATCTTCTTGATGTTTTTATTAGCTGCTTCTACAGCCCCATTCATCTTCGGTCTGTAAGGAGAAGAATTGTGGTGCTGTATCTTGAACTGTTCGCAGAGCTCAGCGATCATCTTATTGTTCAGGTTGGTACCGTTATCTGTAATAATCCGCTCAGGGACACCGTACCGGCAAATCAGGTTTTGCCGAATGAACCGTGCCACAACAGTCTTGGTTACCGTAGCATAGGATGCTGCCTCAACCCACTTCGTAAAATAATCAATCGCCACTAGGATGAAGCGATGTCCATTAGATGCCGTAGGTTTAATCTCACCGATCATGTCTATGCCCCACATTGCAAATGGCCAAGGCGCAGTCAGAACATTCAGGGGAACCGGAGGAACATGCACCTTGTCTGCGTAGATCTGGCATTTATGGCACGTCCTAGAATGTTGGTAGCAATCAGCTTCCATGGTGGACCAGTAATACCCTGCCCGTAGGATCTTCTTTGCCATGGTATGTCCACTGGAGTGTGTACCAAAGGTCCCTTCATGTAGCTCTTCCATGATTCTTTCTGCTTCAGTCTTATCTACACAACGCAGTAGGGTTGAATCCTGGTTTCGCTTGTACAAGATGCCGTTGCTAAGAAAGAACTTGGCTGCAAACCTCCTCAGGAATTTCTTATCATTGACAGATGCTCCTTCAGGGTATTCCTGAACTTCCAGATATCTCTTCACTTCGTGGTACCAAGGCTTCTCAGTCACCAATTCAGTTTCGAGATCACAACAGTATGCCGGCTCGTCCAGTTTCCAGATGATGATCCGGGGAGCTTCATTATCCCATTTAACCTTGAACATTGAAGACATTGTAGCTAACGCGTCCGCCAGCTGATTCTCTTCTCTTGGAAAGTGCTCAGATGTTATCTCTGTGAAGTGGGGGATCAGGGCCAACACACATTCTCTGTAAGGAATCAAGTTTGGATGTTTCGTATCCCACTCTCCTTTGATCTGATTGATCACAAGAGCGGAATCTCCGAAGACACTCAGAAATTTGATCCTCAGGTCGATCGCAGCTTGAAGACCCATAATACACGCTTCATATTCCGCCATGTTGTTGGTACAGTTGAAACACAGCCGGGCGGTGAGTGGAGTATGAGTACCTTGTGGAGATACGATTATGGCGCCGATACCATTTCCCAAAGCATTGGAGGCTCCGTCAAAGTGCATAGACCATCGGGATCCTGGTTCAGGTCCTTCATCCGGTCCAGGTACTTCACAGTCAGTTACTATCATAATGCTTTCATCTGGAAACTCGAAGTTCATTGACTGGTAGTCATCCACAGCTTGATGTGCTAGGTGGTCTGCCAATACACTTCCCTTGATGGCTTTTTGGGTCGTGTACTGAATGTCGTATTCCGTCAAGATCATCTGCCATCTTGCAATTCTCCCAGACAGAGCAGGCTTTTCGAATATGTACTTTATAGGATCCATTTTTGAGATTAACAAGGTAGTGTGAGTCAGCATATACTGTCTCAGCCGGCGAGCAGCCCATACCAAAGCGCAGCAAGTTTTCTCAAGCAGTGAGTATCGGGTCTCACAGTCGGTAAACTTTTTGCTAAGGTAATAAATGGCATGCTCTTTTCGGCCAGACTCGTCATGCTGCCCCAGCACACACCCCATTGCATTATCAAGCACTGTCAGGTAAAGTATCAAAGGTCTCCCTTCAACTGGTGGCATAAGGATGGGTGGTTCTTGGAGATATTCTTTGATTCTGTCAAAAGCAGCCTGACATTCATCATTCCAGCGTACTACCTGATCTTTCTTCAACAGCTTGAAGATTGGTTCACAGGTAGCAGTTAAGTGTGAGATGAACCGAGCAATGTAATTCAGACGTCCTAGAAAGCCTCTGACTTCCTTCTCTGTCTTAGGAACTGGCATCTCTTGAATGGCTTTGACCTTAGCAGGATCCACTTGAATTCCCTTGTCACTCACCACGAAGCCTAGCAACTTTCCAGATCTTACCCCGAAGGTGCACTTGTTCGGGTTCAACCTCAGCTTGTACAGTTTCAAACGGTCAAACAGTTTCTGCAGATGATCAAGGTGTTCTTCCTCAGTCTGGGACCTGGCGATCATGTCGTCAACATACACTTCTATCTCATGATGGATCATGTCATGAAATAAAGCAACCATGGCACGTTGGTAGGTTGCCCCAGCATTCTTTAGTCCGAAAGGCATGACTTTGTAGCAGAAGGTGCCCCACTGAGTAACAAATGTAGTCTTTTCCATGTCTTCCGGAGCCATCTTGATCTGATTGTAGCCTGAAAAACCATCCATGAAAGAGAACACTTTATGCTGAGCTGTATTATCAACAAGGACATCAATGTGAGGTAGAGGGAAGTCATCCTTGGGGCTGGCCCTGTTCAGATCCCTGTAATCGACACACATTCTGACCTTGCCGTCCTTCTTAGGTACCGGCACCACATTAGCAACCCACTGAGGGTAAGAAGTCACTGCAAGAAACCCGGCATCAAACTGCTTCATAACCTCGGCTTTAATCTTCTCAGACATCTCTGGACGCATACGACGGACCTTTTGCTTAACCGGAGGGAAATCTTCTTTAGTTGGTAAATGATGGACCACAATGTCGGTATCTAATCCGGGCATATCTTCGTAGGACCAGGCAAAGATTTCCTTATAGTCATGCAGCATCTGAATCAACCGTTGCTTCACGCTGAGTTCTAGGTTGGCACCAATCTTCACCTCTTTCTTGTCTTCCTCAGTACCCAAGTTTATTATTTCCACTGGCTCTTCATGGGGTTGAATTGCCCTCTCCTCCTGTTGTAACAGTCTTGCAAGTTCACCAGGCACTTCGCAATCATCTTCACCTTCGTCTTCGGCTAAGTTGATCGGATTTTCGAAGTCATAACTGGCAGTAGCAGAGTCGTTACCAGTGAGATCCAGAGTGGATTGAAACCTGTATGAGTGAGTGTGTGTGTAAATACAGTTGTTTTGCAATATGTAAAGAAAAGAAAAGGAGCGCAAAGTTTGAATTGTGAAAAACGTCCAATGCTTTTATTCATGATATATGATAGTGACAAACAAAAGCCCTCATAAATAAAACCACGGTGCCCCGGGTAAGACACCGGGCCATATAGTCTCAAATTATTGTTTATTACAAATCAAAAACAAAGAAATTCATTACTGGGGAACAAAAGTTATGGGTGTAAAATCTTTAGCAGTCCAATTGGTCAATCCACCGTCGGCCGTCGGGTAGATCCAGCTATCGAACTCTGACTCTTCCACTTCATCTTCCTCTCCAATAGCATTCACTTCAGAGTGAGTGATGAGCACCGGAGGTCTTCCAATTCTTGCCTTGCGCACTGCTTTCTGAGCTTCTGTGGTGAAACCCAGCCCAAACTTGTTAGTTTTAGGAGTAAGATCAGGGAGCTTGCCCCAGTTTGCACATTCCCCTTTTTCGATCACAGCCCGGGCGTCCTTTAAGGAGGCCATCTTCATAGGAGAAACCTCTTCATCTGCTTCTGCTGCTGCCAAGGTTCGTGGTACTTCCTCAAAATGTTGAAAGGGGGTTTCAATGAACTCCCCATCCATTTCCACGTATCTGAAGGAGTTGAGGTGGCTGACCATGTACTCCTCCTCCCCTTGCACTGTTACGATCTTCCCCCTGACCGGGTACTTGAGCTTCTGATGCAATGTGGAGGTCACAGCTCCAGCCTTGTGGATCCATGGGCGACCCAGCAAACAAGAATAGGACGGATGGATGTCCATCACATAGAATTTTGAATCAAATACTTGTGACCCAACCCTGATTGGGATGTCCACTTCACCATGCACCATTCTTTTGGACCCGTCAAAGGCCCGGACAACAATGTTACTTGGTTTGAGCTCCAGACCCTCACAATCCAGCCTATCCAGAGCCTTCTTGGGCAGCACATTTAATGAAGAACCTGTGTCAACCAGCACATGAGCAAGAGTAGTGCCCCTGCATTCAATGGAGACATGCAGGGCATCATTATGGTTTTTCCCCTTTGCTGTCAGATCGGCATCAGAGAAACCCAGGCCATTATCAGCAGTTAGGTTGGCCACACAGTCGGTGAACTGGTCAGCAGTCGTCTCTTGGGGTACGTGGGCAGTCTTTAAGAAAGCAATCAGAGCCTTTGCATGGGCCTCTGAACACAGCAGCAGTGACAACATGGAAATTTTAGAGGGGGTGTGCCCCAGCTGTTCTACAACGTTGAAGTCACTTTTCTTTATTATCTTGAGGATTTCTTCCATTTCCTGCTTGGAAGCCTCAACAATGGTCTTTGGTGCCTCCGTCCTGGCAGGCACATCAGCAGCAATTCCCTTGCCCCGAGTATCAGATGACTCAGTAGCAGGGGTGGATACTTGGTCAGAGGGAGAAACAGGCACACTGGCAGGTGTGAAGATCAAAGGCCTATGAATTGCCGGAGGAGCAATGTCTGGCGAGAACAGTCTTCCACTACGAGTGACCTTAGCAGGCCCAGTGATGTTGGAGACACCAGTATCAATGTTGCACTCTTGTTTCACACCTAGAACATAAACATCCGCCCCATAGTGCCATGGGACAGCCTTATTAGATTTGTAGGGTATAGGCCCCGGAACAGTAATGGTGATGGGAGCACTCTTGTGAACTGACAAAATTTGTATAGGCTTCTTTGAAGGAGCATTGGAATGATTGTTGAAGATGGTAACGATCGACACTTCTTCAACAGGAGCAGCAGGAACAATAGTCTTTTCGAACAAAATCTCTCTACTATCTATCAGGTTTTGGATGCCTGACTTCAACAGAGAACAACCAGCAGGGGAAGCAACACATAGAGGGCAACTTTCGCTACATCCCGGAAATAAACCGGCTAGCAACAGATTCCTCTTGACCATCAGCAACGGAGTAGCAACATCATCCACTGAAGCTACATACAAATCCTCCTCAACAGCATTCACTCCATGCTGGGGCATGGGAGCAGTTACAACATTCGGCTTCTCGGGCGCCTCAAACTGTATTTCCTTTGCATCAATGAGGTCTTGAACCTTATTCCTTAGGGCCCAACAGTCATCTGTGTTATGCCCCGGGCTATCAGAGTGATAAGCACAACGAGCATTTGGATTGAACTTGGGGGATGCAGTATTGGGAAACTTTGGAGCCTCCTTGACAGTCACTAAATTGGTGGATAGCAACTGTGGCAGGATCTGTGATAAGGTCATGCTTAACCGGGTA
This sequence comes from Vicia faba, assembly GCA_948472305.1. Classification (NCBI taxonomy): domain Eukaryota; kingdom Viridiplantae; phylum Streptophyta; class Magnoliopsida; order Fabales; family Fabaceae; genus Vicia; species Vicia faba. Next base: position 103,087,279 of record OX451736.1, read on the forward strand.
AACTCCCTCCGGGGTCTTTCAAACTTTTGAGGATTGGTTGGCCGAGGAGCGGCAGCAGGTTTGGAAATCATTACCGCACTGACAGATTGGCGGTGCTCAGGTCGCTCTGTTCTCCGGGAGCCATATACAGCACTAGCCTCCTTTTTGAAGGGTTTCTTCTCGGTACTGGAGGAGGCGACTTTCTGTATCTTCCCCGATTTTATACCGGCCTCGATCCTTTCACCAGTCAGGATCAGGTCAGTAAACCCAGCAGAGGAATTACCAATGAGATGATTGAAAAATGGACCAGATAGGGTCCCCAAGAACATATCTACCAGCTCCCGATCCGTCAATGGGGGCTGCACCCTGCCAGCCAGGTCTCTCCATTTCTGAGCGTACTCCTTAAAACATTCACCCGACCCTAGCGACATACCCTGGAGTTGGGTACGCGTAGGAGCGAGGTCGGCATTATACTGATACTGCTTGTAAAAAGCAGTGGCCAGATCCTCCCAGTTACGAATGCTGATTCCATCCAGCTGATAGAACCAGTCGAGGTGAGTCCCTGAAAGACTCTCCTGGAAGAAGTGGATCCAAAGGTTCTTGTCTGCTGTGTAAGGCTGGATCTTCCTTACATAAGAACAGAGGTGCATCTTGGGACAGGAAGCCCCATCATACTTCACGAAGGCAGGTGTTTTGAACTTGTGTGGGATCACCACCCCAGTGGATAACCCCAAGTCTCCGAAATCCAATCCAGGCACCCGCTGAACTTCCACAGCCTTTAATCTGTCTTCCAGCTGTTTGTACCGGTCTTCAGCAAGAGGGTACTGTTCGTCGTTGAAGTCTGTTTCAGTATCAGAGCCCACAGGAGTAGTGACCTCCCTTTCTTGGTGACTACCTTCCGTCACAGATGGAGGAGTCCTTTCAGCTTCAACCAAAGTGTTCCCGAGTCTGCGCCCAGTGTTAAATAGCACAGTCCTCCTCTTCTTCTTAGTCTTCTTCAGAAGCATGGTCTTCAACTCTTGTTGACCCTGAGCCAAGCCCTTGATCAGCTCCTGAAATTGGGCGTTTTGCGCCTGAAACTGGACGTTCTGCGCCTGAAGAGCCTTGATAGACGCCTCGGTTGATGATTCAGGGTTCATGATGCTGAAATAAACAGCGAAGAACAGTAAACAACCTGAAAAGAAGAGTACCTATGATGCACATGATGAATGATATGTGTTTATGCAATGCATTCAAGAGTTCGAAAATTCAAATTTGTTGTAGACCAAAAGGAACGCACGTTATTATTAAGAAAATCATTGTTTTAATACATCAAAGCCTCATGGGCAAAAGTACAAAAAGATCAAATCAATCCCAAAATATGTTGCGCATCTTCTTTGGAGCTATGTAAGTGTTGAGGTTCCTTTCCTCATGCAACAGGCGGGTGAGCTCCAAGACTTTCCTTTCACTGGCATGCAAACTAGTCTCAAGAGAATTCCGCTCTTCCTTAAGCTGGATCCAACTCTTCTGCATCTCTTCCCAGGATGTGGGCATATCAGGGTGCTGAATAACATGAGACACCTCTCCTTCCAAGGCAGGCTCTTTGATTACTGGAAGCATGTGAGGATAAGGCATTACTAATTTCTGAGAGCGGGCTCGTACCCACTTGAGGTAAGGCTCCAAAGGGATGGAGTTCCTGTGCCCCAGTGTCTTGCTGTCTATCCTACTAGGCATCCTCCAAGCTCTGATAAATCTCTGGCGAAGTCCTTGAGTATCGTTGTCGAAGTCAAAAACTATGTCAGGAATCAACATGTCATGAGGACCATCCCTCCGAGCATAACCAAATTGTCTCCAAGCCAGGCATGGACTATAAGTAATACCCCCTCTGATTCCAAGTAAAGGAACATTAGGATACTCCCCGCAACGATCAATGATAGTGACATCTTCTCTGGACCTAGGGCACCAATGTATATCTGCATGTGTAAGAGTCATCAACCGTTGTGACCATCTCAAACCCCGCTCATTCTTCAGGACTGATTGTGGAAGGTGTGAAATAAACCACTTTCCCAGGAGAGGAGTGCAACACATTAGGACACCTCTTTTTCTCATGGTTCGAGTGTAACATGAGTGAAGGATATCCCCCAGCAACGTAGGTATAGGATTCCTGGATATAAAGATCTAGACAGCATTGATATCAACGAGCTGGTCTGGGTTAGGGAACAACACCAAACCATAAACAAGAAGGGCCACAACCTTTTCAAAAGCTTGCAAGTCAAGGGAGTTCCAACATTCATAGGCCTTTTCAAACAGAAACCTGGCTAAGAACCCTTTAATACCACTTCTGACTTCCCAATGTCCCTTGAGGTCAGATGACTGTAGGTGCAAGGCTTTAGCAATCTTTTCAAGCTTAGGTTCCTTTTCTGTACCGTTGAAGGGTAGCTGATCAAGAACAGGGATCTTCAGGAGTCGGGAGAACTCCTCCAATGTAGGTACCAACTGATAGTCCAAGAAGGTGAAACAGTGATGCAGAGGGTCAAAGAATTGGAACAGGACTTTTATCATATCTTCCTCAATGTTGGTGTTGACCAAGCTGATGAGGCTTCCATGCCTTTCACTGAATGAAGAGTTCTCGGGAATCCTGGATATAAGCTCCTTAAGCTGAGGAGGGATCCTTACAAGACTGATTGGAATTGTCTTTCTACGAACAGTTTCCATGTCCTACAAAACAAGAACAAAGATGAAAATTCGAACCCCTGAAATGGTTAGTCAATGCGTATGATGCTGGATGATGTCATGATGCTATGATTAAACACAACACAGATATTTACAAAAACATGTAAGGCACACAAGGCACACAAGACAGGCCCTTAAGGTTTAAGGCCAGCATGGGGTCTGGGTAGTACCCTCTTGAAGTTGGTGGGTTCAACCTGTCCTAATTAAAGTAACCGGGTTCTAAGGTTCCCAATATCACGGGATTGCTTTCATTGTTCATCGTTTCGATTTAGCCACTGAACTGGCGACCGAAATATTCCAGGAAAGCAACCCTCAATTGAGTGTAGTATCGAGTATCAACCAACCTCGGACTGCACCAAAGTCAGTTATCTCACTACCCTAAAGAGGCCAAGATAGTTCAATTAAGGTTCCTAAGGTCTGTTGATGCTTCATGACACCACATGGAGGCCCCGTACTCTCCTTGACTGACTCAAGGGTTACCGGTACACACCAAAGTGCCACATCAACGTAGCAGACTGTTTCAACCATGTCGGTATACCCCGCACAGTTCCCTCACAGCCTTGTTGCTACTTTCTAAGAAGGTATCCCCCAGATCCGGGTTAGGATCTATAGAACTCCCAAGCAACCCACAATTTAAAGCACACAAGGAAAACAATTGAAAACACAGTGATCTTAATCCTAAGGTACACCTCACTTTAAGTTTTATCCCCAGCAGAGTCGCCAGTTCTGTGATCGGTGGATCTGGAACTGACTGTTTTAAAGCTGGTTCGCGAAATGTCGCGGAAGCAAGAGTCGCCACCGTCTTTTATTTTCTCCAAATGGAAAGGACAAAAGCACAGAAAAATTCCTTTAAAGAGATTGCTCTCGGTTCGGGAGGTAGGTTATAGAAAGGGAAGGTGTTAGCACCCTTTCTATCCATGGTTATCCATGGGCTCTTAGGTACTTGCTCAATGTGTTTTCAAAATTATTTGTTTGTTTTTCAATTGTGGGTTTTAAAAAAGTTTCTTTGAAAAATTTCAGTTCGACTCGTACGTCAGAGTGTTTGAAAGATTTGCTTTGAAAGCTTTTGAAAAGTGTTGGTGTGAAAAGATTTCAGTTTGTTTTGAAGAGAGCAAGTATCCATGAGTCGTCTACCTACCCTAAGGAATTCGTCTGTGTAAATGTCCTTTAAAGTAGTGCCATCCCACCATTGAGAGGTAGGTAGCACCACTGTTGGAGGTGTTCGGGTCAATTCGAGTTTTAGGGACATGGTGATCACCAGAGCAATGGGAAGACACCTTAGAAGCTACCCTCATGCCAGGTTCCCGGATCATGAGGACTTACTAAGACGTCTTCTACTCGACGACCACCTTTCGAGGGGCAAGGCAATAGTGAAGCGTACCCTAGGGGTGGTGTGTGAATTGTGTGTCATTTTCAGTTTATTGTTTGTCTTGTCATGCATTGGTGATCTAACGATTCGATTTTATTTTTGGGCATTCATTCTTTCATGTTATTGTTTAACAGTTAAAAGTGCAGGAATTTAAAGTGCGGAAAAGATAAAAGTCCTACGCTATTACAAAGGGCGCGGGTCCACATCGCCAAAATAAACCGAACCCGATTTAAAATAAATTGCAGAAAAGAAATGTCTAATAGCTATTACATGGCTTTGGTACAAGTACATTATATTCACAACAGAAATAAATGAAACGCGCGAAAAAGAAAATAATCAAATGCGAGGGCGTTGAACCCTTTAAAGGAATTAGAATAATTAAGTTATCTAAAATTAAAATTAAATGAAAAATGGTATTTTTGTGTTTTTTAGATTTAAAAGAAAAAAAGAAAAATTAATTGAAATTAAATTAAATATCAGACCTAATTCTATTATTTTTTTTTTAAGTTTATTATGAAAATTTTAACTTTTAACCTAATCTAATTCTAAATTAATTTATGTACATTTTTTAGTTTATGAAAATAAATAAATAACATTATTATTCTGAAAAAAGGGAAAAAATAAAAAAAGAAAATAAAAGTCATTAAACCTAAATTCTAGTTTTTTGGATTTTTATTAAAAAAGATTAAAATTATACCCTAATTAAACTAAATAATTTACATGCAATTTATTTATGGAAATAATTATAATATAAATCTCTATTATTTTTGGTCTTTTCTGATTTTTGAATGTTTTTTATATTTCATAAAAATAATTAACTAAATAAATAGCAAAATAAAAGAAATGAAAAGAAAAATTAAAGAAAGAATAAAAAATAATAAAGCAAACCAGGGGGGGTAGACCCCAAAATTGTGAGGTGCAGGCCTGGAAGATTAAGGCCCATTTGCTTGAATCTTATTGACTTTCTGGATCCTGTATGATGCTTTGACTCATGCTCAGGGTGTACACCAATCTTCAGCCTTGGATGGGAGTCTCCTGGACACGTGTGTGGCTTGATGATGAGAGAACATGATGTACCTGGATGTTAGCAAAGCATGGAATTTTACATTGAAAAATAGCATGGAAATTGGCCAGACCTGGGACTTGAACCCAGGTCATGAAGGTCAACACCCACTAACCTCACCACTGGGGCACTCAGCGCATTTTGATTATTAATTAATATGGAAATAACATAAAGCAAAAGCGTTGGTGAATGGATTTCCAGCGCGAAAATTTAAATGAACGAATCACTGCTTGACACGCCTTCTTCTTCCTCCCCGTCCCTGTAAAACAAAACCCTATGGCCACAGTTTTCACGCGTGGGTTAAAGTAACTTTTAGGAAAATAGCGATTAGGATCCTGTTGGACATAAATTGTTCGCGAGGTATGCTTCTTCTTCGTCTCTGAACGCTGAGTATGACTATCATGGTCTGGAAGGCTGATTTTACAGCATGGTAAAAGCCCTAAAAGCAAAACCTGAAAACCCTAAAACGTGGCCATGGTAGATTCGCGTATGGTTAACAAAAATGAAATTAAACACAATGAATAGCTTAGAAACTTTGTAAGGAACAAGAATCCACAGTTAAAATGCAATGATCATGCTTAGAATTGAGAACACGATTTCAAAAAATTTTCTGTACAGTTTGAGTTGTCACTACTGCTTCTTCGCGTTTTGATTGATGTTAGTGATTGAGAAACACTCAGTGGTGCTTCAGGATGCTAATGGAACACAAATTGAAGCTTTAATCGACCCCTCAACTAGTTTTCAGTTTTGTGTTTTTATCCAAAATTTTCAATATGCCAATGCTTGTTTGGGCGCAGCTTATGAGGTGTTAGGCTTAGGTTTTGACTTAGTGATGATCATGGAATGGAATTGGCTAGTTATTTGACCTAGATTCAAGCTCATGAATGAACAAGTCTTAGGGTTTTTACCATTGACCATTTTTCCTTCTTTTTAGCCAAGACCTAGACCTAGTGTGAAACTTAACCCTAGCCTGAATTTTTGAGTTGGCCCATGATATATGGAAATTGTTCAAGTTCACATGACACTATTCCATTGGTTTTTGAATTTTATTTGAATTTTCAAAGATTTAAAATGAATTAAATTATCAAAAATTAAATAAAATAAAAAAATCAATATTTGGTCTTGAAATTAATCATGGGACACGTGTGTGGCATGACAAGGATGAACCAAGTGGAAAAAATGGGGCCCTTTTGTCAAAAATTGGATTTTCAAGGATAGTTGACTTTTGCCATTTCACAAAAATTTCCCAACTTCTACAAGGCATAACTTGCTCAATTTTTAAGCTTTTCACATGTTCTTGGACATTTTGGAAAGGTCTTTGAGTCCTCTAACCAATGCCCTTGGTCCCATGTCATTTTGATTTACCAATCTCAAGTTATGGCCTTTGACTTAAAGTCCCTTTTTGTTGACTTTTGAAAATGACCTATAATGTTGAAATTGATAACTTTTTGTGAGAGCATTTCTTGGACTTGAAGTATGAAGATGAGTTGTAGGAAATGTCTTTCTCTTCAATATGAGCTTTGGATGGGATTTTTCTGATAATCCATGTGAAAGTTATGCTCTGGTCAATTTCAGTTGACTTTTTCAGCTGTCCAAATATAGCCACTTTTGCATCTTTGATGATTTCTGAGCCAAATTTTGAGAATCATGATCAAGCATTGATCAAATGATGTTTGTGGCTTCAAAATGATATGTTGACCAAAAATTTGAACTTTTGACTGTCAAATGACCATTTTGCCCCTACAGTTGACTGTAGTGCAATTTAGGGTTTTGACTGTGCAATTTTGAGCTGAATGCTTTGAAACTTGATATGAGGATGCTTGACCATGTTTGTAAGCATATGAGACTTGATTGAGCCTTTGAAAACTTCCTTTTATTGATCAGACTCAAAACCCTAATTTTGACTGCATGGGAGACTGTTGCACTGCACAACCCTTGGGGAATTTTGTAGCTTGGCTTGGCAATTTCTTGAGGAATATGGGAGGGCAAATTTTGGGGTATAACAACGAGCATTGTTGTTCTTTATATAAGTATATCATGTGTTTGTTATCATCAAACTCTAACTGGGATGTAGAACTAAATCATGTTCTAACAATTCAAAGTTAGCAAGTTTGATATTTTGGGTTATTGGGCCATGGTTTAAGAGTGCAAAGGTGTATTATACTCCTCATACACCTCAAATATTGTTCTTACACCCTTGACCTATTTTTATTTTAATTATTTTAATTATTTTTTATTTATTCATTAATAATGCAAAATAAAGAAAATAAAATACATATGCCTTTCTTACAAAGACCAAGCCTATATCTTTGCCCAAATTTACATTATGTAATCTCATTAGTTTCGTACAAAAAAGGACACGAGAAACCCTTGCCTCAAACTTGTCAAAAAATATCAAAATTTCTCAAGAACCCTAGAAATCTTGAAACTCTTGTTACAAACCCTTCCGCTACAAAGCAGCCATCCCATTCACTCCTAACAATCATAATGAGTAAGGTTTGTCCGGTTTTGATGTTCCAAAACAAATGAAACTCCATCGCATGGCATATTTGATTTCACATTCTTGCAAAATTCATATATTTAATTTTATTTTGTTTTAAATCTGACTAATGTTATTAACATGCTTCTGAGATGTCTCTGAACAGGTTTGGATCATCATAGTGATCCCATGCATGCTAAATCGCAAAACACCATTGTTGCACCGATCTATGTGTTTTTTCTCATAACTCTTAAACCAGCCAGTTTTAGCCTACCATAATCCTTCCATTGGATTTACAACTCTCAATTTAGGGGGGTAGGGTGTTTTTTGCTTGCTAACCTTTTGTATTTTGTAGGTTTTGGAAGAAACAAGCTACCCTAGAAGACGATCAGAGCTAGGGCTCTGACGCCTCTCCAGTCAATACGTTCATGTTTATATTATATATTTATTGTTTCATTTAAATTATTGGATGTACAGTCACCCCAACAATAGAAGCGCACGCGATAAGTCATTTGTGTCAAAGGGCCTGGGTTCGATCCAGTCTTTTTCCATTTTGTTTTTCTAATATTTTCATATTTTGTAGGGCAGAATACAAAATGCACTGAACCTGTTACCCATCACCAAGGTGCGCCTGGCCTAGTGGTGAACTTGTTGATTGAAAGTCCCGAGGGCGTGGGTTCAACACCCACCCCTACCATTTGGTTAATTTTTTCACACCTTTTCTTCTTTTCATAAAACTTAACATTTTTCATAAACCTTTTATTTTTTCTTAATAAACCCTAATTCAATTTTTGGTTTTTTTAAATTTAATCAACCCTAATTTGATTTTTAGGTTTTCTTAATTAAATTAAGATCAACTTAGATTTTAGGTTTTTTGTTTAATTTAATTAACTAAGCCTTTTTTTAATTAATTAAAATCAATTAGGTTTTAGGTTAATCGTCAAACTTTTTTTCATCAAAACGATCACAAAAACAATTTTCTCTTTTTTTTCATCTTTTCACCGCTTCACATACTTTATTACTTTTGCGTTTTTTTTACAATTATGTAACTGCTTACGGTTGTAATAGTTTAATTAGGGTTTACTTTTCCCCCCGGTTTTATTGTTTGTATCCCCTCTCGCAAAGCCTTGTAATAGGTAGAATTTTATTTCCTGCACTTTACCGCTTTTCATTATTGCTATATTATTCTGCTAATAATTAGGGTTTGTATGGGAATACATAAAAACAAATCTTAGAAAACCCTAACTACAAGACTAAAATAACTGAACATGAATCACTCTTCACACACGCACCTCTAGGGTAACCTCACTCGTTTCCTGGGAAAACAGTCATGTCCCTCGAACGTGGGGACGCTTTAGCACTATCCCTCGATTAAAAAGATCGTAGTCCCTCAATGACCCTTCGATGCTACCTTCGGTAAATGATCTGTCCTTTAAACGATAATTGCTAAAGCATCTTTACGAGTTGCCTTCGATGACTATATGATGACCCGGGCCTGTCCTTTCACATCCAATGATAGGGATTCCTACTAACTAATGGAAGGATTGCACTATATAACGGAGGAGGAAAATAACACGAAATACTTTTGAGTAGGTAGATAAATCTTGATCGCTCGCTCGCGAACATTTCAAAACATATTTTTTCACAAAAAACACTTTTGTGAAGTATTTTCAAAAACAAACACTTTATACGCATTCTTAACTGATACGAGAATCATTACAAAGTTGTCGTACTTAGGCTTTTTTTTCAATATATTTTCAAACACGAACGCATAGCATTTTTTAAACAAAGTGAGCTAGCGATTAAGAGCCCATAGAAAACTACTGATGAAAAGGGTGCTAACACCTTCCCTTTTCATAACCTACCCCTCGAACTCAATAAAATCTTGAAGGTCTTTCTTGTTCTTTTCACCCTTTCCTTTATTGGATAAAAGAAAAGTAGGTGGCGACTCTTGCTATCAGTATATTTGTGATAAAACGCAAAAACTATTCAGTTCTTCCACCGTATAACAGAACTGACGACTCTGCTGGGGAATTTTACAAGTGGGTTTACCTTTAGAGTTATATCATTTTTAAATACTTTCCTTGTTTATCTTGTGTGCTTTACATTTTGGGGCTTGCTCGGGTTTATTTTCTTGCAATGATCCTACACCCGGATTTGGGAGCATTTTAGGTAAGTAGTAATAGATCATGGAAACTATACGGCGTATACCAATATGGTTGAAGTGATGGATACATTAGTGCGACACATTGGTTGGTACTGGTGTCCCTCGAGTCAGTCAGGGAGAATACTAGGCTGCCGCGTGGTGTCATAAACACTAACTGACCTTTTGAACCTTAATTGATCCAACTTAGCCATTAGAAAGTAGTGAGATATCCGACTTTGGTGCAGTCCGAAGTTGGTTGATACTCGATACTACACTCATTGAGATTTTACTCTCGAGTTTTGTTTGGTGGCAAGTCAGTTGCCTTTCTAGACAAAATTTGTGGAAAAAATCTGTGATATTGAGATCCCTAGAACCCGGTTACTTCTTTAGGATAGGTTGAGCCAACTAAACTTCAAAAGGGTACTTACCTACAAACCCCATTCAAGCCTTAAACCTAAGGCCTTTACGTGCTTTGCTTGTGTTTGATAATCTGTTTAAACATGACATTATAACATCATAACGTCATGACTAACCATTTCAAGGATCTAGGGGATTTATCTTTGTTTTGTGTTACAGGGTCATGGCTTCCAGTCGTAGGAATACCATCCGTATCAACTTCGTGAGGATACCTTCCAAGCTTGAGGAATTAGTCTCAAAGGTTCCTGACAATTCTCAATTCACCAAGAGACATGGTCACCTACTCAGTTTGGTTACTACTGGCTTCCAGGAAGACATGATGAGTGTTCTTTTCCTATTCTTTGATCCGAAGCATCAATGTTTTACCTTCTCGGATTATCAATTGGTGCCCATAATGGAAGAATTCTCTAAGTTGCTAGAAGTGCCTATTCTTGATCAAATACCCTTCACCAGTCTAAATCAAGTTCCGAAACCTGAAGATGTTGCAGTAGCCTTACATCTAAAACGATTGGACATTGTATCTAATTGGGAAACCAGAAATGGAGTCAAGGGTTTTTCTCCTAAGTTTCTGATAGATAAGGCTCAGTGGTTTCTAGATGCCATGGATTTTCGTGCTTTTGAGGATATGCTGGCTTTGCTGATTTATGGGTTGGTACTATTCCCTAATCTGGACCAATTCATAGATGTGAATGCCATCAACATATTTCTCACTCATAATTGAGTACCTACTTTGCTCGGAGATGTCCTGCATTTCCTCATCACTCGTACTATGAAGAAGCGAGGAACTCTTATGTGTTGCATACCTCTACTGTCCAGGTGGTTTATTTCGTACTTTCCCTGATCAGTGATAAAGAATGAACAAGGTTTAATGTGGTCTCAATGGTTGATGTCACTCACTCATGCAAATATCCATTGGTGCTCTCAATCTCAGGCAAATGTCACTATTATTAATTGTTGTGGGGAATTCCCTAATGTACCACTCCTTAGTATAAGAGGGGGCATCACTTACAATCCTTCTCTAGATCTGCGTCAGTTTGGATATGCTCGAAGGGATGGTCCTCATGATATGCTCATCCAGGGTATTGTGTTCGACTATGAGAACGATCCTCAAAATTACCATCAAAGGTTTATACGTGCTTGCAGTACAGTCAACAAGGTTGATAGCAACACTTTAGGACACAAGAATTCCATTCCTCTGGAGCCTTACCTCATATGGGTGCGGTCTTGCGCTCAAAATCTTAAAATGTCATATCCTGCTATCTTACCAGTGATCGTAGAGCCTGTTGTTGAAGGGGATGTTTCTCATACCATTCATCATCCCAATATGCCTATAGACTTAGAAGAACTACATAAGGCCTGGATTCAACTCAAGGAAGAAAGATATACTTTCAAGGCTCAGTTCTATGCTAATGAGAAGAAAGTACTGGAGCTGACAAAATGACTCCACGAAGAACAAAGCCTTAACGCATATGTCAACACAAAGAGGAAGTGTCCGTGGGAGACCTGAATTCATGTTTTGCTATTTTGTAACTCTTTTTATTGAAAGCAATTATAATTTGAGCTTGTTACTAAAATTTCTTTTGTTTCCTTTTAATTAAATAAATTTAAATCCCACAACGGTCCTTGAAAACATTGCACTTGCATTTGCATATCATGCATATCATCACATAACAGGACTCTATAATCAGGTTTTCTCATCTTCTTGCTGTTTATTTCAGTAAAAGATGGCTCTAGAATAGACTGTTAAGGAACTCCAAGCACAACATGCCCAATTCTAGGAGACGCTCTTGAACTTAGCGTAGGGGCATAAAGATATGATGGCACTCATCGCCAAAAAGAAGAAGACTCGAAAGCCAGTTGCTATCCTTAATATGGGGAGAAGATTCAAAGGTCCCGCTAAACCGGTTCAAACTGATAATACCTCCTCTGATGAAGATGACAATCAAGAGGAAGACGGTAGAAGTGTTAATATTGAAGGTGGAAGCAATCAAGGTTCTAGGAAAATTCCTGAGGATGAAGACTATTCTGATGAACAGTATCCTCCCGCGGATGATAGATACAAACAATTTGAAGATCGCCTCAAGGCCATGGAAATCCAGAAAGTGCCTGGATTGGATTTTGAAGAGCTGGGTCTTATTTCGCGGGTAGTTATCCCTCACAATCTCAAGGTCCCTGCTTTTGCTAAATATGATGGTGTTTATTATCCCAAACCTCATCTGAGGTCTTATGTCCAAAAGATCCAACCCCATACTACTGACAGAAAGTTATGGGTTCACTTATTTCAAGAAATTTTATCTGGTACATAACTCGAGTGGTTCTATCAGCTGGAGGTAACCAACATCCGTACTTGGGAAGACTTGGTTACTACTTTTTACAAGCATTATCAATATAATGCTGACCTTGCACCAACTCGCATGCAATTACAAAATATGACTATGGGCTCGAGTAAAGGGTTCAAAGAATATGCCCAAAAGTGGAGAGATCTGGATGGACGAGTTTAACATCCACTGTCTAATAGGGAGCTGGTGGATATGTTTATCGACACTTTGACAGGTCCATTCTTTAACCATCTGATTAGAAGCTCCTCATCTGGTTTCACTGAGCTATTTCTAACAGGAGAACATGTCGAAAGCGGTATCAAGAGCGGGAAAATTCCAGTGACTACATCTTCAAGTGCTGTGAAGAAGACATTCAATGGTAAGAAGGAGACAAATTCAGTTTATGGCCAGAAGGGCCGTGTTAAAAGTGACCACAATCAGTCTGTAGGAGTGGTGTTAATTTCTAATCTTGCGCCTGTTCAACAACAACAATAGAGCAATCAACATAGGCCATACGATTCGAGAAGACAGTTTACAAAGATCAATATGCCATTATCTCAGGCATTACAACATTTACTGAAAGCGAAGCTGATAACTTTAAGGGATCCTCCTCAAAATCCCAACACCTCCTCTCCTCGATAAAATTCAAATGTGAAGTGTGCCTACCATTCCAACAGTCTTGGGCACAATACCAACAACTGCTGGGCCTTGAAAAACAAAATTCAGGACATGATTGACAACAAATAATTGATTTTGATCCTCCAGAGACCCAAAATGTGATTACTGCACCCATGCCGAAGCATGACAAAGGAATAAGTGCTATTGGCGATGTTCTTTATGTTGCTACTGTAAGTGAATTGGTTACTTCCCTACCAATTATCAAGAAGGATCTGTTGCAGGACAATTTATTTTTGGGTTGTGTTGAAAAATGTTACTGCTGTGCAGCCCAACCCAATGGCTGCAAGTTACTGAAGGAAGGCGTTAAACGTCTAATGGACAATCATATAATTCTGACCGAGAAGATTCCGTTTACTGAGAGTTTGTGTCAAGACTTATCTGTAATATCCGACACTCCTGTCAAGATTACCTCCAAAGGTCCTGTAAGGATTACTGCCAATCCAAAAGCTGCTCCTCTAATCATCACTACACCTGGACCTATCCCATATTCTTCGGATAAAGCTATTCCATGAAACTATGGATTCGACGTCTACTACCATGGCATCAAGAAGGAATTACCGACTACTAAAGATGAAGTTACTGAAGTCGTTTATCCCGACATTGACAATATTGCGGGGACCAACAAAGTTACTAGAAGCGGAAGGGGTTTCTCTTCGGAAATATCTCCAAGATTGTTTCTACACCTGTTAGAGTTACAGCCACCGGGTCAACTGCTGAGGCTCGAGATAAAGAGAAAATAATAGAGCCTGCTCAGACAGAGGCGCCTAAAGAAGTTACAGTTGAAGACACCTCTAGACAAGAGTTGGAAGAGGTATTAAAGATTATCCGCAAGATTGACTACAAAATTGTTGAATAGTTGGGGCATACCCCATCCAAAATCTCCATGTTATCCCTATTACTATGTTCTGAAGCCCATGCACAGGCTTTGGTGAAATTTTTGAAGACTGCTCACGTGCCACAAGAGATTTCCGCTGATCAATTTGGAAGTTATGTTGTTAGCTTAACGATTGATAATGGGTTAGGTTTTTCTGATGCTGATTTGACTCTAGAGGGGAGAAACCACAACAAGGCCCTGTATGTCTCAATTGAATGCAAGGGCACTACTTTGGCTCATGTATTGGTTAATACTAGTTCCTCGTTGAATGTTCTACCAAAGGGTGCTCTGGACATACTTGATTGCGAAGGGGTTGTACTAAAACCCAGTGACATTATAGTTCGAGCCTTTGACGGGTCAAAGAGGATGGTACACAGAGAAGTGGACCTTTCGATCAAGGTAGGTTCACAGATCTTTGAATCTACCTTCTATGTAATGGATATTAGACCAACTTATTCTTTCTTACTAGGGAGCCCCTGGATCTATGGGGCATGCCCTGTTACCCCAGCCCTACTTCAGAAGTTAAAATATCCCGTGAATGGAAAGATCGTTACTACCTGCGGTGAAGAAGAGTAATTGGTTAGCCACTTGAACTCTTTTCAGTATGTAGAGATGGATAGCGAATTCATCAAGACCCCCTGTAAAAGTATTGAAGTTATCCCTCTAACCGCTACTGAAGATGTCTCCGCCATCCCCAAGGTTACCGGGGTTCTGCCCAAGATGGCTTTGCTGAAAGATGCTAGAGCTGCTGTAGAAAAATGTGGTTGTACTACTTGGGGTCAACTTCCTGACATTCTCTATAAATATGACAAATTTGGTCTGGGTTTCACTGCAGAGGGTCAGAAGGCTGTTCATCACGCTCGTGCTAGAAGACCGCCATTTTGCGTCAGCAGCAATGGAATTAACACTATAAAAGATGCTGACAGTGGTTATGACCTTGAAAGCTGGATCTTTCCTACCATTGGCAAAGGGCTCAACAACTAGAAGGAGGAAAACGTTATCTCTATCTCCTTTAGTCAAGAGTAATAGCTAGATTTCTGTTTTTATTGCTGTCAAGTTTTGGGTTTGTAATATTTAAACAATGACTTTAAGCCTCGTGCCTTACCCGGGGCACAACGGTTCGTTTGTTAAGGGTTGTCATTTCATAAACATATTTTCATTTAACAAAAGCGTTGGACGTTTTGCATTCAAATTTTGTGCTCTCTGTCTTTCTTTTTACTTTTACCCTTTTCAAATTTCTATGTGTTCTTACACACACCCACATAATAAATTGCAGATTCACATCCACTATGGATCCCGTTGATAACGACTCTGCTATTGCCACTTATGAATTTGAAAATCCGATCTACCAAGCCATGGACGAAGGTGGGGAAGATTGTGAGATACCTGGAGAACTAGCCATATTATTAATACAAGAAGAAAAGGCTATACAACTGCATGAAGATCCGGTCGAGGTTGTAAACTTGGGTTCTAAAATAAACAGGAAATAGGTCAAGATAAGTGCCAACTTAGAGGGCAGTGTCAATAACAGGTTGGTCCGAATGTTGCATGAATATGTTGAGATCTTCGCTTGGTCATACAAATACATGCCAGGGATCGATACCGATATTATGGTTCACCGTCTACCGATGAAAGAGGGCTGTTCTCCGATAAAGCAGAAGGTTCGTCGCATGCGTTCCAAGATATCAGAAAAGATCAAAGGTGAGGTTATGAAACAATTCAACACATGGTTCTTAGCAGTGACATCCTATCCTCAATGGGTTGCAAATGTGGTTTTGGTACCGAAGAAAGACGACAAAGTATGCATATATGTAGACTACAGGGATCTGAACAGGGAAAGCCCAAAAGACGACTTCCCGCTCCCACACATTGATTTCTTGGTCGACAACACCGTTCAACACAAGGTATTCTCCTTCACAGATTGCTTCTCAGGGTATAATCATATCAAGATGGTACCCAAAGATATGGAGAAAACTACCTTCGTCACATAATGGGGCACTTTCTGCTATAAGGTTATGCCTTCTGGGTTGAAGAACACCGATGCAACATATCAACGTGCCATGATAGCTTTATTCCATGACATGATTCATCACGAGATAAAGGTTTACGTCGATGACATGATAGACAGATCTCAGACTGAAGAAGAACATCTTGACCATCTACACAAGCTATTTGAGAGGCTGAAAAAGTACAAGCTAAGGTTGAATCTGAACAAATTCACCTTTGGGGTGAGATCTGGTAAACTCCTGGGTTTCGTCGTCAACAGTAAAGGTATTGAAGTTGATCCCGCTAAAGTCAAAGTTACTCAAGAAATTCCCACTCCCTGTACTGAGAAGAAAGTCAGCGGTTTCTAAGGACGACTGAATTATATTGCCCGATTCATTTCTCATTTGACTGCTACTTGTGAGTCGATCTTCAAGTTGCTGAAGAAAAATCAGGTAGTAAAATGGAAAGACGATTATCAGATAGCCTTTGACAAAATCAAGGAGTACCTACAAGAACCTCAGATTCCGATGCTACCAGTTGAAGGAAGACCTTTGATTATGTGCTCAACAATATTAGAGAACTCAATGGGGTGTGTATGAGGTCAGCATGACGAGTCTGGTCGAAAAGAGCATGCAATATACTATCTTAACAAAAAGTTTACCGACTATGAAACAAGATACTCATTGCTCGAGAAAACTTGCAGCGCTTTGGCATGGGCTGCTCGCTGACTAAGACAATATATTTTGACCCATACTACTTTGTTGATCTCTAAAATGGATCCCATAAAGTATATATTCGAGAAGCCCGTTCTCTCTAGAAGAATAGCCCGATGGAAAATTGTCTTGACAAAATACGACATTCAGTACACCACTCAGAAATCAATCAAAGGAAGTGTACTAGCAGATCATTTGGCTCATCAAGTTGTAAACGACTACCAGTCGATGAATTTTGAGTTCCCGAATGAGAATATCATGATAGTCACAGATTGTGAAGAACCTGGACCGTATGAAGGATCTGAGCCAGGATCACGTATGGTTTTCGACGAAGCTTCTAACACACTTGGCAACAAAATCAGTGTTGTGATTATCTCTTCCAAGGGTTGCCATACGCCCTTCACCGCTAGGTTATGCTTTGTTTGTTCCAACAAAATGGCTGAATATGAAGCATGCATCATGGGTATTAAAGCTACTATTGACCTAAGAATCAAGTTCTTGAGCGTATACGGGGACTCAGCCCTGGTGATCTGCCAAATTAAGGGAGAATGGGATGCGAAACATCCGAATCTCATTCATACCGAGAGAATGTGCTGACCTTAATCCCATATTTCAAGGAGATTCCTTTTGAGCACATCCCAAGAGAAAAGAATCAGTTGGTAGACATGTTAGCAACCATGTCATCTATGTTTAAGGTTAAATGGGACAACGAAGCTCCTCAGATTACCATTGAAAGACTGAATGAACCGACACACTGCTACGAAGTTGACACTGACAAAGTAAAAGAACAACCTTGGTTTCATGAAGTGAAAATATACCTTGAGGCTCAAGAGTACCCTGAAGGAGCGTCTATCAATGACAAGAAATTCCTACGGAGGTTCTTTACTAAGTTCTTCCTGAGCAACAAAATTTTGTACAAGCGTACCTATGATTTGACTCTACTTCGTCATGTGGACAAGAAATAGGTGAAGAAGATTATGGAAGATATGTACAAAGGTATCTTTGGTACTCATTCCAGTGGATATACTATGGCTTAAAAGATTTTAAGAGCGAGTAACTATTGGTCGACCATAGAAACCAACTGTCACCACCACTCAAGAGCTTGTCACAAATGTCAAATCTAAGCTGATAAAGTACATGTACCTCCAGTACCTTTGAATTTATTGACTTCTCCTTGGCCGTTCGCAATGTGGGGCATTGTTATGATTGGAGAAATCATGCCTACTTCTGTTAGAACAATGTTTGAATCTACAACCCTATATTTAAGTTTTGATGATAACAAAGTGAAAAGATATAGTATTTATATGTTTTATGTTTGAACTATCTGCTGCCTAAAATTATTATGCTCTGACTTGCAGATACTCTGATTGATATAAGCAAGATCACGTTTATTCAGAATCAGAATTTGAATTCATACACCAGCATCAGAAGTTGCTACATCAGAACGTCAAGATCAGATGATCAACTCACGCACATGCTGAAGCTCGATGAACAAGACTGCGCTCAAACACTCTGATACAGAAACACAATAGTTCATCAGCAGCGAAGCAGAATCAGAATGAGCCAAGCCAGAACGTGCATTGAAGAAGCAACGGTACTGTGCATTAAACGCTAATTAATTCCAACGGCCTCATTCCAGACAAGATCTGCTCAATAAGGAAAGCTTGTTATTAGCATTGAATCAAGAATATTGCATTCAACGTTCATCTTCTCAAAGTGCTATATAAACAAGGCTTCGAAGATTATAATGACTAATGCTCTCCAAATCTCTACACGCACAAAGCTGAACCATAATCTTCGTTCTACCAATTTTGCTAAACCACAAACTCTGATACTCCATTACAGTTTAGCAATCTAGTTTCTAAGCTTCATTTGTGTATACATCGCAGTTGTGATAAAGTTTTGTAGAAAACATTCACACACATTGTTTTATTCATTTGTAAGAAAGTGTTGCCTTGACAAACCGGGTTGTGGTTTGAATCAAGAAGGCTTTAGCAGTTGTTAAAGCAGTCTGTAATATTCAGTTGAATATAGTGAATTAAGACCTCGTTGGAGAGAGGCGAAATCACCTTGACGGGTGGACTGGAGTAGTTTGAGATCAAACGAACCAGGATAAAAATATCTTGTCAATTGCTTTAGATTTCAGTTTTACAATTCAACCCCCCCCCCCTTCTTGTGTTTTTCACCCCTTCAATTGGCATCAGAGCGCCTGGTTCTGAGCTAAAACACTTAACCGTGTCAGTACAAGATCCAGCGTCAGAAAAACACAATGGCAGGAAACAATTCTCACTTCAGCAATGACAATAATGAGGACAGAGACAGATTCAGCGGCAAACCTCCAGTCTTTGATGGAGAAAACTTTGATTACTGGAAAGACAGAATTGAAAGCTTCTTTCTAGCACATGATGTTGATCTGTGGGATATGGTGACAGATGGATACACGCACCCTGTGAATGCAAGTGGTCAGAAGATTGATAGAAAATCAATGACTGATCAACAAAAGCGTGATTTCAAGAATAACCATAAGGCCAGAACCATCCTCCTCAGTGCCATCTCCTATACTGAGTATGAAAAGATCTCCAACAGAGACACAACAAAGAACATCTTTGATTCTCTCAGAATGACGCATGAGGGCAACGTTCAAGTCAAAGAAACAAAAGCTCTGGCGCTCATTCAGAAGTATGAGGCGTTCAAAATGGAAGAATCTGAATCCATTGAAGCTATGTTCTCTAGATTCCAGATTCTGGTAGCTGGTCTCAAAGTTCTGGACAAAGGATACTCTACTGCTGACCATGTCAAGAAAATAATCAGAAGTTTACCCAAGCAGTGGAGGCCTATGGTTACTGCTCTGAAGCTAGCTAAAGATCTCAACAAGATCACTCTGGAGGAACTTATAAGCTCCCTCAGAAGTCATGAGATAGAGCTAGAAGCTGACGAGCCTCAGAAGCAAGGTAAGCCTTTAGCTTTAAAATCTAACAGAAAATCTGAGTCTAAAGTTTTGCAGGCAGTTGAAGAAACATCTGATGAATCCTCATCAGAAGAAGACGAACTTTCCCTTCTCTCCAGAAGAGTAAATCAACTGTGGAAGCAAAGACAAAGGAAGTTCAGGAATCCCAGAAGATCTGATCAGAACGAGTCTTCTTCCAGATACAGAAGGACAGACTCTTCCTCTGGATACAGAAGATCTGAAGGCTCCTCCAGTAGCAAGAAGCCAAATACCAAAGACATCATCTGCTATGAGTGCAATGAGCAAGGACACTATAAGAGTGACTGCCCAAAGCTTCAGAGGGAAAAGCCCAAAAAGAAGTTTGGAAGAGAGAAGAAGAAAAGTCTCATGGCCACATGGGATGACTCTGACTCGTCTGAAGCTGACTCAGAATCAGATGATGAAAGGGCAAACATAGCGCTCATGGCTAATATCTCAGAAGATAGTGAAGCTTCTGAATCAGACTCAGAATCAGACACAGAAGAGGTATTTCCTAACTTCGCTGTTAATTTTACAAAGGCTGAACTTGCTGAAAGCCTCAATGAAATTCTGGAACGCTATCAGCAGATTAGAGCTAAATTCAGAGACCTGAAAAGGAATCTTGAATCTGACTCTAATAAGTCTGAGAGTCTCAAATTGGAAAACTCTGAGCTGAGAGATAAAATTTCAAAATTAGAAAACTCTTTACAAAACTCTCAGAAGGAACCAATTTCTGAAACTCCCAGCAACGCTGATGAGATCATCAAGGAGTATGATCATAGTTTCCAGAAGTTCTTAGCTAAAAGCATAGATAGAAGCAGAATGGCTTCAATGATCTATGGAGTTAGCAGAAACGGCAGGAAAGGAATAGGATACCAAGGTAAGGTTCCTACACCTAAGAATGTCATGGATTTAACCATTAAACACACTCCTCTAAATTCACACTTTGTGTATGGTCACACACACGTCATCAAATATACTAGCAGTAAGCACTCTGTGAAACCAAAATTCAACCAGAGTTTTGGTAAAACTAACAAGTCAGGACCCAAGAAAATCTGGGTACCTAAGGATAAAATAATACATGTTGCAGATATCTTTAGCAGCAAGTCAGAAACACCAGTCATGGTACCTGGACTCTGGCTGCTCACGACACATGACGGGAAGAAGGCATATGTTCCAAAGCCTGGAACTTAAGCCTGGAGGCCACGTTGGCTTTGGAGGAAATCAGAGGGGAAAGATAATTGGCTCTGGAACTGTAGGTAATGGAAATCTTCCCTCTATTAATAATGTTCTGCTAGTAGATGGATTGATGCATAATCTGTTATCCATAAGTCAATTAAGTGATAACGGTTATGATATAATCTTTAATCAAAAATCATGTAAAGCTGTTAGTCAGAAAGATGGGACTATCCTGTTTAATGGTAAGAGGAAAAACAACATTTACAAAATCAAACTTTCTGAACTAAAGAGTCAGAACGTAAAATGTCTTCTGTCTGTTAACAATGAGCAGTGGATCTGGCACAGAAGATTGGGGCATGTTAGTATGAGAAGAATATCTCAGATTAACAAACTCAATCTGGTCAGAGGACTTCCAAATTTGAAGTTCAATTCAGATGCTCTGTGTGAAGCATGTCAGAAAGGCAAATTTGCAAAACCTTCTTTTAAATCCAAAAATGTTGTTTCCACCTCTAAGCCATTAGAACTTCTGCACATTGACTTATTTGGACCAGTTAAAACTGCTTCAGTCAGTGGTAAGAAGTATGGGTTAGTAATCGTAGATGACTATAGCAGATGGACATGGGTAAAGTTCTTAAGACACAAGGACGAGTCACACTCTGTGTTTGTTACCTTCTGTAACCAAGTTCAGAATGAAAAAGATCTTAGAATCGTTAAAGTCAGAAGTGATCATGGTGGAGAATTTGAAAATAAAGATTTTGAGTCATTCTTTAATGACAAAGGCATTCTGCATGATTTCTCCTGTCCTAGAACTCCCCAACAAAATGGAGTTGTAGAACGAAAGAACAGAACATTGCAAGAAATGGCCAGAACCATGATCAATGAGACAAACGTTGCTAAGACTTTCTGGGCAGAGGCAATAAACACAGCGTGCTACATTCAGAATAGAATCTCAATAAGACCTATTCTGGAAAAGACTCCATATGAATTGTGGAAGAACAGAAAGCCCAACATTTCATATTTTCATCCATTTGGATGTACTTGCTTTATATTGAATACAAAGAATTATTTGAACAAGTTTGACTCTAAGGCACAGAAGTGTATTATGTTAGGATACTCTGAACGCTCAAGAGGGTACAGAGTATACAATACAGAAACACAGATTGTGGAAGAATCAATCAGTGTTCGTTTTGATGACAAGCTTGACTCTGAAAAGTCAAAGCAGAATGAAACTTTTGCAGGTATAGAAATTGAATTTGCAGGTTCTGAAGACAAGTCATCAGAAGCTCTCAACACAGACATTCCTTCAACGTCTGAAAGGAGCACTGCCAGAAATCCTACAACAGCTGCTGATCAACCTCAGAAGAGATTGCCCAGAAGCTGTTTGGATCACCCAGAAGAGACTATCCTAGGAAGAAAGGAAGATCCAATCAGAACAAGAGCAAGCTTCAAAAACTCTGAAGAAACTCTTATGGGACTTGTGTCTCTGATTGAACCTTCTTCTATTGATGAAGCACTTCTGGACAATGACTGGATTCTAGCAATGCAAGAAGAGCTGAATCAATTCACCAGAAACAACGTATGGGATCTCGTTCCCAGACCAAAAGGATTCAAAGTCATTGGAACAAGATGGGTGTTCAGAAACAAGCTTAATGAGCAAGGTGAAGTCATCAGAAACAAGGCACGACTGGTTGCACAAGGATATAGTCAGCAAGAGGGGATAGACTATACAGAAACCTTTGCCCCAGTCGCCAGGTTAGAATCTATCAGACTTTTAATTTCATTTGCTGTTAATAGAGGCATCACTCTGTATCAGATGGATGTCAAAAGTGCATTCTTAAATGGTTATATAGAAGAAGAAGTTTATGTTCACCAACCCCCAGGTTTTGAAAATACAAAACATCCAGAACATGTTTTCAAACTAAAGAAGTCACTGTATGGTCTGAAACAAGCTCCCAGAGCTTGGTATGAAAGGCTAAGTAACTTTCTGCTTGAAAATGAATTCACCAGAGGGAAAGTGGACACTACTCTATTCTGTAAAACAGTTAAGAGTGACATTTTAGTCTGTCAAATTTATGTTGATGATATAATTTTTGGTTCTACTAATCCTTCTCTTGGAAGAAAATTTGCTAAGTGTATGCAGGCAGAATTTGAGATGAGCCTCATGGGGGAACTGAAATTCTTTTTAGGAATTCAGATCAATCAAACTCCAGAAGGAACTTACATTCATCAGAGCAAATACATCAGAGATCTTCTGAAGAAATTTGACCTCTCAGAATGTAAGCCATCAAAGATTCCAATGCATCCCACGTGTATTCTGGAAAGAGAAGAGGTAAGCAAAAGTGTAGAACAGAAAGTCTACAGAGGTATGATTGGTTCTCTCCTCTATCTGACTGCTTCAAGACCTGACATATTATTCAGTGTTTGCATCTGTGCTAGATTCCAATCAGATCCTAGAGAATCTCACTTAACAGCTGTTAAGCGAATTTTCAAGTATCTGAAAGGTACTACTAATCTGGGTTTGTTTTATAGAAAATCTAGTGATTACAGCTTAGTAGGCTACTGCGATGCTGATTTTGCTGGAGACAGAGTGGAACGTAAAAGTACTTCTGGAAGCTGCCAGTTTCTGGGAGAAAATCTGATCTCTTGGTCCAGCAAAAGGCAATCAACAATTGCTCTGTCAACAGCAGAAGCTGAGTACATAGCAGCAGCAGGATGTAGCACACAAATGCTCTGGATGAAAAGTCAGCTTGAAGACTTCCAGATTTTTGAGAGTAACATTCCTATACTGTGTGATAATACTTCTGCTATTTGCTTAAGTAAGAATCCTATTTTACATTCTAGAGCTAAGCATATAGAAATAAAGCATCATTTCATTAGGGACTATATTCAGAAAGGTATTTTGAACTTAAAATTTATAGATACAGACCATCAATGGGCTGATATCTTTACTAAACCCCTTTCAGAAGATAGGTTTAATTTCATTCTGAAACATCTCAGCATGAAAGTATGCCCAGAATGAAAATGTTTTAATTCCATATATTTATCTTCAGAATGTAATTATATTACTGTGAACTTCTGATCAATCTTGTTTCAGAAAGATAGAACATGCAGATTGTATCAGATGCAAGTCTAAAGATCTGAGAGTTTAATCTCAAAGACAGACGTGCTGATCACTACATCAAACAAGTGTCATCCAATCATCATCATATCTCTGAAGCAGAACGCGTGCACGCTTCTGAGAAGGCAAAGCGCTGATTGGGTGCATTGAGACACATGTCTGGTAACCGTTTTTAAGTATCTTTCTCAAATCCCCCAAAATCAGCAAGCATTTAATGAAAAGTAATCATTCTTTTAAATGGCAATCATGATTTTTTTTCTCTCTCTTAAAAACGTTTAACTTTTCAAAACAATTTTGAAAAACTCTATTTAAGCACATTAATCTCTCATTTACTCTTTACGCTTTCTCACAATCACTCAAGCATTTTCTGCATATTTCTGAGTTCATCCTTGCAAACTTTTTTCTCTCAATTCAGTCTCAAAGCTTTTTTAGTGTGAACAATGGCATCCTCCAGCATTTCTGCAGGCAATCAGAAGAAAGAAACCTCTGAACAATATCAGGTGCCCCTCAGAACTCTTCTCACTCCGGTAAAGAACCTTGAAGTGCTTTCTGAGTTAATCATTGACTTTGAAAGCTTGAAGGAAAATGGATTTGACCTAACTGAAGAAATTAGGGCTCAAAAGTGGGAAAGGTACTTCGATAGGTTGGTTGGACCAACATTCCCAGCGCTAGTCAAGGAATTTTGGATTCACGCCAAAGTTGCAAAACATCTAGTCATTTCTTCTGTTATGGGAAAGAAGATCGTGATTTCTGAAGATCTCATTGCAAAGCTAATCGGTCAAAGTGGTGGTGGAGTCCGTTGTGTGGACATGGCCGAAAGATGCGCTGATGTAGGTGTGGTAGCCAACAGGATTTTCACTCTTGGAATGCCCAGCAACAAGATTAAGGATCTGAAGGATCACTGCAGAGTATGGGCTAAGATTATTCTGGGATGCTTCAACCACAGGAAACCAACAAGTTCTCCTGATTATATAAACGTGGATCAGCAGTTTCTGATCTACTTTATTGATCAGAAGGTTAAGATCAATCTGGCTCACTTCCTGTTCAACCATCTCAAAACCAGTGTGAAAGAGACAAGAGAAGAAGAAAGAACCAAGAGGGACTGGATACCGTTTGGAAGGCTTATATCAGATATTCTGACAGAGAATAGGCTGATTGAACATCTGATTGAAGCTCAGGAGCTGAGCACTATTGAACCAACCATTGGGAAACCTCTGAACGCTAAGAATCTAAAAAAGATGAAGCTGATAAAAAATATTCAGAAGGAACCCAGAGCTACTTCAACTGCTGATATCTCCAGCAGAAGAGTGCCTCTGAGTAATTTTCCAGTATTTTCTGAAATGGAATCCAAACCAGAGATGTTTCTCAGGTACCCAGATACGTACAAGGCAGAGGATACAGGTTCAAAGCTGAAGATCAAAGATCTGAGTCAACCCCAACCGGAAGTGACTCAGAAGAAGACAAAGAAGAGGAAAGCGCCAACAGAAGGATCATCTCATCAGACTCCAAAGAAAAGAGGTATTTCATCTGCTGCCCCTGTTTTAATTTCATCTACTATTCCAACATCTGCTGCTCCTTCTCAAACTTCCCACAGAATATCCATCCCAATCCCTACTATTGATGAAACCATACCAGAAGACCCTTCTGAGGCCTTACTACTCAGAAGACCCAGAACCAAACTCCCCAAACAACCAACAGTTTCAACAACACCAGCACTTGACCGAGTGCTAGCTGATATTGAGCGTGAACATGCTTCTGCTCAACCACTCTCTGAACCACTAAATGTTCCTCCTCCACAACCAGAACAACAACAACAACCACTCTCAGAAGAACCTCTGATCCCTGAGCAATCAGAGATTCCACCTCTCTCTCCCCAACCAGAAATAAATCCACCTTCACCATAAACAGAGTTTCACCACTATGAAACCCCTTCTCCTCATTATTCTGACCCTCACTCACCTCAACCATCACCGTTGGCAATCCAGTTGCCATGTGGAACCACTGTTTTCAGGCCCCAGTTGCCATCCTCATTAGAATCAACACCTCCAAAAACTCCAACCACTCCAATAGAAATATCTGACTCTGATACCCCTCCTCCAAAACAAACAGCCTCTCAGAAATCCGCTGAAAACCCCAGCAGAACTTTCATTGACTTAACCAGTCTTGAACGTCTTGCTGATTTAAGACACAAAATTGCCATCCCAAAACCAAAGCAACCAGATGTTGGCTCTGGTATTTTGAATTTTGAAACAGGTGTGCTGCAATGGATTGCTTCTTTGAAGCAAGCTTGCCCTGGGATGATTGACCCAGCTGCTTCTGATCAGCTCTGGTCACAGTTCAGATCTTGGGTACGTGCTGTAACCCTCAAGTTGCAGGACGTCAACTATGAGCAGGCTCAACAGAACTTCAGCAAGCTGCTGAAGGAAGTTGAAAGTCAGCTACCTCAGGAAGTTGTGCTCCCTCTGGACTCTGAACCTTGGTCTGAGAAACAGCAAGCTGCTAAGGTGCAACCATCAGAAGAAGACAAGACCATTCAGGCTGAAGAAAATCCAGCAGAAGATGTCGCTGAAAGTTCTGAGAAGCCTCCTCCTTCTGATGCTTCTCAAGCTGCCTTGGACAGGCAGACTCTGGAAGAATTAAGGTTGAATGACTTGCGTCTACAGCAGCGGATGGAAGAGAATGATCAGAAGATGAAAGCAAGAATGGATGTGCAGGACATCAAGATTGACACTGTTGTCAACATGGTTCAGAAGCAGAATGAAACTTCTGAAAAGATTCAAGCGATGCTGGAGAGCCTGTTCTCACGCATGCCTCCTCAACCTTAAATTTTTTTTCATGCATAACCTTTTCATGTTTTCTTGATTTTCTGATGTACTGTTTTGATTATGTTTTTGTAATATCTTTCTTGCTCTGATTCTGAACTATCTTAATATGATTAGTTTTTCTGCTCAAATTGTTTTAGCACATCACCAACACTTTTTGATTGCTGACAAAAAGGGGGAGAACAAGAATGATATTTAAATCAATAACGGGCTAACTAGACAGAAACTCTCAAACATTCTAACTCTATTACTTGAAATGTTTTTCTGTTTTGTTTAAAGTCTACAGGCACAAGGAAGCTCCTGGACACTCTGAAGACTAGAAGCTCTTATCAAAATGTAGAAGCTCTGATCAATGTTGCTCTGATCAATATGAAGTTCTGATCGTCTTAATACTCTGATCCAAAGCAAAGCTCTGACAGGAAAAGCTCTGAAGCTCTGCTATCTGATGTTCAAAGAAAGAAAAAGATCCGATCCTGAAGAACACGTATATCAAAGGGAAGCAATAAACTCAGGGGGAGTATTTCTTAACTCTGACTTCTCCGTACTTCTTTAATCTGATACATTTTTCCAGATACCTTTTCACGTTATTTTTCATTTAAAATATCTAGTTTTTGTCATCATCAAAAAGGGGGAGATTGTTAGAACAATGTTTGAATCTACAACCCTATATTTAAGTTTTGATGATAACAAAGTGAAAAGATATAGTATTTATATGTTTTATGTTTGAACTATCTGCTGCCTAAAATTATTATGCTCTGACTTGCAGATACTCTGATTGATATAAGCAAGATCACGTTTATTCAGCATCAGAATTTGATTTCATACACCAGCATCAGAAGTTGCTACATCAGAACGTCAAGATCAGATGATCAACTCACGCACATGCTGAAGCTCGATGAACAAGACTGCGCTCAAACACTCTGATACAGAAACACAATAGTTCATCAGCAGCGAAGCAGAATCAGAATGAGCCAAGCCAGAACGTGCATTGAAGAAGTAACGGTACTGTGCATTAAACGCTAATTAATTCCAACGGCCTCATTCCAGACAAGATCTGCTCAATAAGGAAAGCTTGTTATTAGCATTGAATCAAGAATATTGCATTCAACGTTCATCTTCTCAAAGTGCTATATAAACAAGGCTTCGAAGATTATAATGACTAATGCTCTCCAAATCTCTACACGCACAAAGCTGAACCATAATCTTCGTTCTACCAGTTTTGCTAAACCACAAACTC
The DNA here is from genome assembly GCA_948472305.1 of Vicia faba. Classification (NCBI taxonomy): domain Eukaryota; kingdom Viridiplantae; phylum Streptophyta; class Magnoliopsida; order Fabales; family Fabaceae; genus Vicia; species Vicia faba. The sequence continues at coordinate 103,115,334 of OX451736.1, forward strand.
TGATACTCCATTACAGTTTAGCAATCTAGTTTCTAAGCTTCATTTGTGTATACATCACAGTTGTGATAAAGTTTTGTAGAAAACATTCACACACATTGTTTTATTCATTTGTAAGAAAGTGTTGCCTTGACAAACCGGGTTGTGGTTTGAATCAAGAAGGCTTTAGCAGTTGTTAAAGCAGTCTGTAATATTCAGTTGAATATAGTGAATTAAGACCTCGTTGGAGAGAGGCGAAATCACCTTGACGGGTGGACTGGAGTAGTTTGAGATCAAACGAACCAGGATAAAAATATCTTGTCAATTGCTTTAGATTTCAGTTTTACAATTCAACCCCCCCCCTTCTTGTGTTTTTCACCCCTTCAACTTCCTCTAACGAACATCGCTTTGTCCTCTTCGCCATTGATTACTTCACAAAGTGGGTTGAAGCAGCCTTGTTTGCCTCTGTTACCAAGAATGTGGTCGCCTGATTCATTAAGCATAACCTTATCTATCGGTATGGCATACCCTAAAGGATTATCACAAACAATGGTACCAATATCAATAACACTATGATCACGGAACTCTACACGCAATTCAAGATCAAGAACCATAACTCTTCTCCGTATCAACCAAAGATGAATGACACAGTGGAAGCCTCCAATAAGAATAACAAGAAGATTATATAGAAGATGACGGTGACATACAAATATTGGCATGAGATGTTATCATTTTCTCTTCATAGCTATCGCACTTTAGCTCGAACATGAATTGGGGAAACCCTATTTTCTTTAGTCTACGGTATGGAAGTTATCCTACCTATCGAAGTTCAAATTCCTTCTCTAAGGATCATAAAAAATGCAGATTTAGACAAAGACGAATGGATTCAGACTAGGCTGGACCAATTGAATTTGATTGACGAGAAGAGGCTTGCAGCTGTCTGTCACGGTCGGATGTATCAGAAACGTATGATCAAAGCCTTCAATAAGAAAATCAAGCCTCACGTATATCAGGCTGGAGACTTGGTAATAAAGCACATCATTCTACCGTAAGGTGATGCCAAGGGTAAATGGACTCCTACCTTTGAAGGTCTATTCGTGATCAAGAAGATATTTTTGGATGGTGCTATGATACTTACTACCATGGACAATGAAGATCTTCCACACCCTGTGAACACGGACATAGTTAAAAGATACTACACATGAAAAAACGACCTGCCAGGTTGACTGGCCTAGGAAAAAATAAGGGCATCCTGGAAAACCAAAAGGGTTCGGGCAAAAATCAGGGATATATATATATATATATATATATATATATATATATATATATATATATATATATATATATATATATATATATATATATATATATATATATATATATATATATATATATATATATATATATATATATATATATATATATATATATATATATATATATATATATATAAAAGACTATACACCCGACAAGTCGAAAACCTGGAAAGGCGGCTTGGGAAAAAAAGGGTATCCCGGTGGACTGAAAACCCGAAAGGAAGGTCAAAGCAAAAATTAGGGATTAAAGCGTACGACTATGTCCCGTTGGATCACTTACATCCAGCTTTATTACCAACGTTAAGTTCGAATGGTGCCCATAAATTCAATCAACTTCTTCCGACAATAAGGGATGAGATGCTCGAAGACATATGGGCAATAGCAGAGTTGAAACCTGACGAGATCATTTACACATAACTATATGTTTTGTTTTACTTTGTACTCCTTACATTTTACGACGATTTCCTCTTACTAGGATTTCTGTCTCTTTGTACAACAATCGCCTGTTTATAGGAAAACTATCAATATAAACACAATTTCAAAATTCAAATTTTGTTTTACTTTTTCCATTTTGTTTGCAAAAACGTCCAATGACTAAATTGAATGAACATATGCATATGAATACGATTACTGTTAACAAATATATGCATAAAAACATGAATAAGTATCTACTCAAGACTCTAGGAGACGACATAACGTTCAAGTCGTCCATAAATCCCCATAGAACAACCTCCATGGGACTGTCCCCACTGAGTCATCTTCATAAACTCGACACATTCCCCACAAGTCTGAAATACCCTAATCATACTCACTAACAGATCCTCCTAGCGGACAAAGGAGTATGATCTTATCCCCGACAATGTCGCCAACATACAAAGTCCCAATCTTCGTCAGAGATTATGACATCAGCATAGTTCACATGAATTCTCTTCCCCAATTGAATTTATTTCTCCAACACTGTAAAATTCCTCAGTAGAGCATATTCCTCAGCAAAGCATATTCCTCAGCAGAACATTTCCTCAACAGAGTATTTCTCCAGCAGAGTTTATTTCCCCATTAGGGTTTATTTCCCTAATAAATCTAGCCTCCCCATCTTGAGTCTATTCCTTTGACTACTACAAATCACCGGAAAAATTCCCCTCTCCAGCAAAGGGTAGTCCAGGCTATTATCCCAAAGAGTTGCTACTGAATCAGAAACCATACCAGATATCAGTTAATCTTATCCTCCCCAGACGAGTCGGCATCCATATCAGAAACTTGGTCAAACAACACCTCGAAAGGTTATCCATCTCTCTTATCCCCAGTCAGGGTATATAAGAATTAAATTCCCATTAGAGCGATGAACGACCAATGTTCTTGAACTCTTCTCCCCTAGCAGAAATCAAATTCCCCAACAGAATTTCCTCAAACAGAAAGCAGGAATTCCCAGCAGATACATTCTAGACAAGATTTAAGATTACACATATTCTTCATCCACAGCAATAGTCAGGGATTTATTTTCCCCAACCAGAGATGTTATACAAAGCTACCAATATGCTTCAACGACATTTCATATTCATACATCATTTACAAATATCATAGCATATGCATACGAAACGCATATAGCACTCTCGTTTACTTTGATAACATCATTAGGGAATTCATTTCATGCATCATGACATTACATACAACTAACTCTTTATCTCTTCAGGTAAAGTCTACAAATAGACGAATATCATCAACAATTTTCAAACAGGTCGCAAATTAATTCCTGAAACAAGAGAGAGCAACTATCTGTATGACCAGACACAGATTAATTCCTGAAACAAGACAAGGCAACTATTTGTGAAAACAAATTGTAGATCAATTCCCGAAACAAGACGGGGTGACTATCTACATGAACAGTTTGAAGATTAACTCCCGAAATAGAACGGGGAAACTTTCTATACAAGCGAGAAAAGATTAACTCCCGAAATAGGACAGGGAAACTGTATTTCTATCTTTATGGCCAGATGAAGATCAATTCCCAAAAATAGGACATGGTGACTATCTTTATCACCAAGTGGTATGAACTCCCGAAATAGGACAGGTTTACCAACAAAAACAGATTGTAAATCAATTCCCGAAACAAGACCAGGCGACTATCTACATAACAAACACCCTCCTTCATAGATTTATTCTGAAAAGCATTTCCTTCAGAAATTCATTATGAAAAGCATTTCCCTTAGATAGGGTCAGATAAATTCATTTTGAAGAGCATTACTCAGATACAGTCAAGCGTAGACTCATTCTGATACTTCTATCAACAATTACTTTGGTTGGAATCTATAATCCCATCTCCGATGACTCTCTGTCACCTCTCCAAATGGCATCTTTAATCCCATTTAAGAAATATCATCAACCAATAGTTTTACCGCCTGCACATGTGAGTGCAAATTTCTGGGCACTTAAGTGTTCAATCATCTTCTACCTTCAAATCACGAATGACGAACATGCCAATCTAACTCTTCAGGTTTAATAAATTTGAATAGGGGAAGCTGTTGTACCCCAAAATTTCCCCTCCCATTTTTCTTCAAGACATTCTTCTAAGGTCCTCATTTGCTCACGGTGGCCTAAGAATTGATCAGACAAATTCTCCTCCTAAGCAATGGGTATACAATTAGGGTTTTGTATTTATCAAGGAAGATTGGGTTTCCAAGGTCTCAAATGGTTTTAATGGTTCTTCATATGTCCCTAAAAATGCTCATGTAAAATTTCAAGTCTTGCATCACAAGTTTGCTCAGTCAATTGCTTAGATGACTAAAAATTAACTATATTGGGTAAAAAGTCAACTGTGGTCAACATATAGTCAAACTTCAAGATTTTTGGTCAACATCAATATTTTGAAGTTATATTCATCATTTGATAAAGGTTTAATCATTATTCCTCAAGAAAAGCCCTCAAATCATCAAAAGTCAAAAGTTGTCAAATTAGAGTTTCCTTAGGAGAAGTCAACTGAACTTTGACCAACCATAACTTTCACATGCTTCATGATTTTTGCCCCAACTAAAGCTCATTTGGAAGGAAATTCAATTCTCTAAAACTTTGTATATCTAAGCCCAAGTCCAAAAAATGCTTCATTTGAGAGATATGGGCCAATACATTACAAGTTATTTCAAAAGTCAACAAAAAGACACTTTTTGTCAAAGTAACTTATATCAAGATAAATTCTCCAAATTCAAAAATGATCAAAATAGAGATTGTAGAGGACACCTTAAGATTTCCAAAAATTGAAATATCATCTTCAAAAGATAAAAATTGAGAGAGTTATGACCAATGCAAGTTGGAAAAGTTTGAGCAAATGCATGAAGTTCAAAGTAAGCAAGTTTGATATTTTGGGCTATTGGGCCATGGTTTAAGAGTCCAAACGTGTATTATACTCCTCATAAACCTCAAATATTGTTATTAAATCCATTTAACTATTTTTATTTTAATTATTTTAATTAATTTTTATTTATTCATTAATAATGCAAAATAAATAAAATAAAATACATAAGCCTTTCTTACAAAGACCAAGCCCATATCTTTGCCCTAATTTCCATTATATAATCTCATTCTTTTCATACAAACAAGGATACAAAAAACCCTTGCCTCAAACTTGTCAAAAAATGTCAAGTTTTCTCAAGAACCTTAGAAATCTTGAAACCCTTGTTACAAACCCTTCCACTATAAAGCATCCATCCCATTCACTCCTAACAATCATAGAGAGTAAGGCTGGGTCGGTTTTGATGTTCCAAAACACATGAAACCCCATCGCATGACCTATCTGATTTCAGATTCTTGCAAAATTCATATATTTAATTTTGTTTTGTTTTAAATCAGACTAATGTTATTAACATGCTTCTGAGATGTCTCTGAACAGGTTTGGATCATCATAGTGATTCCATGCATGCTAAATTGCAGAACATCATTGTTGCACCAATCTTTGCATTTTTTCCCATAACTCTTAAGCCAGCCAGTTTTAGCCCACCATAATCCTTCCATTGGATTCACAACCCTCGATTTAGGGGGGTGAGGTGTTTTTTGCTTGCTAGCCTTTTGTATTTTGCAGATTTTGGAAGAAACAGACTACCCGAGAAGACGACCGGAGCTAGGGATCTGATGCCTCCCCGGTCAATACATTCATGTTTATATTATATATTTATTGTTTCATTTTAATTAATGGATGTACAGCCGCCCTAGCGGTAGAAGCGCGCGCGACAAGTCTTTGTATCAAATGGCCTGGGTTCGATCCAGCCTTTTGCCACTTTGTTTTTCTAATATTTTCATATTTTGCAGGGCATAATACAACACGCGTTGAACTTATTACCCATCACCAAGGTGCGCCTGACCTAATGGTGAACTTGTTGATTGAAAGTCCTGAGGCTCTGGGTTCAACACCCACCCCTACCATTTGGTTATTTTTTTCACACCTTTTCTTCTTTTCATAAAACCTAACATTTTTCACAAACCTTTGATTTTTTCTTAATAAACCCTAATTCAATTTTAGGTTTTTTTAATTTAATCAACCCTAGTTTAATTTTTAAGTCTTCTTAATTAAATACAATCAACTTAGATTTTAGATTTTTTTTGTTTAATTTAATTACCTAACCTTTTTTTAATTAATTAAAATCAATTAGGTTTTAGGTTAATCATCAAACTTTTTTTCATCAAAACAATCACAAAAACAATTTTCTCTTTTCTTTTTCTTTTTACCACTTCGCGTACTTTATTACTTTCACGTTCTTTTTACAATTATGTAACTGCTTATGGTTGTAATAGTTTAATTAGGGTTTATTTTTCCCCCCGATTTTATTGTTTGTACCCCCGCTCCCGAAGTCTTGTAATAGCATAGAATTTTATTTCCCTAACTTTATCGCTTTTCATTATTGCTATATTATTCTGCTAGTAATTAGGGTTTTTATGGCAAGACAAAAAACAAATCATAGAAAACCCTAACTAAAATACTAAAATAACTGAACATGAATCACTCTTCACACACGCACCTCTAGGGTAACCTTACTCGTTGCCTCGAAACACAGTCACGTCCCTTGAACGTGGGGACGCTTTAGCACTATCCCTCGATTAAAAAGATCGTAGTCCCTCAATGACCCTTAGATGTTGCATTCGGTAAATAATCTATTCCCTTAAACGATAATTGCTAAAGCGTCTTTATGAGTTTCCTTCAATGACTGTATGATGACCCGCGCCTGTCCCCTCACATCCAACAATAGGGCTTCCTACTAACTAATGATAGGATAGTACTATCTAAAGGAGGAGGAAAATAACACGAAAAACTTTTGAGTAGGTAGATAGTTCTTAATCGCTCGCTCGCGAACATTTCAAAACATATTTTTTCACAAAAAACACTTTTCAGAAGTATTTTCAAAAACAAACACTTTCTACGCATTCTTAACTGATACAAGAATCATTACAAAGTTGCCGTACTTAGGCATTTTTTAAAAATATTTTCAAACACTAATGCAAAGCATTTTTTAAACAAAGTGAGCTAGCGATTAAGAGCCCATAGAAAACTACCGATAAAAAGGGTGCTAACACCTTCCCTTTTTATAACCTATCCCCCGAACTCAATAAAATCTCGAAGGTTTTTCCTGTTCTTTTCACCCTTTCTTTTATTGGTTAAAAGAAAAGTCGGTGGCGATTCTTTCTATCAGCACATTTGCGATAAAACATAAAAATAAGTCAGTTCTCCACCGTATAACAAAACTCATAGGGCAAATTTTGGGATGCAACAATTATAAATTATAATTTTTAAATTGAATATAATTTAATGGTTAATCAAGTAAAAATGTTATGTAACTATTAAATTAGATTCAATTTAAAAGTTATGATTTAGAGTTATGATTTGGAGTTATGATTTTGACTCCCCTCATAAATTAATAGATAGTTAATTGATCTCCACTCATAAATTAATAGATAGTTCACGTCATCATAAGGGTTGTTTATATTTTTTATTTATTTAAAAGAGTTTATTGTTAAATTTTTCGAGAAAAAACTTTACCATGCATAGAGAAATTCTAGCCACTTGGAATTATACTAGAAATTAGAAACAATTTTTGTCCCCATTTTATTTGAATTTAGAGAATTTATTTCTCCACCTTATTATCTTCTTGCAGGTCTCTGATGAAAAATCTAAAATATCCTCAGAATTCGGATGTGCATATCCGAATACATCGTATTTGTCAAGAAAAAGTGTGTTCGCATTTTCATATCCGAAATTATTTTATTTTGTCAAGAAAATGTGACTTCACATGTGCATATCCGAATCCACGTCATAATTTAACACTTCAGATGTGCATATCCGAAGTCATTTAACTGTTATCAGCAACGCGAATAAACCATAGAACCCATTTCTTTAGAAACCCATAAACCTCTTATCTACTCAAAACCCTTAATTTCTACTACTCAAACTTGGATAATCTACTCATTTCTACTCATTCCAACTCATCTCCTCATTTCTACTCATTTCAAGTCATTCCAACTTATCTCCAAAACTCCAAATTTGTGTAAGTTTTCACCGTTTTCATTTGATTCACTTTGCAATGATTTAATAGTTTATTAGGTTAGTTAGACTCAATGATATTGTGTAGGTTAAAGTTAGAGTAGTTAAATGTTGAGGTTTGGGTGACAATAAGGTTTTGGATGGATTAGGACAAGAAGAAGAACCTTTCTGAAAATGGCTATTCGCAGGTGATTTCAGATGTGCATATTCGAAACCCCCTTGACCAGTTTTGGATGTGCACATCTGAATTCTTGCCTGAGTTGATTTTTTTTTAAAACCAACATATTAACAATTATAATTTTTCAAGAAAATGACTGACAACCAGGACCTGAACAATCGATTGAGACAAGGCAGGCCAAGCTATACTTCCTCTTCTCGACGTGAAAGAGCCGAGCGGAAAGTTAACAGGCCTCAAGGACGGGGTCGAGTACGACGGGAGGAAGTGCCTGGAAGTTTCACTTCTGCACCGAGGAGTCGTCTGTCTCAGACGTCTACCTCTCGTGTGCATGAGCAAATATCTGAGTAGATTGAGGAACCTGAGCAGGTTCAGGTACCCGAACATGCAAACTTCGGCTATCCAGAAGAGCCTTCTGACACCTCCCTATTGATCTACTATAATCATCATGCTACTCGGCATGTTTGGGATGGAGAGGTATATTTTTTATTTCACTTTTTCATTTTAAAGGTTTGCTCACAAATATTATTTTAACGATTATTTTTTTGTTACAGGAACGATTGGCCATTAAGTCTGCGAACCACTCGCGGAAAATATTTGAATTGTTTATGCCTGCGACGACTTGGTTCCATGAGGCCGTTGTTGGATCCGTACTTTCCAGACTATGTTATATTGGTTACAACATTATAAGCCACGACATCTAGGGGGAATTTGTCGAGAGGTGGCACAAGGAGACGTTGTCTTTCCACTTTCCTGTTAGGGAGAAGACAATTACACTTGATGACGAGGCATGCTTGTTCCACCTATCTATCAGAGGGAGGTTACTTAACCATCACAAGCTACCATGAGCTAAGGCAATTGAATAAATGATCGAGTATCTTGGAGCTGATTCATTTCAGGCAGCTGAAGACTGCATAATAACTAATGAGGCGCATGTAAAATTCCCCACCTTGAAAAACTTATATGAAGAGCACCTAGTTGTAGCAACAGGGGCCAAGGATGAGGGTGAAAAGGTTTTTGTTCAGTATCACCGAGATTGTGCTTTACGGTGTTACTTCATGTTCTTGGTTGACACGTCCCTCTTTATGGACAAAAGTGCAATCTACGTAGATGTGACATACCTCCGATATTTTATGGATTTGAGTACAGTTCATGAGTGGAACTGGGGGCCCGCCATTTTGGTGTACCTCTACCAGAAGCTGAATGAAGCTTCAAACTGGAGGACGAGGCAGCTCATTGGCTCTTGCACACTGCTCACGGTACCTTTCATTTCAACTATTAAATTAAATTTGTTTTTTTTAATAATTTGTACTTACATATTCTCTAATTTGTGTTTCAGAGCTGGATAATCCCTCACTTTCACCATATTCATAGTTTCGAGCGTGATCCAACTTATACTAAAGACATGCCGAGGGATGCAAAGTATGTACTCCACAAAGGGAATCATAAAGTGTTGCCTTACCGGGTGTATCTTGATTGTACTAATCATGATGACATCAACTGGATGTCATTCGAGGATTACATGGATGTTATCCCATTTGATCCCATCTCATTATACTCTTGGTGGCTAGCATGTGGGTCAAATATTATGGTCAGGTATCTTTCAGAGCAGTGCATCCGACAATTTGGCTATGTGCAGAAGATACCGAGATCTCCTTTTCAGGCTGCTCCTGAAACAATTGTCCGTCGGGAAATCGATGGCATATTCCAAGATTAGGAGAATCATTTGGTACCACAAGAGTATCAGATGATGCTGACATCCCAGAGTTGGCATTGTATAGAAGGATACGTGAGATGGTTCTTTAACGTGTCACACTTTATCATGACACCAGATGGTCCAGAACATCCACCTAAGTCAGCTCATGAGGAGCTCTTGAAGAACCAGCAGGCCGATGATGACCTTGGGCAAGAGGAATTGGATTCCGAGATCATTGAGAGAGGCGGTCCTGAGGCGGTTGCCATCGTTGGGAGGATGGTTACAGAGGCATCCACTGCGGTGCAATATAGGAGGCAGATGAGGTCACAGGGAGTTAGGATTATGCATATGCAGTAGCAGTAGCCTATGTTATGTTTTGTTTTTTTTACCGATGTGATATTTTGATATTACGCACTTTTCTGAAAAACTTATGTACTATATTATGTTTCCCTATTTCTGAATATCTAATGTAATTGTTATGTCCTTATTGTTATGTTCGTTTCATTTTTCGTCTAAATCATATCATTTTATGTTTGCCTGTTTGTCTGTTTATTAAGTAGAGCTAATGATGATGTTTTAAACAAAAATAACACAAACAAAAGTAGTTTTAGATATGCATATTCGAAACATCTGTTTACATAATCGCAGGTGGTTTCGAATATACATATCCGAAATAACTTCTAAAATTTTAAATCCAACGTTTAAGTATTAAAACGTGGAAAATGGTGTCTTCGGATGTGCATATCCGAAAAATACTAAGAGATATCCAAAAAATATTTTCAAATTTTCAGACATATAACTCAACATAATAAAATAGAGAAAGAAATTTTCTGGAATCTATTCCACGAACAGCCCAATTGCCTACTTGATATATAAGCTGATGTGAATAATTTTCCAATTATAAGATAATTTATTAGATTGCCTTAACAAAGAATTTGAGTTAAGTGTTAAAAGTAAAATATAATTTATATTTTAAATAAAAAATTCTATAAAATTCACTTCTAATACGATTATCTTCCATGTAATATTTAAGAAATCCATTTTAAAACTTATTCACTACTAGTAAGTGGTTCAAAGAAAAGTACAGCTTTTAAAGTAATCCACAGTCAAAGAAACTCGTAATTCTATATTACTGAGATTTTCTTTGGTGAATGATTTAAAAAGAAAAATCTAACTCTATCCTAAAACATTCTTAGTAAATTAAAACAACCCATCACATATAAAAAGTATTTTATAAACTCAATACTTATATCTTTATAAACCCACATATAAAAATATAAGATTGAGAATAGCGAGAGGGTTAAAACAAAGAGGCCTTATGTCACTGTTTTTATTTCTCATTTAGTTGAAGAGTTTAACATGATGATGAAAAAAACGGTGGATAATGGATACAATTTCGAGAATGGAAAAGAGTGATTCACACATTTATAATATGCTGACGATATTCTGTTCGTTTGAAAAAAAGTTGGTCAAATATCTAGTTAATAAATGTAAATTTACTATTTTTTGAAGTGATGTCACACATGAAAGTAAATTTTAACAAGAATATATTAATAGGGATAAACATTCAACAAAGGTGGCTCGATGAAGCAACAAACATCATGAATTGTCAAACATGTTCAATTCTATTTAAATATTTTGGACTCTCAATCAGAGATAATCCAAATAGATAGAAACGTGACAGTCGATGATTGAAGATGTAAGGTTAAGACTATCTTGATGGAAGAATCATCATTTATCTATTGGTGGTCGAGCGGTGATAATAAAATCTGTCATTTATGCACTTTCATATACTTTTCCTTGTTCTTCAAGGCTTTGACATGTATTATCTCTAAACTTGAATCTATTTTCAAATAGTTCTTGTGGTGGTGGGAGCGACAACGAGAGAAAAATTAACTGGGTCCATTGAGAAAAGGTGTGTAGGCCTTTAGATGTAGGGGGTTTGAGAGTTAAAAATGTGAAAATTTTCAACTTGGCACTCTTAGGAAAATAAAAAATGAAAATAGAAAGGAATGGGTTGTGGTTTAAGGCTTTGATAAATATGTACGAGAGTATAGAGGTTCTCAGTGGATCAACTAATAGTAGTGGATCGAAATGATGGAAAGGTAGGTGAGTGTGAATATGACCTAGGTGATTAGGAAAACTATGGATTCTTCTATGTCAAAGAGGTATATTAGAATTTTATTTCTAGTGTTCTTAACTCTTCTAATCCCTTATGGTGTAAGGCTTGTCACAAATATATTTCTTTGAAATATACTATCTAGGTCATTTAATTGCTTCTCTTGCTTGTATAGTTTCCTTTCAAAATATACTATCTAGGTCATTTAATTGCTTTTCTTGCTTGTCTTGATTGCTTTACTTTTAAGGGATTGTTTGGGTTACTATAGATCCTACACCCGGATCTGGGGAACACCTTTTAGGTAAGTAGCAATAAACTGTGAGGGAACTGTACGGGGTATGCCGACACGGTTGAAGCAGTAGCTACGTTGATGTGGCACTTTGGTTGGTACTGGTAACCCTTGAGTCAATCAGGGAGAGTACGGGGCCGCCGCGTGGTGTCGTGAAGCATCAACTGACCTTAGAACCTTTAATTGCACAACTTGGCCAGTAGGACGTAGCGAGGTGGCCGGCCTTGGTGTATTCCCAAGGTCGACAAATACTCGATGTTACACTCATTGAGGTTTGACTCTTGAGCTTTGTTTGGTTGCGAGTCAATCGCCTATTGAACAAAGTTGGGGGAAATATCGGTGATATTGAGATCCCTTATAACCCGATTACTATTTATAGGACAGGTTGAACCAATCCAACTTCAACAGGGCATGACCTTAAAACTCATGCAGGCCTTAAACCTAAGGACTTGGTGTGACTTGTTTGTTGTTTGCTATACATGTGATTTTCTAACATAATCATGACATCATAAGCATGGCATATCATGGCTAACCATTTCAAGGATTTCCTAGGGCTCATTTTTTCTTTGTTTTGTAGGATATGACATCCGCCCGTAGGAACACTATACAGATCAACCTTGTGAAAGTGTCTCTCCAACTAAATGACCTGACATTAAGGGTTCTTGAAAGTTCTCATTTCACTAAAAAGCATGGTCAGTTGCTCAATTTGGTCACTGCAAAACCTGATGAAGAATTATTAAAAGTGCTATTTCAGTTCTTCGATCCTGTGCGCCATTGTTTCACCTTTCTGGATTACCAGCTAGTACCTACTATGAAGGAATTCTCTCAGTTGTTGGGGGTACCTATTCTTGATCAGTTACCTTTCAACGGTACGGAAGAACATCCAAAGCCTGAAGAGATTGCTAGAGCTCTGTCCTTACAACGGTCTGACATAGTGACAAATTGGGAGACTAGAGGGAATGTCCAAGGAATTCTGGTTAAGTTTCTATTCGAGAAGGCCTACCATTTTTGGGATAACCTAGATTTACAAGCTTTTGAAGAGGTGCTGGCACTTCTCGTTTACGAGACGATACTTTTCCCTAATGCGGATAAACTCGTAGATGTGAACACTATTAAGGTTTTTCTTTCTTATAATCCAGTTCCTACATTACTCGGAGATATTCTACACTCTCTGCATGCTCACACTCTAAAGAGAAGGGGGACCCTTCTGTGTTGCACTCCTCTATTGGCTAGGTGTTTTATTTCACACCTACCCAAGTCTGTTTTAAAGAATGAGCAGGGTTTGAAATGGTCTCGTAGGATGATATCCCTTAAGCATTCAAACATTCATTGGTGTTCACGGTTCTTGGAAGATGTTACCATCATCGATCCCTGTGGTGAATTCCCTAATGTCCCTCTCATAGGCATTAGGGGAGGAATCACTTACAACCCTTGTTTGGCACTACATCAGTTTGGTTATGCGAGAAGAGATGGTCCTCATGATACGCTTATCCAAGGAATCACCTTCAACTATGAGAATGATGCTCAGGGATACCACAAAAGGTTCATAAAGGCTTGGGGTATGGTGCATAGAATTGATAGCAAGACGCTAGGGCACAAGAACTCCATTCCTCTTGAGCCTTATCTCCGATGGGTACGAGGTCGCGCCCAAAGTCTTATGATGACTTACCATGATGTCCTACCAATAACTGTGGAACCATTTATTGAAGGAGATACTACTTCCCTTGGTCATCATCCTGACATGCCAACTGATCATGAAGAGTTACAGAAGCCCTGGGTTCAACTCAAAGAGGAGCGAGACACGTTTGAAGCTCAGTTCTATGCCAGTGAGAAGAAGGTCCTGGAGGTCACTAGGCTACTTCATAAAGAAAGGAACATAAACACTTACATTGCACCAAAGAGGATGCGCTCCTGGGAGACCTAGTTTCTTTCTGCTTTAAGTTTTGTTTTGTTTAATTGTAATCCTAAAGGGCATTCTTCGTAACAATTCGAATTTATTAATGCAATTAACGTGTGTTTCTTTTGGTTAAACAAATATGAGCCTTTAAGAATCCTTGAAATCATTGCATACACATCCCATTCATAGAATCGCATAAACAGGTATCATTACAGGTTTCTCATCTTCTTCGCTGTTTATTTCAGCAGAAATGTCTTCCGAACAAAGCATCAAGGATCTTCAGGCACAAAATGCTCAATTCCAACAGATGTTCATAAATCTGGCGAAAGGGCAGGAGGATCTGAAAGCCCTTATTCTGAAAGAGAAAAAGAAAAAGAAGAAGGTCGCTGGTATTCTGAATATAGGCAGAAGGTTCAGGGGGCCGTTGAAGCAGCAAGTCGATCTGACCTCTTCATCCAAAGAAGGGGAGAATCAAGAAGAAGAGACAAGGGAAAAGGACCCTAGTCCTGAAGTTTCTGACAATGACACAAATTACAATGATGAGCAGTATCCTCCTACTGAGGATAGATACAAGCAGTTGGAAGATCGTCTGAGTGCTATGGAAGTCTAGAGGATACCTGGGTTGGATTTCGAAGAATTGGGATTGGTGTTGGGAGTGGTCATCCCACAGAAGTTCAAGGCTTCAATTTTTTCTAAGTACGATGGGGTGTCTTTCACAAAACTCCATCTCCGTTCCTACGTCAGAAAGATCCAACCCCACACTGCTGATAGAAATTTGTGGATTCACTTCTTTCAAGACAGTTTGTCAGGGACTCAGCTTGAATGGTTCTACCAACTAGAGAGAGCCAATGTCCAAAACTGGGAAGATCTGGCTACTGCTTTTTATAAGCAGTATCAATACAACACTGAACTTGCTCCTACTCGTACTCAACTCCAGAGTATGTCCATGGGTGCAAGTGAAGGCTTTAAGGACTATGCACAGAAGTGGAGAGACTTGGCTGGAAGAGTCCAACCCCCATTGTCTGATAGGGAGTTGGTCGATATGTTTCTCGGGATGATATCTAGTCTATTCTTTAATCATTTGATCGGTAGCTCGTCAGCTAGTTTCACCAAGCTGATCCTAATTGGAGAGAGAGTAGAAGCTGGGATTTAGAGCAGTAAAATACAAAAGAAGCCTTTTACTATTAAGAAGGAAGCCAATGCCATCTATAGTCCGAGAGGCCAAAGCAGAGCTGAACACCGTTAGACAGTAAGTGCCGTAATGATACCTAGGCCTGCCGTTTCTCCATAATGCAACAATCAACAAAGGGCGGAAAGACCACAACGACAATTTACCCAGATCAACATGACGTTGGCTGAAGTTCTACCCCATCTGTTGAGATCCAACTTGGCGACCTTGAAAGAGGCTCCCAAGAATCCGAACACCACATCTCCCTGATATAACCCAAATGCTCGGTGTGCCTATCATTCTGAGAGTCCTGGCCACGATACCAATGACTGTTGGGCTCTGAGAAATAAGGTATATGATCTGACCGAAGCCAAGGAGATTGAGTTCGATGCTCCGGAAAAGCCCAATGTCATAACTGCTCCCATGCCTAAGCACGGCCGTGGAGTTAATGTTGTTGACACCGATCTATTTGTGACCTTAGTGGAGCAAGTTTCTACTCCTCTTATGATGGTTAATAAGAATTTGTTGTCAGCCGGTTTATTTTCGGGTTGTGGTGAAGGTTGCCACATGTGTTCATCTCTTCCCTCTGGTTGCCATTCGCTGAAGTCAGGTGTTCAGCTCTTGATGGACAGCAAAAAAAATTTATTCGAGAAAACTTTGATTCCCGTTGTTCCATTTGAAGATGTTGCTATTATAACCATTTCTACCAATCCTTCCAAGGTATCCTCGTGACGACCTGTTAGGATTACATCTGTTCCAAGAGTCGCTCCGCTAATAATCACCTTTCCTGGTCCTGTCCTGTATGCCTCGGACAAAGTTGTCCCCTGGCATTATGGTGCCGATGTGTACTATCATGGCATCAAAAAAGATCTGAAAAATGAAGAGGCTGATCCTGATGTCAGTAACATTCTCAGGACCAGCAAGGTTACCCGAAGTGGAAGGGTTTTCTCTCCCGATATTTCCCCGAAGACTGTCAATATGCCTATTGTTATTCCGTCTGCTACTCCTGTTGGTACATCAACTACTACTCCTGTGCTTATTCCAATTATCACTCCCGTTGTCGAGTCATTTGGGACCCAAGGCAAAGAAGTTATAGGTGAGCCTACCCGGACGGAGGCACCTAGAAAAACTGTCGTGGAAGCCTCTAAGCAAGAGATAGAGGAAATACTGAAAATAATCAAAAAGAGCGACTACAATATGGTCGAGAAGCTGGGGAAGACCCCCTCAAATATATCCATGTTGTCCCTGCTGTTGTGCTCTGAGGCCCATGCTAAGGCTTTTATTGCATTCCTCAAGACAGCGCATATGCCACAAGAAACCTCCGCCGATCAATTCAAAGACTGTGTGGCCAGCCTGACTGCTGACAATGGGCTGGGTTTTTCAGATGCAGACTTGACACCGAAAGGGAGGAAGCATAATGATGCTCTGTATGTCTCGATTGAATGCAGGGGCACCACTATGGCTCATGTGCTGGTAGATACTGGGTCTTCGCTGAATGTTCTGCCTAAGAAGGCATTGGACCGGTTAGACTGTGAGGGTTTGACCTTAAAGCCTAGTAACATTGTGGTGAGGGCTTTTGATGGGTCGAAGAGAATGGTGCATGGGGAAGTGGACATCCCCATCAAAGTAGGTTCTCATACTTTTGAGTACACTTTCTATGTAATGGACATCCGGCCGTCATACTCTTATTTGTTGGGTCGTCCATGGATCCATGAAGCTGGGGCTGTTACTTCTACACTGCACCAAATGCTGAAGTATCCAGTAAAAGGGAAGATTGTCATTGTGTGTGGTGAGGAGGAGTATATGGTGAGCCATCTCAATTCCTTCAGGTACATAGAGATGGACGGGGAATTCATAGAGACTCCTTGCCAGAACTTTGAAGAGGTTCCCCAGATCTTGGCATCGGCTGAAACTACTACCAACAAACCTCCTCTGAAGATGGCTTCCCTCAAAGAATCTAGAGCAGTGGTATAAGAAGGTGGGTATACCAATTGGGAACAACTCCCTGATTTTACTCACAAAACTGACAAGTTTGGTTTGGGTTTTACTTCAGGAGCTCAAAGGGCTGTTTGACGCGCTCGGGCTAGATGACCTCCCCTACGCATCAGCAATTGGGGAATTAATGCTATTGAAGACAACGAGGAAGACTCTGACAACTGGATCTACCCAACTACCAACGATGGATTGAGTAACTGGACGACTAGGGACTTTATACCAGTTTCTTTTATTCCGCAGTAATTGACTTACTTGTTTTGAGATTTGTAATAAACAATTTAAACTCTACAACCTTGTGTCTTGCCTGAGGCACATTGGCTTTGTTGTAAGGGCTATTATTTTTCATTTCATATATCATCAATAAAAAATTGGACGTTCCTTGCATACAAATTTTGTGCTCTCTGTTTTTCTTCTCTGTTTTCACTTTATCAAAATAGCCATGCTCTTACACACACTCACGTATCATACTGCAGATCCATATCCACTCTAGATCCCATTGATAACAGCTCTGCTACTCCGTTATAACTTCGAAAATCCGATCAACCAAGCCGAAGACGAAGGTGAGGATGATTGTGAGGTTCCTGGAGAACATGCTAGACTATTACAGCAGGAAGAAAGGGCTATACAGCCTCATGAAGAGCCAGTTGAGACGATAAACTTGGGCACGGAGATAGACAAAAAAGAAGTCAAGATCGGCACAAATCTGGAAGTTAAGATCACACAGTAGTTGATACAAATGTTGCACGACTACATTGAGATCTTCGCCTGGTCATATGAAGACATGCCTGGTTTAGACAATGATATTGTGGTTCATCGTCTGCCGACCAAAGAAGACTGTCCTCCGGTTAAACAGAAGGTCCACTGTATGTGCCCTGAAATGTCAGAGAAGATCAAGGCAGAGGTCATGAAGCAGTTCGATGCAGGGTTCTTAGTTGTCACCTCCTATCTACAGTGGGTTGCTAACATCGTTCCGGTACCTAAGAAAGACTGTAAGGTACAGACGTGTGTGGATTACAGAGATCTGAACAGGGCAAGCCCCAAGGATGACTTCCCACTTCCTCACATTGACGTTCTGGTTGATAACACCGCACAACATAAAATCTTCTCCTTCATGGATGGTTTCTCTGGCTACAACCAGATCAAGATGGCTCCTGAAGACATGGAGAAGACAACCTTCGTCACACAGTGGGGCACCTTCTATTACAAGGTGATGCCTTTTGGGTTGAAGAATGCTGGGGCAACTTATCAACATGCCATGATCGCTTTGTTCCATGATATGATACACCATGAGATTGAAGTTTATGTTGATGACATGATAGTCAGGTCTCAAACTGAGGAAGAGCACCTTGATCATCTACAAAAGTTGTTCGAAGGGTTGAAGATATACAAAGGCATCCAAGTAGATCCTGCGAAGGTAAAGGCCATACAAGAAATGCCATTTCCCCGTACATAGAAGGAAGTTAGAGGTTTTTTGGGATGCTTGAATTATATCGCCAGGTTCATTTCACATCTAACTGTTACTTGTGAGCCCATCTTCAAGCTTCTGAATAAAGATCAAGTGGTAAAGTGGAATGACGAATGCCAGACGGCTTTCGAAAGAATTAAGGAATACCTTCAAGAACCGCCAATTCTGATGCCTCTGGTTGAAGGAAGACCTTTGATACTGTACTTAATGGTGCTAGACAATTCAATGGGGGTGTGTGCTGGGGCAGCATGACGAGTCTGGTCGAAAAGAGAACGCAATATACTACCTTAGAAAATTTTTTACCGACTGTGAGACACGATACTCACTGCTCGAGAAAACTTTCTGTGCTATGGCATGGGCTGCTTGCCGACTAAGATAGTATATGCTGACCCACACTACTTTGTTGATATCTAAGATGGATCCAATCAAATACGTCTTCGAGAAACCCGCTCTCTCCGGAAGAATAGCAAGATGGCAGATGATCTTAACCGAGTACGATATACAATATACAACCCAGAAAGCAATCAAGGTGAGTGTATTGGCTGATCATTTGGCTCATCAGGCTGTGGATGACTACCAACCCATGAATTTTGAGTTCCCGGATGAGAATATTATGCTAGTGACTAACTATGAAGAACCTGGACCAGATGAAGGACCCGAGGAGGGATCCCGATGGACTATGTTTTTTGACGGAGCTTCGAACGCACCGGGTAATGGCATCGGCGCTATAATCATATCTCCTGAGGGCTGTCATACTCCTTTCACCACCCGACTATGTTTCAACTGCACTAACAACATGATGGAGTATGAAGCCTGTATCATGGGTCTCAAGGCCGCTATTAACCTCAGGATTAAGTTCTTGGACATTTTTGGGGATTCAGCCTTGGTAATAAGTTAGATCAAAGGCGAATGGGATACAAAGCATCCGAATCTCATCCCATACAAAGAGCACGTGCTGACATTGCTCCAACACTTTGAGGAGGTAACTTTTGAACATTTCCCGCGAGAGGAGAACCAGTTAGAGGACGTTCTAGCTACCATGTCATCTATGTTCAAAGTCAGGTGGGACAACGAAGCTCCCCAAATCACCATTGAGAGGGTTGATGAACTAGCACACTATTATGAAATTGATAACGAAGAGGTGGCAGACAAACCCTGGTTTCACGAAGTCAAAAGGTATCTCGAGGCTCAAGAGTATCCCGAAGGGGCATCTGTCAATGACAAGAATTTTCTGAGAAGGTTTGTTGCGAAGTTTTTCCTCAGTAATGAAATCCTCTACAAGCGCAATCATGAATCTACATTACTACGGTGTGTAGACAAGAGCGAAGCAGAGATGATTATGACGGATCTACATGAAGGTACCTCGGAACCCATTCCAGTGGACATACCATGGCCAAGAAGATCCTATGGGTAGGATATTACTGGTCCACTATGGAAGCCGATTGTTATCAACACTCTCGAACTTGTCATAAGTGCCAAATCTACGCTGATAAGGTGCATGTGCCTCCGGTTCCCTTAAACGTCTTGACAGCTTCGTGGCCCTTCACAATATGGGGAATTGACATAATCAGAGAAATCCGACCTACTGCTTCCAATGGACATCGCTTCATTCTAGTGGCCATTGATTACTTCACGAAGTGGGTTGAGGCGGCCTCTTTTGCTACTGTGACCAAGAACATCGTGGCGCGGTTTATCTGACATAATCTGATATGTTGGTATGGTGTGCCAGAGAATTATTACTGACAATGGTATGAATCTCAAAAACACAATGATCACCGAGCTCTGTAAACAGTTCAAGATACAACATCATAACTCTTCTCCCTACCGGACGAAGATGAATGGCGCTGTTGAAGCGGCTAACAAAAACATTAAGAAAATAGTACAGAAGATGACAGTGACGTACAAAGACTGGCATGAGATGTTACCATTTGCTCTTCATGGATACCGTACCTCAGCGCGGATGTCGACAGGGGAACACCCTACTCTCTGGTATATGGCATGGAGGCAGTCCTATCCATCGAAGTCCAGATACCTTCTCTCAGGGTTATGAAGGATGCAGGTCTGAATGAAGACGAATGGATCTAAACTCGGCTTGATCAACTAAATCTAATCGATGAGAAGAGACTTACTGCTATATGTCATGTTCAGACGCATCAAAAGCGAATGATCAAGGCTTTTAACAAGAAAGTCAGACGTCAAGAATATCAAGTTGGGGATCTAGTGATCAAGCGCATCATACTGCCGCAAGGTGATCCCAGGGGCAAATGGACTCCCACATATGAAGGGCTATTTGTGGTTAAGAACATTTTCTCGGGTGGAGCTATGATTCTAACCACCATGGACGGTGACGACCTCCCTCACCCTGTCAATGCAGACATATTGAAAAGATACTACGCCTAATTAAAAGACCCGCTAGGTTGACTGGCCTAGGCAAAAATATGGGTTTCCAGGCGAACCAAAAGGGTTCGAGCAAAAATAAGGGATGAAAATGGAAATATCTGTACACCCGACAAGCCGAAAACCTGAAAAGGCGGCTTGGGCAAAAAAGGGTATCCCGGTGGACTGAAAACCCGAAAGGGAGGTCCAGGAAAAAGTTAGGGATATAAAGCGTATCACTATGTCCCATTGGATCACCTTGCGACCAGACTTCGATATAATTTATCAAGCTCGGACGACATCGATCAACCTAATCAACTTCGACAAGTAGCAAAGTGATGAGACGCTCGAAGACATAAGGGAAATAATAGAGTTGGAAATCAATGGGATTGTTTTGCATAACTGTTTTCTTTTACACAAATTTGTATAGCTTTTACTTTTACGGCGGCGTTCTCTTACTAGAACGTCAGCCTCCTTGTACGAAAACACCTATTACAGGTCAACTTCAAAAGTCAATACAAAATGATTTTCACAAGAAACTTTGAGTTTTTCTTTTTCTATTTTGTTTTGCAAGAACATTCCAATGATTTATTTTTGATATATAAATTTGAACATGATCGCTACTCATAAATATTTACATAAAGAAATAAAAAGACAATTACTCGTAATTCCAGAAACAGGGGCAAAAACGTGAAGTTTCAAACCCGACAGTTACTCTGCCCAGCAGGTATCGGGACAGAGACAACTTTGGAGCATAATCATCAGTACATACACTCCCTACAGAGTAAAAATATCCAAAAAGCGTTGATGTCCGCTCTCCCGAAACAGGAAGTAATCTCCCTAGTCAGGGTCATTCAGAAACCTGACAGCTATATCCCCCAGCCGAATTTCATAATCGCAGGCGGGACAATAAATTTTACCTCCCAAGAAAAGTTTATTTCTATGGACACAGAAGCTCAATCCCCGACAGAGCTCATTACTTCAGCTATAGAAATTCACTTTCCAAGTTGTTCCCCGCAGAGTTATTCTCAAACAAAATCTCTTCCTGATAGAATATTCATGAATAAAAAAGAGTAAATCTCCAGCAGCAGTCAGGGATTTATTTTCCCAGACTCGGACATACCCCGATAGTATTTCATGTACATACATCATGACATGTGTACAAATATCATATACAGTATAATCTTATCTAGTTTGAGAACATCATCCCACCATGCATTTCATGCATCGCATATAATTAACCCTGTTATCTTTTCAGGAAAGACAATTATCTTCAATAATCCCAACAGTTGTACAGGTCATGTCTGCAAACGACTAATGGAAACTCAATTCTCGAAGTCGAACGAGTCAAATAATCTACACTATCACCTTGAAGTAACCCTACTACCCAGGTTCCTTCCCATAAGCCCTACTATCCAGGCTTTCATTTTGAAGTAACCCTACTATCCAGGTTCCTTCCTATAAGCCCTACCATCCAGGCTTTCATCTTAAAGTAACCCTACTATCCAGGTTCCTTCCCATAAGCCCTACCATCCAGGATTTCATCTTGAAGTAACCCTACTATCCAGGTTCCTTCCCATAAGCCCTACCATCCAGGCTTTCACTTTGAAATAACCCTACTATCCAGGTTCCTTCCCATAAGCCCTACCATCCAGGTTTTCACTTTGAAGTAACCCTACTATCCAGGTACCTTCCCATAAGCCCTACCATCCAGGATTTCATCTTGAAGTAACCCTACTATCCAGGTTCCTCCCTATAAACCCTACCATCCAGGCTTTCATCTTGAAGTAACCCTACTATCCAGGTTCCTTCCCATAAGCCCTACCATCCAGGCTTTCATCTTGAAGTAACCCTACTATCCAGGTTCCTTCCCATAAGCCCTACTGTTGTACCCCAAAATTTTCCCTCTCATTTTTATCAATATTTCTCCTCACAAGACTCTTGGACTTAGGACAAGGTTAGGGTTTGGTCAGCTCAAGACACCTCATCTTACACTGATAACCCAAAATTAGGGTTTGAGTTTGCACAAGGAATTTTGGACTTATAATGCTCAATGTGACTTTCATGCTTCATGTTGGACTTATAAGATTGCTCATACCAAGTTTCAAGCCTTGAATCAAATTTTTGCCCAGTCAATTGGACAGTTGACCTAAAAATCAACTGTATTGGGGAAAAAGTCAGCTATGGCCAATTTACAGTAAAACCTCATAAATTTTGATCCACATAAATATTATAGGCTCATATGAACCATTTATCAAGCTTGTACCACAACTCCTCAAGAAATTTGATCAGATCATCAAAAGGGCAAAATTGTCATTTTTAGGGTTTTGATTGTGTAAGGGCAATTTCTGATTTTTCACCTAGCCAATGGCAAATTGGGTTCAAGAATGGATTCAAGGACTCAATGGAATCATCTTGACCTATTTAAAAGTTTCAAAAGATCTCAATTGCATTGGACTGACAGATGAATTTTCCAGTCAACTGATCAAAAATCAATTGTATACTGAAAAGTCAAACTTTGACTTTTTGGTCAAAATCAAGTGCCAAGGGTCATTTTTCATCAAGATGTGTCAAAACATGAAACTTGTTCATCAAGAAACCTAATTTTTCAAATTAGGGTTTAAGATTGAAAAATTTCATAACTTAGAATTTTTCTAAGTTATGAAATTTTCTTATTTTTTCCCAACTTTGCGCAAATTGTTCACCATGATGCAATTGGATTCAAACAAAACTTCCAACATGAAAGTTGTAGTCCTCCACAAAATATACAACTTTGATTCACAAAGTTTTCTCAAAATAAGCTTTTATCTCAAGTTATGATTTTTGGAACAAGGGTCCATGAAACTTTTAACTTAGTGAAGTTTTGCCCTAGTTTAGGCAGGTTTTTGACCTATCTTCATGGCAATTTTTCACCTAGTTCTACTTGGAATATCAAAATTAATTTCAAACATGGATTGTAGAGAATGCACAAGCTTTCCAAAATGTCTAAGAACTCTCTAAAATCATTTGTGGTTAGGGAGAATCAAAGGTTTGAATTTGGAAAAAACTCATTTTGATCCATGGCATGTTTCATGTTGACACTAGTTGCAATTTCCATCCAGCATTGTTTATAATTGCTTACAGGTATCTAAACCCTTCCACACTCAATAATTAAATGCAAACTCAATGGATTGAAGCTTTGTTCTGATCATTAGAGGTTTACACAAGGGATTAATCCAAAAATAGCAAAAAGGCAACATTGCCATTTTTGTCAAAACTTGCTTTATGTCAAATTGCATCCCTTGAGCCTTGAACAAAATCTTGGACAGAAAACAAAATCCACAAACTTGGGGGGCCAAGCTCACCAAGTGCATGCTGGAAGATAGCCTGTACATGCCTGTCTTGTATCACTTCACACTTTTACTTAAAAAACAAGTAAACTTGCCAAAGGGCCATCTCTTTGAAATCTGATAAGAACCAAGTTGGTGAGCATTTGAAGCAGTTTTGCACATTGCCTTGAGCCAGAAGCACGAGTTATCCAACCCTCAGACCTTCCAAAACACAAAAACACCATCTTCTTGTAAAACAGGGCACTCCCTGCAGTTTCACTTCCATCTCACAAACCATTCGTGCGTTTTGTCCCAAAACAGTTCTGATACCTTCCATATAACCCACCTAAGCCATCCCAACCATTGGCCATTGATTGTAACTCCATTTGCAAGCTTCACCATTTCTGATTTTAGCTTGTGCAGGTTGACTTCTACAGACTTATTCAAGCAAGCTCAAAGCAAACAAGGCATTAGGGAAGGTCAAAGGAAGTTCAAGCAAGCTCCCAAACATCTCAGGCCTCATTGAAAACCTCACATACATCACGTAGAAATTTTCCAAACTCAAAATATAAGATCTAGCTCCAATGTAAGTTTCTTGACTTTGGTTCTTCATTTCTAGCATCATTAGTAATTCCTTTTTTTGGAGACAAAGTATAGTAACCATTGTCCTTGAAGCTACCCTTTTGTTTATCTTCCATTCTTTTCATTATGTGTTGAGAACTAACCCATGTATGCAGCAAAACAATGTTGAAATAGAAAAAATGACAGTATGAGTCGACACATAGCTGTATGAGTCGATACATACTGCTTTACAAGCCAAAAAATAGAAGAAAAAATAGTGTATGAGTCGACACAAAACACGTATGAGTCGACACATGCAATGTATGAGTCGACACATACCATTATGTATCGACTCATACTAAGTTGATTTGGCAATACAGGGGCAAGGAAAGTTATGTGTCGATGCATGGGAGCTTGTGTCGACACATGATAGTTGAAAATGCATTTTTTCCTTCTTTTTACACTTTTTTTTACATTTCCTTCATTATTATTCGATATGGTTGTAATATTTAAGTTCTTATTTCATCCTCATTTGTAAATTGTATCCCCCTCCCCATATCAATGTTGTAATAACTTAGATTCCTTTTACGCATTTATTGTTTTCAAATATGCCATGATAGAGATTAAGGTTTGTATGCAATATCCAAAATCAAACAAATACCTAGACCTAATACAAGACAAAAATGCATGAAAATAACAACACAATGCAAACATGCACCCCTAGGGTTTCATCCACTTGTTGCCTTTAAAATGGCCATGGTATGCATATTTAGTATCTTGGTAAAACAAATCAAAGCAAAAAGATCATAGTCCCTCGATGACGCTATCTTGGTTGCCTATACAAAATGATCTAGTCCTTCAAAAAATTTGCTAAGATACTTGGCACAATTGCTATCATGGTCAATACGATGACCCGCGCCTGTCCCATTTAACATCCAAACACAAGGTTGTTTACCAAATGCAATGGTAAAACAACACTGTCAAAAGGGTTAAAAATGTGTAGGAAAGATCTTTGAGTAGATAGAGTATATGTTCCTAGTTACTTGATCAAAACTTGCAAAAAACATCCTTGCTATTTTCAAACACACCTCACAACACAATTTTAAAACATTTCCCAAAATAAACTTTCAAACATTGAAATATCTTTTCAAAAGACAAACACCTTTGTATATATTCAAACAAGAATCATTACAAAGGTTTCCACAACGATGGCCTCTTTTCAAAACATTTTCAAAAACAACACAGAAAGCACCATTTCAAACAATTGAAAAGCAAAAGCAAGTGATCTAAACAAGTAACTAAGAGCCCATGGAAAACCATGGATGAAAAGGGTGCTTGCACCTTCCCTTTTCATAATCTACCCCTCGAACCCAACAAAACATCTCAAAGGTCTTTCCTGTACTTTTTGACCTTTCCTTTGGATAAAATAAAAAGTCGGTGGTGACTCTTGCTAAATTGAAACATTTGCGAACACAAACGCAAAACCTCAAGTCAGTTCTCTCACCGTATCACAGAACTGACGACTCTGCTGGGGATCTATTCTAAAAGTGGGGTTACCTTAGGGTTTAGATCACCTTTACATGTTTACCTTGTTTGCTTTGATTGCTTTACATTTGGTTCTATTGTTTGGGTTTGAAATCCTCTACCCGGATTTGGGAAACATTCATAGGTAAATAGCAATACCTTGTGGAAACTGTGCAGGGTATACCGACATGGTTGAAGCAATAGCTATATTAGTGCGACATATTTGTGGGTACCGGTAGCCTTTGAGTCAATCAAAGAGAATACAGGGCCGCTGAGTGATGTCATGAAGCGCTAATGGACTTTTAGAACCTTTACTTGACCATCCTGGCCTTTTTAGGGGTAGTGAGATGACCAGCTTTGGTGCAGTCCGAAGTTGGTAGATACTCGATACTACACTCATTGAGGGTTATTTTCTTGGAATATTTCGGTCGCCAGTAAAGTGGCTAAACTGAAACAATGAACACAGAAAATAATCCAATGATATTGAGCTCCTTAGAACCCGATTACTATTTATAGGACAGGTTGAGCCAACTAACTTCAAGAGGGTACTTACCTATGAAACCCCATGCAAGCCTGAAACTAGGATCTTGTGTGATTTGTTTGTACATATACTTGCGCATACATCATGGACATCATGAAGCATCATATGCATCCACTAACCTTTTAAAGGATTTGGATCTTCATCTTTGTTCCTGTTTTGTAGGTTATGGAATCACTTTGCAGGAAAACTATTCAGGTCAACCTTGTGAGAATTCCTCCTCAACTCAAGGAGCTTGCTTCCAAGATTTCAGAGAATTCTCCCTTCACTGAAATACATGGTAGACTTCTAAACTTGGTTAACTCCAACATTGAAGAAGAAATTGTGAAAGTTCTCTTCCAGTTTTTTGACCCCCTACACCATTGCTTTACATTTCCTGATTACCAACTAGTACCTACTTTGGAGGAATTTTCTCAACTCTTGAGGATTCCTATTCTCCATCAACTACCATACAACGGTACGGAAAGAGAGCCAAAGCCTGAAGATGTAGCTCAAGCCTTACACTTGCAACCATCTGATATCAAAGGTCATTGGGAAACCAGAAGTGGTGTCAAGGGTTTCTTGGCAAAGTTTCTGTTTGAGAAGGCACAAGAATGTTGGAATTCTCTAGATCTGCAAGCTTTTGAGGAGATTGTAGCACTTCTCATCTATGGGTTGGTCTTGTTCCCAAACCCTGATCAGCTTATAGATGTGAATGCTGTCAAGATTTTCATATCTCGGAATCCTGTGCCTACATTGCTTGGGGACATCCTCCACTTATTTTACACACGAACAATGAGGAAAAGAGGTGTTCTCATGTGCTGTACTCCTCTTCTAGCAAGGTGGTTTATTTCTCACCTTCCCCAGTCAGTTTTGAAGAATGAACAAGGCTTGAGGTTGTCACAACGATTGATGACTCTTACACATTCTGATGTTCATTGGTGTTCTTAGTCCAGAGGGAAATTCTGGCAGCAGATACTCAATGTCACAGTGAATGTTATGACACCGTATCTGACTTTCTATAAGACAGTAAATAAAAACAGTAAAGAACACAGTCAATTGTTTACCCAGTTCAGTGTGAAACAACACCTACTCTAGGGGCTACCAAGCCAGGGAGGAAATCCACTATAAGAGATATTAATTCAGGAATAAACCAACCAGTTTATCTCCTTCACTTAAGACCTACCCAATGCAACTTCAATCTAAGTTCAACTTAAACCTGAGTTCCTACTCACTCCCCCTCAATCACAGCAGTGATACTTAAACAATTGACTAATGAAATAATGAAGACACTCTTCAGAACATACACTTGATTATGCTTCACAGCTTTTTAATCAAGTAACACAAACACTCGTGCTTCACAACTTTGAGTGATACATAAACCTAACTTGACTTTGCTTCAAAGCTTTAGTCAAGAGACACAATCACTCTTGCTTCAAAGCTTTGAGTGATACAAAAACCCTTACAGTCAAAACCTATTCCAAGTCACTTATCACAATGATACTTGCTTGGATTACAGCAGTTAAAACTATACAACTCCTAATTGATCTTCTGTCTAAGAGTTGCTTTCCAATCAGCATTCCTGTTGAATATATATGCAGCTGTTTCTTCAGTTAGGGCTTCCACGAAAAGCTAGGGTTAATTAGGGTTAACCTTAAGACTTGGTCACAAGACTTTATCAACCAGATTAGGGTTGAGCTAGGTTAACCTAAAGTCCACGTGAGATTCTATTCTGGAAAGAATGAACCAACTTCCTGAAAAATCTCAGAATTAACCAAACTGCATAACTGTTAGATCAGTACAGGATGTCTTAACATTTGTTATGACATCAGAAATCCTGTTTACAGATTTTGGTAGAAGGTAATAAATGTGATCATTGCAAAAAGCTCAGATACACACTCATAAACAGCGGCTACTGTATGCCATACTTTTTCTACATAAAGTACCTAATAATCCAGAATGTTATGACATCAGTCATGACATTCACACACCTGGTTTTACCAA
Source organism: Vicia faba (assembly GCA_948472305.1). Taxonomy (NCBI): domain Eukaryota; kingdom Viridiplantae; phylum Streptophyta; class Magnoliopsida; order Fabales; family Fabaceae; genus Vicia; species Vicia faba. The sequence goes on from OX451736.1 coordinate 103,144,240, forward strand.
AAATACATGCCAATAACTAAACACTTACAAACTCCCCCTTTGGCATATTTTTGGCTAAAACCCCTAAGCAATCAGAGAATAGAGAGCAGCAGAATGAATATGTCTACAGAAAAATATGATGTCTACCAAGTAATTAACACAAAATATCTCCCCCTCTTTAGCCACAAATATGCCAAAGATACATGTACTTATATGTTATATAGTCATCCAAAATGAGTAATAAAAACAACAAATAAAATCTGAAATCACTTGCATCAACAGGAACCAGCATCAAGCTTGTCAACTCCACCAAACTTTAAGCACTGTCATCTTCAGAGGAGGCACTTTCTTCAGCATTGAGCTGATCTTCAGCAGCACCCTCTTCCCTTTTGTGTCCTTCAGTCTCCTCCTGTTCTAATCTGGAAATTAGGTTCTCTAGAGTCTTTTTCCTTGTCTCCAGCTCTTTGCAGGTCTCCTTTAGTACAACTATAACATCAGATGTCTTGGACTGAGTTTTTACAGTTGATGTCTCAGCTGATGTCATGACAATGTCAGGAACATGAGATCCCTGAAATAGCTTATAGTGTAACCCAAGATCAGGAGCTCTTTTGCAAACAGTATCTCTTTCCACCAGGATGTCAGGGTACTGAGCAAGGACAATTCCACATAGGAGGGAGGGAAAGGCAATAGGGCCTTTAACAACATAGCTTCCAACATGTTTTAAAGTTTGATCAAAAATATACCTGCCATAGTCAAATTCAGTCCTGGTTCCAACAGCATAAATGAATCTCCCCAATCCTGTGGAGATGGTTGATTTATGGTTGGTAGGGACCCAGTTGGCTGCACCAATCTTGTGCGGGATGGCAAATTTCATGCTTAGCTTGCTAGCATTCAGCTTGCCTTTTAAGGGCCAACACTTGACTTGTCTTGCTGTGATGGTTTGGCATACTTCATTGTCAGTAACTTCTAGTTCAGGGCAAGCCTCATTTGATCTTCCAAGGAATTTGTTAATTTCAGAGGGAGAGAAATTAACCTTTCTTCCTCTCACATAGACACATTCAAAGTCAGCTGACCTTCCATCAACACATTCATCAGAAAAATTCACTATGAATTCCTTGACAAGATTTTCATAGCATTTGGTAAACTTTATCACAATCTTCATTAGTCCAGCAGCTTGGATTAGGTCCATGATTTCCTTACAATCCATGGCACCATTGTTTAGTTCTCTTTCCAAGGCTATTCTCTTCAAGCAAACATACTTCCATCTGTTAGCATTTTCAGGGTGGTGAAATGAAATGTTGTCAGTGAGGACTTCAGGAACTCTAGCCATTTTGCTGGAAGGGAGTTTCCTTCTGAGAGAAATGTCTTCAGCATCAATTTCAAATTCTGATTCCTCATCAGAATCAGAAGGTTCAGGCTCTTTCCTCTTCTTTGCTATTGGTTGTCTCACAGGCTTTGAGAGACTTCCAACATGTACTTGGGCTTTCACCTTCCCTTTGGACAGTCTAGTCTTCACAGTTTCTACACCAGTCTTGCCTTCAGACCTGGTTTTCTTATCAGCAGGCTTCTCTTTGGTCAGACATTTTACAGCATCCTGATTACCCTTTCTGTTCATCATTCTCCTAGCTATGCTAGGGTTGATATTTGCAATTAGGTCATTGTCTGAGTATTCCTCATCCACATCAATAACCGGTGGTTCAACATTCTTCTCTGAAGGGTTCTGGATATCATCAAGATTTTCAGATGATTTCTGAATGTTGTCATTTGGTGTCTTAACATTCTCAGAGACATCTGGATTTACTTCAACATTTGGGCTTGCTGATTCTTGATTTAATGGAACAGAAATCCCCGGTACAGAGTGGTTCTCACTCAGAATTATTGTAACAAGCCTAGCTATTGCTTGATGTACATAAGCTGAGCCTTCCCTATTTGGAACAGAAGATGAAGGTTGAGAGGGATTACCGGATGAAGTAGCTTGAGACTTTTCTGTATGCCTTGTTCTCAGCTTTTTGACCTTGGATGGGTTAGTTGCCATTTCTCTAAGAGGAGTAATCTCCAGGACTTCAGAATCCATGCATGATGTGATTGCCCGAGAATCTCGATCAGAGGAAGAGGATGAAACGGTCGTCTTGGATGAGGATGATGTTTGAGACATTTTAATAGTCTTAGAAAACCAGTAGCAACTAGAGAGAAAACTTTGATTGAGAGAATGGGATTTGTTGCAGAGTCGAGAGAGGAAGGAGGCAAATGATTGTCTATTAAACTTCTTAATAATTTTGAAAGAAATGGGAAAACATATGATTAATCCAATCAAAATAGACTTAACAAAAATAAATCCTTCAACCCTTGTTTTAAGCAAAATTAATTGCTACAATTCCTCATGTTGGCAAATACCCAACTTTCCCCTCAAGTTTTCAAATTGATTTGCATCAAGTACCTTGGTAAAAATGTCAGCCAGCTGTAGCTCAGTGGCAACATGTTCCAGTTTAATCGTCTTCTCTTCTACAAGGTCTCTGATAAAGTGATGTCTTATGTCAATATGCTTGGTCCTACTATGCTGAATAGGATTCTTGGAAATGTTGATTATACTCAGATTGTCACAGTACAATGTCATAACATCTTGTGTGACATTATACTCAGTAAGCATCTGTTTCATCCAGATCATTTGAGAACAACTACTGCCAGCTGCAATGTATTCAGCTTCAGCAGTAGAGAGAGATACACAGTTTTGTTTCTTGCTGAACCAGGAGACCAGATTATTTCCTAAGAAGAAACATACTCCAGAGGTGCTTTTTCTATCATCAGCACTTCCAGCCTAATCAGCATCACAATAACCAGTCAGAGTTGGTTCACATCCATGAGAGTATAGCAAGCCATAGTTATAAGTTCCACTTACATACTTCAAAATTCTCTTCACTTGGTTGATATGACTGACTTTAGGATCAGCTTGGTATCTTGCACAAACTCCAACTGCAAAAGCAATGTCAGGTCTGCTGGCTGTTAAGTACAACAAACTTCCTATCATGCTTCTGTACAGACTTTGGTCCACCTTAACCCCACTTGAATCTTTGGATAGCTTTAAATGAGTAGGTGCAGGAGTCCTTTTGTGACTGGAATTCTCCATACCAAACTTCTTGACAATGTTCTTTGCATACTTGCTTTGAGATAGAAAAATTGAGTCCTCCATCTGTGAGACTTGCAGTCCAAGAAAATAAGTCAGTTCTCCCATGAGACTCATTTCGAATTCAGCCTGCATCTGGTCAGCAAAATGTTTAACCATTTGTTCTGACATTCCCCCAAACACTATGTCATCAACATATATTTGAGCTACCATTAACTTCCCTCCTTCATTTTTGACAAAGAGGGTTTTATCCAAGCCTCCTTTTCTGTATCCTTTGTCTGAGAGAAATTTTGTTAACCTGTCATACCATGCTCTAGGAGCTTGTTTTAGGCCATATAGTGCTTTCCTCAATTTGTAGACATGATCAGGGTGGTTTGGATCCACAAAACCTTTAGGCTGTTCCACATAAACTTCCTCATTTAAGTACCCATTTAGGAAGACACTTTTTACATCCATCTGAAATAGCTTGAACTTCAGGAGGCAAGCAATTCCCAATAGGAGTCTGATAGATTCCAGTCTGGCTACAGGGGCAAAGGTCTCATCAAAATCAACCCCTTCAACTTGAGTGTATCCTTGGGCAACAAGTCTTGCCTTATTCCTGGTGACAACTCCTTCAGCATCTGATTTGTTCTTGTATATCCATTTTGTGCCAATGATGTTTGTTCCCTCTGGTCTAGGAACTAACTCCCAAACTTCATGTTACTTAAATTGGTTCAATTCATCTTGCATTGCACCAATCCAGTATTCATCAGTTAAAGCCTCCTTAACATTTCTTGGTTCAATTTTAGACACAAAGCAAGAGTTTGAGATGATTTCTCTAGATCTTGTAATGACTCCACTGTTAGGATCCCCTATGATGAGTTCTTTAGGATGATCTTTCTGAATTCTGATGGAAGGGATTTTGCTAGCTTCCTTGGATTCAGAGTCTGCTGTAGTGGTGTTAGGAAGGTCATTCTGTTGAGTTGGAGTCTCAAAGAATGTCTCAACATTACAAGGGACATTTGTTTCTTCATGATGATCATCAACTATGACATTTATTGATTCCATCATGACTTTGGTCCTGGAATTGAATACCCTATAAGCTCTGCTGTTGGAGGAGTATCCTAGAAATATATCTTCATCACTTTTAGGGTCCAACTTTCTCCTTTGTTCACGATTTGCCAGAATATAGCATTTGCTTCCAAATACATGGAAGTACTTCACAGTTGGCTTTCTTCCTTTCCAGAGTTCATAAATGGTGGATGAGGTTCCCTTTCTCAAAGTGACTCTGTTATGGACATAACAGGCTGTATTCATAGCTTCAGCCCAAAAATGAATAGGAAGTCTTTTGGCATGTATCATAGCTCTGGCAGATTCCTGTATGGTCCTATTTTTCCTTTCTACAACTCCATTTTGTTGAGGAGTTATAGGAGAAGAGAATTCATGACTAATTCCTTCTGCGGAACATAACTCATTAAACTTACTGTTTTCAAATTCCTTGCCATGATCACTTCTGATTCTGACAATACACCCTTCTTTTTCTCTTTGAATTCTTTTGCACAGTTCTTTAAAAACTTCAAACACATCAGATTTTTCCTTAATGAAGTTAATCCAGGTGAATCTGGAAAAATCATCCACAACAACATAGGCATATCTTTTTCCACCAAGACTTTCCACCTGACATTCACCACAAACTCTCCCTTCATCAATTTGCAGTCTTGGAATCCCTCTGACTGCCTCCATGGATATAATCCTTTTCATTCCTCTTAGATGAAGGTGGCCAAGTTTTTGGTGCCACAGTTTCACCTCTTTTTCTTCTTTGGCAATAGAACACACAGTGGAGTAATTAGTGTTCTCAGGTTCCCACAAGTAACAGTTGTCTTTAGATCTGACTCCTTTCATTACAATTTCTTGTTTTTCATTAGTTACAAGACATTCAGATTTTGAGAAGTTGACCTTGAATCCTAGATCACATAATTGACTGATACTAATGAGATTAGCAGTCAGGCCTTTTACCAATAGTACTTCATTTAGATTTGGAACTCCAGGGCAGTCCAAGTTACCAACTCCTTTGATTTCTCCTCTAGCACCATCTCCAAAGGTCACATAACTAGTGGTGTGAGGTTTGACATTATTGAGAAGGTTCTTGATTCCAGTCATGTGCTTAGAGCACCCACTGTCAAAGTACCAGTCTTCCTTTGCAGAGACTCTAAGGGAAGTGTGGGCTATCAGGGCAGTAGCCTTTTTCTTCCATTGTGGAGTATGTGGTACCTTGTTAGACTTAGGTTTTACACCTGGGTTCTGATTAGGATATCCATACAATCTGAAGTAGAATGGCTTTATGTGACCAAACCTCCCACAATGATGACATCTCCATCTTTGGTATTTTTTCTTCATATTTCTCTGTTCCCGATGTTGAGTGCTGTGTTGTGACATCTGCTTTGACATTTGTTTATCAGGCCTGATCTTCTTGTCTGCACCAGATTTCTTTGCTGCCACAAATCCTAGACCAGACTTGTTTCCCACAGTTTGTCCAACCTGAAGGATTTCTTCCAATTTGTCAGTTCAATTTGTCAGCATCTTGACAGATTTGGTCATCTGGTTCAGTTTTGAGTTCAGCATTTGAACTTCCTCTTCTAGATGACTTATAGTTTCAATGTCTGCCCTTTTTTCAGCCTCCAACTTTATTATGAGTTTTGTTTCTCTCTCATTTTGCAGACAGACTTCAGCACTTCTGATACATAATTTCTTGTAGGTATCAGCCAGTTCTTCAAATGTCACTTCCTCATCACTAGTGTCACTTTCAGAGGTACAAACACCAGTTAGTGCAGTAACTAGTTTGGCAGATTCTTCTTCAGAATTACTTTCTGAATCACAGTCAGACTAGGTAACAAACATTCCTTTCTTTTGTTTCTTAAGAAAGGTAGGACATTCAGCTCGAATGTGCCCATATCCTTCACATCCATGACATTGAATTCCTCTACTTTGATTTCCCTTCTCTTCAGACCTTGGTTTTCTGCTGGAGTCATAAGATTTGTTAATGTCAGAAGAAATGTTCTTAACATTTGACCTTGACTTTGGATCCATTCTCTTGATGAGTTTGTTGAATTGTCTTCCAAGCATGGCTATAGCTTCTGAAATACTTTCTTCTTCATCCTCCTTGTTTTCATCTTCAGTGTTGGATACAAGTGCTATGCTCTTGTTCTTCTTGTCAACATTTTCACTGATCCCCATCTCAAAAGTCTTAAGAGACACAATGAGTTCATCCACCTTCAACTTGCTGATATCCTGGGCTTCCTCTATAGCAGTTACCTTCATTGCAAATTTTTTAGGCAAGGATCTGAGAATCTTTCTCACCAGTTTTTCTTCTGACATCTTTTCTCCCAATGCTCCTGAGGTGTTGGCAATCTCCAAGATGTTCATGTGAAAATCATGAATGGTTTCATCTTCCATCATCCTTAGGTTCTCAAACTTGGTAGTCAACATCTGAAGCCTTGACATTTTTACTTTGGATGTGCCCTCATGGGTAGTTTTGAGAGTGTCCCAAACTTCCTTGGCCAGTTCACATTGATGTACCAGTCTGAATATATTTCTATCAATTCCATTGAACAAGGCATTTAAAGCTTTGGAATTACCCATGGCTAACTCATCTTCTTCTTTGCTCCATTCTTCCTCAGGCTTCAGACTGATTGTCCCATCTTTCTCAGTTATGGTGGGATGGTTCCATCCTTTGTCAGCAGCTCTCCAAGCCTTTTTGTCCAGTGATTTTAAGAAGGCAATCATATGAGGTTTCCAGTAGTCATAATTTGATCCATCCAGAATGGGTGGTCTGCTTCCAAAAACTCCTTCTTTGTCCATAGTGCCAGAAAGTGATATCCCTAGATCTCACCCAGTAATACAGGAAGGGTGCCTGCTCTGATGCCAATTGAAATTCTGGCAGCAGATACTCAATGTCAAAGTGAATGTTATGACACCGTATCTGACTTTCTATAAGACAGTAAATAAAAACAGTAAAGAACACAGTCAATTATTTACCCAGTTCAGTGTGAAACAACACCTACTCTGGGGGCTACCAAGCCAGGGAGGAAATCCACTATAAGAGATATTAATTCAGGAATAAACCAACCAGTTTATCTCCTTCACTTAAGACCTACCCAATGCAACTTCAATCTAAGTTCAACTTAAACCTGAGTTCCTACTCACTCCCCCTCAATCACAGCAGTGATACTTAAACAATTGACTAATGAAATAATGAAGACACTCTTCAGAACATACACTTGATTATGCTTCACAGCTTTTTAATCAAGTAACACAAACACTCGTGCTTCACAGCTTTGAGTGATACATAAACCTAACTTGACTTTGCTTCAAAGCTTTAGTCAAGAGACACAATCACTCTTGCTTCAAAGCTTTGAGTGATACAAAAACTCTTACAGTCAAAACCTATTCCAAGTCACTTATCACAATGATACTTGCTTGGATTACAGCAGTTAAAACTATACAACTCCTAATTGATCTTCTGTCTAAGAGTTGCTTTCCAATCAGCATTCCTGTTGAATATATATGCAGCTGTTTCTTCAGTTAGGGCTTCCAAGAAAAGCTAGGGTTAATTAGGGTTAACCTTAAGACTTGGTCACAAGACTTTATCAACCAGATTAGGGTTGAGCTAGGTTAACCTAAAGTCCACGTGAGATTCTGTTCTGGAAAGAATGAACCAACTTCCTGAAAAATCTCAAAATTAACCAAACCGCATAACTGTTAGATCAGTACAGGATGTCTTAACATTTGTTATGACATCAGAATTCCTGTTTACTGATTTTGGTAGAAGGTAATAAATGTGATCATTGCAAAAAGCTCAGATACACACTCATAAACAGCAGCTACTGTATGCCATACTTTTTCTGCATAAAGTACCTAATAATCCAGAATGTTATGACATCAGTCATGACATTCACACACCTGGTTTTACCAAAAATACATGCCAATAACTAAACACTTACACAGAGAAAATGTCATCATTATTGATTATTGTGGGGAATTCCCTAATGTCCCATTACTTGGCATTAGGGGAGGAATTACCTATAACCCCTGCTTAGCTCTGAGACAGTTTGGGTATGCCCGAAGGGATGGCCCTCATGACATGCTGATTCCAGACTTGGTTTTTGACTTCGACAACAATGCTCAAGGACTTTGACAAAGGTTTATCCGAGCTTAGAGCATGCCCAACAAAGTGGACAGTAAGACACTGGGACACAAGAATTCCATCCCCCTTGAGCCTTACCTCAAGTGGGTACGAACCCGCTCCCAGAGTCTTATGATGTCTTACCCCTATATTCTCCCTGTGATCAAAGAGCCTGTTATGGAAGGAGAGGTTCCATACACCCTCCTACATCCTGACATGCCAACATCATTGGAAGATATGCAAAAGAGTTGGATACAACTCAAGGAAGAACGAAACACTTTTGAAGCCAGCTTCTACGCCAGTGAGAAGAAGGTTTTGGAACTTACTCGTAGACTCCAAGAAGAGCAGACTCTCAACACCTACATCGCACCAAAGAGGATGCGCAACGTCTTTTTACATTAGAGTTTTGTATTTATTTTGCCCATGGGGCACTTATGTACTAACAAATTCTTCTTACTAATATGACATGTGTTCTTTTTGTTTACAACAAATTTGAATTTCTGAATCCTTAAATGCATTACATGAATACATATCATTCATCATATGCATAAACAGGTCTTCACACCAGGTTTCCTTATCTCTCTGCTGTTTATTTCAGCAAGATGGATATAGAGCAGGCGGTCAAAGACTTACAAGCACAAAATTCACAGTTCCAACAACTCCTCATGACCTTGGCAAAGGGTCAGGAGGATCTTAAAGCACTGTTAGAAAAGGAAAAGGAAAAGGAGAAAAAGAAAAAGAAAAGAGTTGGCGTGGCTACTTTGGGAAGAAGATTTGAGAACCAAGCTAGAAGAGTCCTAGATTTCCCCTCAACATCTGATGAAGGGGTAGGTAAAGGAAAGGGAGTTGCAGTACCATCTGAGTCTGGGGAAGAAGAAGAAGAAGAAGAGGATGAAGACTATTCTGAGCAACAATACCCTCCTGCAGATGACAAGTACAAGAATCTGGAAGAGCGTCTGGCGGCTATGGAGGTACAAAGAGTGCCAGGGCTGGATTTCGAAGAGTTAGGGTTGGTTTCTGGGATTGTCATTCCCCCCAAGTTTAAAGTTCCTCTGTTCTCTAAATACGATGGCTTGTCTTGTCCGAAGATGCACCTACGGTCTTACGTTAGAAAGATACAACCTCATTCTTCTGATAAGGATCTGTGGGTCCACTTTTTTCAAGATAGTCTTTCGGGGACGCAATTGGATTGGTTCTACCAGCTTGAGAGGGCTGATGTACATAATTGGGAGGATTTGGCTGCTGCCTTCTACAGACAATATCAATATAATGTAGACTTAGCACCTACTCGTACTCAATTAGAGTATGGGTATGGTCTCTAATGAAGGCTTTAAGGAGTATGCCCAGAAATGGAGGGACTTGGCTGGAAGGGTGCAACCACCATTGTCTGAAAGAGAGCTGGTTGATATGTTTTTGGGGACGCTGTCAGGTCCATTCTTTAATCACCTGATAGGGAGTTCGTCTGCAGGGTTCACTGAGTTAATTCTGACTGGTGAAAGAGTCGAAGCTGGCATCAAGGGCGGTAAAATTCAAAAAGATATATCTGCTTCCGCTGTCGTTAAAAAGCCTTTTCCAGCAAAGAAAGAGGTGTCAGCTGTTTACTCCTAAAGGGGTCGAGGAATATAGGAGCACCGACCAGCGGTAGGGGCTATAATGATTCAAAAGACTGCAGCTGATCAGCCTAGAAACGATCAACCTAGAACCAACCAACAAAGAGTGGAAAGGCCACAACGACAATATACCCGAATAAACATGACACCTGCTCAGGTTCTCCCCCATCTCCTAAAGTTAAACCTTACAACCTTGAGAGAGGCACCGAAGAATACAAATACCACTTCTCCGCATTACCATCCCAATGCCAAGTGTGCTTATCATTCAGATAGCGTAGGGCACGACACCAACAATTGTTGGGCCCTCAAAAACAAGATCCAAGATTTAATAGATGCCAAGGAGGTGGAATTCGACGCGCCCGAAAAGCCGAATGTGATCTCTTCCCCAATGCCAAAGCATGGTCATAGTGCCCATGCTATCGAAGAGGATCTGTATGTTGTTGCTGTTGATGACTTAATGACCCCTTTACCAATAATCAAGATGAATCTGTTGAAAGCCGAGATTTTCCCAGGCTGTGAAAAAGATTGTTACCTTTGTTCGTCCCTACAATCTGACTGTCTGTTATTGAATTTAGGCATCCAACACCTAATGGATAATCAAGAAATCCTCTTTGAGAAAACTCTTGTTACTCCTGTTACTCCAACTCCTATCAACGATGTTGCTATAATTACCATTTCCGCCAGTCTTTCCAAGGTCTCCAAAAGACCTGTTAAGATTACACCCGGTCCAAAGTTTGTACCACTGAAGATTACTATGCCGGGGCCTATCCCATACAAGTCCAACAAGTCAATACCGTGGAATTATGGAGGAGAGATCTTCTACTACGGTGTTAAGCAGATTGAATCAGTGGAAGAAAAGTCCGATGAAGAAACTCCTGACATAGGAAATATCGCTGGGATGAGTAAGATCACCCGCAGCGGAAGAATTTTCTCTCCGGAGATTGCTCCTCCAAGGGAAATCTTCGGACCCTCGAATGCTCCTAAGGTTACTCCTGTGTCGGTCAACATCTCTATGCGAACTCCAATCATTGAAGAAATTGTTACTCCCGTAGTTGTACCCTCTGCTGTTGTTGCTGATAAAGGTAAGGGGATCCAAGAAGCGCCCGTCAGGACGAGGGCTCAACCTTTGGTCATCCCCGAGACTACTCAAAAAGAGATGGAGGAGATTTTAAAAATAATCAAAAAGAGCGACTATGATGTTGTAGAGCAACTGGGGCAAACCCCTTCAAAAATATCTATGCTGGCCTTGCTGCTCTGTTCGGAGGCTCATGCCAAAGCCCTGATCAAATTTTTAAAGACGGCCCATGTGCCCCAGGAAACTTCTGCGGATCAGTTTCAAGAGTGTGTAGCTAGCCTTACAGCCGACAATGGTCTTGGTTTCTCCGATGATGACTTAACATCTAAAGGGAGAAAGCATAATGGTGCCCTGCATGTCTCGGTGGAATGCAGAGGGACGACTCTAGCACACGTCTTGGTTGCTACTGGGTCCTCTTTAAATGTATTGCCAAAGAAAGCATTGGACAGATTAGACTGTGAAGGTTTGACCCTAAAGCCCAGTAATATCATTGTCAGAGCCTTTGATGGCTCTAAGAGGATGGTTCACGGAGAAGTGGACATCCCGATCAAAGTGGGTACCGAAACTTTCAACTCTACATTTTACGTGATGGACATCCGGCCCTCCTACTCTTGCTTGTTGGGAAGACCCTGGATCCACAACACTGGGGCCGTCACTTCTTCTTTGCACCAAATGCTCAAATACCCAGTCCAGGGGAAAATTATAACAGTTCATGGTGAGGAGGAGTATATGATAAGCCACCTTAACTCTTTCCGTTATGTGGAGTTAGATGGCGAATTCATAGAAATCCCTTTCCAACACTTTGAAGAGGTTTCTCCTGAAGTTGCGGCAGCCAAGACAATGACTTCTATACCCATCATTACCAAGCATGTGTCCCGGATGTCATCCCTTAAAGATGCGAAGGCTGTGATCAAGGAAGGAGGAAGCACAATACGGGGTCAGCTACCAGATTTTCCTTTCAAGGCAGATAAGTTTGGCTTGGGTTTCACCACTTCTACTCAAAAGGCTGTGCGCCGCTCCCGGGCTGGAGGGCCACCATTAAAGATCACTCATCATGGAGTTCATGCTTTGGAGGATGGTGAAGATGAGAGCGACTTTGAAGATTGGATTTTCCCGACTATTGAAGGAGGACTGAACAACTGGGAGGCGAAAAACTTCGTTCCCACTACTTTCATAAATCAGTAATTTATCTTTCGAACATTTCTGTTGGTCTGTAATAATTATTAAACAATTCGTACACTCTTTTTGCCTTGTGCCTTACCCGGGGCACATAGGTCCATTTGTAAGGGCTTGATTTTTCATCTTCATATGCCATTTTTAATGAATCATGGATGTTTTCACATATAAAATTTTGTGTTCATTTTCTTTCTTTTACATTTTATTTGTTTAAAGGTGGCTATCCCTTACACACACTCACACTGACAAAATGCAGGTACCCATCCACTCCGGATTCCATGGGTAACAATTCTGCTATGGCCTTCAGTGACTCTGAAGATCTGGTCAATCATGCCGAATACGAAGGTGATAAAGACTGTGAAGTGCCTGGAGATTTGGCTAGACTTCTACAACAGGAAGAAAGGGCTATTCTGCCTCATGAAGAGCTGTTAGAGACTATCAACTTGGGTACTGTCGAAGACAGAAAAGAGGTTAAAGTGGGTGCCAACCTAAAGCCAAATGTCAAAGAGCGCTTAGTTCAATTGTTGAATGAATATGTTGAGATCTTTGCCTGGTCCTTTGAAGACATGCCAGGACTCGATACAGATATTGTGGTTCACCGTCTCCCTACCAGTGAAGACTGCCCACCAATTAAACACAAAGTCCGCCGAATGAGGCTCGATATGTCTGAAAAGATCAAAGCCGAAGTGATGAAGCAGTTCAATGCCGATTTTCTTGCTGTTACTTCTAATCCACAATGGGTTGCTAACATTGTGCCCATGCCTAAGAAGGACGACAAAGTGAGAATGTGCGTGGATTATAGAGACTTAAACAGGGCTAGCCCTAAAGATGACTTTCCACTACCGCACATTGACATCTTGGTTGACAATACAGCTCAACATAAGGTATTTTCCTTCATGGATGGATTTTCAGGGTATAACCAGATCAAAATGGCCCCTGAAGACATGGAGAAGACTACCTTTATTACGCAGTGGGGTACCTTCTGCTATAAAGTGATGCCATTCAGATTGAAGAATGCCGGGGAAACCTATCAGCGCGCCATGGTAGCTTTGTTTCATGACATGATACATCATGAGATTGAAGTCTATGTAGACGACATGATAGCCCGTTCACAAACAGAAGAAGAACACCTCGACCATCTGCAGAAGCTGTTTGTCAGGTTGAAGGAGTACAAGCTCAGACTGAACCCTAACAAGTGCACTTTCGGAGTCAGGTCCGGTAAACTCTTGGGACTCATCATCAGCAACAAAGGCATTAAGGTTTATCCTGCCAAAGTCAAAGCCATACAAGAAATTCCTGCCCCCCGCACTAAAAAGGAGGTCAGAGGTTTCTTAGGATGCCTAAACTATATTGCAAGGTTCATTTCTCACCTAACATCTACCTGTGAACCAATCTTCAAGCTGTTGAAGAAAGATCAGGTGGTTGAATGGAATGATGTCTGTCAAGTTGCTTTCAATAAAATCAAGGAGTATCTGCTAGAACCTTCTATCTTGATGCCACCCGTCGAAGGAAGGCTGCTAATCATGTATTTGACTATTTTGGATAATTCAATGGGGTGCGTACTGGGCCAACATGATGAGTCTGGTCGAAAAGAGCATGTCATTTATTACCTTAGCAAAAAGTTTACCGACTGTGAGACTCGCTACTCACTGCTCGAGAAAACTTGCTGCGCTTTGGTATGGGCTGCTCGCCGGCTAAGGCAGTATATGCTGACACATACCACTTTGCTGATTTCTAAAATGGATCCGATCAAGTATATCTTCGAAAAGCCTGCTTTATCTAGAAGAATCGCTAGATGGCAAATAATCCTGACTGAGTATGATATCCAGTACACGACCCAAAAAGCTATAAAGGGGGGTGTACTAGCTGACCATCTAGCTCATCAAGCTGTCGAAGATTACCAATCCATGAAGTTTGACTTCCCCGACAAAGACATTATGACATTGGACAACATTGAAGGTAACAGGCCGTATGACGGACCTGAACAAGGATCCCGATGGACCCTATACTTCGATGGTGCTTCAAATGCACTTGGAAACGGTATCAGCGTAGTACTTATCTCTCCAGAAGGTTACCATACACCTTTCACTGCTAGACTCTGCTTCAGCTGCACCAACAACATGGCCGAGTATGAAGCTTGCATCTTTGGTCTCAAGACTGCAATCGACTTGGGAATCAAATCTTTGGTTATGTTTGGAGATTCAACTTTGGTTATCAGTCAAATCAAAGGAGAGTGGGATACTAAACATCCTAACCTCACCCCATACAAAGAACATGTCCTGACATTGTTACCTCATTTTGAGCAGATTACCTTCGAGCACTTCCCGCGAGAAGAAAATCAGCTAGCGGATGCTCTAGCTGATTTCTAAAATGGATCCGATCAAGTATATCTTCGGAAAGCCTGCTTTATCTGGAAGAATCGCTAGATGGCAAATGATCCTGACTGAGTATGATATCCAGTACACGACCCAAAAAGCTATAAATGGGAGTGTACTAGCTGACCATCTAGCTCATCAAGCTGTCGAAGATTACCAATCCATGAAGTTTGACTTCCCCGACGAAGATATTATGACATTGGACAACATTGAAGGTAACGGACCGTATGACGGACCTGAACAAGGATTCTGATGGACCCTATACTTCGATGGTGCTTCAAATGCACTTGGAAACGGTATCGGTGCAGTACTTATCTCTCTAGAAGGTTGCCATACACCTTTCAATGCTAGACTCTGCTTCATCTGCACCAACAACATGGCCGAGTATGAAGCTTGCATCTTTGGTCTCAAGACTGCAATCGACTTGGGAATCAAATTTTTGGTTGTGTTTGGAGATTCAGCTTTGGTTATCAGTCAAATCAAAGGAGAGTGGGATACTAAACATCCTAACCTCATCCTATACAAAGAACATGTCCTGACATTGTTACCTCATTTCGAGCAGATTAACTTCGAGCACTTCCTGCGAGAAGAAAATCAGCTAGCAGATGCTCTATCTACAATGTCATCCATGTTTAAACTTAACTGGGATAATGAGGCTCCCCAAATCACCATTGAGCGGATAGACGAACCTGCACATTGTCACGAGATTAATACCGAAGAAGTAATGGACCAACCCTGGTTTCATGAAGTCAAAAGGTATCTCGAGACTCGAGAATTCCCTAAAGGAGCTTCAGTCAATGACAAAAAGTTCTTAAGGAGATTTTCTGCCAAGTTCTTCCTGAGCAATGGTATTCTATACAAGCGCAATCATGATTGCGTTCTGCTTCGTTGTATGGACAAATTTGAAGCTGAGCAGATCATGGATGAACTACATAATGGTACATTTGGCACCCACTTGAGCGGACACACGATGGCTAAGAAGATTCTACGGGCAGGCTACTACTGGTCTACCATGGAAGCCGACAGTCATCAATATTCCCGTACTTGTCACAAATGCCAAATATATGCAGAGAACGTACATATTTCTCCAGTTCCTCTCAATGTCCTAAAAGTTCCTTGACCATTCGCAATGTGGGGAATTGACATGATTGGAGAGATCAAGCCTACGACATCCAACGGACACCGCTTCATCCTAGTAGCCATTGACTACTTTACCAAGTGGGTCGAAGCAGCTTCTTTCGCCTCCGATACAAAGAATGTGGTTGTCTGCTTCATCAAGAAGAACCTTATTTGTCGGTATGGTATCTCCGACCGGATCATCACGGACAATGGTACAAACCTAAACAACACTATGATCACCGCTCTGTGCGAGCAGCTCAAGATTCACATTCACAATTCATCTCCCTATCGGCCAAAGATGAACGGTGCTGTCGAAGCTGCGAACAAAAATATCAAGAAGATCATCCAAAAGATGACAGTCACCTACAAGGACTGGCATGAGATGTTACCATTTTCTCTGCACGGGTACCGTACCGCGGCGCGTACATCGACTGGGGCAACACCCTTTTCTTTGGTATACAACATGGAAGCTGTTTTACCTATAGAGGTTCAGATTCCTTCCTTGAGAATTATGAAGGATGTTGGTTTAAGTGAAGACGATTGGATTCAGACTCGGCTTGATCAACTTAACTTGATTGACGAAAAGCGACTTACTGCTGTTTGTCATGGTCAGACGTATCAAAAACGGATGATCAAGGCTTTCAACAAGAAAGTCAGGCGCCAGGTATATCAAGTCGGAGATCTTGTAATCAAGCGGATCATCTTACCGCAAAGTGATCCTAGGGGAAAATGGAATCCTACCTACGAAGGACCATTTGTGATCAAAAACATCTTTTCAGGTGGGACTATGATTCTAACCACCATGGATGGCGACGACCCGCCGCACCCTGCGAACACAGACATATTCAAAATATACTACGCATAAACGACCCAGGAAGTTGAAAACCCGAAAGGGTGACTTGGGCAAAAATGGGCATCCCGGTGAATCGAAAACCCGAAAGGGCGATTCAGGCAAAAATTAGGGATAAACAAAAAATCTGTACACCCGGCAAGTTGAAAACCCGAAAGGGCGACTTGGGCAAAAAAGGGTTTCCCGGTGGATCGAAAACCCGAAAGGGCGGTCTAGGCAAAAGTTAGGGAATTAAAGCGTATGACTATGTCTCATTGGATCACTTTAAGGACAATCTCTTCACTGACAAGCTCCAAGCTTCTGATCAATCCAATCATCTGCGGACGAAGCAGCGAATGGACAAGATACTCAGAGTTACGAAGGCTATAGTAGAATGGGAACCCCATGGAATTTAGTTACACATAGCCATCTTTCTTTGTATAAATTTTTCTCAATTTTATGACAACATTCTCTTACTAGGATGTCTGTTTCCTTTGTATAAAATACTTACACAAAGTTAATACAAAGATACTTCAAAGTGCTGAAAATTGTTTGCCTTTTCTTTCTTTTTTACACTTGTGTTTTATTTGAAAACATCCAATGATTTATTAAATAAGAATATGCATTTGAATATAATCACTGCTTACAAATAAAACGAAATGAGAAAGAATAATTACTGATAAGTTGAAAGTATAGGAAAACGTCTTTAGGCTATTCCAGGAGAAATCCCCTGCAGTACATCATCCAGATCCTCAGCGGAGCTAAAGCCTTGAAATACATATCCACAACAGAGTTAAGTTTCAAAAATCCCCATCAGAGTTGAGTTTTCAAACTCCCCATCCCCAACGGAGCAAAAATTTGAACTACAAACCCTCAGTGAAGATGAAACTTTCTTCCCCAAACGGAGTCAAACCTTCAACCTTTAAACACCGATGGAGACCATCCAGTTTCCTCTAATTTCCCTGGAGAGTCGCTTTAAAACCAGATAATTCCCCAGAGAGTTATTTAAAAAAAAAAAACTTCTTCCTCAATGGAGTCAAATTTCCATACACGATCAAATCAGCACGTCATTAAGATCCCCAGCGGAGAGGAAACTTCGAGCTACCAATCCCCAGTGGAAACCATTCAGTTTTCCCCTGATACCCCTAACAGAACAGAGATTCTCAGTCTTGAAGTCCCCAGTAGATTGGCATACAACCCAAACTCCTGATCTCCCCAGCAGTATAGCTTCTCCCCACAGAGGTTGTCAAAGATCTTGAATCTCCAACAGCGGTCCAGGATTTTTTTTCCCCCGACAGTAGTCAAAGATTTTATTATCTCCAGCTGTCAAGGATTTATTTTCCTCAGCAAGACAGCTTATCAGCTTACATGCGCATGCATTACATTCATATATCATGAACATTGATAAAACACATATATTGCATCATACATTTCATGCAACATAACTTTGTGTTTCAACTAATATTTTACCCTTTTCTGGATAAGATTAACAAGCTACTAATTTCAAGGATCATGAAAACAGTTTACGGATGCTTCCAGACACGGATGTTAATCTATCGCTTGTTCAGATTCAGCTCATGAAAACAGTTTACGGATGCTCCAAACACGGATGCTAATCTATTTCTTATTCAATTTCAAGGATCATGAAAATAGTTTACAGATGCTTCCAGACACGGATGTTAATCTATCACTTGTTCAGATTTAGCTCATGAAAACAGTTTACGGATGCTCCAAACACGGATGCTAATCTATTGCTTATTCAAATTCAAGGATCATGAAAACAGTTTACGGATGCTTCTAGACATGGATGCTAATCTATCGCTTGTTCAGGTTCCGCTCATGAAAACAGTTTACGGATGCTCCAAACACGGATGCTAATCCATTGCTTATTCAAATTCAAGGATCATGAAAACAGTTTACGGATGCTTCCAGACACGGATGTTAATCTATCGCTTGTTCAGATTCAGCTCATGAAAACAGTTTACGGATGCTTCAAACACGAATGCTAATCTATTGCTTATTCAAATTCAAGGATCATGAAAACAGTTTACGGATGCTTCCAGACATGGATGCTAACCTATCGCTTGTTCAGGTTCCACTTATGAAAACAGTTTACAAATGCTCCAGACATGGATGCTAATCTATCACTTGTTCAGGTTCCGCTCATGAAAACAGTTTACGGATGCTCCAAACACAGATGCTAATCTATTGCTTATTTAAATTCAAGAATCATGAAAATAGTTTACGAATGCTTCCAGAAACGGATGCTAATATTTTGCTTGTTCAGATTCAGCTCATGAAAACAGTTTATAGATACTCCAGACACGAATGTTATTCTATTGCTTATTCAGATCCCCCGCTCAGAGATGCTCCAGACACGGATACCATTCTGACGCTCACCTATAACTCACAATTCAACAAACATTCTTGGATGGCATCTTTAAGCCCATCTCCGACGAGATTCAATCACATCTCTAAATGGCATCTTTAAGCCCATTCCCTCAAACTACTCTGACGAGCGCAAATTTATGGGCACTCTAGTGTCCAATCCTCTTTTACCTTCGAGTCACGAAAGGCAAACTCGCCAATCTAACTCTTCAGGTCCAAGAAGATTGAACAGGGGCAGCTGTTGTACCCCAAAATTTTCCCTCTGATTTTTATCAAGATTTCTCCTCACAAGACTCTTGGACTTATGACAAGGTTAGGGTTTGGTCAGCTCAAGACACCTCATCTTGCACTGATAACCCAAAATTAGGGTTTGAGTTTGCACAAGGAATTTTGGAATTATAATGCTCAATGTGACTTTCATGCTTCATGTTGGACTTATAAGATTGCTCATACCAAGTTTCAAGCCTTGAATCAAATTTTTGCCTAGTCAATTGGATAGTTGACCTAAAAATCAGTTGTATTGGGGAAAAAGTCAGCTATGGCCAATTTACAGTCAAACCTCATAAATTTTGATCCACATCAATATTATAGGCTCATATGAACCGTTTGATCAAGTTTGTACCACAACTCCTCAAGAAATTTGATCAGATCATCAAAAGGGCAAAATGGTCATTTTTAGGGTTTTGACTGTGTAAGGGCAATTTCTGATTTTTCACCTAGCCAATAGCAAATTAGGTTCAAGAATGGATTCAAGGACTCAATGGCATCATCTTGACCTATTCACAAGGTTCAAAAGATCTCAATTGCATTGGATTGACAGATGAATTTTCCAGTCAATTGATCAAAAATCAACTGTATACTAAAAAGTCAAACTTTGACTTTTTGGTCAAAATCAAGTGCCAAGGGTCATTTTTCATCAAGATGTGTCAAAACATGAAACTTGTTCATCAAGAAACCTAATTTTTAAAATTAGGGTTTAAGATTGAAAAATTTCATAACTTAGAATTTTTCTAAGTTATGAAATTTTCTTATTTTTTCCCAACTTTGTGCAAATTGTTCACCATGATGCAATTGGATTCAAACAAAACTTACAACATGAAAGTTGTAGTCCTACACAAAATATACAACTTTGATTCACAAAGTTTTCTCAAAAGAAGCTTTTATCTCAAGTTATGATTTTTGGAACAAGGGTCCATGAAACTTTTAACTTAGTGAAATTTTGCCCTAGTTTAGGCAGGATTTTGACCTATCTTCATGGAAATTTTTCACCTAGTTCCACTTGGAATATCAAAATTAATTTCAAACATGGATTGTAGAGAATGCAACAAGCTTTCCAAAATGTATAAGAACCCTCCAAAATCATTTGTGGTTAGGGAGAATCGAAGGTTTGAATTTGGCAAAAACTCACTTTGATCCATGGCATGTTTCATGTTGACACAAGTTGCAATTTCCATCCAGCATTGTTTATACTTGCTTACAGGTATCTAAACCCTTCCACACTCAAGAATTAAATGCAAACTCAATGTATTGAAGCTTTGTTCTGATCATTAGAGGTTTACACAAGGGATTAATCCAAAAATAGCAAAAAGGCAACATTGCCATTTTTGTCAAAACCTGCTTTATGTCAAATTGCATCCCTTGAGCCTTGAACCAAATCTTGGACAGCAAACAAAATCCACAAACTTGGGGGGCCAAGCTCACCAAGTTCATGCTGGAAGATAGCCTGTACATGCCTGTCTTGTATCACTTCACACTTTTACTTAAAAAAATAGTAAACTTGCCAAAGGGCCATATCTTTGAAATCTGATAAGAACCAAGTTGGTAATCATTTGAAACAGTTTTGCACATTTCCTTGAGCCATAAGCACGAGTTATCCAACCCTCAGTCCTTCTAAAACACAAAAACACCATCTTCTTGCAAAACAAGGCACTCCCTGCAGTTTCACTTCCATCTCACAAACCATTCGTGCTTTTGTCCCAAACCAGTTCCAATACCTTCCATATAACCCACCTAAGCCATCCCAACCATTGGACATTGACTGTAACTCCATTTGCAAGCTTCACCATTTCTGATTTTAGCTTGTGCAGGTTGACTTCTACAGACTTATTCAAGCAAGCTCAAATCAAACAAGGCATTGGGGAAGGTCAAAGGAAGTTCAAGCAAGCTCCCAAACATCTCAGGCCTCATTGAAAACCTCACATACATCACCTAGAAATTTTCCAAACTCAAAATATAAGATCTAGCTCCAAGGTAAGTTTCTTGACTTTGGTTCTTCATTTCAAGCATCATTAGTAATTCCTTTTTTTTTTAGACAAAGTATAGTAACCATTGTCCTTGAAGCTACCCTTTTGTTTATCTTCCATTATTTTCATTATGTGTTGAGAACTAACCCATGTATGCAGCAAAACAATGTTGAAATAGAAAAAATGACAGTATGAGTCGACACATAGCTGTATGAGTCGATACATACTGCTTTACAGGCCCAAAACAGAAGAAAAAAAATAGTGTATGAGTCGACACAAAACACGTATGAGTAGACACATGCAGTGTATGAGTCGACATATACCATTATGTATCGACTCATACTAAGTTAATTTGGCAATACAGGGGCAAGGAAAGTTATATGTCGATGCATGTGAGCTTGTGTCGACACGTAATAGTTCAAAATGCATTTTTTCCTTCTTTTTACACTTTTTTTTTTACATTTCCTTCATTATTATTCGATATGGTTGTAATATTTAAGTTCTTATTTCATCCTCATTTGTAAATTGTATCCCCTCCCCATATCAATGTTGTAATAGCTTAGATTCCTTTTACGCATTTATTTTTTTAAAATATGCCATGATAGAGATTAGGGTTTGTGTGCAATATCCAAAATCAAACAAATAGCTAGATCTAATACAAGACAAAAATGCATGAAAATAACAACACAATGCAAACATGCACCCCTAAGGTTTCATCCACTTGTTGCCTTTAAAATGGCCATGGTATGCATGTTGAGTATCTTGATAAAACAAATCAAAGCAAAAAGATCATAGTCCCTCGATGGTGCTATCTTGGTTGCCTATACAAAATGATCCAGTCCCTCAAAAAATTTGCTAAGATACTTGGCACAATTGCTATCATGGTCAATACGATGACCCGCGCCTGTCCCATTTAACATCCAAACACAAGGTTGTTTACCAAATGCAATGGTAAAACAACACTGTCAAATGGGTTAAAAATGTGTAGGAAAGATCTTTGAGTAGATAGGGTAGATGTTCGTAGTTACTTGATCAAAACTTGCAAAAAACATCCTTGCTATTTTCAAACACACCTCACAACACAATTTCAAAACATTTCCCAAAACAAACTTTCAAACATTGAAACATCTTTTCAAAAGACAAACACCTTTGTATATATTCAAACAAGAATCATTACAAAGGTTGCCACAACGATGGCTTCTTTTCAAAACATTTTCAAAAACAACACAGGAAGTACCATTTCAAACAATTGAAAAGCAAAAGCAAGTGATCTAAACAAGTAACTAAGAGCCCATGGAAAACCATGGATGAAAAGGGTGCTTGCACCTTCCATTTTCATAATCTACCCCCCGAACCCAAGAAAACATCTCAAAGGTCTTTCCTGTGCTTTTTAACCTTTCCTTTGGATAAAATAAAAAGTCAGTGGCGACTCTTGCTAAACCGAAACATTTGCGAACACAAACGTAAAACCTCAAGTCAGTTCTCCCACCGTATCACACCTACCATCCAGGATTTCAATTTGAAGTAACCCTACTATCCAGGTTCCTTCCCATAAGCCCTACCATCTAAGCTTTCATCTTGAAGTAACCTTACTATCCAGGTTCCTTACCATAAGCCCTACCATCCAGGCTTTCACTTTGAAGTAACCCTACTATCCAGGTTCCTTCTCATAGCCCTACTATCCAGACGTGCATCTCGAAGTAACCCTACTATCCAGGTTCCTTCTCATAGCCCTACTATCCAGGCTCTCATTTCGTAGCAACCCTACTATCCAGGTTCCTTCTCTCTTATCCCCAGACAGCAGTTTACAACACTGTAAGACCTGGACCTGACCAGATACGGTCGATTTCACATTTCCCTAGTAAGTTGCTGTGCAGCCTAGACCCTGACCAGATATTCAGGTCACTTTCATCTCCTCAATCAATTATTAACTCCCCAGTAGAGTAATGGACAACCGAAGCTCCTAGACTCAATTTCCTAAGACATAAATAAACATTCCCCGACGAAGTCCTCCTCAATGGCACGTACAGGAATTCTCACGAAGGAATCTTTTATACAACCGATATCTTTTTTGGATAGCATCTTTAAGCCCATCTCCGAAAATTCTCTACTGACTTCCAAATGGCATCTGTAAGCCCATTTCCGATATCACCAATCACCAAGCACTGCATGCGAGTGCAAATTTCTGGGCACTCTAGTGTTCAATTATCTCCCACCTTCAGAATACGAAAGACAGACAAGCCAATCTACATCCTTAAGTGTAAGAAGTTTGAACAGGGGCAGCTGTTGTACCCCAAAATTTTCCCTCCCTTTTTACTCTACAAATGCTCATTAAGACCCTTAACTTGCTCAAGGATGCCCAAGAGTTGACCAAACAAACTCTCTCCTAAAGTAATGAACCTCCAACTAGGGTTTCCATTTTCATCAATAAGGGTGAGCTCCAAAGGTCTCATATGATCTCCATAGTCCTAATATGTCCTAAACTCCCTCCATGTCAAATTTCAAGCCTTGCACAAGAAGTTTTCTCAGTCAACTGCTCAGATGCTTGAGAATCGACTATATTAGGTCAAAAGTCAACTGTGGCCCACATACAGTCAAACTTCAAGATTTTTGGTCAACATAAACATTTTGAAGTGATATCCATCATTTTATCAAGGTTTGACCATGATTCCCCAAGGAATGCTCCTAATTCATCAAAACTCAAAAGTTGCTAAATTAGGGTTTCTTAGGAAAGTCAACCAAACTTTGGCCAAGCATAACTTTCTCATACTTTATCAGAAATTTCTCATCCAAGGCTCATTTTGAAGGGAATTCAATTTCCTACAACTCATCTTCATCCCTCAAGTTCAAAAAATGCACTCATAAAAATATATGAATTTCTACATTATAGGTCCTTTTGAAAAGTCAACAAAAATACCTTTTGGGTCAAAGCTCCTTACATGAACATGGAAGACCCAATTGAGATGAAACCAAAAGGGTTGTTTAGGGGACATCCTAAGCTTTCAAAAAATTCCAAGAACACCTCTCTAGGGTTAAAATTGGAGGATATATGCATTGTTAAAGTTGACCATTCTTGGAAAATTGCCAAAAGTCAAATGTGCTCAAAAATGCATATTTTTGTCAAAAGGGCCTATCATTTCAGGATTGTATCTTGTTAAGGACATGGTCCACGACCCAAATCAGCATCCATATATTATTTTCTCTATTTATTTATTTTGTTTTGTTTTTTATTTATTAAAAATCACATTAAATCAAATAAATGACAAAAAAAATATAAAAGATTGATTTTTTGATCTGACTATGGTAAGAATCAAATCTAATTAAGTTGGCCTAATCAGATCAAAATGAATCAAGGAAATTTGAGGAAAAAATAGCATGATTTTAATGGTTATGGAAAGATATCATATGGTAAATAAATCACATTCATTCTCCATGATTTCAAAAGATTCAGGTCGTTTTTGTTACCCTAATTCATCACACTGCATATAATGAACAAAAACAAGGCAAGAGAACAAGGTTTGCAATCGTGAAAACAGAGAAAGAAAACTCAAATTTTGGCAAAAAAGTGGTGGATCATTTTCTCACATAGAGGGTGATTCAAGACATTCCAAGGCTTCCAATCGCTTCCTGGACATCTCCTGAAGCTAGCACAATCCATTGTAAGCCTTCCCAAGCCCAAAATTTCACCTGATAAACTCACGGTTTGCACATATAATCTTGACTTTGATTTTACAATTTACGCATGATTAACTACTTTTAAGCACAACATTATATTTGTATCATCACTTGGAATGTTTTGGTTTATTTAATTTTGCGTTTTGATGCATATCCTGATGATTACCATAATTAGGGTTTAAGAAGCCGTTTTAGGGCTTCTCTATACAGGTAAAATTAGGCCAAGAAAATGATGCCATGATGCTCGTGAGATCAAGACGAGTTGGTTAGTGTATTTAGAATTAATTTATCATGCGTTGTATGGATTTTTGAAGATTGCAGGTTTACGGCTATGGAGCTTTGTCCGTAGGTATAGATGTGATACCTAAGACGACGGACAGGGAAGAAGATGATGAATTGTCACCGTCCCACTGGGCCATTTGAATCACGCGCGTTTTCTTCAGTTACTCATATTGTTTTGCATATTATGATTTAATATTATTATTATTATTACAACTAAGCAGCGTAGCACAAATGGTCAGGGAAAGCGTGGAATGAGTGGGAGGACCTGGGTTCGATCCCAGGTCCCAGCATTTTCTTTATTTTCTTAACATATAATTGCAGATTCCATGCGTTCCAAAGCCAGACGTCCATCATGCGCCCCACTGATCCAGCCATTGGATCGTTACCAGTATAGAACCAATGTTCCAATCAAGGAAGGACCATGGTGCATTCTCTAGGCGCAACAACACAGGATCTGGCGCAGACATGGGCTCAGTGTGCTTGGGCCTAACAAAAATCATAAACAAACCCCCCTGGGTTGCTTATACAGGCCCAATCTCACCTTTTTCTTTATTTATTTCAATTATTTTCTTATTATTTTTTAATTATGTATTTTTTGCAAATAACACCAAAAATCATATTTTTTTTATTTAATGAAAAAATCATGAAAAACATCAAAACCCATTTTTTCATAAAAATATTTTATTAATTAATTAGTTTAATTAAATTTAGGCAATTTAATTCTCTTTTTATTATAATTTAAAATAATTAGAATTAGGGTTTAATTTTGTACATAACCTAGTTTTTCCTTAAAAAAAACATAAATATTTCTTCAAATTAATTTTTAGGTTTTCCAATTTTTTCTCGCATTTAATTCGCCGCGCATGCTTTTAATTTTCCTTTTTATTATCCCAGCATTTTCTTTATTTTCTTAACAAATAATT
The DNA here is from genome assembly GCA_948472305.1 of Vicia faba. Classification (NCBI taxonomy): domain Eukaryota; kingdom Viridiplantae; phylum Streptophyta; class Magnoliopsida; order Fabales; family Fabaceae; genus Vicia; species Vicia faba. Next base: position 103,170,196 of record OX451736.1, read on the forward strand.
GCAGATTCCATGCGTTCCAAAGCCAGACGTCCATCATGCGCCCCACTGATCCAGCCATTGGATCGTTACCAGTATAGAACCAATGTTCCAATCAAGGAAGGACCATGGTGCATTCTCTAGGCGCAACAACACAGGATCTGGCGTAGACATGGGCTCAGTGTGCTTGGGCCTAACAAAAATCATAAACAAACCCCCCCTGGATTGCTTATACAGGCCCAATCTCACCTTTTTCTTTATTTATTTCAATTATTTTCTTATTATTTTTTAATTATGTATTTTTTGCAAATAACACCAAAAATCATATTTTTTTTATTTAATGAAAAAATCATGAAAAACATCAAAACCCATTTTTTCATAAAAATATTTTATTAATTAATTAGTTTAATTAAATTTAGGCAATTTAATTCTCTTTTTATTATAATTTAAAATAATTAGAATTAGGGTTTAATTTTGTACATAACCTAGTTTTTCCTTAAAAAAAACATAAATATTTCTTCAAATTAGATTTTTAGGTTTTCCAATTTTTTCTCGCATTTAATTCGCCGCGCACGCTTTTAATTTTCCTTTTTGCTCCGAGTTTGTAATAGATTTAAGTAGGTTTTTAATTCCGCATTTTATTTTCAGTAAAAAATAATTATGTATCTCCCCAAAGCCTTGTAATAATTAGGACTCTAACTTCTCGCATTTTAATTTCCGTAAACTATAAACTGCTTAGATTAATAGGATTGTATGGAAAGACGAATTAAAATTAAAACAGTAGAAAACCCTAATTGTGCAAAGATGATTAACTGAAAAAATACAGTTACACATGCTCACTCCTAGGGTTTAATCCACTTGGTTGCCTCAGAAATAATGGTCGTGTCCCTCGAACATATGGGTACCTTAGCAATGACCTGCGATCCAAAATCGTCATAAAGATCGTAGTCCCTACTTGTCCCTCGAGTTGCCTACGAATTGATCTTATAACGATAGTCCCTTCGAAATGCTAAGGTATCCTTACCTGTTGCCTTCAGAGACCATTTCGTCCCTTTAAAACTCCAACGACGGTGCCACCTATTCCTTAATAATACGGTAGCATTGTCTAAAGGAAAACGAATAGATTTTTTTGAGTAGGTAGATTAGCTCCTATGTACTTGCTCAAACGAAACTTTTCACACAAACACTTTTCAAAACAATTTTCAAAATAACTTCGTCACACTCTTGAGGACTGATACAAGGGTTATCACGAAGTATAACTCTTTCAAAACAAGCACACACAAGCAATTTAAAAAAGAAAAGGATCAAAGTACCTAAGAGCCCGTGGAAAACCACAGATAGAAAGGGTGCTAACACCTTCCCTTTCTATAATCTACCCCCGTACTCAGAAACATCTTGAAAAAGTTTTTTTCTATTATTTTTCCTTTTCCTTTGTTGGATGAAATAAAAGTCAATGGCGAATCTTGCTTACCGCACATTTGCGAATACAAAACACAAACCAGTATAACATGTCGGTTCTGCCACCGTATCACAATAACTAATACATTAAATTAGATCACATAACATCACCACTTCTCATCTTATAATCAACAATAATCGCAACAGAAATACCAACTATAATACACATTCGTAACATCAATTCACAATTCTTTATGCAATCGTATAATGTGACTCAATACTATGCAAATGCATTTGGTACCATTGGAGCAGAACTCCCATCTTAAAAATCTACCAATAAATAAAGGCATCAACAAGGCATAAGCCTTCATCTTAATATTCGCCAATACAGGCCATCTTAACGAGCCTAAGCTCCATCTTGAAATGCAATGTATGCGACACAATCATGAATGTAATGATAACACCATAATTATCAACATCTCAACACAACATCATCGTTGGCCAGAAGCCTACATCTTAATAGCTGCCAATCATTAAAGGCATCTCAACATCTTTCATCAACATCGTTCATCAACATAATTTATCATCATAATTCGTCAAACATCATTTATACATCATAATTCATCAAATATCATTTATACATCATAATTCATCAAACATCATTTATCATCAACAACTCATCCATACAACAATACAACAGTAAATCGTCACTCTTGCAACATTGACCATAGGCCTACAATGTGATATTGCCTATAATTAATTAATCATCTAAGGCTTACTTCTAGTTAACCAACCTCTACATATTATTTTGTAATACTACATTATTATCCTTATTAATCTTACTGTTACGAACCAAACAGTATTCTATAATCATCTCATCCTCATCATTCTTCACAAAATCATCATAGAAAGTAACGCGGAAAGCTAACTCTAATCCTAATTTGGGTTACTAGTATTATCCTTCCTATTCTTCATTTTAATACTTAAGAATGTAGTTCATCGCGTTAGCTATCCAACGCTTTGAACGACACCTCAAACGGAATCCAGAAACTCAAGTTACAGCCTTTTCAAACCGATTCTGCCAAAAACCAGACAACATGGATCGACGCGTAATGCCTTGGGTCGAAGCATTCTGGATTTAACATACTGCATGAGTCGATGCATACTCTCTTTGTATCAACTCATACCGAGTCTGCAACATTGCATGTATCGACACATGCCCCTACGTATCGACTCACCCTGAGTTTAAAAGTCTTCATGTATCGACGCATGACTCCTTTGCATCGACTCATCTTGAGTTTAAAAGCCTTCATGTATCGATACATGACTTTTGAGGTCGACACATACTGCTCTGTCACGAATATTTTCTGCGATTTCACTATGTTTTCACTATGGTTTCCATGCCTTAGGCCCTAGAAGCATCCTCTAATCATAGGTAATCATCAATTATAATTATCCTATAATTCTACATCATTTATACAACATTGGGGCATCATTATTCATCCTTAAATCATAGATTTCCATCATACAACAAAATATATAATTCAATCATAAACCAAACAATCTTTCACCTCTAACCCACATACCAATTAAAATAAACCCTATTATAGAGTCAGAACCCCACCCTTACCTTGGATTGAAGGTTGCTCTATAACTTTTCCAATTGAATCTCGTTCTGTCTCTTTTCCTCCTTTCCAACAGCTTTCACGTTCTCTTCTTTCAAACCCTTATTTTCTTTCTCTCTTACTACTTCTTCTTTCTCCTTATTTCTAACAATAATAAAATAACCCTATTATTATCTTTATGCCTTAATGGGCTTTAAACTCCTACACCCCCTCCTTTACTACTTCTATTCCTTAAAAACAAGCCCATATCAAATAATATTATCATTCTAATATTATTCCACAACTTAATAAAATAATTAAATCCAACTAATCACAAAACAACTTCACATATATTCCATAAATAACTTAATTAAATAATTAATTAAATTACGAGTGTTAAATGAATTGGATTTTGTGAAGCCCAATTCAAGGAGGCCCAGACTATGTTGCGTGATCCCCTATGGTGGCCTTCAGGAGGTGCATCGTGGGATGTGCGCATAGAACACTGGATCCAGGTCAGTTGAGATCTGATGGTGGTGATCTGATGACATATGGTGCGCGCGTATAGCCTATGAACACTGGATTTGCAAGGAATTATGAGAAAAATAAAACTCCCCCGCGCCTGGATCGAACCCAGGACTTGGAGGGAGTATGCCTTATACGCGTGCTTGTGTCCACTGAGCTAACCTGTTCATTTGTTACATTAAATAAAACAAAACAATATAATATAAACGCAGGCCAAATCCATGTCAACTAACACACGCATGTTCAGTGGGCCCTGATTATTTGAATGGGCGAATCATAAATAATCGTTTGGCCAAGCAAGCCTCATTGGAGTCAACAAAAGCAAGAGATGTCAGAGTCAAACTCCTGTCGTCTTCTCCGATCAATCAAAATTTGAAAACCTGCGAAAACATTAGACCCATAAATGGCTAAGGGTCCTATCCTACATAAAATCGCACCATGAGTTCGAAGTTGTCCTTAGCTTGGCCTGAAAGTCCCTGTATTTTGAGTTACAAACCAAAAACCCTAACACGGTTTGAAAATGGCATATCACGATCTAGACGTCATGCACTCCATGTAATATTCTTAATCTATTCTAATGATGCCCAAAAACTCATACACACATATCAAAACTTTCAACAACGCATAAAAATAAAGATTTGATTTTTGGAATTTACCAAAACAGTGATGACTGAAGGTGGTGATTCCTGCGTGTGTTGGGCTTCAAGGAGGGTCAGAGTAAGCTCCTGGGATCTTCAGAGAATGGATAGAATGCTTGGTTTGGCCTGAGGGAAGTTGGATCATGCAGAAATAGGTTACACCTTTCTTTGGAATTTTTTGAATAAAAACCATAGCCTTTGTGAAGCAGTTGTGTATGTCCTCCCATTTCTGAATTATTGTGTATATATGTGAGACAAGATTAGGGTAACAAATATGGCACAAATTTAATTGAATCGCGGTGTTTCAATTTGCTTAAAACTTTCCATTTTTGAAGATTATTTCCACTCTTGGCTTTCACGTTTCTCTTTGTCATGTGACAGCCTTACATGAGTTTCTTGGGCCTTAAGAGGCCATCCATAGACTTGGCCCATTTATCTCATATTTCATTTCATTTTATTTTATATTTATTTGAATAAAAAATGAATAAAATAGGTAAAAATGGCAATGAAAGGTAAGAAAGAATTTAGAGGTCCTTAGACATGCCATGAACATGTTTAGGCCCTAAAAGTTAGGCCCACTAACTTGAAAAATGAATTTGCCCAAAGTTGACTTCATGTATTTTCTTGAAAATTGCTCAATTTGTGCAAGCCATAACTTGCTCAATTTTTATCCAATGAAGATGATCTTGGAGTTTTTGGAAAGCTCAAGATGTCTCCTTCAATCTCTCTTGTTATCAATTTTACATTTTAATATTTATCTTGATGTAAGTGGTCTTGGAAAAAAGTGTCTTTTGTTGACTTTCTGAAAAAGACCTGTAATGTATGAGCTTCTATTTTCCAAATGATGCATTTCTTGAACTTAAGGATAAAAGAGAAGTTATAGGGAATTGTATTCTATTCAAAATTAGATTTGGTTGGGTAAAAATGGATGAAGTATGTGATAGTTATGACTGGTCAAAGTTCAGTTGACTTCTTCTATAGAAACCCTAATTTAGCAATTCTTGACTTTTGAAAAATTAAGAGAATTCCTTGAGGAATCATGATCAACCCTTGATCAAATGATGATTATCACTTCAAAATGTTGATGTTAACAAAAAATATTGAAGTTTTACTGTATATTGGACACATTTGACTTTTGACCTAGTATAGTTGATTTCCAAGTATTTGAGCAATTGACTGCGCAAGCTTGTAGTGTAAGACATGAAACTTGGTATGGACATTCTTGAGGACATATTAGGGACCATGGAAATCACTTGAAGCCTTTGCAACCCAAAATTATTTGTGATAAGTGAAACCCTGGTTGGAAGTTCATTGCTTAGGAGGAGAATTTGTCTGGGCAATTCTTGGTCAATCTTGAGCAATTGAGGAGCTCAATGAGCATGTATTGAGTAAAATGAGAGGGAAATTTTGGGGTACAATAGCTGACCCTGTTCAATCTTCTTAAACCCGAGTATTTAGATTGGCTTGTCTACCTTTTGTAATCTGAAGGTGGAAGATGATTGAACACTAGAGTGCCCAGAAATTTGCACTCGCATATACATGAAGTAACATTGTCGATTGATGATATCGGGAATGGGCTTACAGATGCCATTTGGAGAAAATGACGGAGAGTCGTCAGAGATGGGCTTATAGATGCCATCTAAAATAAATGTTGACTTCAAAATGGAAGAAACATCAGAATAAATCTTTGGTCGATTTACTCTAAGCTAAAAGAGGTCTCTTTATGGGGAATCCTGTTCTTGTTGTTTGAGAAGGTCTCCGATGAGGAATGTTGATTTCCTATTTGGGGAATAAAGTCTAGGAGCTTTAGTTGTCCATTACTCTACTGGGGAGTTATCTATTGATTGGGGATACAAAAGTTAATTGTTATCTGGTCGAAATCCAGGCTTCACAGTAACTCGCTGAGGATAATAAAGTTGACTATTATCTGTTCATATTCCAGGCTTCACAACAACTTACTGGGGAATATGAAATTAACTATTATCTGGTCGGTCTCCAAGCTTCGCAGTAATTTTCTTATGGTTAAACTGTTATCTATTCGAAATCCAGGCTTCATAGTAATTGAAGAAGTTAACTGTTATCTGGTCGTATTCCAGGCTTTGCAGTAATTGAAGAAGTTAAATGTTATCTGGTCATATTCCAAGTTGGCAACAACTTAAACTATTATCTGGTCGGATTCCAGGCTTCACAGTATCTTGAATTGTAGATTGACTGTTATCCGATCGTATTTCGGGCTTCAGAAATGATGTTAACTACTATCTGGTCGGATTCCAAGCTTCACAATAATTTGACAAAGTAAAATACTATCTGGTCGTACTCCAGGCTTCGCAGTAATTGAAGAGGTTTAACTGTTATCTGGTCGAATTCCTGGCTTCAGCAATGATGTTAACTTCTATCTGGTCGGGTTCAGGCTTCATAGTTTTGTAAACTGCTATCTGGTCAGATTCCAGGCTTCACAGTGTCTTGAATTTGATATTAACTGCTATCTGGTCCGATTCCAGGATTTACAGTGATTGATGAGTTGTTACTTCAGATGGTTGCCCTATCTTGTTTCAGGAATTAATCAGGATACTACTTTTGTTGGTTATTGAGATAGTTGCCCTGTCTAGTTTCGGGAATTAATCTCTAACCTGGTCTTGTATATAGTCACCCCGTCTTGTTTCGGGAATTGATCTATAATCAGTTGTTCAGAGATAGTTGCCCTGTCTGGTTTTAGGAATTAATTTGGAACTATTGAAAGTCGTTTATGATATTCGTTTATTAATCTTTCCTGAAAAGGTAAAGAATTAGCTGTATGCAATGTCATGATGCATGAAATGCATTGGGTAATGATGTTCTCAAAATAAATGAGACTGTGCTATATGCATTTTGTACGTATATGCCACGACGTTTGTAAAATGATGTATGAGCGCAATATGTGAATGTATCAATTGCTCTTTGTAGTGTCGTTGGACCAGGGAAAATAAATCCATGACTGTTGCTGGGGATGAAGAATGTGATTCTTCATTATTTGTTGAAGTTGAATTGCTGGGAGATGGATTTCCGTGGCTAGAGAAATAAACTCTATCGGGGAAAGGTAACTCTGTAAACTGCTTAGGGATTTTATGAAGCCCTGTTGGGGAACCCAAGAAGTTTATGAACCATGCTGAGGAATTCTTCAAGATGTTGGGGAGATGATTAGAGACTCTTGCTCTTCAGGGGATATCAGAACCTCTAACATCATTAGGTTGTATGCTAAGGATATGGAAGTGACTTCGTAGGAGAACGTCTCTGTCTCTGTATCTATTGTGGGATGTATCTGCGGGGATTTGCATATGGCTTTTTAGACACTATCCCGTTTCTTAAAGCCATCAGTAATTGTCTTTCTGTTTTTATGCGTGTATTTGTAAATGGTGATCATATTCAAATGCATATGTTAAAAATAATCGCTGGACGTTTTTGCAAAACAAAACAGAAAAATAAAAACAAATAGTTTTGTGCTTTCAAAGAGATAACTTTGGTATTAATCTAAAGAAGTCTGCCTATAACAGGCATTTTTGTACAAGGAGACAAACATCATAATAAGAGAGTTCCGTCGTAAGAATGAAAAATATATAAAGTAGTATAAAAAGAAAAATAACTATGTGAAATGATCCCATTGGGTTCCCATTCTTCTATTGCCTTTATTTCTTTGAGCGTCTCATCACTTTGCTGCTTGGCAGAAGCTGACTGGATTGATCCGTACCATTCGACCTTGTCAATTTGATAATGAAGTATGGCTGTAAGGTGATCCAATGGGACATAGTCGTACGCTTTTAATCCCTAATTTTTTCCCGGACCTCCATTTCAGGTTTTCAGTCCACCGAGATACCCTTTTTTTCCCAAACCGCCTTTTCAGGTTTTCGACTTGCCGGGTATACAGATTTCTTATATATATCCCTAATTTTTGCCCGAACCATTTTGGTTCTCCGAGATGCCCTTATTTTTGCCTACGATAGTCAACCTAGCGGGTCTCTGTTCATGCTTAGTATCTTTTAACTATGTCCGCGTATATAGGGTGTGGAAGGTCGTCACCGTCCATAATGGTTAAGATCATGGCTCCACCAGAAAATATGTTCTTGATCACAAATGGTCCTTCGTACGTGGGAGTCCATTTTCCCATGGGATCACCTTGTGGCAGGATAATGCGCTTGATTACTAGGTCACCCACTTGATATACCTGGTGTCTGACCTTCTTGTTAAAAGCTTTGATCATATGTTTCTGGTATATCTGACCATGACAAACAGCCGCGAGCCTCTTCTCGTCAATCAAGTTCAATTGGTTAAGTTGAGTCTGAACCCATTTGTCTTCTTTTAAACCTGCATCCTTCATGATTCTTAGGGAAGGGATCTGGACCTCGACGAGTAAGACAACTTCCATATCGTATACGAGAGAAAAAAGGGTTGCCCCTGTTGATGTGTAAACTGAGGTACAGTAAGCATGGAGAGCAAAGGGTAACATCTCGTGCCAGTCTTTATATGTCACTGTCATCTTCTGTATGATCTTTTTGATATTCTTATTGGCTAACTCCATAGTGCAATTCATCTTCGGCCGTTAAGGAGAAGAGTTATGATACTGGATCTTGAATTGCGTATAAAGCTCGGTGATCATAGTATTATTGAGGTTGGTATCGTTATCTATGCTAATTATTTCTAGGACACCATACCGATAGATAAGATTATGTATGATGAACCGTGCCACGACGTTCTTAGTAACAGAAGCAAATGAAGCTGCCTCTACCCACTTCGTGAAGTAATCAACAGTGACAAGGATGAAATGGTGTCCATTGGAAGCGGTAGGTATAATTTCTCCAATCATATCAATACCCCACATTGCGAATGACAAAGGAGAAGTCAGGACATTTAGCAGAACCAGAGGCACATGGACTTTGTCAGCATAGATTTGGCATTTGTGACAAGTTTGGTAGTGATGATGACAATCTGCTTCCATAGTGGACCAATAGTATCCTGCCCGTAGGATCTTTTTAGCCATTGTATGCACACTAGAATGGGTGCCAAAGGTACTGTTTTACCCCAAAATTTTCCCTCTCATTTCTCAAGAAAATCTCTCATAAGATCTCCTTTGGTCCAAGACTACACAAGGTTTGATCAGCTCAAGACACCTCCTCAACACTAATGACTCAAATTAGGGTTTGAGTTTGCACAAGGAAAAATGGACTTTTAATGCCCCATATGACTTTCATGGATCATTTTTGACCCTTAAGATTTCTCATGTCAAGTTTAAAGCCTGGATCACATTTTTGCTCAGTCAATTGATCAATTGACCTAAAATAAACTGTATTGGGGAAAAAGTCAACTGTGGTCAATTTATAGTCAAACTTAATAATTGTTTATCCACATAAACATTATGAACTCATATATATCAATTTATCAAGTTTGGATCACAATTCCTAAAGAAAATTGATCAGATCATCAAAAGGGCAAAATGGTCAAAATTAGGGTTTTGACTGAGAAAGTGCAATCTTTGATTTTTGACCTAGAAAATGATTTATTGGTTTAAGTTATGATATCAAGGATTCAAATGCTTCATTTTGACCTAATGGAATGGCTCAAAACATTTCTCAAGATCAATTGATTGATAGTTGAATTTCAGTCAACTGATGAAAAATCAACTGTACACTAAAAAGTCAAACTTTGACTTTCTGATCAAAATCAAGTTTCAAAGATTACAATTCATCAAGAAATGTAAAAATATGAAACTTGTTCATCAAGAAATCAAAAATTCAAGATTTCATTTTGAAAAGTAAAAATTTCCAAGACTTAGAATTTTTCTAAGTGTTGAAAATTCACTTTTTTTCACAACTTTGTGCCAAACTTACACCATGATGCAAGATGATTCAAAGGAAACTTACAACATTAAAGTTGTATATCTTAATGAGATCTAAAACATTGTAGGGCGGAAATTTTTCTAGAAATTCTTGGATTCCAAGTTATGATTTTGTGAAGACATGCTCATGAAACTTGAAGACTTAGTGAAATTTTGCCCTAGTTTAGGCAGGATTTTGACCTAACTTCATGGAAAATTTTCACCTAGTTCCAAATGGAATTTTCAAAAATGTCCAACATGAAGGTTGTATAGGATGTTACAAGCTTTCAAAAATGTCCAACAACTCATTGAGATCATATTTGAGCTAAGAGAATCGAAGCCATGAAGTTAGGGTTTCATTCTTGTATTACAAGTCAATTTTGTGATGAACACTTGATCCAATCTTCAAGCATATTGTACAAATACTACTTTGCATGCTTATAACTTTCTTTTCACTCCATAATTAAATGTATACACAACTGTTAGAAGCTTTATTCCAAGAATTCAATGCATTGCCCATGCTTAATACAATTTTAGGAAGAAAGGCAACATTGCCATTTTGGAAAATTGGCTCTTATGCACAAAGTCAATTATTTAGCCTCTCACTTGTTCCCTCTAATCACACTCTATCTACAAGGTCATAAGTAATGTGTTTAAAGTGATTCAACCACTATACATTGTTAGTACAAACTTTGAAACTTGATTTTCTCACTTTTCTTCAAAATCAAGCAATCTAGCCATAACCATATAACTGAGAAATCTGTTGTGCAAAAGTCCTCTAGCCTTTTCCATATAACTATACAAATTATTTACAAGCCAATACATGATTTCAATCCTCCTCAAACTCTCCCAAGCACCCTTACTGCACAGAACTGCCCAAACTTGACAATTTTGATCCAAAACTCACCATCTTCATTTCCACTCGTGCATTTTAAAAACTAATCATCCAAACACCTTTCATACATCATATCAAAGTAATCCAGGCCCCTGTTTCCTGACTGTAACCCCTCCATCACCATCCACCATTTTCAAAACTGAATCTTGCAACTTGACTTGAGTTGGGAGTTTCAGCCATCCTCAAAGCAAAGTAGGAGTTGGAATACATTCAAGGAGGTTCAGGCCAGCTACAGAAATCACCAGGTCATCTCAAAGGTTGCTCAAACTCCATACACGAATCCAGCTGCAAGAGGTAAGTTTTCAAACTTCTATCTCTTCATACAAGCATCATTTGATTCTGATTTGTGAAGATAAAATGTAGATATCATTGCCCTGAAACTTTACATGTCCATAGATTTCATTTATATTGATTGAGCTTAGATAATTTTAGGTTTGAATCTCTGAAAAAAGTTAGTTCATAATTTGGTACTTTTAGAAATTCTCATTCATCTTTGATTTATAGCTTGTGATATTTATATGGTTGGATTCGTATGGAAAAATGGAGCAACTTTCATGTTTGCATCTTTCATTTTTGTTGAGAAATGAGTAAGTTACAGGAACCATGGCTGGAGGTTGAAGATGAAGTCATTTTCAGGACTTGTTTTATGTTATATATTTATCATTTCACTTATGTTAACGAATGTACAACCACCCCACTGGAAAATGCAGCGCGCGTTTATCTCAAGATCACGGGTTCAAGTCCCAACGCTGCCTTTTGTTTAATTTCTCAACATTTTTCTCTTCTTTTGTTACAAACCATGCGCGCATGGGCTTAGTCAGTGGGCCTCTACCACTTTGCTGATCCTTACCCCCACTTCACTATACAACAAAGGCCCATTTTTTTATTTTGTTTATTTTTGCTGACTACAAAAAATACCATTTGGGCCAAACTCCAACAAAAAACTGTTTTTCTAATAAACATCCTAAACTTCTTTTTCACCCCCTGACTTTTATATTTTATTTATTTATTTTTATTTATTATTTTTTTATTACTATTATTATTATTATCATTATTTTTATTAAAAAATCCAAAAACATTTTTATTTATTATTTACACACTTATATTGTTATTTTTCTTTATAAAACAAAAAAAGAACAAAAACATTTTCTTAACAAATTTGATTTATTTTTTTCTTAATAAATTAATAATTAGATTTAGGTTTAATTATTTTTCTTTTTTTTTAAAATTAATTTAGAACTTAAGTTTCTTTTAATTAATTAATTTTCGTATTATTTTCATTAAACTTAAAACCTTTTTCATAAAAAAAACCCTAAAAATGATTTCTAACTTAATTTCTTTTCTTAATTAGTTTATGTTTAATTTTCATTTAATTTTAATCACTTTCTTAATTAGGTAAAAACTAAACCCTTAACAAAAATCAAACAAAAAAATCATTTCCTTTGCATTTATTTTCTTGCATATTTATTCAATTCTTGTACATTATTCAATATGGTTGTAATAGATAATTAGGTTTAATTTTCTTGCAATCCCCATTTGTAAATTTGTATACCCCCTCCCCTAATGATGTAATAGCGTAGTAATTTTACTTTCCACAATTTATCGTTTTCATATAAATGTTAGTAATTAGGGTTTGTATGGCAAGACTAAAATCAACAATTAGTAAACCCTAATTCAAGATAAACAATGCATGCAAATCAAACACACTTGCACACTTACACCCTTAGGATAATTCCACTTCTTGCCTTATAAAAATGGTCATGTTATGCATGTGGGATTTCTTAGCAAAAAAAAAAAAACAAGATCATAGTCCCTCGATGACGCTACAAATGTTGCCTTTCAAAATGATCTTAGTCCCTCAAAAGGAAATGCTAAGATATCTCACAACATTGCTATCATGACTATACGATGACCCACGCCCGTCCCTTTACATCCAAAGATAAGGCTTCTTACCAACCAATGATGAGATAGCAATATCAAAGGAAAGTAAGAAATGAACAAAGACTTTTGAGTAGGTAGAAACGTTCTTAGTTGCTTGCTCACTTTCAAAACAAATATTTTTGCTTATTGTCAAAACAAACACCAAACACTTTCAAAAACAAACTTTTAAAACATAAAATATTTTCAAAGGTCCAACACTTTGTATACGTTCTTACGAACGGGAACCATTACAAAGTTTTCCTAAACGAAGGCGCCTTTTCAAAATACTTTCAAAACCACCACAAAACACATTTTCAAACAAAAGCAAGTGATTTAGCAAGCAACTAAGAGCCCATAGATAACTATGGATGAAAAGGGTGCTAATACCTTCCCTTTTCATAATCTACCCCCTGAACTCAAGAAATAATCTTAAAGGTCTTTCATGTTCTTTTCCACCTTTCCTTTGGGATAAAAGAAAAGTCGGTGCCGACTCTTGCTAACTACAACAATTGCGATAAAACGTAAAACTCCCAAGTCAATTATCCCACCGTATTATAGAAATGGCGACTCTGCTAGGGAGAAACTTAAAAGTGGGGTTACCTTAGGGCTAGATCATATTTATTTGCTTTTATTGTTTGACTTGCTTGCTTTACATTTTTGGTTCCTTGTTTGGGCTTGTTTTAATCCTCTACCCGAATTTGGGATACCTTATAGGTAAGTAGTAATACGTTGTGGAAACTGTGTGGGGTATACCGATATGGTCTAAGCAATAGCTACGTTAGTGTGAAACATTTGTGGGTAGCGGTAGCCCTTGAGTAGTCAAGGAGAACACGAGGCCGCTACGTGGTGTCATGAAGTACTAACTGACTTTTAGAACCTTTACTTGACCAACTTGACCATTAGGAAGTAGTGAGATAATCGGCTTTGGTGCAGTCTGAAGTTGGTTGATACTAGATACTACATTCATTGAGATCAGACTTCTCGGGATATTTAGGTCGTCGTGAAAGATGCTTGCGCTAAAACAATGCCCGATAAGAGAGATCAGTGATATTGAGATCCCTTAGAACCCGATTACTATTTCTAGGACAGGTTTGAGCCAACTAAACTTCAAGAGGGTACTTACCTATAAGACTCCATGCAAGCCTAAACCTAAGGACTTGTTTGTCTTGTGTGTATATGCTTACTTGTACATAACATTATAAACATCATAACATCATAAGCATTCTCACTAACCATTTCAAGGATTTTTAGGATTTATCTCTGTTCTGTTTTGTAGGACATGACTTTCATCCGCAGGAAAACCATTCAAGTCAATCTCGTAATAATCCCTTCTCAACTCAAAGAGTTAGCATCAAGGGTCCCTGAGAATTCTTCATTCACCAAAAGACATGGTCGACTCCTAAACCTGGTTACCTCTGGCACTGATGAAGATATGATGCAGGTGCTTTTCCAGTTCTTTGATCCTGTACACCATTGCTTTACTTTTCCTGATTATCAACTTGTGCCCACTATGGAGGAATTCTATCAACTCTTGAATATTCCCATTCTCAATCAACTACCTTTCAACGGTACAGAAAGAGATCCAAGACCCGAAGAGATTGCCCGAGCACTACACTTGCAACAATCTGATGTCACGACTAATTGGGAAACAAGGAGTGGTGTCAAAGGGTTCTTAGTCAAGTTCTTGTTTGAGAAAGTACAAGACTGTTGGAAATCTTTGGACTTACAAGCTTTTAAAAAAATCTTGGCCCTTCTCATCTATGGGATGGTTTTGTTTCCAAACTCTGACCAACTTATAGATGTAAATGTTGTTCTAATCTTCATGTCTCGTAATCTGATACCTATTTTGTTGGGAGATATCCTACATTCTTTTCACTCCCGCACTATGAGGAAGAGAGGGATCGTCATGTGTTGCACTTTTGTCTTGGCTAGATGGTTTATTTCAAATCTTCCCCGGTCTGTGTTGAGGAACGATCAAGGTTTGAGGTGGTCTTATAGGTTGATGATGATCAGAGATTCAGATATTCATTGGTGTTCTCAATCCTTGGAGAATGTTACTATCATCGAACATTGTGGGGAATTCCCTAATGTCCCTTTGCTTGGCATTAGAGGAGGTATCACTTATAACCCTTTCTTAGCCTTGCGACAGTTTGGTTATGTCTGAAGGGATGGTCCTCATGAGATGCTCATCCAAGGAGTGGTATTCGACTACGAGAGCGAAGATCAAGGTTACCGTCAGAAGTTTATACGAGCTTGGAGGATGGTAAGCAAAGTGGATAGTAAGACGCTGGGACACAAGAATTCCATCCCCCTTGAGCCTTACCTTAGGTGGGTACGAGCTCGTGCTCAGAAACTTGTGATGCCTTATCCCTCAATCTTACCAATTATCATGGAACCTGTGGTTGAAGGAGATGTCTCGTGCACTGTCCTCCATCCCGACATGCCTACTTCTCTTGAAGACTTGCAAAAGGGTTGGATTCATCTAAAGGAAGAACGAGATACCTTCGAAGCTCAATTCTACGCTAGTGAGAAAAAGGTCTTGGAGCTTACAAAGCAACTGCATGAAGAGCAAAGCGTGAACGCCTACCTTGCGCCGAAGAGGATGTGTTCGGTCTTTTTATCTTAGAGATTTATTTTATAAGCCCAAGAGGCTTGTTGTAGTCATTTTGAACTAATTAATGAAATTTGACGTTTGTTCATTATTTGTCTATACAAATTTAAATTTCATAAATCCTTGAAATCATTTGCATACACATCTTCCATGCATCATAATATAACAGGTTTTCCATGACATGTTTCCTTATCTTTCAGCTGTTTATTTCAGCAAGATGGATCTAGAGAAAATAGTTAAGGACCTTCAAGTATAAAACTCTCAGTTCCAAGGGACTCTACTGTCCCTAGCCAAGGGACAACAAGATATGATGGCATTGCTGGAAGCCAAAAAGAAACCCAAGAGGAAAGCTCTAGTCAACATGGGTAGAAGGTTCAAAGAGTCGGTCCGTCAGATCCCGGTAGTGGAAGACACATCTGAGGAAGAAGAGAATTAGATTGGAGAAGCTAGGAGTACCCAGGCCGGGTGTATTAATGATCAAGCGTCTGATGATGATGATTATTTTGACAAGCAGTATCCTCCCGCCAATGTCAAGTACAAGCAGCTAGAAGACAAATTGAAGGCTGTCGAGATTCAAGCCGTTCCCGGTTTGGATTTTGATGATTTAGGATATCCGGGGTTGTTATTCCCCACAAATTCAAGATACCAGTCTTGGCAAAATATGATGGGGTTTCCTGTCCAAAACTTCACTTTTTTCAAGAAAGCTTGGCTAGGACGCAACTAGAGTGGTTTTACCAGTTGGATGGTTCCCGTATTAATACATGGGAAGACTTAGCTACCGCTTTCTACCACCAATACCAGTATAACACCGACTTGGCACCGAAAAGAGTTCAGTTGCAAGACATGACAATGGGGAAGAATGAAGGATTCAAAGAATACACCCAAAAGTGGAGGGACCTTGCCAGTAGGGTTCAACCACCTTTGACATATAGGGCGCACATTGACATGTTTATGGGCACTTTATCTGGTCCATTCTTTAACTTGTTGGTTGGCTGTTCTTATTCCGGTTTCACCGAGCTGATCTTAACTGGTGAAAGAGTTGAAAGCGGCATCAAAAACGGGAAGATTCCCATGGCATCTGCCTCCACTTCCAATCCTGTAAAGAAACCTTTTTCCACAAAGAAATAAATCAATAATGTGTATGGGGCAAGGGCCCATACCAAGAAGGATGACCGTCCGTCTGTTAATGCTGTTTGAATCTCCAATCCAACTCCTGCTCAAAAACCATCTGCCAATCATCAACATTTTGAAACTCCGAGAAGACAATTCACAAGGATAGGCATGTCACTATCCCAAGCCTTACAACACTTACTAAAGGATAATTTGGTGATACTGCGTGATCCTCCGGCCAATCCAGATACCTCTTCACCAAAGTATAATCCGAACACCAAATGTGCATATCACTCAAGTAGTCTCGGGCATGAGACTGACCAATGGTGGGCACTGAAGAATAAAATTCAAGACTTGATAGATAAAAAGACTATTGAATTTGATCCTCCTCCAACTCCGAATGTAATCACCGCGCCTATTACAAATCATTGCAAGGGTGTCAATAATGTTGAAGATACCATTTTCGTTGCCTCTGTCGAAGAATTGAATACTCTGTTAATCATCATCAAAGAGAATCTGTTGAAAGCTGGAATTTTCCCTGGCTATTTTAAGGACTGTATTTGCTGTACCAAACAACTCAATGGATGCGAAGGGCTGAAGGAAGGCATTCAACGCCTGATGGATAGCCACGAGATCCTATTTGAGAAGACCCCACTTGCCAAAAGTTTGACTAATAAATGTGAATATCTATCCATTATAACCATCTCAAACAAGCCTCTTAGGATCTCCTCCAAGGGTCCTATCAGGATTTCAAATGAACCAACTGTTGCTCCCCTAATAATTACCAATCCTGGACCAATTCCCTACTCTTCTAACAAAGCAGTGCCATGGAACTATGGTGCTGAGGTGTTTTACCATGGGATAAAATAAGACGCTTGGATTGAAGAAAACAAAGCTGATGATATTGGTAACATAACTAGCTCTAGAAAAGTGACCAGAACTAAGAGAATCTTTTCATCCAACATCTCACCACCAGTTATTACAAAGGTATCTATCTGCATCACTGTTGCTAAGCCAAGTACTGATACAAGGGGAAAGGAGAAGGTAGTTGAGCCTGTTGAGATGGAAGTACCCGCAAAGGACATTGCTGATGGAGAACCTTCCGCTCGTGAAATGGATGAGATCTTAAAAATTATAAAAAGGAGCGACTTCAAGATCGTAGAGCAGTTGGGGCAAACCCCTTCCAAGATTTCTATGTTGTCTTTGCTACTCTGTTCCGATGCTCATGCTCGGGCGTTAATCAAATTCTTGAAGAAGGCTCATGTCCCTCATGATACCACGATTGAACAAACTGAAAATTGCGTGGAAAGCTTGACGGCCAATAATGGTTTGGGATTCTCGGATGCGGATCTGAAACCACTTGGGAAGAACCATAATAAAGCTCTGCACGTTTCTATCGAGTGCAATGGGACCACCCTAGCATATGTTCTGATCGACACTGGCTCTTCTTTAAACGTGCTACCCAAGGGTGCGTTAGACCGTTTAGACTGTGAAGGTTTAGTTTTGAAACCAAGTGATATTATTGTAAGGGCTTTCAATGGGTCCAAAAGGACAGTTCGTGGAGAGGTGGATCTCCCGATCAAGGTGGGCTCACAAATTTTTAACTCCACTTTCTACATCATGGATATCCGTCCTTCCTACTCCTATTTGTTGAGTCTCCTTTGGATCCATGGGGCTGGGGAAGTAACCTCAACTCTCCATCAAAAGCTCAAGTATCCAGTCAAAGGAAGAATTGTCACTGTCTGTGGTGAGGAGGAGTTCATGGTAAGCCACCTCAACTCCTTCAAATATGTGGAGATGGATGGAGAATTTATATAAACCCCATGTCAAGATTTTAAAGTTATACCACCAATGATTTCTACTGCCAAATGTTCCTCTGATGTGTCCAAAGCTGTTAAGATCGTACCAAAGATGGTTTCATTCAAAGATGCTCGTGTTGAAATCGAAGAAGGAAGTTGTGATAATTGGGGGCAACTCCTCGAGATCCCATTCAAAGCGGACAAATATGGTTTGGGTTTCCCCGTCAAGGCTTAGAAGGAAGTAAGGCGCGCTCGTACTGGGAAGCCCCCTCCCCGTATTGGAAGCCACGAAGTCAATGCTGTAGGTGATTCTGATGATGAAGTAGCATTTGAAGATTATGTATACCATACTACAAGGGAACTCAACAATTGGCACGCAAAGGACTTCATTCCCATCTCTTTCATTGAGCAGTAATCACTTGTTTATTTCTTTCTTTTAATTCAAGAACATTTTGTCTGTAATATTAAGCAATGACTTTTAAGCCATGTGCCTGGCCCGGGGAACTTTGGTCCATTTGTCAAGGATTTTATTTATGTTCGTCTTATCATATGATTATTCAATACAAATCATTGGACTTTTGCATTCAAATCTTTGTGCTCATTGTCTTTCTTTTTCTTCAAATACATTTTTCAAAATAGCCATGTATCTTACATGCACACAAACACACTCACACACACACACACACACACACACACACACACACACACACACACACACACGCACACACACACACACACACACACACACACACACACACACACACACACACACTCTTGCAGGTCCTCATCCACTCTGGATCTCATTTCCAATGACTATACTATTGCTGACTATAATTTTGAATGTCCAATTAACCAAGCCGAAGATGAAGGCGAAGAAGATTGTGAAATACCAAGAGAATTAGCCAGACTTCTATTACAAGAGGAAAAAGCTATTCAGCCGGATGAAGAGTCAGTTGAAGTCATCAATCTGGGTACCGAGACAGACAAGAAAGAAGTCAAGATCGACGTTGTTGTACCCCAAAATTTTCCCTCTCATTTCACACTCAAAGACATGCCTCTAGAGGTCCTCAATTTGCCTAAGGATTAAACAGACAAATCCTCCTCTTAAAACTATGAGCCTCAAACTAGGGTTTCACTCCTCATCAAGATGTTTGAGTTCCAAGGGTCCTAAATGATTTCCATTTCCATAATATGCTCTCAAGATCATCCATGCCAAGTTTCATGCCTTGCACTACAAGTTTGCTCAATCAACTGCTCAGATGCTTGAAAATCAACCGTGTTAGGTCAAAAGTCAACTGTGGCCCACATACAGTCAAACTTCAATATTTTTGGTCAACATCAACATTTTGAAGTGATATCCATCATTTGATCAAGGGTTGATCATGATTCCTCAAGGAATGCTCCTAATTCTTCAAAATTAAAAGTTGCTAAATTAGGGTTTCTTAGGAAAAGTCAACCAAACTTTGACCAAACATAAATTTTTCATATTTTATAAGAAATTCCCATACAAGGCTTATTTTGAAGAGAATCCAATCCCCTACAACTCATCTTCAGCCCCCAAGTTCAAAAAATGCACTCATGAAAAGATATAAGTTCAAACATTATAGGTCGTTTTAAAAAGTTAACAAAAACACCTTTTGGTTCAAAGCTTCTTACATGAACATGGAAGACCCAATTGAGATGAGACCAAAAAGTTTGTTTAGAGGACATCCTAAGATTTCTAAAAAGTCCAAGAACACCCTCTTAGGATCAAAATTGAAGGAGATATACATTGTCAAATTTGGTCATTTTTGGAAATTTGCCCAAAGTCAATAATGCTCAAAATTACATTTTTTGTCAAATGGGCCTAACTTTTTATGCTTGCATTGTGCTTCTAACATGGCCCACGACCCTTGATCTCACTCATATATTTTTCCATTATTTTGATTATTTATTTTGATTATTTATTCATTAAAAGTCAAAATTAAATAAATAAATAATGAAAAATATGTAAGATATGATTGTGAATCTTTTTCTCATCAAATAAACATCAAAATGTGCTGGCAAATCAGACGGGAATCGTGAAAAGAGAGCAAGATTGGATTTTTTTCAAAAAATGAGCAAAATTAAATAATTTAAAGTAATTATTTTTCTCATTGAAAGCATGGATTTCCTTCTTCTTTTGTTGATCTAATACATATACACAATATGGCCATACCTAGTAGGCACGCAGCTGATGCCAAATAACTGATCTTAAGTTTCCAAAATTCAAGAAAAAAAACTCAAACTCGGATTCTATATTACAGCCTTAATCAAGGGGATTTTAGGATTACAATCCACTCTTGGGAACCTCTTAAAGCTAACAATACCATTTTCACGCCTCAAAACTCAAGGAATCATCGCATAACATCATCACGGTTTGCCATTTTTTCAAATTCGTATCCATCCATTCTTGCTTTGTTAATCTATTTTGATTACATATTCGTGTTCATATGGATTCCTAGAAGCTTTCTGCGTACTTAATTTCTAGTTTTGATGCATCAATGCCAAATTGCCATTGTTAGGGTTTTAACCTCCATTTTAGGGCTTTAAGATGCAGGGAAAATTGGACCAAAAGAAGGTTACCATCATACTCGTGAGATCAAAACGAGTTGATCTGTATACTTAGAATTGATTTATCATGCCTGGCTTTGATTTTTGAGGTTTGCAGGGTTGTAGTTACAGTGGGCGTCCGTACGTAAAAGGGTTGATATCTAAAGCCACAGTCCAGGTATGAAGACAGTGGCGTGGCAGCCAACCACTGGCCGATTTGAATTTACGCGCGTTTTTAGGCATAAGGCGTGCGTTGTTATTATAATATTGTTTGTTTATTATATTACCAGATAAGCAATACAGTGCAAATGGCAAGGAGTGTGGGCATGTGAAGCAAGGGATCTGGGTTCGATCCCAGGTCCAAATATTTTCTCATTTTCTGAATGATTCTTTCCAGATCTAGTATGCCTCACAGTCAAGCGTCCATCATGCATTCCCATCAACAGTCTGTCAGATCTCCTCAAGCCTGGATCAAACGTCCCAAATTTGATGACCACGCTGGAGATTCAAAGGGTTAGCATCACAGGATCCTTTGCAGCTTTTTGGGCCACCAACCTTGGGCCCATCAAATTCAGAATCACACCCCCCTGATTGATAGCAACATCATGCCCAGTTTTAGTTCTTTCTCTTTTTTTAATTTATTTATTATTCTATTTCATTTATTTATTTTATTTATTTCAAAATTTTATTATCAAATCAAAATCATGAAAAAATAAAATCACAAAAATGTACAATTAGATTTTTTTTTTATATATTAAATTTTATTGAAAATAAATTAGATTAATTAGATTCACTTGATTGCTTTTTTTTAATTAATTAAAATTAATTAGATAAATTAGGTTTTAATTTGTAATTAAATTATTTTCTCAATAAAAAAACACAATTTTTTTTATTAATCAGGTTTTTTAGGCTTCTAATTTATCCTCGTATTTAAGTCATCGCGCGCGCCTTTACTTTCTTTTAATTCAAATTATTGTAATTGTTTCAAGTTTGTAATAGCTAATTAGGTTTATTATTTCGCATTTACTATTTCCCCCGGTTTTTGATTATGTAATCCCCCTCCCTAAGGCCTTGTAATAGTTAGGGTTTTAATTTCTCGCACCTTAATTTCTGCAACTATTAACTCCTAGATGTATGGACGATAGGCTTGCATGTGAAAGATAAATGATTAATACAGTAGAAAACCCTAATTGTGCAAAGATAGTTAACTGAAAAAAACACACTTGCACATGTTCACTCCTAGGGTTTGCCCCACTTGGTTGCCTCGGAAATAATGGTCGTGTCCCTCGAATGTAGGGATACCTTAGCAATGACTCGCGATTCAAACTCGTCATAAAGATCATAGTCCCTTGAGTTGCCTACGAATTGAGCTTATGACGATAGTCCCTTCGAAACGCTAAGGTATCTTTACTTGTTGCCTTCAGTGACCATTTCGTCGCATCGAACGTCCCTTTATAAATCCAACGACGGAGCTATCTACTCCTTAATAGTAGGATAACGCTGTCTAAAGGAAACAAAAACGAACAGGCTTTTTTTTCGAGTAGGTGGAAATCTTAAGCACTTGCTCAAAATAAAAACTTTTTCACACAAACACTTTTCAAAATAGTTTTCAAAACAACCTCGTCACACTCTTGAGGACCGATACAAGGGTTATCACGAAGTAAACAAAACTTTTCAAAACAAGCACACACAAGCAATTTTAAATGAGCAAGTACCTAAGATCCCGTGGAAAACCACAGATAGAAAGGGTGTTAACACCGTCCCTTTCTATAATCTATCCCCCATACTCAGAAACATTCTCGAAAAAGGTTTTTTCCATTCTTTTTCCTTTTCCTTTGTTGGATGAAATAAAAGTCGATGGCGACTCTTGCTTACCGCGATATTTGCGAACAAAAAATGCAAACCAGTATTAACAGTCGGTTCTGCCACCGTATCACAGAACTGGAAACTCTGTTGGGGAAAATTAATAAAGTGGGGTTTACCTTAGGATCTAGGTCATTTTTAAAATTGCTTTCTTGTTTATTTTGTCTGCTTTATCCTTAAGGGTTTTTGTTTAGGTATTGTTGAAGATCCTACACCCTGATCTGGGGGAAACTTTTTAGGTAAACAACAATAGATCGTGGAGACTGTACGACGTAGACCAATATGGTTTAAGTGATGGCTGTGTTGGTGTGACATTTTGGTTGGTACAAGTATCTTTCGTGTGGAAACGGGAAAAATATGGAGCCGCCGCGTGGTGTCGTGAAGCACTAACGAACCTTAGAACCTTAGTTGAACAAACTTGGACATTAGAAAGTAGTGAGATAGCTGGCCTCGGTATAAAGCTGAGGATTGGTTGATACTCGATGCTACACTCATTGAGATCAGACTTTCGGGATATTTCGGCTGCATGAAAAGATTGCCTGAGCTGAAACAATGCCCGATAAAGGATGATCAATGATATTGAGAATCTTTAGAACCCGGTTACTTTTCTAAGACAGGTTTGAAACCAACTAAACTTCAAGAGGGTACTTACCTTTAACCTCATGCAAGCCTTTGAACCTAAGGTCTATTGTGTGTTTTTCTTGTGTGTGATTTATTCTGTTTGAACATTACGTCATGCATCATAACATAACATCCATTCTTATTACACTAACCATTTTAAGGACCAAGGGAATTTATCTTTGTTCTGTTTTATAGATCATGGCTTCTGCTCGTAGAAACACTATCCGAGTCAGCTTTGTGAGAATACCTTCCCAACTCAAGAAGCTAGTATCAAGGGTTCCTGAAAATTACGCGTTCACTAAAAGACATGGTCGACTCCTCAACCTGGTTACTTCAAACTTTGATAAAAAGATGATGAGTGTACTCTTTCAGTTTTTTGATCCCAAGAACCATTGCCTCACCTTCCCAGACTATCAGTTGGTGCCTACCATGGAAGAGTTCTCTCAGTTATTGGATGTACCCATTCTTGAACAGTTGCCTTTCATAGGTTTGGAAGAAGTTCCTAAGCTAGAAGTCATTGCCTCAGCCTTGCATCTGAAACGGGCCGATATGGTATCCAATTGGGAAACAAGAAGCAGAGTCAAGGGTTTTCTAGCCAAGTTCCTAATAGACAAGGCCCATCTATTTTGGGATGATATGGACTTTCAGGCTTTTGAGGAGGTCTTGGCCCTTCTAATCTATGGGTTAGTACTATTCCCTAATCCAGACTTATTCATAGATGTGAATGCTATCAAGATCTTCCTCTCTCGCAACCCTGTGCCTACCTTGCTCAGAGATATTTTGCACGCTCTCCACACTCGTACCATGAAGAGAAGAGGGGTTCTTATGTGCTGCATGCCATTTCTGTCGAGGTGGTTTATTTCTCACCTCCCTAAGCCCGCACTCAAGAAAGAAGAAGGTTTGGGTTGGTCGCAAAGGATAATGTCACTCACTCACACGGATATTCTCTAGTATTCCCGAGCTATGGAAGATACTGCTATTATTGACCGCTGCGGAGAGTACCCTAATGTCCCATTACTGGGCATCAGAGGAGGCATAACTTACAATCCTTGTTTAGCTCTACGACAATTTGGTTACGCTCGAAGGGATGGTCCCCATGAGTTACTTATCGAGGGCATTATATTTAACTATGAGGATGATGTTCAAGGGTATCGCCAGAGGTTCATACGAGCTTGGAGCATGATAAACAGATCTGGCGCCAAGGCTTTGGGGCCAAAGGCTTCCCTTCCTATGGAACCTTATCTCCAATGGGCACGAGCTCGCACCCAGAAACTTATGATGCCCTACATGGCCGTTTTACCAGTGATTTTGGAACCCACTACTGAAGGGGTATTCCTTACACGGTTCTACATCCCGATATTCCCACTGATCTTGAAGAACTACAAAGGTCTTAGATTTAGTTGAAGAAAGAGCGGGATACTTATAGGGATCAGTTCTATACCTAGGAGAGGAAGGTTTTAGAGCTCACGAAGAAGCTTCATGAGGAAAGAAGCCTTAATGTCTATCTCGGCACAAAGAGGAACCATCCATGGGAAATTTGATTTTTTTTCTATTTTTTTAGAATTGTTTTAATTGTAACACCTAAAAGGAAATTGAAATTTGAATTCTACTAATAAAATCTTTGTCTGATTGTGGTTCACAAATTTAAATTTCCCAAAGTATTTGAAATCATTACATATGCATCCCATCCATAAACAGTGCATGTACATGTACCATTACATGATTCTCATCTTCTTCGCTGTTTATTTTAGCAGAAATGTCTTCTGAACAAAGCATCAAAGATCTTCAGGCGCAAAATTCCCAATTCCAACAGATGTTCATAACTCTGGAGAAAGGGCAGGAGGATCTGAAAGCCCTCATCCTGAAGGAGAAGAAGAAAAAGAAGAAGGTCTCTGGTATTCTGAATATGGGCAAAAGGTTCAGGGGGCCATTAAAGCAACCAGTCGATCTAACCTCCTCATCCAAGGAAGGGGAGAATCAAGAAAGGGAGACAAGGGAAAAGGACCCCAGTCTTGAAGTTTCTGACAATGATACAGACTACAATGATGAGAAGTATCCTCCCACTGAGAATAGGTACAAGCAGTTGGAAGATCGTTTGAGTGCTATGGAGGTCAAGAGGATACCTGGGTTGGATTTCGAAGAACTGGGATTGATGTCGGGAGTGGTCATCCCGCGGAAGTTTAAGGCTCCAATTTTTGCAAAATACAACGGGGTGTCTTGCCCAAAACTCCATCTTCGTTCCTATGTAAGGAAGATCCAGCCCCACACCGCTGATAGAAACTTGTGGGTTCGCTTATTTCAAGACAGTCTATCAGGGACCCAGCTTGAATGGTTCTACCAACTGGAAAGAACCAATGTCCGAAACTGGGAGGATTTGGCCGCTGATTTTTATAAGCAGTATCAATACAACACCGACCTTGCCCCCACTCATACTCAACTCCAGAATATGACCATAGGTGAAGGCTTTAAGGACTATGCGCAGAAGTGGAGAGACTTGGCTGGAAGAGTCTAACCCCCTTTACCTGACAAGGAGTTGGTTGATATGTTTCTTGGGATGCTGTCTGGCCCTTTCTTTAAACATTTGATTGGAAGCTCACCAGCTGGTTTCACCGAGCTGATATTAACAGGAGAAAGGGTAGAAGCTGGGATTTGGAGTGGTAAGATACAGAAAGATGCCTCTCCAAGTTCGGTAAAGAAGCCTTTTACTGGTAAAAATAAAGCCAGTGACATCTATAGCCCAAGAGGCCAAAGCAGAGCTGAACACCGTCAGACAGTAAGTGCTATAATGATACCTAGACCTGCGGCTGCTCCACAACACAACAATCAATAAAGGGTGGAAAGACCACAAAGACAGTTTAACCAGATTAACATGACGTTGGATGAAGTTCTACCCCATCTTCTAAGATCCAACTTGGCAACCTTGAAAGAGGCACCCAAGAATCCGAGTACCACATCTCCTCGATATAATCTAAATGCTCGGTGTGCCTATCATTCTGAGAGTCCTGGCCACGATACAAATGACTGTTGGGCTCTGAGAAATAAGGTACATGATATGATCGAGGCCAAGGAGATTGAGTTCGATGCTCTGGAAAAGCCCAATGTCATAACTGCTCCCATGCCTAAGCACAATCGTGGAGTTAATGTTGTTGATACCGATCTGTTTGTGACCTCAGTTGATGAAGTTTCTACTCCTCTTATAACTATTAAGAAGAATTTGTTGTTAGCCGGTTTATTTCGGGGTTGTGGTAAAGGTTGCCACATGTGTTCATCTCTGCCTTCCGGTTGCCATTTGCTGAAAATAGGTGTTCAGCGCCTGATGGACAACAGAGAAATTTTGTTCGAGAAAACTTTAATCCCAACTGTTCCATGTGAAGATATCGCAATTATAACCATTTCCGCCAATCCTTCCAAGGTCTCCTAGAGAAGACCTGTTAGGATTACATCTGCTCCAAAAGTTGATCCGTTAATAATCACCCTTCCTGGTCCTGTCCCATACGCCTCAGACAAAGTTGTCCCTTGGCATTATGGCACCGATGTCTACTATCATGGCGTTAAACAAGACCTGAAGAATGAAGAGGCCAATCCCGATGTCAGTAACATTGTCGGGACCAGTAAAATTACCAGAAGTGGAAGGGGTTTCTCCCCCGAGATTTCCCCAAGGATTATCAATAGGCTTGTTGTTATTTCACCTGTTATTCCTACCGATGCTTCAACTACTACTTCCGTTCTTACTCCAATTGTTACCCCTGATGGCGAGTCATCTAGTACCCGAGGCAAAGAAGTTATAGGTGAGCCTGCCCAGACGGAGGCACCTAGGAAAATTGTCGTAGGAGCCTCTAAGCAAGAGATAGAGGAAATATTAAAAATAATCAAAAAGAGCGACTACAATGTTGTCGAGCAGCTGGGGCAGACCCCCTCAAAGATATCCATGTTGTCTCTGCTGTTATGCTCCGAGGCCCATGCGAAGGCTTTGATTGCATTCCTCAAAATTGCGCATGTGCCGCAGGAGACCTCAGCTGATCAATTTAAAGACTGTGTGGCCAGCCTGACTGCTGACAATGGATTGGGTTTTTCAGATGCAGACTTGACACTGAAAGGGAGGAAGCATAATGATGCTCTGTATGTCTCGATCAAATGCAGGGGAACCATTATGGCTCATGTGCTGGTAGGTATTGGATCTTCACTGAATGTCCTGCCGAAGAAAGCTCTCGACCGACTAGATTGTGAGGGATTGACCTTAAAGCCTAGTAACATTGTGGTAAGGGCTTTTGATGGGTCAAAGAGAATGGTGCATGGGGATGTGGACATCCCCGTCAAGGTAGGTTCTCATACTTTTGAGTCCACTTTCTATGTAAGGGAGATCCGGCCGTCATACTCTTGTTTGTTGGGTCGTCCTTGGATCTATGAAGCTGGGGCTGTTACTTCTACACTGCACCAAATGCTGAAGTATCCAGTAAAGGGGAAGATTGTCACTGTACATGGCGAAGAAGAGTATATGGTGAGCCACCTCAAATCCTTCAGATGCATAGATATGGACGGGGAATTCATAGAGACTCCTTGCCAGAATTTTGAAGAGGTTCCCCAGTTCTTGGCATCGACTGAAACTACTACCAGCAACAAACCTCCTCTGAAGATGGCTTCTCTCAAAGACACCAGAGCAGTGGTTGAAGAAGGTGGGTATACCAACTGGGGACAGCTCCTTGATTTTACTCAAAAAATTGACAAGTTTGGTTTGGGCTTTACTTCAGGAGCTCAAAGGGTTGTTCAACACGCTCGAGCTGGAGGACCTCCCCTACGCATCAGCAATCGGGGAATTAATTCCATTAAAGATAGTGAGGAAGACTCTGACATTGATAGCTGGATCTACCCAACTACCAACGGTGGACCGAGTAACTGGACGGATAGGGATTTTATACCAGTTTCTTTTATTCCGCAGTAATTGTCTTACTTGTTTTGAGATTTGTAATAAACAATTTAAAATCTACAGCCTTGTGTCTTGCCTGAGGCACGTTGGCTTTGTTTGTGAGGGATATTATGTGTCATTTCATATGTCATCAATAAAACATTGGATGTTCCTTGCATACAAATTTTGCGCTCTTTGTTTTTTTCTTTTCTACTTTCACTTTATCAAAACAGCTATACTCTTACACACACTCACGGCTCATACTGCGGACCCATATCCACTCTGGATCCCATTGATAAAAGTTTTTCTACTGCCGATTATGACTTTGAAAATACAATCAAGCAAGCCAGGGACGAAGGTGAGGACGATTGTGAGGTGCCTGGAGAACTTTCTAGACTGTTACAACAGAAAGAAAGGGCTATACAGCCCCATGAAGAGCCAATTGAGACAATAAACTTGGGCACATAAGAGCACAAAAAAGAAGTCAAGATCGGTGCAAACCTGGGGGCTAAGACCAAACATCGGTTGATACAGATGTTGCACGACTATGTTGAAATCTTTGCCTAGTCATATGAAGACATGCCTGGTTTAGACACTGATATTGTGGTACATCGTCTGCCGACCAAGGAAGACTGTCCTCCGGCTAAACAGAAGGTCTGCCATATGCACCCTGAAATGTCAGAGAAGATTAAGGCAGAGGTCATGAAACAGTTTGACGCAGGATTCTTAGCTTTCACCTCCTATCCACAGTGGGTTGCTAACGTCGTTCCAGTACCTAAGAAGGACGGAAAGGTACGAATGTGCACGGATTACAGAGATCTGAACAGGGCAAGCCCCAAGGATGATTTCCCGCTTCCTCACATTGATGTTCTGGTCGACAAAACCGTGCAGCACAAAATCTTCTCCTGCATGGATGGTTTCTCTGGATACAACCACATCAAGATGACTCCTGAAGACATGGAGAAGACAACCTTCGTCACACAGTGGGGCACCTTCTGTTACAAGGTGATGCCTTTTGGGTTGAAAAATGCTGGGGCAACCTATCAGCGAGCCATGGTCGCCTTGTACCATGATATGATTCCCCATGAGATCGAGGTTTATGTTGATGACATGATAGATAGGTTTCAAACTGAGGAAGAACACCTAGATCTTCTACAAAAGTTGTTCGACAGGTTGAAGACGTACAAGCTAAGGTTGAATCTGAACAAATGCACCTTCGGGGTAAGGTCTGGCAAACTTATGGGTTTCATTGTCAGTGACAAAAGTATTCAAGTGGATCCCGCAAAAGTAAAGGTCATACAAGAGATGTTGGATCCTTGTATAAAGAAGGAAGTTAGAGGTTTCTTGGGACGTTTAAATTATATTGCCAGGTTCATTTCACACCTGACTGCTACTTGTGGTCCCCTCTTCAAGCTTCTGAAGAAAGATCAAGTGGTAAAATGGAATGATGAGTGCCATGCGGCGTCCAAAAGGATCAAAGAATATCTCCAAGAACTTCCAATTCTAATGCCTCTAGTTGAAGGAAGACCTTTGATCATATACTTAACAGTGCTAGACAATTCAATGGGGTGTATGTTGGGGCAGCATGACGAGTCTGGTCGAAAAGAGCACACAATATACTACCTCAGCAAAAAATTTACCGACTGTGAGATAAGGTACTCACTGCTCAAGAAAACTCGCTGCGCTTTGGCACGGGATACTCACCGACTAAGACAATATATGCTGACCCACACTACTTTGTTGATATCTAAGATGGATCCAATCAAATACATCTTCGAGAAGCCCGCTCTCTCCGGAAGAATAGCCAGATGGAAGATGATCTTACCTGAATACGATATACAATATACAACCCATAAATCAATCAAGGGGAGTGTATTGGCTGATCATTTGGCTCATCAGGCCGTGGATGACTATTATTCCATGAATTTTGAGTTCCCGGATGAGAATATTATGCTGGTGACGGACTACGAAGAACTTGGACCAGATGAAGGACCTGAGGAAGGATCCTGATGGACCATGGTTTTTGACGGAGCTTCGAATGCACTCGGTAACAGCATTAGTGCAGTAATCATATCTCCTGAAGGCTGTCATACTCCTTTCACAGCTCGGCTATGTTTTAACTGCACTAACAATATGGCGGAATATGAAGCCTGCATTATGGGTCTCAAAGCCGCTATTGACCTCAGGATCAAGTTCTTAAATGTCTTCAGGGATTCAGCCTTGGTGATAAGTCAGATCAAAGGTGAATGGGATACGAAGCATCCGAATCTCATCCCATACAAAGAGCACGTGCTGACATTTCTTCCACACTTTGAGGAGGTAACCTTTGAACATTTCCCACGAGAGGAGAATCAGTTAGCGAATGCGCTAGCTACCATATCTTCTATGTTCAAAGTCAGGTGGAACAACGAAGCCCCCAGAATCACCATCGAAAGGTTGGATGAACCAGCACACTGTTTTGAGATTGATACTGAAGAAGTGGCAGACAAACCCTGGTTTCATGAAGTGAAAAGGTACCTCGAGACTCAAGAGTATCCCGAAGGGGAATCTGTCAATGATAAGAAGTTTCTGAGAAGGTTTGCTGCGAAATTCTTCCTCAGTAATGGAATCCTCTACAAGCGCAACCATGACTCTACCTTACTGCGATGTGTAGACAAGAGCGAAGCAGAGAGGATTATGATGGATCTACATGAAGGTACCTTCGGAACCCATTCCAGTGGACATAACATGGCTAAGAAGATCCTACGAGAAGGATATTACTGGTCCACTATGGAAGCAGATTGTTATCAGCACTCTCAAACTTGTCGTAAGTGCCAAATCTATGCTGATAAGGTGCATGTGCCTCTGGTTCCCTTGAACTTCTTGATAGCTCCGTGGCCCTTTGCAATGTGGGGTATTGACACGATCAGAGAAATCAGGCCTACTGCTTCCAATGGACATCGCTTCATCTTAGTGGCCATTTATTACTTCATAAAATGGGTTAAGGCGACCTCCTTTGCTATTGTAATCAAGAACGTTGTGGCGCGGTTTATCCGACATAGTTTGATTTGTCGGTATGGTGTGCCAGAGAGAATTATTACTGACAATGGTACAAATTTCAACAACACGATGATCACCGAGCTCTGTAAGTAATTCAAGATACATCATCATAACTCTTCTCCTTACCGGCCAAAGATGAATGGCGCTGTTGAAACGGCTAACAAGAACATCAAGAAAATTGTACAGAAGATGACGGTGACATACAAAGACTGGCATGAGATGTTACCATTTGCTCTTCATGGGTACCGTACCTCAGCACGGACGTCGACAGGGGAAACACCCTACTCTCTGGTATATTGCATGAAGGCAGTCCTACCCATTAAGGTCCATATACCTTCTCTCAGGATTATGAAGGATACAGGTTTAAACGAAAATGACTGGATCCAGACTCGACTTGATCAGCTAAATCTAATCGACGAGAAGATACTTACTACTATTTGTCATGGTTAGACGTATCAAAAGCGAATGATCAAAGCTTTTAACAAGAAAGTCAGACGTCAAGAATATCAAGTCGGAGATCTGGTAATCAAGCGCATCATATTGCCGCAAGGTGATCCCATGGGAAAATGGACTCCCACCTACGAAGGGCCATTTATGGTTAAAAACATTTTCTCGGGTGGAGCCATGATCCTAACCACCATGGACGGTGACGACCTTCCTCACCCTGTCAATGCAGACATAGTGAAACGCTACTATGCCTTATTAAAAGACCCGCTAGGTTGACTGGTCTAGGCAAAAATAAGGGCTTCCCGGTGAAACAAAAGGGTTCGGGTAAAAATAAGGGATGAAAATGAAAAAATCAGTACACCCGGCAAGTCGAAAACCTGAAAAGGCAGCTTGGGCAAAAAAGGGTATCACGGTGGACTGAAAACCCGAAAGGGCAGTCCGGGCAAAAATTAGGGACGTAAAGCGTATCACTATATTCCATTGGATCACCTTGCGATTAGACCTCATTATCGACTATTAAGCTTGAACGGCACCAATAAATCTAATCAACTTTCGGCCAAGTAGCAAAGTGATGAGACGCTCGAAGACATAGGGGAAATAGCAGAGTTAGAACTCAATGGGATTGTTACACATAGCTGTTTTCCTTTTACACAAAATTGTATAGCTTCTATTTTTACGGCGGCGTTCTCTTACTAGAGCGTCAGCCTCCTTGTACGAAAACGCCTATTACAGGCCAACTTCAAAAAAAATCAATACAAAATCATTTTCACAAGAAACTATGAGTTTTTACTTTTTTGTTTTGTTTTGCACGAACGTCCAATGATTTATTCTTGACATATGCATTTGAATATGATTGCTGCTCATAAATATTTACATAAGAAATGAAAAGACAATTACTCGTAACTTAAGAAACAGGGGGAAAAAACAAGAAATGTCAAATTCGACAGTTACTCTGCCCAGCAGGTACCAGGACAGGGACAACTTGGGAGCACAGTCATCAGTACATACACTCCCCACAGAGTAAAAGATTCAAAGCATTGATGTCAGCTTTTCCGAAACAGGAAGTAATCTCCCCGACCAGGGTCTTTCAGAAACCTGACAGCTATATCCCCCAGCTGAATGTCATAATCGCGAGCAGGTCATCATATTTTTTTCTCCCCAAGCAGAGTTCATTTCTCTGGACACAAAAGCTCAATCCACGACAGATCCCATTACTTCAGCTACAAAAATTCACCTTCCAAGTTGTTCCCAACAGAGTTATTCTCAAATAGAGTCTCTCCCTAGAAGAAGTACAGTCATTTCCATTCACCATCCCTGGCGGAAGTAGAAGAGCCATAATTATCTACAACAGTCAGGAATACCATACCCTCCAACAGCAGTCAGGGATTTACTTTCCCAGGTCGGACATGTCCCAACAGCATTTCATGTACATACATCATGTCATGCACATACATATTGCATACATCATAATCTTATTTCTTTTGAGGACATCATCACACAGTGCATTTCATGCATCGCATATAATTAATTATGTATCTTTTCAGGAAAGATGGTTATCATTAACAATTCCAACAGTTCAAGATTAAATCTATATCTGCAGACAACTAATGGAAAATTAATATCTGAAGATCAAACAGGTCAACTGATCTCTATAACCAAAAACGAAGTGACCCTACTATCCAGGTTCCTTCCCATAAGACCTACTATTCAGGCTTTCATCTCGAAGTAACCCTACTATTCAGGCTTTCATTTCGAAGTAACCCTTCGACCCAGGTTCCTTCTCATAGCCCTACTATCCAGTCTTTCATTTTGAAGTAACCCTACAACCCAGGTTCCTTCTCATAGCCCTACTATCCAAGCTTTCATCTCGAAGTAACCCTACTATCCAGGTTCCTTCCCATAAGCCCTATTATCCAGGCTTTCATCTCAAAGTAACCCTATTATCCAGGTTCCTTCCCATAAGCCCTACTATCCAGGCTTTCATCTCGAAGTAACCCTACTATCCAGGTTCCTTCCCATAATCCCTACTATCCAGGATTTCATCTCAAAGTAACCCTACTATCCAGGTTCCTTCCCATAAGCCCTACTATCTAGGATGTCATCTCGAAGTAACCCTACTATTCAGGTTCCTTCCCATAAGCCCTATTATCCAAGCTTTCATCTCGAAGTAACCCTACTATCCAGGTTCCTTCCCATAAGCCCTACTATCCAGGCTTTCATCTTGAAGTAACCCTACTATATAGGTTCCTTCCCCTAAGCCCTACTATCTAGGCTTTCATCTCGAAGTAACCCTACTATCCAGGTTCCTTCCCATAAGCCCTACTATCCAGGCTTTTATTTTGAAGTAACCCTACGACCCAGGTTCCTTCTCGTAACCCTACTATCCAGGCTTTCATTTCGAAGTAACCCTATGACCCAGGTTCCTTATAATAGCTCTATTATCCAAGCTTTCATTTCGAAGTAACCCTACTATCCAGGTTCCCTCTCTCTTATCTCCAGGCAATAGTTTACAACATTGTAAGACCTAGACCCGACCAGACACGAACGGTTTCACATTTCCCCAGTAAGTCGTTGTGAATCCTGGACCCTGACCAGATAGGAAGTTTACTTCCACCTCCTAAATCAGGAGTTAATTCCCCAGTAGAGTAATGGACAGCTGAAGCTCCTATACTCTATTTCCCAGGACATAAATCTACATTCCCCGATGAAGTTCTCCTCAACAGGAGGTACAAAGTTTCTCGCAAAGGAATCTCTTATGTGATCGATATATTTTTTGGATGGAATATTTAAGCCCATCTCCAAAAACTCTCCGTTATCTTCTCCAAATGGCATCTGTAATCCATTCCCGATACTCCCTATACAAATTAAGTATCTTTCAGATGAGGCAAATTTTTGGGCACTCTAGTGTTCACTCATCTTCCACCTTCAGATCACGAAAGGCAGACTAGCCAATCTACATCCTCTGGTTTAAGAAGATTGAACATGGGCAGTTGTTGTACCCCAAAATTTACCCTCTCATTTCACTCAAAGACATGCCTCTAGAGGTCCTTAATTTGCCCAAGGATGCCTAAGGATTGACCAGACAAATCCTCCTCTTAAAACTATGAGCCTCAAACTAGGGTTTCACTCCTCATCAAGATGTTTGAGTTCCAAGGGTTCTAAATGATTTCCACTTCCATAATATTCTCTCAAGATCATCCATGCCAAGTTTCATGCCTTGCACTACAAGTTTGCTCGGTCAATTGCTCAGATGCCTGAAAATCAACTATGTTTGGTCAAAAGTCAATTGTGGCCCACATACAGTCAAACTTCAAGATTTTTGGTCAACATCAACATTTTGAAGTGATATCCATCATTTTATCAAGGTTTGATCATGATTCCTCAAGGAATGCTCCTAATTCTTCAAAATTCTAAAGTTGCTAAATTAGGGTTTCTTAGGAAAAGTCAACCAAACTTTGACCAAGCATAACTTTTTCATACTTTATCATAAATTTCCCATCCAAGGCTCATTTTTAAGAGAATCTAATCCCCTGCAACTCATCTTCATCCCTCTAGTTGAAAAAATGCACTCATGAAAAGATATAAGTTCAAACATTATAGGTCATTTCAAAAAGTCAACAAAAACACCTTTTGGGTCAAAGATTCTTACATGAACATGGAAGACCCAATTGAGATTAGACTAAAAAGGTTGTTTAGAGGACATCCTAAGATTTATAAAAAGTCCAAGAACACCCTCTTAGGATCAAAATTGAAGGAGATATACAATGTCAAAGTTGGCCATTTTTAGAAATTTGCCTAAAGTCAATAATGCTCAAAATTACATTTTTTGTCAAATGGGCCTAACTTTTTATGCTTGCATTGTGCTTCTAACATGACCCACGACCCTTGAGATCACTCATATTTTTCCATTATTTTTATTATTTATACATTAAAAGTCAAAATTAAATAAATAAATAATGAAAAATATGTAAGATATGATTGTGAATCTTTTTCTCATCAAATAAACATCAAAATGTGCTGGAAAATCAGAGGGGAATCGTGGAAAGAGAGCAAGTTTGGATTTGTTCCAAAAATGAGAAAAATCAAATAATTGAAAGAAATTATTTTTCTCATTCAAAGCATGGATTTCCTTCTTCTTTTGTTGACCTAATACATATACACAATATGGCTAGACCTAGTAGGCACGTAGCTGATGCCAAATAACTGATCTCAAGCTTCCAAAATTCAAGAAAAAAACTCAAACTCGGATTCTACATTGCAGCCTTCCTCAAGGGGATTTGAGGATTGCAATCCACTCATGGGCACCTTCTGAAGCTAACAGTACCATTTCACGCCTCAAAACTCCAAGAATCATCGCATAACATCATCACAATTTTCCATTTTTTTCAAATTCGTATGCATGCATTCTTGCATTGTTAATCTATTTTGATTGCATATTTGTGTTCATATGGATGCCTAGAAGCTTTTTGCATACTTAATTTTTAGTTTTGATGCATCAATGCCAAATTGCCATTGTTAGGGTTTTAACCTCCGTTTTAGGGCTTTGAGATGCAGGGAAATTGGACTAAAAGAATGATACCATCATACTCGTGAGATCAAAACGAGTTGATATGTATGCTTAGAATTGATTTATCATGCCCGACTTTGATTTTTGAGGTTTGCAGGATTATAGTTACAGTGGGCGTCCATAGATAAAAGGGTTGATATCTAAAGCCACGGTCCAGGGAAGAAGACAATGGTGTGGCAGCCAACCACTGGCCAATTTGAATTTATGCACGTTTTTAGCCATAAGGCGTGCGTTGTTATTATAATATTGGTTGTTTATTATATTACCAGATACACAATACAACGCAGATGGCAAGGAGTGTGGGCATGTGAAGCAAGGGACCTGGTTCGATCCTAGGTCCAAACATTTTCTCATTTCCTGAATGATTCTTTCCATATCTAGTATGCCTCACAGTCAAGCGTCCATCATGCGTTCCCATCAACAGTCCGTCAGATCTCCTCAAGCTTGGATCAAACGTCCCAGATTTCATGACCACGCTGGAGATTCAAAAGGTTAGCATCACAGGATCCTTTGCAGCTTTTTGGGCCACCAACCTTGGGCCCATCAAGTTCAAAATCACACCCCCCTGATTGATAGCAACATCAGTCCCCGTTTTAGTTCTTTCTCTTTTTTTAATTTATTTATTATTCTATTTCATTTATTTATTTTATTTATTTCAAAATTTTATTATCAAATCAAAATCATGAAAAAATAAAATCACAAAAGTGTAGAATTAGATTTTTTTTATATATTAAATTTTATTGAAAATAAATTAGATTAATTAGATTCACTTGATTGCTTTTTTTTAATTAATTAAAATTAATTAGATAAATTAGGTTTTAATTTGTAATTAAATTATTTTCTCAATAAAAAACACAAAAATATTTTTTTATTAATCAGGTTTTTTAGGCTTCTAATTTATCCTCGTATTTAAGTCATCGCGCGCGCCTTTACTTTCTTTTAATTCAAATTATTGTAACCGTTTCAAGTTTGTAATAGCTAGTTAGGTTTATTATTTCGCATTTACTATTTCCCCCGGTTTTTGATTATGTAATCCCTCTCCCCAAGGCCTTGTAATAGTTAGGGTTTTAATTTCTCGCACCTTACTTTCTGCAACTATTAACTACTAGATGTATGGACGATAGGCTTGCATGTGAAAGATAAATGATTAATACAATAGAAAACCCTAATTGTGCAAAGATAATTAACTAGAAAAAACACACTTGCACATGTTCACTCCTAGGGTTTTCCCCACTTGGTTGCCTCGGAAATAATGGTCGTGTCCCTCGAATGTAGGGATACCTTAGCAATGAACCGCGATTCAAACTCGTCATAAAGATCATAGTCCCTATTGGTCCCTCGAGTTTCCTACGAATTGATCTTATGACAGTAGTCCCTTCGAAATGCTAAGGTATCTTTAATTGTAGCCTTCAGTGACCATTTCGTCCCTTCGAACGTCCTTTATAAATCCAACGATGGAGCTATCTACTCCTTAATAGTAGGATAGCGCTGTCTAAAGTAAACGAAAACGAACAAACTTTTTTTTAGTAGGTGGAAATCTTAAGCACTTGCTCAAAATAAAAACTTTTTCACACAAACACTTTTCAAAACAACTTCGTCACACTCTTGAGGACCGATACAAGGGTTATCACGAAGTAAACAAAACTTTTCAAAACAAGCACACACAAGCAATTTTAAATGAGCAAGTACCTAAGAGCCCGTGGAAAACCACGGATAGAATGGGTGCTAACACCTTCCCTTTCTATAATCTACCCCCCGTACTCATAAACATTCTCAAAAAAAGGTTTTTTATATTCTTTTTCCTTTTCCTTTATTGGATGAAATAAAAGTCGGTGGCGACTCTTGCTTACCGCGACATTTACGAACAAAAAACACAAACCAGTATTAACAGTCGGTTCTGCCACCGTATCACATGAGCTAACTTGGAAAGCAGTTTCAAAAGCAGATTGGTTCAGATGTTGCATGATTATGTGGAAGTGTTTGCTTTGTCGTATGAAGATATGTCAGGGTTGGATACCGATATTGTACTTCATCGTCTGCCGACAAAGGAAGATTGTCCTCCTTCCAAACAAAAGGTTCGTTGCATGAGGCCTGACATGTCTGAAAAGATAAACTCTGAAGTGATGAAACAATTTGATGCCGGATTCCTAGCTGTGACATCTTACCCCCAATGGGTTACTAATGTGGTTCTAGTGCCAAACTGATCGGATTACACTGAGGTATCTAATGATTCGGATTGCAAGTGCACAGTCTTATCATGTAGTTTTAAAAGATATCGAACCATAGAGACTGATGAATCGAACTACCGTCTTTTATTGTTACTTTGCAAATCTAAAGCTAATGAACGTTTGATTGGGTTGTAGGGAAACTAATCACTAAATTAAGTTTAATTTTAATTATCAGTAAGCGGAACTACCAGTATTTAATGGTCGGACCTCGGGAACTAGCAACCGGTTAGGTGTCTTTGTATTTTCAAAACAACTTTCAGTAAAATCTATTTAGTTTAAAAGCCCTCATCTTACACTGCCATTTTATCGATCTAGGCTATGCAGTTAAGTCCTAACGTACGCTTCCGCCATCCCGCAGGAGTTAAAAACACCTTTTGAAAACGAAATAAAATCTTAATTAACTTTAAAGTGCTTCCGCTGTATTTTAAGCCAATACCTAATTACTACTGTTCAGTTGAAAGATCTCAAACTTCCGCTTTGTTGACCCTAACCTCTATCCGTTCTTTACTTTCGTAACAAAACAATTTATCGATTAAAAATAGTAACTTAGACCAGAAAAGGTTATGTAGTAAAAATTACCCCAACTGAGTCACTCGATCCCTTGGTTATGTGACCTTACATACCGATATACTAATTCTAGCCTAGCATAATATCAGACCAAATCACAGAACAATTCCAAAGACAAAAAAAAACATGATTATATTAATTAAAAGCAATAACAATTCATAAAAATAAACCTGAGGATAATAATTCTGGATACGGGTACAATTACTTCTAACTCTTGACTAGAAGCACTCCTCCACAAACTGTAGGCTTTACTTTAATCAGGAATAGAGACAATCGTACAGAAAAATAAATGCTAGAGGAAATATAAAATTGTAGGAAAAAGAATAATGCTCAATGAAAAATTGCTTTAGGAAAATGAATTCTCAAAATATATCAAAAGTCCGACCCTTGTTCGTTGTGTCCAGGGTCCTAATTATAGCCCTCTGTGCGATACGTTGGTTTTCGAAAATGTAGGAACACTTTGTGTTCCTTTGAGAAATAATAGGACCACTGAGTTGGTTATGTTCTTCATGCATTGACTGAGTGGATCGGAGAAATAGGATGGCCATTGGATTTGTGTTTGAATTGGTTTTCTTCTGTTGGATTTGGCAGTACGTGGTCAAAGAAGGAAAAGGTGGGCTTGTGACATTCGTCAAGTCCAAGTGACGATAGTCACTTGGTCCATTATGCTCGTGACGACTGGCAGCGTGCCTTGACGATCGTCAAGGTCCTTGCTAGTGGGCCACATGCTCACACTCCTTATAATGGGCTTATGCTTTCTTCTTCTATTCTTCTTTGGCCCTTTTGTTATCTTTGCACCCTTTTTCTTCATTTCTTCCAAAGTCTTTAACTTAACATTTATCTGCAAAATAGATGAATACCCGCGTAATACCTATAAAATAATACAATTTAAAATAAAATAAGGGAAATAATTTATATAAACCAAGCTAAAAATATCATATATTTGTGTGTTTTCAAACTCCCCCATACTTGAACTTTGCTTGTCCTCAAGCAAATGCTCAATACGATGTTTTTCTAAACATGGTCAGATGCACATACATGACTCGAATCAACTCATATATGGTTGCGTTGTGTTTTTTGTCAGAAAATTGAAAGCTTGATTCATGCTCCATTACTACGGTAATGACATGAGATAATCCCATTTTACATAAACTAGTTACAGATGCTATCATATCCTACCTCGAGTACTTGTCTTGTTTCGTCCCTTTCATTCTAGAGCAATCACATTAAGCCCTTTATCTTTGCACGCACATAGCAGAACAGCCGTTTAGTGGTTATGGTCCCTTTTTTAGCGCTTAGGTCTCTGGCACAGTAATGTGGAAACCCTTTTATATCCAATTGCAAGATGCGGGGGATCAGACCGTAATCCGCCCTACAAAGTTCAGTACCACACGCTCCTGAACCATCTAACAAATGATTATTAATGTTACTTTGTAAGGCTTACATCATTTGGATTAAACGATCGGGTAAGGATCGCCCAATTTAATTGGTGTATTACCTATCTTCTTAAAGCTTGTAACATTTTTCTGAAATAATAAATTAGATCATCCACTTATATTCATCGACTTCCTGCATAGTTTGTGTTTAAGACGGTGCTGACTACTAATATAAACTACTCAGGGTTACTACAAAAACTAAAACTCAAGATTTTGGAATAACATGTACTTGAACTAGTCTATCATACTCTGGGGTTGTAGAATGTCTAGACGGTAGTAATTTCGCTTAATCTTTCCACAATTCCTAACTATTAAAGATCTTGCAGCCTATGTACTTGTCAAGTGAGTCAAGTTATGCATAAAATTTTTGATAGGGCTCAAAAAGATAGGGGAATCGAAAAAACAGCACAAATGCTTCAACTTGATAACAAATTTTTTTATTGAATTTGAAATGATAGAAGGGAAATTACAAAGAAAATAAAAATTACTAGGAAAGGGAAATACTTCCTCCCCCATACTTGGATCATACATTATCCTCAATGTATTGACAGAGGGTGAAAAAGGGAATTGGAAACTAGAAAATTATTCTTCCTCCTCTTGCCTTCGAAATATGTCACATGTTCTTGCTCTTCTACGTGCTTGCTCACTGCTTCTGGAAGATCGACTCCATTACCACGAGAAATAACGTTATGCAAGTCTTTGACACGAAGTGTTAAAGCTCGCATATCTTCCGTCATTCCTGCGGTGAATTCCAGCATACTTTGATCATGCCTGTGAGCATAGTCGCTTTGGTCTCTCTGCATTTGTTGAATGAGATTAAACATATCAATTTGGTGTGTCTCGAGGCTTTGGTAGCGTTGAGTGGACAGCTGGTTCTGCTGCATTATTACGGCATAAATTGCATCAATGGTGGCAGGATTGTTGGCGTGCTGTGGTTGGGGCTCTTGCTTCTCTAATTCTTCTTCAATTTCATCAACAACAACGTTGTTGGCCTCACCTTGATTTCCTTGCTCATTTACTCCAAGTTCTGCTGCATTCAGGTTGTAAAGCCAATTATCAGGATTGCCCAAATTTGTATGATTGTGATATGGCAAGATGATGCTACGAACTTTTGCATTCTTCACCATGAGATAGTAACCTCCAGCTTCTCTTACCTTGACCAGGCAGCCAGCTCTACAGTTATCAATGTCCATATAAACTGCTGGTAGTGGAGGTAGAAGTTGAATCCTTTCCCCCCCAGTACAGGTGAACTGCGATGGTGGTGATAATGCCTCAAATACAAAAAGGCGCAATCCCATCTCTCATGACAAGGTTTTGAATATAGGCCATCATCAATGTAACGGGATTAAGATGGAGATCTTGTGAAAAGGCACAGTGAAGAGCATATAACTCCTTAGTGTTGACTATGTTGTTGTTTGCCCTTCCAAACACCGTGTTGGCCATAATGCAGTGTAAGAAGTGAATATTTGGGCTGTGAATGTGAGAGGTGTAGCGTGCTTCAGGAATAACATTGGGTTCACCGGTTATTCTTTCCCATAGTGCGTATGCACTTCCATTCCAATCTATCTTCGGGGGGATACGATATTGAACATCATTTCCACGGGGAAAACGAAACATTTCGCTCAAATTTTCATGGCTAAGCGTGTATTCTTGGTTGAACATCCAAAATTGAGCGACTCTTGTTAGGCGTCCATCAACATCGTCGCGAGTGTGGTAGGTGTAGGAACTCAAGAATTCCAACGTTGGAGCCTCGTAGGTTGGTGTGTTCAATATGCTTATAAAGCTCAGGCCGACTTTGTCGAGCAAGCCTTGCATATTGTTT
Organism: Vicia faba; assembly: GCA_948472305.1. NCBI lineage: Eukaryota > Viridiplantae > Streptophyta > Magnoliopsida > Fabales > Fabaceae > Vicia > Vicia faba. Next base: position 103,212,581 of record OX451736.1, read on the forward strand.
CGTAACCCCAATTCTTGAAAGAAGTTGTTGTCGACAAATCTTGTGGATGTCAAACCTCGACGATAGAATTTTATGTACCGTTCTCTTTGAAGTTCTCCTATTTCTCCTTGTCGAAACACAAGATGGCGCATGTCGGGTTCTTCTTGGTTTGGTGGGTTTCTTCCGCGGGGTGGATTCCTTCGGGCGGCCATGATTTTGATTTTGACAAAGAAGAAAATGTAATGGTAATGAAGAAATGGAAGGAAGGTGGGTGGTAGTGGTGAAAACTAAGGAATGGAAAAAGGGTTTAAATAGATGGATTTTATGAGTGGGAAATGAATGAGGTTTAAGATAAATTTTGAATATGGGAGGTTATAGAAGTTATGGATGAATGGAGTAATGGGGGGGGGGGGGGGGGGGTTAAGTCAAATTTTCGTTTAATGGTTCAAACGGTCACGGGAAGGAATCGTGGGAGACATGCACTGATGGTTATCACGCGTTTCCTGACGTTCGCCAGGGTCAAAGGGACAGGCTTCTGACACTCGTCACATGCTTCCTGACGTTCGTCAAGGTCAAATGGCACGTGCTGGATTGTCTGACCGCGTGCAATGTTAAAGCAAATTTTTTATTTTTTATTTATTTATTCATATAGTTTAAATGATGTTACATGGGATATATATTTATATGAATAGTTAGTGGCACATAATCTGTATGGTATATGATAGGAGTCATTATTGATACAAAAAAATATAGATAATACGTCTATTCAATAATACTTAGTGCATACAATTGAGTGTTAGTATTGTAATCAATATTTTGTGGAATTAGTGTAAGCGTATCAATATGATGCTTCGAGTAGAATCGGAGGAATGATAATCGAATAGAAAAATAAATTTTTTTTAACTAAAGATAGAAATTAACCAAAAACGAAAAATAGGAATATGAAATGCAAAATGAAATAAATAAATACTATTGAATAAATATCCAGAAAAAATTTAGAACCGATTGTAACAAAATATTCGAAAAATTTGAGCATAAAAAATAATAATGTAACCCCCCCCGTACTGAGAACAAACATTGTCCTTACCGGGGAGGCACAGGAACAAAACTAGTGATCACGTGGGCCTCTTGGAGGTGGAGCAGTAGAGTGCAAATGCTGATAGATATGGTCGAACTGCTCAGTGAGGAAATCCATGAAATAAAAGAAGTCACGGCGAAGTGTGCCGATGTTGTCTCTAACAGCGATGAGCTCTCTTCGAAGCGTAGTAACATCAGAATGCAGTGTCTCGATAGTATGTTCATGATCTACCATAGGAACGTCAACAACTTCGGTAACATGGGGGAGGTGTAGGGTCATCTAGTGGAGTATACTCATGGTAACCGGGAGTGTGGAAGGGTCGCTCTCCTCTCTCTCAGGGTCATGCTCATCTGTCTTCTCGAGGTTGTACATGAAGTTTTTCTTGTTATGGACGCTCGTGTTCTCTAGGCTAGGCAAGGTGAAGTAGTAGACAGGATCATTTCACACTAGAAGCTGAAAGTGAGGTGGGTCTAGGTTACCTATGAGAGTAATGTTAAAACAAAATGGTATGTCCATGGTATAGTATCTGCCATATGGCGTAAGGCGTGATAATGATGATCTCAGGGATAATTCCTCGGCTATCATGGTGACTAGCCCGCCGACACAGAAAGGTCCATATGTACAATGGGCTATGGAAAACATATTGGCGATCATAAATGATGCACCAACTACGGGTCTAGACTGGAAAGCACAGTATATAATAAATAACTCATCCCTAGAAACTGAGTGTCGGTTTAAAGGTTTTCCGAACAGGGTAAAAGCTAAGATGTGGTGGAAATACCTAATTGCTGGGTTATGGATATCAGTCACATCCAGGCAGTTAGGGTATTGGCCAGCTATATCCCTACAAAAATGGTTTAGCTCGAAATCAAGGTAGTCGTCTTCCTGGATCTCCATGTAAGCATCTATGGAACTGGGAAATCCTAGCAGCTCAGCAAGACAACGAATGGTGAAATGGTGGGTAAAGCCGAATAGTCTGAAGGACATCTGTCCTCTACTACGCCCTAATCCTTGGGTAGGTTTATAATGGAGTGAGCTCAGGAACTCTAGGGTAAGGTTTCGATAGGTGGGGTACTTATGGGCAAGGAATCCTTCCCAACCCATCTGGTTGAACAAAAAATAAACACTCTCCCTAATACCTGGAACTGTTAACGTGGGATCATGCACATAAGTCGTCAAATTCATATGGCGCTGAGCTAGTATCTCATAACGCCTCTGTTGGGCCCCAGTAGCGAAGGTAATAGTATCCATAAGTTAGTCTAGCTAGTTAGTACCTGTGAGTCGGTACTAAAATTAGTAAATAAAGAAAAGAAAACAAATAAAATATGCAATGATAATAATCTAGGAATCGTAATAATAATCAGAATAAAAAAAAGAAATTAAATAATAAATGAAAAACTTGTGGGTTGCCTCCCACACAACGCTTGTTTAATGTCGTTAGCTCGACATTATTTCAGACGTGAATTAGTCTCCTATTTCGGGAGGTAGCTCTATAAGCATTAAACTCGCAGCGTAGTCTTTGTTTTCAATGTTGTGATAATGTTTTAAACGTTGGCCATTTACTATGAATGGGTTTGTGGACTTTCCTTTGATCTCGATGGCGCCACTTGGAAAGACTTTGGTCACTTCGAAGTGTCCATACCATCTTGAACGGAGTTTCCCGGGAAAGAGTTTTAAACAGGAGTTGAATAATAGAACTACATCTCCTTCATTAAACTCCTTCCTTGAGATTCATTTGTCTTGCCACTTCTTCGTCCTTTCTTTGTAGATCCTCACATTCCCATATACGTCTAACCTTAGCTCTTCCAATTCATTTATGTCGAGGATCCTTTTCTCACGTACTGCGGTGTAGCTTAGGTTTAGGGTTTTAATTGCCCAATAAGCTTTGTGTTCTATTTCCACTGGCAGGTGACATGACTTACCATAGACGAGTTTAAAGGGTGTTGTTCTGATTGGCGTCTTGAATGCTGTCCTATAAGCCCATAGTGCTTCAGGTAACTTGGCCGACCAGTCCTTCCTTGACGTGGCGACAATTTTTTCTAATATTTTATTTCACAATTTGAGACTTCCACCTGCCCGCTTGTTTGGGGGGTGGTATGGTGTTGCTACGCGGTGTTTCACCCCATATTTGGTTAGGAGTTTATCGAAGATTTTGGATATGAAGTGTGAGCCACCGTCGCTTATGACTTGTTTGGGTACACCAAATCTTGGGAAGATAATATTCTTGAAGAGTTTAATCACGACTCGAGTATCGTTTGTTGGAGAAGTTATTGCTTCGATCCATTTGAAACGTAATCTACAACCACGGGTATGTATTTGTTTCCGAACGATGACGAAAATGGTCCCATGAAGTCTATTCCCCACACATCAAACACTTCGACTTGTAGAATGCCAGTCTGAGGCATCTCATCGCGTCTAGATATGTTTCCAGTGTGTTGGCATCGATCGCAGTTAAGAATGGCTATGTGCACATCTTTCCATAGATTTGGCCAATAGAAACCAGAATGCAGAATTTTAGCGCATGTCTTAGATATGCTCGCATGGCTTCCTTAAGGGGCGTCATGACAATGAGAAATAATGTTTTCAATTTCGCTCTCTGGGACGCATCTTTGGAAAATACCGTCGACACTTCTCTTGAACAGTAAAGGTTCATCCCAAAAGTAATGTATCAGATCGTGAAAGAATTTTTTCTTTTGTTGATAGGTCAGATCAGGGGGTAGGATTTTAGCAGCTAAGTAATTTGCTATATCTGCATACCATGGTAAGGTCTGATTAGTTCGGACAGTGTTCACAATTTCGTTCATATCATTATCTATCGCGTCTTGGCTTTCTTGTAAATCACGACTAACTGCATGTGTATAAAGTTCTAAAAGTAATTGGTTTGGATTTAATTCAGGGTTTTCTATGTTGGCACCTCCTAAGTCCATCTGAGCTAACAAACGTTCATACGGGAAGTCATCGTTAATGGGCACCTCTTCTGGTTTCAGCCTCTCCATTCGAGATAAATGGTCGGCTACTATGTTCTCGGTATCTTTCTTGTCTTTAATCTCTAAATAGAACTCTTGTAGAAGTATAATCCATCTCAATAGTCTTGGTTTTGAATCTTGCTTGGTTGGCAGGTATCTAATAGCTGTATGGTCTGTATAAATGATTATTTTCGAGCCCACGAGGTAGGAGCGAAATTTGTCCAGCGCAAAGACTACAGCTAAAAGTTCCTTTTCTGTGGTCGCGTAATTCATCTGTGCAGGGTCCAGGGTTCTACTTGCATAGTATATCGCATGAAGCTTCTTATCTCTTCTTTGTCCCTGGACTGCACCTACGGCGTAATCACTTGCGTCGCACATGATTTCAAATGGTAGTCTCCAATCGGGTGGTTGCATGATTGGTGCGGATATAAGAGCTGTTTTTAATTGGTAAATTCCCTTAGGCATTTGTCAAAAAAATCGAATTCAATGTCTTTCATAAGGAGGGTAGTTAGAGGTTTGGAAATTTGCGAAAAATCTTTTATGAATCGTCGGTAGAAACCGCCGTGTCCTAAGAAACTGCATATTTCTCTTACTGTTTTAGGGGGTTGTAAGTTTTCTATGACTTTGATCTTTGCTTTATCGACTTCAATTCCCCTCTCAGACACGAAGTGTCCTAGCATAATTCCTTGTTTGACCATAAAGTGGCATTTTCCCAATTCAGAACGAGGTTCACTTTTACGCATCTCTCCAAAACTTAATCTAAATTTATTAGACAATCTTCAAAACTCTCTCCACATACAGATAAGTCGTCCATAAAGACCTCCATGTTATTGTCTATGAAATCAGCAAAAATTGCCATCGTGCATCACTGAAATATGGCGGAAGCGTTACATAATCCAAACGGAATTCGTCTATAGGCGAAAATTCCATAAGGACATGTGAATGTTGTTTTCTCTTGGTCATCGGGGTGAATAGGAATTTGGAAAAGTCCCGAGTAACCGTCTAAGTAACAATAATGAGAGTGCTTAGCCAATCGCTCAAGCATTTGATCGATGAATGGTAGAGGAAAATGGTCTTTACGAGCGGCTTTGTTCAGCTTCCTATAGTCAATGCACATTCTAGCTTCGCTTACGGTTCATTTCGCTACAGCTTTGCCTGCTTTGTTTGTCGTGACTGTTATACCTCCTTTCTTTGGTACACAGTGTACTGGGCTTACCCATTGACTATCAGAGATTGGGTATATGATTCTTGCGTTCAGAAGTTTTTTTACTTCGTCTTTAACTACGGTACTCCATATTAGGTTAATTCTTTGTTGATGTTCTCTAGAAGATTTGCAGTCGTTTTCCAACATAATAAGATGCATACAAATGGAATGGCTTATTCCTTTGAGATCCGTAATGTTATATCCCAAGGCAGATGGGTATTTTCTTAAGACTTGTAATTATTTTTCTGTTTCTTGTTGTCCTAAGTCTGCATTGACAATTACAGGTCGTTTAAGCTCGGTGTCGAGGAATTCATATCTAAGGGTCTTAGGTAATGGCTTAAGATCCAAGGCTGGTTTTCTCACAAGGCATGTGGTCAGGTGTCAGAGCTAAGCATTCGCTTAGATTGTCGTCTCGGTATTCAGGACACCATTCTTTATCTTCGAATATAAGAGGTGTGGGAATCTTCATGGTTCCAGAACAAGGTATCGGTTCCCATTCAATTTCCCTCACACATTCGTCCATGATGTCTACCAGATAACATGTGTCATCTATGGCAGGCACTTGTAGGAATTGTGTCAGAATAAATTTGACTTTCTCTTCACCTACTTCAAAAGTTAGTTTGCCCTTTTTTACATCTATGATGGCTCCAGCGGTAGCTAAGAATGGTCTTCCTAAAATGATAGGTGTACTTTCTTCTTCTCTAATGTCCATGATTATGAAATCGGTAGGGATGTAGAACTGACCTATTTGTACGGGAACGTTTTCTAAGATTCCTACTGGGTATTTAACAGAGCGGTCTGCCAATTGAACGAATATCTTTGTTGGTCTTAGTTCTCCCATTTCAAGTCTGTTGCATATGGACAAAGGCATAACGCTAATACTAGCTCCTAAATCATACAGGGCTTTGTCTATGAGAAACTTTCCTATATGACAGGGTATAGAGAAGCTTCCAGGATCTTTCAGCTTAGGAGGCATCTTGTTTTGGATAATTGTGTTACACTCCACAGTAAGTGTGACTGTTTCGTTATCTTCTAGCTTTTCCTTGTTAGATAATATTTCCTTGAGGAATTTGGCATAGGAGGGCATTTGAGTTATGGCTTCTGTGAAAGGAATTGTTATATTAAGTTGTTTCAGAAGTTCAATGAATTTTTTAAATTTCCCTACGTTCTTAGGTTTAGCTAGTCTTCCAGGAAATGGGATTTTGGGTTTATAAGGTGGTGGAGGAACATAAGGTTTTTCTTTTTCTTCGGCCTCTCCTCCTTTATCTTCTTTATCCTCCTCTGGTTTCTCGGGTTGATTCTCCTTCTCAGCTGGTTTTTCAGATCTTTGGTACATACCTGGATTTGAAAGTCTTGGGTCAGTCGGTATGTCTAACTCAGTTCCACTTCTTAATATGATGGCATGATGATGCCCTTTCGGGTTAGGTTGTGGTTGACCAGGAAATGTATCAGTCGGTGCAGCTGTAGGTGCTTATTATTGAGCCACTTGAGAGATTTGGGTTTCTAACATTTTATTGTGGGTGGCCAAAGCATCTATTTTGTTCCCTAATTGCTTTATCTACTCGTTAGTGTGTATGTTTTGATTTTGGACGTCTTTGTTTGTTTGCGCTTGGGTTGTTAGAACAATGTTTGAATCTAGTACCCTATATTTAAGTTTTGATGATAACAAAGTGAAAAGATATAGTAGTTAAATATTTCATGATTGAATTATATGCTGCCTAAAATTACTATGCTCTAATTTGCAGATATGCTGATTAAAATAAGCAAGATCACGTTCTCAGCATCAGAATATGTTTTCATGCACCAGCATCAGAAGTTGCTGAATCAGAACGTCAAGATCAGATGATCAAACGCTTGCACATGCTGAAGCTTGATGAACAGAACTGCGCGTAAAACACTCTGATACAGAATCAAATAGTTCATCAGCAGCGAAGCAGAATCAGAATGAGCCAAGCCAGATCGTGCATTGAAGAAGCAACGGTACTGTGCATTGAACGCTAATCAATTCCAACGGCCTCATTCCAGACAAGATCTGCTCAAAAAGGAAAGCTTGTTAATAGCATTGAATCAAGAATATTTGCATCAACGTTCATCTTCTCAAGTGCTATATAAACCAAGCTTCGAAGATTATCATGGCTAATGCTTCCAAACTCTCTACACGCACAAAGCTGAACATAATCTTCATCTACCAGTTTTGCTAAACCAACAAACTCTGATACTCCATTAGTGTTTAGCATTCTAAGTTTCTAAGCTTCATTTGTGTAAACATCACAGTTGTGATATAGTTTTTGTAGAAAACACTCACACACATTTGCTTATACCTTTGTAAGAAAGTGTTGCCTTGACAAACCGGATTGTGGTTTGAATCAAGAAGGTTTTAGCAGTTGCTAAAGCAGATTTGTATTCAGTTGAATATAGTGAATTAAGACCTCGTTGGAGAGAGGCAAAATCACCTTGACGGGTGGACTGGAGTAGTTTGAGATCAAACGAACCAGGATAAAAATACCTTGTCATTTGCTTTAAGATTCCAGTTTTACAATTCAACCCCCCCCCTTCTTGTGTTTTTCACCCCTTCAATTGGCATCAGAGCGCCTGGTTCTGAGCTAAAACACTTAACCGTGTCAGTACAAGATCCAGCATCAGAAAAACACAATGGCAGGAAACAACTCTCATTTCAGCAATGACAACAATGAGGATAGAGACAGATTCAGCGGCAAACCTCCAGTCTTTGATGGAGAAAACTTTGACTACTGGAAAGACAGAATTGAAAGCTTCTTTCTAGCACATGATGCTGATCTGTGGGATATCGTGACATATGGATACACGCACCCTGTGAATGCAACTGGTCAGAAGATTGAAAGAAAATCAATGACTGATCAACAAAAGCGTGATTTCAAGAATCACCATAAGGCCAGAACCATCCTCCTCAGTGCCATCTCATATACTGAGTATGAGAAGATCTCCAACAGAGACACAGCTAAGAACATCTTTGATTCTCTCAGAATGACGCATGAGGGCAACGTTCAAGTCAAAGAAACAAAAGCTCTGGCGCTCATTCAGAAGTATGAGGCGTTTAAAATGGAAGAATCTGAATCCATTGAAACTATGTTCTCTAGATTCCAGATTCTGGTAGCTGGTCTCAAAGTTCTGGACAAAGGATACTCTACTGCTGACCATGTCAAGAAAATAATCAGAAGTTTACCCAAGCAGTGGAGGCCTATGGTTACTGCTCTGAAGCTGGCGAAAGATCTCAACAAAATCACTCTGGAGGAACTTATAAGCTCCCTCAGAAGTCATGAGATAGAGCTGGAAGCTGACGAGCCTCAGAAGCAAGGTAAGCCTATAGCTTTAAAATCTAACAGAAAATCTGAATCTAAAGTTTTGCAGGCAGTTGAAGAAGCATCTGATGGATCCTCATCAGAAGAAGACGAGCTTTCCCTTCTCTCCAGAAGAGTAAATCAACTGTGGAAGCAAAGACAAAGGAAGTTCAGGAATCCCAGAAGATCTGATCAGAACGAGTCCTCTTCAAGATACAGAAGGACAGATTCTTCCTCTGGATACAGAAGATCTGAAGGCTCCTCTGGTAGCAAGAAGCCAAATACAAAAGACATCATCTGCTACGAGTGCAATGAGCAAGGACACTACAAGAGTGACTGTCCAAAGCTTCAGAGGGAAAAGCCCAAAAAGAAGTTTGGAAGAGAGAAGAAGAAAAGTCTCATGGCCACATGGGATGACTCTGACTCGTCTGAAGCTGACTCAGAATCAGATGATGAAAGGGCGAACATAGCGCTCATGGCTAGCATTCCAGATGACAGTGAAGCTTCTGACTCAGACTCAGGATCAGACACAGAAGAGGTATTTCCTAACTTCGCTGTTAATTTTACAAAGGCTGAACTTGCTGAAAGCCTCAATGAAATTCTGGAACGTTATCAGCAGATTAGAGCTAAATTCAGAGACCTGAAAAGGACTCTTGAATCTGACTCTAATAAGTCTGAGAGTCTCAAATTGGAAAACTCTGAGCTGAGAGATAAAATCTTAAAATTAGAAAACTCTTTACAAAACTCTCAGAAGGTACCAATTTCTGAAACTCCCAGCAACGCTGATGAGATCATCAAGGAGTATGATCATAGTTTCCAGAAGTTCCTTGCTAAAAGCATAGATAGAAGCAGAATGGCTTCAATGATCTATGGAGTTAGCGGAAACGGCAGGAAAGGAATAGGATACCAAGGTAAGGTTCCTACACCTAAGAATGTCATGGATTTAGTTATTAAACACACTCCTCTAAATTCACACTTTGTGTATGGTCACACACATGACATCAAATATACTAGTAGTAAGCACTCTGTGAAACCAAAATTCAACCAGAGTTTTGGTAAAACTAACAAATCAGGACCCAAGAAGATCTGGGTACCTAAGGACAAAATAATACATGTTGCAGATATCTTTAGCAGCAAGTCAGAAACACCAATCATGGTACCTGGACTCTGGCTGCTCACGACACATGACGGGAAGAAGGCATATGTTCCAAAGCCTGGAACTTAAGCCTGGAGGCCACGTTGGCTTTGGAGGCAATCAGAGGGGAAAGATAATTGGCTCTGGAACTATAGGTAACGGAAATCTTCCCTCTATTAATAATGTTCTGCTTGTTGATGGATTGATGCATAACCTGTTATCCATAAGTCAATTAAGTGATAACGGTTATGATATAATCTTTAATCAAAAATCATGTAAAGCTGTTAGTCAGAAAGATGGGACTATCCTATTTAATGGTAAGAGGAAAAACAACATTTACAAAATCAAACTTTCTGAACTAAAGAGTCAGAACGTAAAATGTCTTCTGTCTGTTAACAACGAGCAGTGGATCTGGCACAGAAGATTGGGGCATGTTAGTATGAGAAGAATATCTCAGATTAACAAACTCAATCTGGTCAGAGGACTTCCAAATTTGAAGTTCAATTCAGATGCTCTGTGTGAGGCATGTCAGAAAGGCAAATTTGCAAAACCCTCTTTTAAATCCAAAAATGTTGTTTCTACCTCTAAGCCATTAGAACTTCTGCACATTGACTTATTTGGACCAGTTAAGACTGCTTCTGTAAGTGGCAAGAAGTATGGGTTAGTAATCGTAGATGACTATAGCAGATGGACATGGGTAAAGTTCTTAAGACACAAGGACGAGTCACACTCTGTGTTTGTTACCTTCTGTAACCAAGTTCAGAATGAAAAAGATCTTAGAATCGTTAAAGTCAGAAGTGATCATGGTGGAGAATTTGAAAATAAAGATTTTGAGTCATTCTTTAATGACAAAGGCATTCTGCATGATTTCTCTTGTCCTAGAACTCCCCAACAAAATGGAGTTGTAGAACGAAAGAACAGAACATTGCAAGAAATGGCCAGAACCATGATCAACGAGACAAACGTTGCTAAGACTTTCTGGGCAGAGGCAATAAACACAGCGTGCTACATTCAGAATAGAATCTCAATAAGACCTATTCTGGAAAAGACTCCATATGAATTGTGGAAGAACAGAAAGCCCAACATTTCGTATTTTCATCCATTTGGATGTACTTGCTATATGTTAAATACTAAGAATTATTTGAACAAGTTTGATTCTAAGGCACAGAAGTGTATTATGTTAGGATACTCTGAACGCTCAAGAGGGTACAGAGTATACAATACAGAAACACAGATTGTGGAAGAATCAATCAGTGTTCGTTTTGATGACAAGCTTGACTCTGAAAAGTCAAAGCAGAGTGAAAATCTTGCAGGTATAGAAATTGAATTTGCAGGTTCTGAAGACAAGTCATCAGAAGCTCTCAACACAGACATTCCTTCAACGTCTGAAAGAAGCAATGCTAGAAATCCTACAACTGCTGCTGATCAACCTCAGAAGAGATTACCCAGAAGCAGTTTGGATCACCCAGAAGAGACTATCCTAGGAAGAAAGGAAGATCCAATCAGAACAAGAGGAAGCTTCAGAAACTCTGAAGAAACTCTGATGGGACTTGTGTCTCTGATTGAACCTTCTTCTATTGATGAAGCACTTCTGGACAATGACTGGATTCTGGCAATGCAAGAAGAGCTGAATCAATTCACCAGAAACGACGTATGGGATCTCGTTCCAAGACCAAAAGGATTCAACGTCATTGGAACAAGATGGGTGTTCAGAAACAAGCTCAATGAACAAGGTGAAGTCGTCAGAAACAAGGCACGACTGGTTGCACAAGGTTATAGTCAGCAAGAGGGGATAGACTATACAGAAACCTTTGCCCCAGTCGCCAGGTTAGAATCTATCAGACTCTTAATCTCATTTGCTGTTAATAGAGGCATCACTCTGTATCAGATGGATGTCAAAAGTGCATTCTTAAATGGTTATATAGAAGAAGAAGTTTATGTTCACCAACCCCCAGGTTTTGAAAATACAAAACATCCAGAACATGTTTTCAAACTGAAAAAGTCACTGTATGGTCTGAAACAAGCTCCCAGAGCTTGGTATGAAAGGCTAAGTAACTTTCTGCTTGAAAATGAATTCACCAGAGGGAAAGTGGACACTACTCTATTCTGTAAAACAGTTAAGAGTGACATTTTAGTCTGTCAAATTTATGTTGATGATATAATCTTTGGTTCTACTAATCCTTCTCTTGGAAGAAAATTTGCTAAGTGTATGCAGGCAGAATTTGAGATGAGCCTCATGGGGGAACTGAAATTCTTTCTAGGAATTCAGATTAATCAAACTCCAGAGGGAACTTACATTCATCAGAGCAAATACATCAGAGATCTTCTGAAGAAATTTGACCTCTCAGAATGTAAGCCATCAAAGATTCCAATGCATCCCACGTGCATTCTGGAAAGAGAAGAGGTAAGCAAAAGCGTAGAACAGAAAGTCTACAGAGGTATGATTGGTTCTCTCCTTTATCTGACTGCTTCAAGACCTGATATTTTATTCAGCGTATGTATTTGTGCTAGATTCCAATCAGATCCTAGAGAATCTCACTTAACAGCTGTTAAGCGAATTTTCAAGTATCTGAAAGGTACTACTAATCTGGGTTTGTTTTATAGAAAATCTAGTGATTACAGCTTAGTAGGCTACTGTGATGCTGATTTTGCTGGAGACAGAGTGGAACGCAAAAGTACTTCTGGAAGCTGCCAGTTTCTGGGAGAAAATCTGATCTCGTGGTCCAGCAAAAGGCAATCAACTATTGCTCTGTCAACAGCAGAAGCTGAGTACATAGCAGCAGCTGGATGCAGCACACAGATGCTTTGGATGAAAAGTCAGCTTGAAGACTTCCAGATTTTTGAGAGTAACATTCCTATTCTTTGTGATAATACTTCTGCTATTTGCTTAAGTAAGAATCCTATTTTACATTCTAGAGCTAAGCATATAGAAATAAAACATCATTTCATTAGGGACTATATTCAGAAAGGTATTTTAAACTTGAAATTTATAGATACAGACCATCAATGGGCTGATATCTTTACTAAACCCCTTTCAGAAGATAGGTTTAATTTCATTCTGAAACATCTCAGCATGAAAGTTTGCCCAGAATGAAAATGTTTTAATTCCATGTATTTAACTTCAGAATGTAATTATATCACTGTGAACTTCTGATCAATCTTCTTTCAGAAAGATAGAACATGCAGATTGTATCAGATGCAAGTCTAAAGATCTGAGAGTCTAATCTCAAAGACAGACGTGCTGATCACTACATCAAACAAGTGTCATCCAATCATCAGCAAATCCCTGAAGCAGAACGCGTGCACGCTTCTGAGAAAGGAAAGCGCTGATTGGGTGCATTGAGACACATGTCTGGTAACCGTTTTTAAGTATCTTTCTCAAATCCCCCAAAATCAGCAAGCATTTAATGCAAAAGTAATCACGCTTGTTAATGGCAATCATTATTTTTTTTCTCTCTCTTAAAAACGTTTAATTTTTCAAAATAATCTTTGAAAACTTTATTTAAGCACATTATTCTTCATTCTTACTCTTTACGCTTTCTCATAATCTCTTAAGTATTCTCTGCATATTTCTGAGTTATCTGCTTAAAACCTTTTTCTCTCAAATCACTCTAAAAATCTTTGTTGTGTGAGAACAATGGCATCCTCCAGCATTTCTGCAGGGAATCAGAAGAAAGAAACTTCTGAGCAATATCAGGTGCCTTCCAGAACTCTTCTTACACCGGTAAAGAATCTTGAGGTTCTTTCTGAATTAATCATCGATTTCGAAAGTTTGAAGGATAATGGATTTGACCTAACTAAGGAAGTTAGGGCTCAAAAGTGGGAGAGGTATTTCGATAGGTTGGTTGGACCAACTTTCCCAGAGCTTGTCAAGGAATTCTGGATTCACGCCAAGATTCATAAACATCTAGTCATCTCTTCTGTCATGGGAAAGAAGATAATAATTTCTGAAGACCTCATTGCTAGGTTAATTGGTCAAAGTGGTGGTGGAGTCCGTTGTGTGGACATGGCTGATAGATGCCCTGATATAGGTGTGGTAGCAAACTGCATTTTCACTCTTGGTTTTCCCAGCAGCAAAATTAAGGATCTGAAGGATCACTGCAGAGTGTGGGCCAAGATTGTTCTGGGCTGTTTCAATCACAGGAAGCCAACAAGCTCTCCTGATTATATAAACGTGTGTGATCGGTGGATCTGGAACTGACTGTTTAACGCTGGTTCGCGAAAATGTCGCGGAAGCAAGAGTCGCCACCGTCTTTTATTTTCTCCAAATGGAAAGGACAAAAGCACAGAAAAATTCCTTAAAGAGATTGTTCTCGGTTCGGGAGGTAGGTTATAGAAAGGGAAGGTGCTAGCACCCTTTCTATCCATGGTTATCCATGGGCTCTTAGATACTTGCTCAATGTGTTTTCAAATTGTTTGCTTGCTTTTCAATGTGGGTTTAAAAAAGTTTCTTTTGAAAAAATTTCAGTTCGACTCGTACGTCAGAGTGTTTGAAAAGTTTGTTTGAAAGCTTTTGAAAAGTGTCAGTGTGAAAAGTCTTTTGTTTGTTTTGAAGAGAGCAAGTATCCATGAGAACCTACCTACCCTAAGGAATTCGTCCGTGTAAATGTCCTTTAAAGTAGCGCCATCCCACCATTGAGAGGTAGGTAGCACCACCGTTGGAGGTGTTCGGGTCAATTCGAGGTTCGGGACATGGTGATCACCAGAGCAATGGGAAGACACCTTAGAAGCTACCCTCATGCCAGGTTCCCGGATCATGAGGACTTACTAAGACATCCTCTACTCGACGATCACCTTTCGAGGCAAGGCAACAGTGAGGCGTACCCTAGGGGTGGTGTGTGCGAATTGTGTGTCATGTTTCAGTTATTTGTCTTGTCATGTTTGTCGTGTTCTACGCTTGATTTTAATTTGTTCATTCATTCTTGCATGCATATTTAACAGTTATAAAATTGCGGGAAATAAAGCTAGACTATTACAAATGGCGCGGGTCCACATCGCCAAAATTAACCGGACCCGATTTAGCGGAAAATAAATAAAGCGAATAAATAAAAGTGCGAGAAATTTAAATTACATGGCTTAGGGACAATTACATAATTATAATTAAACGACATAAGATAAATGCGCAAATTAAATAATTGAAATGACGGGCGTTGGACCCTTTTGCAAAATATTAAAAGTCAATGAGAATTAAAAATTGAATGATTAAATGTTTTTTTGATATTTTGTGTTTTTTAGATTTAAAAGAAAAAGGAACAATTAATTAAAATTAAAACGCTAAACCCTAGTTCTAATGTTTTTTAAGTTTATTATGAAAGAATTAAAATATGACCTAAATTAAACCTAATTCATTTATGTACAATTTAATTATAAAAATAAATAATAGTAAATAATAATTATTATTGTGGAAAAAAAAGGGAAAAAATATTAAAAGGAATAAAACATAGCAATTAACCTAATTCTACATTTTTGATTTTTATTTAAAAAAAAGAATTAAAATTAAAACCTAATTACACTACATAATTTACATTCTAATTTATTCATGTAAATAATTAATATGTAAATATTTATTAATTTTTGGCCTTTTCTGATTTTTTAGTGTTTTTATATTTTGTAGGAAAAATAAATTAATTGAATTAAGACAATAAAATAAATAAAACAACAAAAATAAAAGTGAGAAGAAAAAAATATAAAATGCAAACCCTGGTGGGGTGTTGCCCCAAATAAGGAGGTGCTGATTTGAGAAGCCTGGCCCATTTATTTGTGAATTCGTTGACCTTTCCAATTAAGTGTAACGCATTTGACCAAGTGTAGCATGCTCCTCAGATTTAAGCCTTTGATCTGATTCCCTTGGACACCTGTGCGCCTGGATCTCGTGGACACACGATGTACATCCCTGCTGACGCTGCATGGGAAAGTGGTTTGAAAAATAATAATGAGATTTGCAAGACCTGGGACTTGAACCCAGGTCTTGAGAGTCACAAGCATAGCGTGTTACCAACTGAACCAAGCGCGTTTAGTTAACATATGATAATACGTAAATATGATAAATAAAACATAACGCTAATGGATCAAAAGCGCGCGAACTTTAAACGGACGTATCACTGATTGACACGCCATCTTCTTCCTCACCACCCCTGTAACATAAAACAAAAGAGCAACGGTTTTTGAAACGTTGCTTTAGAGGTGATTCCAGAAAATAGCGAATAGAACCCTGGGCATCATAAATTGTTCGCGAGTATGCATTCTTCTTCGTCTTGGTGCGCTGAACTCAACCATAATATTGAGATGGCCTAATTTTACTTGTATTGGGAAACCCCTTTTTTGAGTTCCTGAAACCCTAAAGACCGTTCATGGCAGATTCACGTATATTGCTCAAAAATAAAATCAAACGTATCAGTTAGTTCAGAAACATCAATATAAACATGAATCCATGAAAAAAAATGCAAAATAATGCTTAATTCATGCTATGCGATTTCAAGATTTTCTTGGTACAGTTGGACTCATGGATACCAATTCAAGGCCTTTTGGTTGTTGTTATTGATTGAGAAAGGTTCAAGAATGTCTCAGGATGCGAATGGAATCAAGGTTGAAGCTTGAATCGACCTCTAAGGCACTTTTCAGTTTTGAGTTTTTTATGAACCATTCCAATATGCAATGGAGTTGTGGGGCGCAGCTTTTAGTCTAAGAGCATTAGGGTTGTGATGCTGGATATGTATAGAGGCTATTAGGTTAAAAACATTGCACAAAATCCTTTGCCATGATGATTTCAATCTTTGATTTGCTAAGGATCTTTTACAATCTTTTTCATGGTTTTTTTGTTCAATCATGATCCAAATCTCATCCAAATTTGCCTAATTGGGATATGCACGAAATATTATGAATAAACATGCATGAAAAGATTTTTTTAGGTTAAGTTTGATATTTTTCATATATTAAAATCATTTAAATGAATATAAATTAATATTAATTCAAATAAATAATTAAAAAATATGAGAATACTTCCCTTTGGGCCTAGTGGTCGTGCATAGGCTTGGCATGAAGAAATTTGGAAGAAAAATGGGCCCATTTGCATTTTTAGGCCTTTTGCATCAATGTTGACTTTTCAAAATTCCTAAAAATTTCCCAACTTCCACAAGGCATAACTTGGTCAATTTTTAAGCTTTTCACATGTTCTTGGACATTTTGGAAAGGTCTTTGAGTCCTTTAACCAATGCCTTTGGTCCCATGTCATTTTGACTTACCAATCTCAAGTTATGGCCTTTGACTTAAAGTCCCTTTTTGTTGACTTTTGAAAATGACCTATAATGTTGAAATTGATAACTTTTTGTGAGAGCATTTCTTGGACTTGGAACATGAAGATGAATTGTAGGAAATGTCTTTCTCTTCAAAATGAGCTTTGGATGGAATTTTTTTGATAATCCATGTGAAAGTTATGCCCTGGTCAATTTCAGTTGACTTTTTCAGCTGTCCAAATATAGCAACTTTTGCATCTTTGATGATTTCTGAGCCAAATTTTGAGAATCATGATCAAGCATTGATCAAATGATGTTTGTGGCTTCAAAATGATATATTGACCAAAAATTTGAACTTTTGACTGTCAAATGACCATTTTGCTCCTACAGTTGACTGTAGTGCAATCTAGGGTTTTGACTGTGCAATTTTGAGCTGAATGCCTTGAAACTTGACATGAGGATACCTGACCATCTTTGTAGGCATATGAGACTTGATTGGGCCTTTGAAAAGTTCATTTGCTTGACCAGAACTCAAACCCTAGTTTTGACTGTATAGGAGACAGTTGAGCTGCACAACCCTTGGGGAATTTTGTGACCTTAGCTTGGCCATTTCTTGATGAATATGGGAGGGCAAATTTTGGGGTACAACAGTTGCCCCTGTTCAATCTTCTTAGACCTGAGGATGCAGATTGGCTGACGTGCCTTTCGTAATCCGAGGGTAGAAGATGATTGAACACTAAAGTGCCCAGAAATTTGCGCTCACATAGTAGTAGTGATGATGAGGGAATGGGCTTATAGATGCCATTTGGATGTTGCTTGGATAGGATGATGGGCTTATAGATGCCATCTGGACGTTGATTGCGTAGGAGATTCCTTAGCGAGAACCTGCATACCTGCAAAACAGAAAAATGAGTACCTGACACGTCGCAGGAGCTGATTTTAGATGCTTGATATAGATATGTCCTGACTGGTTACAGGAGCTGGGTCTGGAGCTTCAAACGTTGATGAATGAACCAGGGATGGTTACTGCCTTAGCATGGATGGTAAGAGAATCCTGAATGATTTTAACCTCAACAACGCTCGTTGAGAAAATCTTGGTGAGAATTACCATCTTCGTAGTGTCAGGAATAGAACCAAAGGACATTATAATCTCAAAGGGAGTCACTTCACTCGTCGCTGGAGAAGGAACTATAGGAAATTATAATCTGGAAGGAAATATCACCTCACGCTCATGCCGGAGAGGAAACATCTGAAGAAGGAATTACCACCTTACACGCCGTTGGAGAGGGGACCATAAGAGAATATCACCTCACGCTCACCGTCGGAGAGGAAAACATCTCGACAAAGGAATTACCACCTCACGCTCACCGTCGGAGAGGGGACCACAAAAGATTATCACCTCACGCTCACCGTCGGAGAGGAAAACATCTCGAAAAAGGAATTACCACCTCACGCTCACCGTCGGAGAGGGGACCATAAAAGACTATCACCTCACGCTCATCGTCGGAGAGGAAAACATCTCGAAAAAGGAATTACCACCTCACGCTCACCGTCGGAGAGGGGACCACAAAAGACTATCACCTCACGCTCACCGTCGGAGAGGAAAACATCTCGAAAAAGGAATTACCACCTCACGCTCACCGTCGGAGAGGGGACCACAAAAGACTATCACCTCACGCTCACCGTCGGAGAGGAAAACATCTCGAAAAAGGAATTACCACCTCACGCTCACCGTCGGAGAGGGGACCACAAAAGACTACTTTAACTTCAACAACGCTTGTTGAGGAAAAATCTTGGTGACCTCAACAACGCTCGTTAAGGAAATCTTGGGTGACTTTAACTTCAACAACGCTCGTTGAGAAAAATCTTGGTGACCTCAACAACGCTCGTTAAGGAAATCTTGGGTGACTTTATCTTCAACAACGCTCGTTGAGAAAAATCTTGGTGACCTCAACAACGCTCGTTAAGGAAATCTTGGGTGACTTTATCTTCAACAACGCTCGTTGAGAAAAATCTTGGGTGTCTTCTACTGGGATAAGAACCAGGGAGATCTTAGGGTCGATCTGACTGAACCAGAGAAGGCCTTGGACTGGGTAAGAATCAGGAAAATCTTAGGGTTGATTGGACTGGACCGGTCTAGGTCTTGAAATGTGATTGAGAATTTAAACTGCATCTTTCCTGAAAGGTAAAAGTCAGTCATATGCAATGTATGATATGCAATGACGTTCTTGATGTAAATGAGACTTGTATGATATGATGTGTCTATGCATGCTATAATGATGTATGTGACGTTTTATGAATGTATATTTTTGTCTAGGAAAGTAAATCCTTGACAGGCGCTAGGAAGTCGTATCCTGGGCTGATGTTGAGGTATTGATTTCCCTTCCGCTGGGGATGGTAGTTGCAAGAATACTGGTAGGAGAAGATAACTCCGTTGAGGAATAAACTTGGCAAATGGAAGATTCTGCGGGGAGAAAAAGATACTCTGACGACCATGCTAGGAAGCGGTACTTTGTGGGGAGAGAAATGCTTTGCTGAATTATTGAGAACGACTTGCTGAGGAAACCCTTGTTGTATAGGAAACGTTGATAGACTTCGCTGGGGTAGGAAGGCTTTGTCGACGACGCTCTTCCCGTGGCTTCTGGCTGAGGATAACCCAGTTATATCCTGTTAAGGAAATAACTCTTTAAATAAAGCCGGGCGATACGTTCGTGCTCTGCGAGGTGATAAGCTTCCAGAATCTACCGGGGATAAGCTTATTGCTTGGGGATATGAATCCCAACTTCCTGGGGAACTGGATTGGACTCCTGGGGAAGTTTTGTTATGCAGGGGAAGTGACTGAGATACCGCCGGGGAACAATCTTTAGGCCAAGACTGCCGGGGATGCTTGTACTGAATATGTGCTGCTGGGGAAGTATTGAGATCTACGGGAGGATACTCAATTTCCTTGATATTTGATGACTTGGCTTGGAGAAGAATGTATTGACTTGTTGAACCACTCTCTGGGGGATTAAGATACACTTGGCCGTGTTCTTTAGCTGAACCTATCTTAGTACCTTGGGGGATAGAACCATTAGATTGCTTTTAGGTGACTCCTTATTGCCCCTGTTTCTGAGGAGAGAAAGACCTATGAGGTGCTGATAGTTGTTGGCGGACAAACCTTCTTCTGGTAGGCAAGTGATATGAATGACAGGACATAGTCGTACGCTTTGATCCCTAACTTTTGCCTGGGCCGCCCTTTCGGGTTTTCAGTCCACCGGGATACCCATTTTTGCCCAAGCCGCCTTTTCAGGTTTTCGACTTGCCGGGTGTACAGATTTTTTCATTTCATCCCTTCATTTTGCCCGAACCCTTTTGGTTCGCCGGGAAGCCCTTATTTTTGCCTAGGTATGTCAACCTAGCGGGTCTTTGATTATGCGCAGTATTTTTTCGACTATGTCCGTGTCCTCAGGATGTAGGGAATTGCCCCTGTCAGAAGTGTTTTGTCATGCCATCAAAGGGTGTTTGATCAGGCAAGATTTGTTGCTGGAATGCCCCCAAGTGACTCAGGCGGAGATTTGCCCCAGGCTTTTGGCCTTTTGAGAGATTCTCTGGATCTTGACTTAACTGCCCCAGATGATGGACAATAGTCATGCCATGCCCCTTGATTGGAGATACTCTCGTTCATTAGACTTTCATTATGCGAATTTCCCTGCTGTTCAAACAAAAAGTCATATGCAAACAAAGTTATGTTAAAAATGCAAAGCTTATGTCTGTCTTGAAGATTTTGAAAATGCATTCTTTTTTCATAAAACAAGTGATTGTTTGTAAAACGTGATGTCAACACTGCATTTACCGTAGCCTTAAGGAGTCAGGATACCTTCGTAACAGTATGCCTTCGAACTAACCCATGCTTCAGCTAGGACTTTTAAGGGTTATAACGTGGCCTGGTTCACAGTTTAAGAAACAAAGGATAAAGGCTCAAATTTTATTTATACCCACCCGCTCTTCGTGATGTTCTTCAAACCTAAACTCAGTTGATCATACGTTAGACCTCGTTCGAGTCTTTGCTTTGATTTTCGGTGATGGTTCAAACATGGATGATTTATTCTGACTAGGCAGTTATTTTTTGTTGAGGGTTTGTGAGACCTCTTTCTTGATTTTTGTTATCCCTTTCTTTTTTTGCCTGAACTGTTTCCTTTTTGTTTTGGAATTACAGTCAGCGGGATGCCCCAGTTTCATAAGTCCCCTTTGTAGGTTTAGACTTTTTTGGGATTTTCATTTGTGAATTTTGATGAGGACTGCCTGTCCTTTTGATTGTTTTGAACCATCACTGTCTTTTGTTTTGTAAAGACCTCTTTAGTGCCATTCGTTATGCACGTGGATCAACTGAGAGAACTACCCTGCCCCAGGTCATGATTAAGGGTTTTGATTTTCGAAAATAAAAACTCCTACTTCTTTGGCTCTGATGGGTTGACGAGGGATTATCATCCTTATAACTCCAGTGTTTAGGAATTGAAACAATGCCTGTACCTCATCAGCGGGGTCTGTTCAAAAGCATACTGTAAAGATCGTGGTATCGTTTTCGTCATCCTCCCTCAAGAGGCTTAGAATTTTAGATCAAGAGTTGACCATCAAGAAAAATATGAAAGCAATTTGCGATATAGTGAATACGAAATAATTACTTCAAAACAGACATGTGCAATGCATTAATGAAATAACAATGTTTGATATGAATAAAATGTTTAAACAATCAAAGAAAAATACAACTTGAACATTCGAATGAACAAAAGTTTTCTAGTTTGAATTAGTCACTTCAGATGGGAGATTCTCAGCAGAAGCATTTCATTTGGCCACCCGGCATGAACTCCAGCATCCTTCCGTCGATCAAGTCCTGGATCTTGTTCTTCAAGCTCCAACAGTCATTGGTGTCATGTCCAGGACTGTCAGAATGGTAGGCACATCTTTTATCAGGGTTATAAGTAGGAGCAGAGATGTCAGGATTCTGGGGAGGACCCTTTAAAGTAATCAGATTGACCTCCAACAAGTGTTCCAGCATTAGAGATGGTGGTATGCCAGTCTCAGTGAAATGTCTTCCAGGCGTGTATCGCTTGCGTCGATTACCCCGTTGATACTGGGCTTGTGAAGTAGTAGCAATTTGGAGAGGTTCATTCTTCACCATACCAGACTTTAGTCCTCTTGGTGGCTGATCAAAGACTTGGTCCCTGACTTGGGCTGGTTGCTTCATATCTTGATGAAGCTGACTGATTATGGCCCTCAGCTCTCCTTGCTCCTGAGCTAAACCTTGAATGAGGGCCCTTTGCCCCAGCATCTGGGTTTTCAATGTGTCTACCTCAGCTTGTAGACGTTTCAGTTGTTCGTCCTTGTCATCTTCAGGACTCTTTCTGATCAGATTCCCCATGAGGAGTGCCCTCAACTCTTCCTGCCCCTTGGATAGACCTAGGAAGATTTCCCTGAACTGAGTCTCTTGAGCATGAAGACCCTGGTTACCTTGTTGGGAAGCCATTGCTGAAATAAACAGCGAGAAGGGTAAGTGACCTGCAACAAGGATACCTGCTATACAATGATGTGTATGATATGCATGCAATGTTTTCAAGGACCTCGCGGGGTAAACAAGAAAGTTTGTTAGCATTTGGATCCGGTAGCTTGATTGAAGGAACTGCGTGTTGTTGAGAGTCCTTCTTTAAGGTCAAAGGCTCACCATATCCAGTGGGTCATAGCCCCTGACAACCTTGGCTAGGGGAACCTTCTTCAAGTGTCAAAGCTCACCATATCAAGTGGGTCATAGCCTCTGACAACCTTGGCTAGAGGAAAATAAATCCTCTTTGCCCCTTGCTAGACAGTTGGTTCATCATGACCTGCATCACAAGCCCTTGAGATCCTTGAAATGGGTTAGGATGTATGCAATGGTATGATGTCATGCTATGCATGGGGTGATGTAGGTAAACCCTGTTATGAGTCCCAATTAAGGACTATAAACAGACCCTGCAAGAAATTCAGTATACT
Organism: Vicia faba; assembly: GCA_948472305.1. Lineage (NCBI taxonomy): Eukaryota > Viridiplantae > Streptophyta > Magnoliopsida > Fabales > Fabaceae > Vicia > Vicia faba. Next base: position 103,235,498 of record OX451736.1, read on the forward strand.
TTGTTATGAGTCCCAATTGAGGACTATAAACAACACCTGCAAGAGATCTAGTAAACCCTGTTATGAGTCCCAGTTAAGGACTATAAACAAGACCTGCAAGAAACTTAGTACCCTGTTATGAGTCCCAATTAAGGACTATAAACAAGACCTGCAAGTGGTTAGTACACCCTATTATAAGTCCCAATTAAGGACTATGAACCAAACCTGCAAGACATCAGGGGTCAGATAATAAGCATGCAAGTAGTCAAGTACGAAGGCACGCAAGTCACACAAGAGAAGCCCTTAGGGTTTAGGCCAGCATGAGGTCTGGGTATTACCCTCTTGAAGTTGGTGGGCTCAACCTGTCCTAATCAAAGTAACCGGGTTCTAAGGTTCCCAATATCACGGGATTGCTTTCATTGTTCATCGTTTCGATTTAGCCACTGAACTGGCGACCGAAATATTCCAGGAAAGCAACCCTCAACTGAGTGTAGTATCGAGTATCAACTAACCTCGGACTGCACCAAAGTCAGTTATCTCACTACCCTAAAGAGGCCAAGATAGTTCAATTAAGGTTCCTAAGGTCTGTTGATGTTTCACGACACCACGCGGAGGCCCCGTACTCTCCTTGACTGAACTCAAGGGTTACCGGTACACACCAAAGTGTCACATCAACGTAGCAGACTGTTTCAACCATGTCGGTATACCCCGCACAGTTCCCTCACAGCCTTGTTGCTACTTTCTAAGAAGGTATCCCCCAGATCTGGGTTAGGATCTATAGAACTCCCAAGACAGTACCCACAATAATAAAGCAAACAATTCAGACAATTGAAAACACAAATGATCTTAGTCCTAAGGTACACCTCACTTTAAGTTTAAATCCCCAGCAGAGTCGCCAGTTCTGTGATCGGTGGATCTGGAACTGACTGTTTAACGCTGGTTCGCGAAAATGTCGCGGAAGCAAGAGTCGCCACCGTCTTTTATTTTCTCCAAATGGAAAGGACAAAAGCACAGAAAAATTCCTTAAAGAGATTGTTCTCGGTTCGGGAGGTAGGTTATAGAAAGGGAAGGTGCTAGCACCCTTTCTATCCATGGTTATCCATGGGCTCTTAGATACTTGCTCAATGTGTTTTCAAATTGTTTGCTTGCTTTTCAATGTGGGTTTAAAAAAGTTTCTTTTGAAAAAATTTCAGTTCGACTCGTACGTCAGAGTGTTTGAAAAGTTTGTTTGAAAGCTTTTGAAAAGTGTCAGTGTGAAAAGTATTTTGTTTGTTTTGAAGAGAGCAAGTATCCATGAGAACCTACCTACCCTAAGGAATTCGTCCGTGTAAATGTCCTTTAAAGTAGCGCCATCCCACCATTGAGAGGTAGGTAGCACCACCGTTGGAGGTGTTCGGGTCAATTCGAGGTTCGGGACATGGTGATCACCAGAGCAATGGGAAGACACCTTAGAAGCTACCCTCATGCCAGGTTCCCGGATCATGAGGACTTACTAAGACATCCTCTACTCGACGATCACCTTTCGAGGCAAGGCAACAGTGAGGCGTACCCTAGGGGTGGTGTGTGCGAATTGTGTGTCATGTTTCAGTTATTTGTCTTGTCATGTTTGTCGTGTTCTACGCTTGATTTTAATTTGTTCATTCATTCTTGCATGCATATTTAACAGTTATAAAATTGCGGGAAATAAAGCTAGACTATTACAAATGGCGCGGGTCCACATCGCCAAAATTAACCGGACCCGATTTAGCGGAAAATAAATAAAGCGAATAAATAAAAGTGCGAGAAATTTAAATTACATGGCTTAGGGACAATTACATAATTATAATTAAACGACATAAGATAAATGCGCAAATTAAATAATTGAAATGACGGGCGTTGGACCCTTTTGCAAAATATTAAAAGTCAATGAGAATTAAAAATTGAATGATTAAATGTTTTTTTGATATTTTGTGTTTTTTAGATTTAAAAGAAAAAGGAACAATTAATTAAAATTAAAACGCTAAACCCTAGTTCTAATGTTTTTTAAGTTTATTATGAAAGAATTAAAATATGACCTAAATTAAACCTAATTCATTTATGTACAATTTAATTATAAAAATAAATAATAGTAAATAATAATTATTATTGTGGAAAAAAAAGGGAAAAAATATTAAAAGGAATAAAACATAGCAATTAACCTAATTCTACATTTTTGATTTTTATTTAAAAAAAAGAATTAAAATTAAAACCTAATTACACTACATAATTTACATTCTAATTTATTCATGTAAATAATTAATATGTAAATATTTATTAATTTTTGGCCTTTTCTGATTTTTTAGTGTTTTTATATTTTGTAGGAAAAATAAATTAATTGAATTAAGACAATAAAATAAATAAAACAACAAAAATAAAAGTGAGAAGAAAAAAATATAAAATGCAAACCCTGGTGGGGTGTTGCCCCAAATAAGGAGGTGCTGATTTGAGAAGCCTGGCCCATTTATTTGTGAATTCGTTGACCTTTCCAATTAAGTGTAACGCATTTGACCAAGTGTAGCATGCTCCTCAGATTTAAGCCTTTGATCTGATTCCCTTGGACACCTGTGCGCCTGGATCTCGTGGACACACGATGTACATCCCTGCTGACGCTGCATGGGAAAGTGGTTTGAAAAATAATAATGAGATTTGCAAGACCTGGGACTTGAACCCAGGTCTTGAGAGTCACAAGCATAGCGTGTTACCAACTGAACCAAGCGCGTTTAGTTAACATATGATAATACGTAAATATGATAAATAAAACATAACGCTAATGGATCAAAAGCGCGCGAACTTTAAACGGACGTATCACTGATTGACACGCCATCTTCTTCCTCACCACCCCTGTAACATAAAACAAAAGAGCAACGGTTTTTGAAACGTTGCTTTAGAGGTGATTCCAGAAAATAGCGAATAGAACCCTGGGCATCATAAATTGTTCGCGAGTATGCATTCTTCTTCGTCTTGGTGCGCTGAACTCAACCATAGTATTGAGATGGCCTAATTTTACTTGTATTGGGAAACCCCTTTTTTGAGTTCCTGAAACCCTAAAGACCGTTCATGGCAGATTCACGTATATTGCTCAAAAATAAAATCAAACGTATCAGTTAGTTCAGAAACATCAATATAAACATGAATCCATGAAAAAAAATGCAAAATAATGCTTAATTCATGCTATGCGATTTCAAGATTTTCTTGGTACAGTTGGACTCATGGATACCAATTCAAGGCCTTTTGGTTGTTGTTATTGATTGAGAAAGGTTCAAGAATGTCTCAGGATGCGAATGGAATCAAGGTTGAAGCTTGAATCGACCTCTAAGGCACTTTTCAGTTTTGAGTTTTTTATGAACCATTCCAATATGCAATGGAGTTGTGGGGCGCAGCTTTTAGTCTAAGAGCATTAGGGTTGTGATGCTGGATATGTATAGAGGCTATTAGGTTAAAAACATTGCACAAAATCCTTTGCCATGATGATTTCAATCTTTGATTTGCTAAGGATCTTTTACAATCTTTTTCATGGTTTTTTTGTTCAATCATGATCCAAATCTCATCCAAATTTGCCTAATTGGGATATGCACGAAATATTATGAATAAACATGCATGAAAAGATTTTTTTAGGTTAAGTTTGATATTTTTCATATATTAAAATCATTTAAATGAATATAAATTAATATTAATTCAAATAAATAATTAAAAAATATGAGAATACTTCCCTTTGGGCCTAGTGGTCGTGCATAGGCTTGGCATGAAGAAATTTGGAAGAAAAATGGGCCCATTTGCATTTTTAGGCCTTTTGCATCAATGTTGACTTTTCAAAATTCCTAAAAATTTCCCAACTTCCACAAGGCATAACTTGGTCAATTTTTAAGCTTTTCACATGTTCTTGGACATTTTGGAAAGGTCTTTGAGTCCTTTAACCAATGCCTTTGGTCCCATGTCATTTTGACTTACCAATCTCAAGTTATGGCCTTTGACTTAAAGTCCCTTTTTGTTGACTTTTGAAAATGACCTATAATGTTGAAATTGATAACTTTTTGTGAGAGCATTTCTTGGACTTGGAACATGAAGATGAATTGTAGGAAATGTCTTTCTCTTCAAAATGAGCTTTGGATGGAATTTTTTTGATAATCCATGTGAAAGTTATGCCCTGGTCAATTTCAGTTGACTTTTTCAGCTGTCCAAATATAGCAACTTTTGCATCTTTGATGATTTCTGAGCCAAATTTTGAGAATCATGATCAAGCATTGATCAAATGATGTTTGTGGCTTCAAAATGATATATTGACCAAAAATTTGAACTTTTGACTGTCAAATGACCATTTTGCTCCTACAGTTGACTGTAGTGCAATCTAGGGTTTTGACTGTGCAATTTTGAGCTGAATGCCTTGAAACTTGACATGAGGATACCTGACCATCTTTGTAGGCATATGAGACTTGATTGGGCCTTTGAAAAGTTCATTTGCTTGACCAGAACTCAAACCCTAGTTTTGACTGTATAGGAGACAGTTGAGCTGCACAACCCTTGGGGAATTTTGTGACCTTAGCTTGGCCATTTCTTGATGAATATGGGAGGGCAAATTTTGGGGTACAACAACGTGGATCAGCAATTTCTGATCTACTTTATTAATCAGAAGGTGAAGATCAATCTGGCACACTTCCTGTTCAACCATCTGAAGACTAGTGTGAAAGAGACTAGAGAAGAAGAAAGGACCAAAAGGGACTGGATACCGTTTGGGAGGCTCATATCAGATATTCTGACAGAGAATAAACTGATAGATTATCTGAGCGAAGCTAAAGTGCTGGGCAATTTTGAACCAACTGTTGGAAAACCGCTGAACGCTAAGAACCTGAAAAAGATGAAGCTGATAGAAAATATCAGGAAGGAACCCAGAGCTTCTTCAACTGCTGACATCTCCAGAAGAAGAGTGCCTCTGAGTAATTTCCCAAGTTTTTCTGAAATGGAATCCCAACCTGATATGTTTCCCAAGTATCCAGATTTATACAAGGAAGAAGATGCAGGTTCAAAGCTGAAGATCAAAGATCTGAGTCAAGTTCAACCTGAAGTGACTCAGAAGAAGACAAAGAAGAGGAAAGCAGAAGGATCATCTCATCAGACTCCAAAGAAACGAGGTAATACATCTGCTGCTCCTACTTCAATTTCATCTACTATTCCAACATCTGCTGCCCCTCCTCAAACCTCTCACAGAATATCCATTCCAATCCCTTCTATTGATGACACCATACCAGAAGACCCTTCTGAGGCCTTACTACTCAGAAGAACCAGAATTAAAATTCCCATTAAAATTACCCAACAACCAACTGTTTCAACAACACCAGCACTTGATAGAGTGCTAGCTGATATTGAGCGTGAACATGCTTCTGTTCAACCTCACTCTGAACCACCAAATATTCCTCCTCCACAACCTGAACCAGAAATTCAACCTGAACCAGAAATACAACCAGAACATCAACCAGAACCAGAACCACAATCTCAACAACCAATCACAGAAGAACCTCTGATCCCTGAGCAATCAGAGATTCCACCTCCTCAACCAGAAAATAATCCACCCTCACCACAACCAGAGTTTCAATGCTATGAAACCCCATCTCCTCATCATTCTGATCCCCACTCACCTCAACCTTCACCGCTGGCAATACAGTTGCCATGTGGAACCACCATTGTCAGACCCCAGTTACCATCATCAGAGGAATCAACACCTCCAAAAACTCCAACCACTCCAATAGATATATCCTCTGACTCTGATAACCATCCACCAAAACAAACAACACCTCAACAAACCTCTGAAAACCAATCCTCTGAAAACCCCAGCAAAACTTTCATTGACTTAACAAGTCTTGAACGTCTTGCTGATTTAAGACACAAATTGGCCATTCCCAAACCAAAGCAACTAGATGTTGGCTCTGGTATTTTGGACTTTGAAGCAGGTATGCTGCAATGGATTGCTTCGTTGAAGCAAGTTTGTCCGGGGATGATCGACCCAGCTGCCTCTGATCAGCTCTGGTCACAGTTCAGAGTATGGGTACGTACTGAAGCACTCAAGCTGCAGGACGTCAACTACGAGCAGGCTCAACAGAACTTTAGCATGCTGCTGAAGGAAGTTGAGAGTCAGTTGCCTCAAGAAGTTGTGCTCCCTCTGGACAGTGAATCCTGGTCTGAGAAAGAGAAAGCTGCACAGGTGCAACCATCAGAAGAAGACAAGACTCTTCAGGAAGAAAATCCAGCAGAAGATGTAGCTGAAAGTTCTGAGAAACTTCCTCCTGCTGAAAGTTCTCAAGCTGCCTTGGACAGGCAGGCTCTGGAAGAACTAAGGCTGAATGACTTGCGTCTACAGCAGCGGATGGAAGAGAATGATCAGAAGATGGAAGCAAGAATGAATGTTCAGGACAGCAAGATTGATACTGTTGTCACCATGGTTCAGAAGCAGAATGAAACTTCTGAAAAGATTCAAGCAATGCTGGAAAGCCTGTTCTCACGCATGCCCCCACAACCTTAAAATCTTTTTCATGCATAATTTTTCATTCTATGTTTTGATTATGTTTTGTAATGCTATTTTGCTCTGATTCTGAACTATTTTAATATAACTTGTTTTTCTGATCTAAATTGTTTTAGCACATCACTAACACTTTTTGATTGCTGACAAAAAGGGGGAGAACAAGAATGATATTTAAAATCAATAACGGCTAACTAGACAGAAATTCTCAAACATTCTAACTCTATTACTTGAAATTTTTTTTGTCTTGTTGTTAAGTCCACAGGCACAAGGAAGCTCCGAACACTATGAAGACTAAGAACTAGAAGCTCATGTTGCTCTGATCAAATATGAAGTTCTGATATATGAAGCTCTGATTGTCCTAACACTCTGATCCTAAGCAAAGCTCTGACAGGAAAAGTTCTGAAGCTCTGCTTTCTGATAAGTCAAAGACCTATAATCTGATGATCAAAGATAGAAAAAGATCTGACTCTGAAGAACACGCATATCAAAGGGAAGTAACAAACTCAGGGGGAGTATCTCTTAAACTCTGATTTCTCCGTACTTCTTATTCTGATACATAGCTCTGATAACTTTTCACGTTATTTTTCATTTAAAATATCTAGTTTTTGTCATCATCAAAAAGGGGGAGATTGTTAGAACAATGTTTGAATCTAGTACCCTATATTTAAGTTTTGATGATAACAAAGTGAAAAGATATAGTAGTTAAATATTTCATGATTGAATTATATGCTGCCTAAAATTACTATGCTCTAATTTGCAGATATGCTGATTAAAATAAGCAAGATCACGTTCTCAGCATCAGAATATGTTTTCATGCACCAGCATCAGAAGTTGCTGAATCAGAACGTCAAGATCAGATGATCAAACGCTTGCACATGCTGAAGCTTGATGAACAGAACTGCGCGTAAAACACTCTGATACAGAATCAAATAGTTCATCAGCAGCGAAGCAGAATCAGAATGAGCCAAGCCAGATCGTGCATTGAAGAAGCAACGGTACTGTGCATTGAACGCTAATCAATTCCAACGGCCTCATTCCAGACAAGATCTGCTCAAAAAGGAAAGCTTGTTAATAGCATTGAATCAAGAATATTTGCATCAACGTTCATCTTCTCAAGTGCTATATAAACCAAGCTTCGAAGATTATCATGGCTAATGCTTCCAAACTCTCTACACGCACAAAGCTGAACATAATCTTCATCTACCAGTTTTGCTAAACCAACAAACTCTGATACTCCATTAGTGTTTAGCATTTTAAGTTTCTAAGCTTCATTTGTGTAAACATCACAGTTGTGATATAGTTTTTGTAGAAAACACTCACACACATTTGCTTATACCTTTGTAAGAAAGTGTTGCCTTGACAAACCGGATTGTGGTTTGAATCAAGAAGGTTTTAGCAGTTGCTAAAGCAGATTTGTATTCAGTTGAATATAGTGAATTAAGACCTCGTTGGAGAGAGGCAAAATCACCTTGACGGGTGGACTGGAGTAGTTTGAGATCAAACGAACCAGGATAAAAATACCTTGTCATTTGCTTTAAGATTCCAGTTTTACAATTCAACCCCCCCTTCTTGTGTTTTTCACCCCTTCATGGGTAGCTATGAAGTTTTCCATCATCAATTCTAAGTTTGATTTTCTAGGCACATTAGGAGTGTTTGCAGAAGGTTTCTGATATCCAGTGGCACAGTAGGTGTTTGGTTTGGAGCATACAACGCATTGGGGTTTTTATACGAGAAATTTGTATGATTCTTCCATCCAGGGTTGTATGTGTTCGAGTAAGGGTTTCCTTGAGCATAACTTACTTGGTCGGTTGGAGTTCCTGCCAAGATCTTACATTCGGTAACTGCATGTCCAGGCACTGCGCATATCTCACAATTTGGAATTATAGCAGCCACGGTGGCTAGAGGTATTGCGTTCAAATTATCTATCTTAAGGGTGAGGGCGTCTACCTTAGCATGGACGTTGTCTAGATCGCTTATCTCATACATGCCTCCTTTCGTTGGTGTTTTCTCTACGGTACCTTTGTCTACTTGTCCTCTTTCACTTCCCCACTGATAGTGGTTTTGGGCCATACTTTCTATGAGAGCATAAGCAATGGTGTAGGATTTATCCATAAGTGCGCCTCCTGCGGCAGCGTCTATCATTAATCTTGTATTATAAAGGAGACCATTATAGAAGGTATGGATAATTAACCATTCTTCCAAGCCATGATATGGGCATAGTCTCATCAGATCCTTGTATCGTTCCCAAGTATCGAAAAGGGACTCGTTGTCCTTTTGTCTAAAATCACTTATTTGATATCTTATCATAGCTGTTTTGCTTGGCGGGAAATACCTTGCAAGAAAAACTTTCTTCAGATTATCCCATGTGGTAACAGAGTTTGCGGGTAGAGATTGGAGCCAAGCTCGGGGCCTGTCTCTTAGAGAAAAAGGGAAAAGACGGAGTCTTATTGCCTCTTGACTGACCCCATTGTTCTTAATCGTATCTGCGTACTGCAGAAATATTGATAAATGAAGATTAGAGTCTTCCATTAACCCACCAGAAAACTGGCTCTGTTGTACAGCAGACAACAAAGAAGGTTTCAGTTCAAAGTTGTTAGCCTCAATTGGAGGATCAGCAATTCTATTATGCGGTTCATCTTGCGAGGGAATAGCATAGGATTTGAGCGGGCGTGGAGCAGGTTGTGCGGCCATTTCTTCGGTTGGTTGAGGAATAAGAGATTCGAGTGATTCATGAGGTAGAGTATTATGCAAGAGATGATACTCTTGAATGCGGCGTCTAAGTCTGAGATACCGCTCGATATCGTTTATTTGTATGTATAACGAATCGCCTTGCGAACGAGTGTTTGGCATACAAATAAGAAAAGAAAAAGAAAAGAAATAGAGAGGTTTTGCTCTAGTCTCTACTGCGTAACAAAAGAGTAGCGATATCGACTTAAATCAGTCCCCGGCAACAGCGCCAAAAACTTGATCGGATTACACTGAGGTATCTAATGATTCGGACAGCAAGTGCACAGTCTTATCGTGTAGTTTTAAAAGATATCGAACCACAAAGACTGATGAATCAAACTACCGTTTTCTATTGTTACTTTTCAAATCTAAAGCTAATGAACGCTTGATTGGGTTGTAGGGAAACTAATCACTAAATTAAGTTTAATTTTAATTATCAGTAAGCGGAACTACTAGTATGTAATGGCCGGACCTTAGGAACTAGCAATCGGTTGGGTGTCTTTGTATTTTCAAAACAACTTTCAGCAAAATCTATTTAGTTTAAAAGCCCTTGTCTCACATTGTCGTTTTATCGATCTAGGCTATGCAGTTAAGTCCTAACGTACGCTTCTGCCATCCCGCAGGAGTTAAAAACACCTTTTGAAAACGAAATAAAATCTTAATTAACTTTAAAGTGCTTCCGCTGTATTTTAAGCCAATGCCTAATTACTACTGTCCAGTTGAAAGATCTCAAACTTCCGTTTTGTTGACGCTAACCTCTATCCGTTATTTACTTTTGTAACAAAACAGTTTATCGATTAAAAATAGTAACTTAGACCAGAAAAAGGTTCTGTAGTAAAAATTACCCCAACTGAGTCACTCGATCCCTTGGTTATGTGACCTTACATACCGGTATACTAATTCTAGCCTAGCATAATATCAGACCAAATCACAGAATAATTCCAAAGACAAAACAAAATAAACATGATTATATTAATTAAAAGCAATAACAATTCATAGAAATAAACCTCAAGATAATAATTGTGGATACGGGTACAATTACTTCTAACTCTTGACTAGAAGCACTCCTCCACAAACTGTAGGCTTTGCTTCAATTGGGAATAGAGACAATCGTACAAAAAAATAAATGCTAGAGGAAATATAAAATTGCAGGAAAAAGAATAATGCTCAAAGAAAAATTTCTTTAGGAAAATGAATTCTCAAAATATATCAAAAGTCCGACCCTTGTTCGTTGTGTCCGTGGTCCTATTTATAGCACTCTGTGTGATACGTTGGTTTTCAAAAATGTAGGAACACTTTGTGTTCCTTTGAGAAATAATAGGACCACTGAGTTGGTTACGTTCTCCATGCATTGACTGAGTGGATCAGAGAAATAGGATGACCGTTGGATTTGTGTTTGAATTGGTTTTCTTCCGTTGGATTTGGCAGTGCCTGGTCAAAGAAGGAAAAGGTGGGCTTGTGACGTTCGTCAAGTCCAAGTGACTATAGTCACTTGGTCCATTACGCTCGTGACGACCGGCAACGTGCCTTGACGATCATCAAGGTCCTTGCTAGTGGGCCACGTGCTCACACGCCTTGTGATGGGCTTATGCTTTCTTCTTCTATTCTTCTTTGGCCCTTTTGCTATCTTTGCACCCTTTTTCTTCATTTCTTCCAAAGTCTTTAACTTAACATTTATCTGCAAAATAGATGAATACACGCGTAATACCTATAAAATAATACAATTTAAAATAAAATAAGGGAAATAATTTATGTAAATCAAGCTAAAACTATCATATATTTGTGTGTTTTCACAAAGAAAGGCGGAAAAGTTCGTATGTGCATAGATTATAGGGATCTGAATAGGGCAAACCCCAAAGATGACCTCACTCTACCTCACATTGATGTCTTGGTCGATAATACTGCTCAGCATAAAGTCTTCTCTTTCATGGATGGTTTATCAGGCTATAATAAAATTAGGATGGCTCCCGAAGACATGAAGAAGACCACTTTCGTTACCCAATGGGGCACCTTTTTCTACAAGGTCATGCCGTTCGGATTGAAGAATGCAGGGGCAAAATATTAAAGGGCTATGGTACCTTTGTTTCATGATATGATCCATCATGAAATAGAGGTATATGTGGATGATATGATTTCTAGATCACAAACTAAAGAGGAGCATCTCGATCACCTGTATAAGCTATTCGAAAGGTTGAAAAATTACAAGTTGAGGTTAAACCCTAACAAGTGCACATTTGGAGTACGATCTGGAAAGCTTCTAGGTTTTGTTGTCTGCGGTAAAGGAATCGAAGTCGATCCCGCCAAGGTAAAGGCCATCCAAGAAATGCCAGTCCCCCACTCTGAAAAGGAAGTTAGAGGATTCTTGGGTCGTCTTAATTACATCGCCCACTTCATATCTCACTTAACTGCTACTTGTGAGCCAATCTTCAAACTCTTGAAGAAAGATCAAGTAGTCAGATGGAATAATAAATGCCAACTGCCTTCGACAAAATCAAAGAATATCTAGAAGAACCTCCTATTCTCATGCTTCCAGTTGAAGGAAGACCCTTGATCATGTACTTGATAGTGCTAGAGAACTCTATGGGGTGTGTTTTGGGTCAACATGACGAGTCTGGCCGAAAAGAGCATGCTATTTACTACCTGAGCAAAAAGTTTTACGACTGTGAAACTAAATATTCATTGCTCGAGAGAACTTACTGTGCTCTTGCATGGGCTGCTCGCCGACTAAGACAGTATATGTTGACTCATACCACTCTGTTGATTTCTAAGATAGACCCAATCAAATACATCTTCGAGAAACCTGCTTTTTCCGGACGGATAGCCAGATGGAAAATAATATTGACCGAGTACGATATCTAATACACAATGCAAAAGGCCATCAAAGGAAGCGTACTAGAAGATCATTTGGCCCATCAAGCTGTTGATGATTATCAGTCTATAAACTTTGACTTCCATGATGAGAACATCATGCTATTGACAGACTGCATGAAACCTGGACCGTATGACGGACCTGAACAAGGATCCCAATTGACTATGCTCTTTGATGGGGCTTCCAACGCTTTCGGTAACGGAATTGGTGCTGTGATCATCTCCCCTAAAGGTTGTCATACTCATTTCACTTCCAGACTTTTCTTCGATTACACGAACAACATGGATTAGTACGAAGCGTGTATTCTAGGTCTGAAGGCTGCCATTGATTTGAGGATCAAACATTTGAATGTGTTTGGGGATTCTTCTCTAGTGATTAGCCAAGTAAAAGGAGATTGGGACACTAAGCACCCTAACCTCATCCCTTACAAGGAGCTTTTTCTATCTATGATTCCTTACTTTGAAGAGATCACCTTTGAACATATCCCTAGGGAAGAAAATCAGCTGGTTGACGCCTTGGCCACCATGTCTTCTACGTTCAAAGTCAAATGGGACAATAAAGCTCCTTTGATTACCATTGAAAGATTCGACGAACCTGCACATTGCTGTGAGCTTGACACTTATACAGTTAAGCCATGGTACCATGAGATGAAGATATACCTTGAAGCACAAGAGTACCTTGAGGGAGCATCCATCAATGACAGGAAGTTCTTACGAATATTTTTAGCCAAATTCTTCCTAAGTAATGAAATCTTGTACAAGCGCAACCATGACTCTACTCTACTCCGATGTATGGATAAGAAGGAGGCGGATGAAATTATGGAAGATATGCATGATGGTATCTTTGGGACTCACTCTAGCGGATATACCATGGCAAAGAAATCCTGAGAGCCGGTTACTATTGGTTAACAATGGAGACTGATTGCCATCAACATTCAAGAACTTTCCATAAATGCCAAATCTATGCTGACAAGGTCCATGTGCCTCCTATCCCTCTGAACATCATGACCGCTCCGTGGCCATTTGCAATGTGGGGCATTGACATGATTGGAGATATCAAGCCCACTTCTTTCAATGGACATCACTTCATTCTGGTCGCTATTGATTATTTCACCAAATGGGTCGAAGCCGCTTCATTTGCCTCAGTCACAAAGAACGTGGTAGCCAAATTCATCAAACATAACCTCATCTATCACTATGGTATCCCCGAAAGGATCATCACTGACAATGGGACTAACCTTAACAATGCTATGATTACCGAACTTTGCACTCAGTTCAAATCAAGCATCGCAATTCTTCTCCATATAGACCTAAAACGAATCGTGCAGTCGAAGCAGCCAATAAAACATTAAGAAGATTGTGCAGAATATGGTAGTAATCTATAATGACTGGCATGAGATGTTACCATTTGCTCTTCATGGCTATCGTACTTTAGCTAGGACATCAACTGGGACAACTCCCTTTTCTTTGGTCTATGGCATAGAAGCTGTTTTACCAGTGGAAGTTCAGATTCCCTCACTAAGGATTATGAACGAGGCATTCCTAGGAAAAGACGAGTGGACTCAGAGAAGATTAGATCAGTTGAACTTGATCAATGAAAAGCGACTGGCTGCTGTTTGTCATGGTCAGATGTACCAAAAATGCATGATTAAGGCTTTAAACAAAAATATCAAGCCTCGAGTATATCAAGCTGGTGACTTGGTGATAAAGCGCATCATTCTACCACAAGGCGACCCAAGGGGAAAATGGACTCCCACCTACGAAGGGCCATTTGTTGTCAAAAGAGTGTTCTCTGGCGGTGCCATGATGCTGACTACCATGGATGGTGAAGACTTCTCACATTCTGTGAACGCAGACATAGTTAAAAAATACTACACATAAAGGACCCGCTAGGTTGACACACCTAGGAAAAATAAGGGCATCCCGACAAACCAAAAGGTTTGGGTAAAAATTAGGGATATATGCAAAAGATTGTACACCCGGCAAGTTGAAAACCCGAAAGGGTGACTTGGGCAAAAATGGGTATCCTGGTGGGCTGAAAACCCGAAAGGACGGTCCAGGAAAAAGTTAAGGATTGAAAGCGTATAACTATGTCCCGTGGAATCACCACAGTCGACTTTATTACCAAGGTTCGAGCTCAAAAGGTCTAAGATCAATCCAATCAACTTCTGTCAATGGCAAGGGGCATTCGAAGACATTAGGGCAATAGTAGAGTTGGAATGCAATGAGATCATTTCACATGGCTATTATTTTTTATTTCAATTTTGTTTTCCTTTCGACGATTTCCTCTTACTAGGATCTCCGTCTCTTTGTACAAAAATGCCTATTTACGAGCAAAATATCAATACCAATATAGTTTGAAGTGCAAACTCTCTATTTTTGTTTTGAATGCAAAAATGTCCAATGACTAAAATTGAACGAACATATGCATGTGAATATAATTAAGGCTATTTGGCACATGTGTCCTGCTAAGCAGCAAAAAAAATCTCTTTAATGTATATGAAATATCCCCACAGAGTTATCTCATTAGCATTATCCCACAAGGACGACTACAATAAATCAATCCTCAACAGAGTTACCCATAAAGTCTCTTTGCGTAGGTTGATTCATAGCTAGAGTCTCAATCTCTTGACATCTCTCTCTCTCCAGCTAAGATGGTCCTAAAAGAAGAAGCCTTGCAATCTCTTCCTAAAAAAGAACTCACCTCGTCAGCAGTTCACCAATAGGGTTTATTTCCCCAACAAATAACATGTAACATACAACAATTAACAAACAACAAAATTCCCCCGGCATAGTCTATCTTCCCCAACTGAGTTTGTCTTCCCCGACTGAGTCTATACTCTCCAGCTTGAGTTTTCCTTTCAGACTATTACAAATCAGAGGGCCACAACCCCTAATCCCTGATGAAGTCGTCAACAAAGCCTTCGCTATATCCAAAAGATACTATGAAGCATGGACCCGACCAGATGATAGTACAATTTTCAAGCTACTATAAAGCCTGGGCCCGACCAGATAATAGTTAACTTCTCAAGACACTTTTAAGCCTGGGTCCGACCAGATAACAATGCAACTCTTCCAGCTACTATGAAACCTGGACCCGACCAGATAATAGTGTAACCTTTCAAATACTATGAAGCCTGGACTCGACCAGATAATAGTAAACTTCTCAAGACACTATGAAGTCAGACCCGACCAGATAATAGTGTAACTTCTTCAGGTACTTTGAAACCTGGACCCGACCAGATAAAAGCTTAAAAATCTTCGAGATATTGAAGAACCCGGACTCAACTAGACCAGGGTATAACTTCTTTTCCCCAGTAGAGTTTGCCTCTACCCTAACAAGTTACTGTAAATCCTGGATCCGACCAGATATTAGTTCAACTTCATCTTTTCAAGCAAATTATTGTAAAGCCTGGACCCGACCAGATAGCAATTAACTTCATCCACCTCAGAAATCTGCAAAGCCTGGAATCCGACCAGATAACAGATTAATGTTATTAAGTTATTGTGAAGCCTGGACTCCGACCAGATAACAACTAGCTACAATCCCCAGCGAATCACTATGAAGCCCGGACCCGACCAGATAATAGTATAACTTTTTAAAAACTATGAAGCCTGGACCCGAACAGATAGTAGTTACCATTTCAAGTTACTACAAAGCCTGGATCCGACCAGATAACTGTTCAATTTCAAGAAATTTTCTACGAAGCCTGGAATCCGACCAGATAACTTTTAATTTATTCCTCCCCAGTAAGTAACCGTGAAGCCTAGATCCGACCAGATAGCAATTGACTTCCTCATCCTCAGCAAATTGTTGTGAAGCCTGGACCCGACCAGATAACAACTAATATTCAATAGATATTCCCCCGCAGAAGTATTCTGTCAATAAAGTTTGAATATGTGTATATTCTTCATCCCCAACAACAATCCGGGATTCAGAACTCCTCAACAGTAGTCAGGGATTTATTTTCTCAGACAAATTTGCATCCCATATTCATACATCATGGCATAAACATAGAAAATGCATTCAACATAATACCACATCTTGTGAACATCATGCATACATATTGTTGTACCCCAAAATTTGCCCTCTCATTTATCAAGACTTCTTGGACTCAAGACAAGATTAGGCTTTTGTTAGCTCAAGACATCTCATCTTGCACTAATAACCCAAAATTAGGGTTTGAGTTTGCACAAGGATTTTTGGACCAATAATGATTCATGTGACTTTCATACATCATTTTGGACCCCTAAGATTGCTCATGATAAGTTTCAAGCCTTGAACCACATTTTTGATCAGTCAATTGAACAATTGACCTAAAAATCAACTGTATTGGGGAAAAAGTCAACCATGACCAATTTACAGTCAAACTTCATAATTTTTGATCCACATCAACATTCTAGACTCGTATGTACCATTTGATCAAGTTCGGATCACAACTCCTCAAGAAATTTGATCAAATCATCAAAAGGGCAAAATGGTCAAACTTAGGGTTTTGACTGAGAAAGGGCAATTTATGATTTTTAACCTAGCCAATGACCAATTGAGTTCAAGCATGATTTCAAGGTTTCAATGGAATTATCTTGACCTAATTACATGGTTCAAAAGATCTCAAGTTCATTGGATTGACAGATGAATTTGCAGTCAACTGATCAAAAGTCAATTGTATACTGAAAAGTCAAACTTTGACTTTTTGGTCAAAATCAAGCACCAAGGGTCATAATTCATCAAGATATGTCAAAATATGAAACTTTTTCACCAAGAAAATCAAATTTGAAAATTAGGGTTTTAATTTGAAAATTTTCATAACTTAGAATTTTTCTAAGTATAAAAATTTTCTTATTTTTTCTCAACTTTTCACCACTTTTTCACCATGATGCATTTTGATTCAAGAAAAGTCCCCAACATGAAAGTTGTAGTCCTACATGAAATATAAAACTTTGATTCACAAACTTTTCCCTAAAGACGCTTGGATCTCAATTTATAAATTTGTGAATACATGGTCATGAACTTCTTAACTTAGTGAAAATTTGCCCTAATTTAGGCAGGTTTTGTGCCCAACTTCATGGCAATTTTTCACCTAGTTCCAAGAGGTATCTCAAAATGAATTTCAAAGATGGACTATAGAGCACATGGCAAGCTTTAAAATGTAAAAGAACTCTCAAAGATCATTTTTGAGTAGGGAGAATCGAAGAGAGGAAGTTGGCATTTTCTCACTTTTTGTTCATGCCATTTTCACATAGAATCAAGTTGCAAACCAAACCTATGATGGTTATTTCTTGCTTTACAGGTCCTAAGGTTTCTATACACTCCTTAATTAAATGCATACTCAGTTGACAAATCCTTTATCCTTGCTTTTGAAACTTTACACAAGTTGTAATTCCATTTTGGGCAAAAAGGCTTCATTTCCATTTTCATAAAGATGCACTTTTGCAACTTTGTCAACTTGGAGCATTGGACCTGTCCCATTGATACAAGAAAACTACACAGATCTCAAGCAATTTGTACAAACTCTTATCATCCCTAAATCAAGTTGGTACAAGCATGTGGGATTGGTCTTGTCAACTTTACTTCAAGTACAAGAAAAATGGCAAAAGGGCTAAAGCTTGCACAGCTAGTAGGAAGCTGACTTTGTATCACTTCTATACTAATATGCAAACATTGTGCAAGGAATTACACGCTTGGCTTTAACCTAGAACTCTCTCAAACTGAAAAACACCAAAAATCTTCCTAACCACACAGTTTTTGCAAAAGCTCAGTCAACTCTCATTTGGCTCGTCCGTTTTGTGTTTAACTGATTCAAACATCTTATACACTTGATACCTAATCAATCCAAGCCATCACCCTGGTTCTGTAACCTCTGTTTCACCATCTTCCATTTTCAATTTGGAAGCTTGCAGTTGGACTTGTTCAGGGAGTTCCAGCCATCCTCAGAGCAAGATAAGGGTTGGAATAGATTCAGGGAAGCTTAAGGAAGCTCAAGCAATCATCAGGCCTCCATTAAAGTCCCTACATTTACCTACACGATTCCAACTTAAGGAGGTATTTTCTTAAACTCTATCTCTTTATACAGGCAACTTCAAGCTACGATTTGTGAAGAAAAATGTAGTTCTCATCATAACGAAGTTGTACATATCATTACTTTGCATTTATATTACTTGTGCTAAGAGAATTTGAAGCTTGAAATCTCTGAAATTTTTAGGTCACGATTTAGGGATTCCAAAATTCTCTTTGATCTTTGATATTTAGGTTACATAATTTATATGGTTGGAATCGTGAGCTCAAATGCCACATTTTTCATGTTATGAGTTTTCATTTTTATACAAGCATGACGAAGATACAGGTTGCATTAAAAATGGCGTGAAGATGATGAAGGAAAGACATGGATGAAGTTCTGGGCTTTTTGTTGCCTAGGCCTTTTTTGTTTTGGCTAAACACCACCCCTGACTTGCTATTGTACCCCCTTTGCTAACTATTTTCTATTTTTCTATTTTTTTCTTCATATTTTCATATTTAATACTTTTATTTATTTGTCTTAATGATAAAAAATCCTAAAAAATGATTTATTTGTTTTCACACTTTTATTTTATTTTATTTTTATTATTTTCTCACATGAAAAATTAATTTATTTTGATAGAATAGATTTTATTTTCTTAATAAACTCATAATTAATTAAATATACTATATATTTTTTATTTGATATTTTTATACTTACAAATACCAATATTTGCACATATTTAATTTTTAATATTCATATACAATATTATTTAATATTTTTTACACAAAAAAATACACAAAATAATAACATAGAACATTATTTTCTTTTGAATAAAAACTAGGGTTTAATCCCCTTCCAAAATTAAATATTATTTTTTCCCTTTTTTAGGTTTAAATTAAATATTTTTCTTACACAAAAACAAGACATAAAATATTTTTTCTAACATACATATTGCATTGCATTTTAAATATTTGTATTATATTTATTTAAGTCACGCATATTCGATTTGGTTGTAATAATATATTTAGCTTTATATTTGTGCAAATCCCCATTCAAACTTGTATTCCCCCCTCCCATAAAAATTGTTGTAATAGCTTAGTATATTTACATTATGCAATTTATCGCTTTATATACCATGATTAGTAATTAGGGTTTGCATGACAAGAACAAAACAAAGCAAAATAGAAAACCCTAAATACAAGACAAAATCAAAAGAATGAAAATGATACACTTTGAATACAAGCACCCTTAGGGTTTCTCCCACTTGGTTGCTTAAAATAAAATGGCCATGTTACGCATGTGAAGTATATTGGCAAAACAAAACAAATATAAGATCATAGTCCCTCGACGACGCTATTCAAAAAGTTGCCTAAACAAAATGATCTTCGTCCCTCAAAAATGCTAAGATACTTAGCAACATTGCTATCATGGTTATACGATGACCCACGCCTGTCCCGTTTACATCCAAAGATAGGGTTGCTTACCAAATCAATGGTAAGTCAACTATGTCAAAGGAATAGAAAATGCACAAGAAAGACATTTGAGTAGGTAGATAGCTTCTAAGTTACTTGCTCCTTTTCAAAACAAACACACACATTTCAAAACATCTTACAAAACATTGAAAACATTTTCAAAAGACAAACATCTTTGTATACATTCTTACGAACGAGAATCATTACAAAGATTGCCTAAACAAATGGCCTCTTTTACAAAATACTTTCAAAAACCACATCAAGCACCATTTCAAACAAAACAAAGCAAGTGATCTAAGCAAGTAACTAAGAGCCCATGGAAAACCATGGATAAAAAGGGTGCTAGCACCTTCCCTTTTCATAATCTACCCCCCGAACTCAAGAAAACATCTCAAAGGTCATTCCTGTGCTTTTTCACCTTTCCTTTTGGATAAAAGAAAAGTCAGTGGCGACTCTTGCTAACCGCGACATTTGCGATTAAACGCAATACCTTTAAGTCAGTTCTCCCACCGTATCACAGAACTGGCGACTCTGCTGGGGATCTTATTATAAAAGTGGGGTTACCTTAGGGTTTATATCACATTTAGTTGCTTACATTATTTGACTTGTATGCTTTACATTATGGTTCTTTGTTTGGGTTTGAATCCTCCACCCGGATTTGGGAAACATTATAGGTAAATAGCAATACGTTGTGGAAACTGTGTGGGGTATACCGACATGGTCTAAGCGATAGCTATGTTAGTGTGACATATTTATGGGTACCGATAGCCTTTGAGTCAATAAAAGAGAATACGGGGCCGCTGAGTGATGTCATGAAGCACTAATGAACTTCTAGAACCCTTTACTTGACCAACTTGGACTTTTAGGATGCAGTGAGATGACCGGCTTTGGTGCAGTCCGAAGTTGGTAGATACTCGATACTACACTCATTAAGGGTTGGTTTCTTGGGATATTTCGGTCGCCAGTAAAGAGGCTTGAACTGAAACAATGAACAAGGAAATAATCCAGTGATATTGAGCTCCTTAGAACCAGGTTACTATTACTAGGACATGTTAATCCAACTAAACTTCAAGAGGATACTTACCTATAAAACCCCATGCAAGCCTAAACTAGGAACTTGTTTGATTTTCTTGTACATGTATACTTGTGCATAACATCATGGACATCATGAGCATCATATGCATCCACTAACCATTTCAAGGATTTTGGACATCATGAGCATCATATGCATCCACTAACCACTTCGCAGGAAAACTATCCAAGTCAACCTTGTAAGAATTACTCCACAACTCAAGGAGCTAGCTTCAAGGATTCCTGAGAACTCTTTATTCACCGAGAGGCATAGTCATCTACTCAACTTGGTCACCTCCAACACAGAAGAAGACATGATGAAGGTTCTCTTTCAGTTCTTTGACCCTTTGCATCACTGTTTCACATTTCCTGACTACCAGCTTGTGCCTACTTTGGAAGAATTCTCTCAACTCTTGAGGATTCCCATTCTCAATCAAATACCTTTCAACGGTATGGAAAGAGATCCAAAGCCAAAAGAGATTTCTCAAGCCCTACACTTGCACTCATCTGATGTCACAACCCATTGGGAAACTATAAGTGGTGTCAAAGGCTTCTTGGAAAAGTTCTTGTTTGAGAAGGCCCAAAGCTGTTGCAACTCCTTGGACTTGCAAGCTTTTGAGGAGACTGTGGCTCTTCTTATCTATGGGATGGTCTTGTTTCCCAACCCTGACCAACTCATAGATGTGAGTGTTGTCAAAATCTTCATGTCACGCAATTTTGTGCCTTCATTGCTTGGAGATTTCTTACACTCTTTTCACACTCGTACAATGAGGAAAAGAGGTGTTCTTATCTGTTGCACTCCTCTCCTGGCAAGATGGTTTGTTTCTCATCTTCCCCAATCAGTCTTAAAGAATGAGCAAGGTTTGAGTTGGTCACAAAGGTTGATGACACTTAAACATTCAGATATTCATTGGTGTTCTCGATCCAAAGAGAATGTTATCATTGTTGACCGTTGTGGGGAATTCCCTAATGTCCCTCTACTTGGAATTAGGGGAGGCATCACCTACAACCCGTGCTTGGCTCTAAGATAGTTTGGTTATGCTAGAAGGGATGGCCCACATGATATGTTGATTCAAGGCTTGGTTTTCGACTACGACAATGATGATCAAGGTCTTCGCCAGAGATTCATCCGAGCTTGGAGGATGCTAAACAAGCTAGATAACAAGACTTTGCGACACAAGAATTCCATCCCTCTTGAGCCTTACCTAAAGTGGGTATGAACCTGCGCTCAAAGTCTTATGATGCCTTACCCCTCCATTCTCCCAGTGATTATTGAGCCTGTTAAGTAGGGAGAAGTTCCATACACTATCCTACATCCTGGCATGCCTACATCACTCGAAGACCTACAAAGGGATTGGATACAGCTCAAAGGAGAGCGCGATACTTTTGAAGCCCAATTCTAAGAAGGTTTTGGAACTCACTCGGCTACTTCATGAAGAGCAGACTCTTAATACCTACATTGCACCAAAGAGGATGCACAATGTCTTTTTATCTTAGAATTTTGTATTATTTTTCCCTAGGGGCATTGATGTACTCAAATTCTATCTTATTAATATAACGTGTGTTTCTTTTTGTTTGAAACAAATTTGAATTTTTAAATACTTGAAAGTATTGCATGAATACATATCATTCATCATAAACATAAACAGGTATTTGTAACAAGTTTCCTCATCCCTGTACTGTTTATTTTAGCAAGATGGATCTCGAACAGACGGTTAAAGACCTTCAAGCTCAAAATACATAATTTCAACAATTACTCATGACCTTAGCCAAGGGACAGGAGGATCTAAAGACTCTGCTAGAAAAAGAGAAAGAGAAAAAGAAGAAGAAGCCAGCTGGTGTGGTAATCATGGGCAGAAGGTTTCAGGGACAAGCCAGAAGGACCTTAGAATTTCCAGCAACATCTGATGAAGGGGAAAGGATGGGAAAAGAAACGGCAGTACCATCAGATTCTGAAGAAGAAGAAGAGGAAGAGGAGGACTACTCTGAACAACAATTCCCTCCGGTTGATGACAAGTACAAACACCTGGAAGAGCGTCTAACCGCTATGGAAATACAGAGAGTACCGGGGCTAGATTTTGAAGAGTTAGGGCTGGTGTCAGGAATTGTAATCCCGCCAAAGTTTAAAGTGCCATTATTTTCCAAGTATGATGGGGTGTCTTATCCTAAAATGCACCTCCAATCATATGTCATGAAGATTCAGCCTCACTCTGTCGACAAAGACTTCTGGGTCCATTTCTTCCAAGACAGTTTATCAGTAACGCAACTTGATTGGTTTTACAAATTAGAAAGGGCCGATGTCCACAATTGGGAAGACCTGGCAGCAACTTTCTATAAACAATACCAGTACAACGCCGATTTGGCGCCTACCCGTACTCAACTTTAGAGTATGGCTATGGTTTCAAATGAGGGCTTCAAAGATCATGCGCAAAAGTGGAGAGATTTAGTCGGAAGGGTGCAACTCCCTCTGTCTGAAAGGGAGTTGGTGGACATGTTCTTGGGAACTCTATCAGGCCCTTTCTTCAATCACCTGATTGGAAGTTCTTATGCAGGGTTTACTGAATTGATTTTAACCGGCGAGAGGGTGGAAGCTGGTATAAGAAGTGGGAAGATTCAGAAAGACGTGTCTGCCTCTACAGCTGTGAAAAAGCCCTTCATTAGGAAGAAGGAAGTATCTATTGTTTATTCACATAGGAATCAAGGAAGAACTGAACGCCGACCAACGGTGGGGGCCGTTATGATTCCAAAGCCTGCATCAGACCAACCAAGGGTTGAAAGGCCAGTCCGGAAGTTCACCAAGATCAACATGACTCCATCCCAGGTTCTACCACATCTTCTGAAATTGAATCTGGCGACTTTAAAAGAGGCCCCAAAGAATCCCAATACCGCGTCTCCTCATTACCATCCAAATGCCAGATGCCCATACCATTCTGAAATTCCAGTGCACGACACCAATAACTGTTGGGCATTAAAAAACAAAATTCAAGACCTGATAGACGCAAAGGAAGTTGAGTTTGAAGCGCCTGAGAAACCGAATGTCATTTCCGCTCCAATGCCTAGGCATGGTCACAATGCCAATGCTATTGAGGAAGATTTATTTGTTGCCACCGTGGATGAACTGTTGACTCCGCTCCCGATCATTAAGTTGAATTTGTTGAAAGTTGGTATATTCCCAGGTTGTGACAAAGACTGCCATATTTGCCTATCCTCATCGTTTGACTGCCCTCTGTTGAAAAAAGGTATCCAACGACTAATTGATAACCAAGAAATTCTGTTTGAGAATGCTCCTATTTCACCCGTTCCAGTTAAAGAAGTTTCAATTATAACCATCTACGCCAATCCTTCCAGGGTCCATAAAAGACCCGTTAGGATTGCATCTGCTCCAAAGACTACTCCACTTAAGATTACAATGCCCGGGCCGGTCCCATACCAGTCAGATAAAACAGTACCGTGGAATTATGGTGGAGAAATCTACTACCATGGTATCAAACAGGATGAACTGACTGCCGAAGAAGAGAGCTCCTAAGAGGATAATTCCAACATTAGCAATATTTCCGGAACTAGCAAGATTACCCGTAGTGGTAGAATCTTCTCTCCAGAGATTGCCCCTCCAAAGGTAGTCTTTGGACCCGTGGTCGTTCCGAAGATTACCTATGTACCAGTGATTATACCTGCAAGCGTACCTACCGACAAAGACAATACAATCCCTATCCCTACCAATACTTCCACTACTGAGAATAAATGAAAAAGCATTCAAGAAGAGTCTGTCCGGACGAAGGCTCAATCACTAGCTATCCTCGAAATATTCAAGAAGGAAATGGAAGAAATCATGCGGATAATAAAGAAGAGTGATTATGATGTGGTTGAACAGTTGGGGAAAACCCCCTCCAAAATCTCTATGCTAGCATTGTTGCTGTGCTCTGAGGCACATGCCAAAGCTCTGGTAAAATTTCTGAAGACAGCTCATGTGCCGCAAGAGACGTCTGCTGACCAATTCCAAGAATGTGTGGCCAGTTTGACAGTTGATAATAGTCTGGGTTTCTCTGATGCTGACTTGACACCCAAAGGAAGAAAACACAACGAGGCATTACATGTCTCTGTAGAGTGTAGAGGAACAACCCTAGCCCGTGTCTTGGTAGACACTGGTTCATCTCTGAACGTCTTACCAAAGAAAGCTCTTGACAGATTGGGCTGCGAAGGGCTAACGTTGAAACCCAATAATATAATTGTGAGAGCATTCGATGGCTAGAAGAGGATGGTCCATGGGGAGGTGGACATCCCGATAAAGGTGGGAACTCAGACTTTCAATTCAACCTTCTATGTGATGGACATCCGTCCCTCTTATTCCTGTCTATTAGGACGCCCCTGGATTCATAATGCCGGTGCTGTCACCTCCATGTTGCATCAGATGCGGAAGTACCCGGTCCAAGGAAAGATCATAATTGTCCACGGGGAAGAGGAGTACGTGATTAGTCATCTGAACTCTTTCCGATATATGGAGTTAGATGGCGATTTCATTAAAACCCCTTTCCAACATTTTGAAGAAGTCTCTCAAGAAGTGGCGGTAACCAAGGCAGTATCCTCGATTCCCAAAATCACAAGACCTCCACTTCGGATGTCATCTCTAAAGGACGCAAAGGCAGTAGTGGAAGAGGGTGGATGCACCATCTAGGGGCAGCTTCCAGACATTCCATACAAATCAGACAAGTTTGGCTTGGGGTTTACTTCAACTGATCAGAAGGTTGTGCGCCGCGCCCGTGCCGGAGAGTCCCCTGTGAAGATTAGCAACCAAGGGGTCAACACAGTGGAAGACATTGAAGAAGATGGTATCTTGGAAGATTGGATATTTCCTACTGTCAATGGAGGACTTCACAACTGGGAAGCCAAAGACTTTGTCCCAATAACTTTCATCTCTCAGTAATTTATCTTTTACATTTCTGTTGGACTTGTAATATTCACGAACAAATCGCACTTTAAAAACCTTGTGTCTTACCTGAGGCACATTGGTCCATTTGTAAGGGTTTTTATTTCATCTTCATATGACATTCAATGAATCATGGACGCTTTTTCATATATAAACCTTTTGTGCTCATTGTCTTTCTCTTACATTTTATTGTTTTAAGATGGCTATACCCTTACACACACCCACACTCACAAATGCAGGTACCCCTCCATTCCGGATCCCATGGGTAGCGATACTGCTATAGCCATCAGTGACTCTGAAGATCTGATCTACCAAGCCGAATACGAAGATGAGGAAGATTGTGAAGTGCCGAGGGAATTGGCCAGACTACTACAACAAGAGGAAAGAGCTATTCAGCCTCATGAGGAGTTGTTGGATACAATCAATTTGGGTACCGAGGAAGATAAAAAGGAAATCAAAGTGGGTGCCAATCTAGAGCCGAGTGTCAAGGAGCTCTTAATTCAGCTGTTGCATGATTATGTCGAGATATTTGCCTGGTCATACGAAGACATGCCGGGACTTGATACAGACATTATGGTACACCATCTACCCACAAGAGAAGACTGTCCACCAGTGAAACAAAAAGTCCGCCGCATGAGACCTGACATGTCAGAGAAGATCAAAGCGGAAGTCATGAAACAGTTCAATGCTGGATTTATGGTTGTTACTTCCTATCCTCAATGGGTTGCCAACATTGTTCCCGTGCCTAAAAATGACGGCAAAGTAAGAATGTGCATGGGCTATAGAGATTTAAACAGGGCCAACCCTAAAGATGATTTTCCACTTCCACACATCGACATCCTGGTTGACAATACAGCCCAACACAAAGTATTTTCTTTCATGGACGGATTCTCAGGCTATAACCAGATCAAAATGGCACCTGAGGACATGGAGAAAACTATCTTTGTCACATAGTGGGGCATGTTCTGCTATAAAGTGATGCCATTCAGACTCAAGAATGTCGGGGCAACCTATCAACGCGCCATGGTAGCTTTGTTTCATGATATGATACATCATGAGATAGAGGTCTATGTAGATGACATGATATCCCGATCACAAACTGAAGAAGAACACCTTGATCACTTGCAAAAGCTGTTTGTAAGATTGAAGGAGTACAAACTAAGGTTGAACCCAAACAAGTGCACATTCGGAGTCCGGTCCGGTAAACTCTTAGGTTTCATTGTCAGCAACAAAGGCATCGAGGTTGATTCTGCCAAGGTCAGAGCAATACAAGGAATGCCTGCTCCTCGTACTAAGAAGGAAGTCAGAGGATTCTTGGGACGCCTGAACTATATTTCCAGATTCATTTCTCACCTAACGTCTACTTGTGAACCAATCTTCAAACTGTTGAAGAAAGATCAAGCAGTCAGATGGAATGATGAATGTCAGATTGCTTTCGACAAAATCAAAGAGTATTTATAAGAGCCTCCTATCTTGATGCCACCAGTCGAGGGAAGACCACTGATCATGTATCTTACCGTTTTAGAGAACTCAATGGGGTGTGTATTGGGGCAGCATGACGAGTCTGGCCGAAAAGAGCACGCTATTTACTACCTGAGCAAAACGTTTACCGACTGTGAAACTAGATATTCACTGCTCGAGAAAACTTGCTGCGCTCTGGTATGGGCTGCTCGCCGGTTAAGACATTATATTTTGACTCATACCACTTTGCTGATATCTAAGATGGATCTGATAAAGTACATCTTTGAGAAGCCTGCTCTGTCTGGGAGGATAGCTAGATGGCAGATGATCCTAACAGAATATGACATACAATACACTACCCAAAAAGCTATAAAGGGCAGCGTACTAGCTGATCATCTTGCTCATCAAGCTGTAGAAGATTATCAGTCCATGAAGTTTGAATTCCCTGACGAAGACATCATGACATTAGACAACTGTAAAGAAATCAGACCATATGACATACCTGAACAAGGATCCCGATGGACCCTGTTCTTTGATGGGGCATCCAATGCACTTGGTAATGGTATCAACGCTGTACTCATATCTCCGGAAGGATGCCATACTCCTTTTACTGCCAGACTTTGCTTCAATTGTACGAACAACATGGCAGAATACGAAGCATGCATCTTTGGTCTCAAGGCTGCCATGGACTTGGGAATAAAATCTTTAGATGTGTTTGGGGATTCAGCTTTGGTCATTAGTCAGATCAAAGGAGAATGTGACACTAAGCATCCTAACCTTATCCCTTACAAAGAACATGTTTTGACATTGTTACCACATTTCAAGCAGATTACCTTCGAGCATTTCCCGCGAGAAGAAAATCAGCTAGCAGATGCTCTAGCCACAATGTCATCTATGTTTAAACCTAATTGGGATAACGAGGCTCCCCAGATCAACATTGAACGAATGGACGAACCAGCACACTGTCACGAGATTAGTACTGAAGAAGTAGTGGACCAACCTTGGTTTTCATGAAGTCAAAAGGTATCTCGAGGCTCAAAAATATCTAGAAGGAGCTTCAATCAATGATAAAAAGTTCCTAAGGAGATTCTCTACTAAATTCTTCCTGAGTAATAGCATCCTGTACAAACATAATCATGATTCTATTATGCTATGTTGTATGGATAAGATTGAAGCTAAAAAGATCATGGCTGAATTACATGAAGGTACCTTTGGCACTCACTCTAGTGGGCATACGATGGCGAAGAAAATCCTACGGGCAGGCTATTATTGGTCTACCATGGAAGCAGACTGCTATCAACACTCCCAGACCTGTCATAAGTGTCAAATCTATGCAAACAAGGTGCACGTGCCTCCGGTTCTTCTAAATGTCTTAACAGCTCCTTGACCCATCGCTATGGGGGGAATCAATATGATTGGGGATATCAAGCCTACAGCCTCCAATGGACACCGATTCATTCTAGTGGCCATTGATTATTTCATAAAGTGGGTCGAAGAAGCTTCCTTCGCATCCGTTACTAAGAATGTTGTGGCCCGCTTCATCAAGCAGAATCTCATTTTCCGGTACGGTATCCCAATAAGGATCATCACTGATAATGGTACAAATCTTAACAATACTATGATCACCGCCTTGTACGAGCAGTTCAAGATTCAACATCACAATTCATCCCCCTATCGGCCAAAGATGAATGGTGTCGTCGAAGCTACAAATAAAAACATTAAAAAGATCATACAGAAAATGACAGTCACCTATAAGGACTGGCATGAGATGCTACCGTTTTCTATCCACGGGTACCGTACCACGGCTAGAACATCAACTGGGGCAACACCCTATTCTTTGGTTTATGGCATGGAAGTTGTCTTGCCTATTGAGGTTCAGATCCCCTCTTTGAGAATTATGAAAGATGCAGGTTTGAGTGAAGACGATTGGATCCATACCCGGCTTAATCAACTGAACTTAATTGATGAAAAAAGACTTATTGCTGTTTGCCATGGTCAGATGTATCAAAAACGAATGATCAAGGCTTTCAACAAGAAAGTCAGACGCCAAGTATACCAAGTTGGAGATCTAGTGATCTAGCGCATCATCTTGCCACAAAGTTATCCCAGGGGAAAATGGACTCCTACCTATGAAGGACCATTTGTAATCAAGAACATTTTCTCCGGTGGGGCAATGATCTTAACCACCATGGACGGCGACGACCTGTCACACCCTGCGAACACGGACATAGTCAAAAGATACTACGCATAAGAGACCTGCTAGGTTGATACACCTAGGAAAAACAAGGGCATCCCGGCGAACCAAAAGGTTCGGGCAAAAATTAGGGATAAAATAAATAAATCTGTACACCCGGCAAGTTGAAAACCCGAAAGGGCGACTTGGGCAAAAAAGGGTTTTCCCGGTGGATCGAAAACCTGAAAGGGCGGTCCAGGAAAAAGTTAGGGAATTGAAGCGTATGAATGTGTCTCGTCGGATCACTTTGAGGACAATCTCTTCACTAACAAACCCGGAGCTTCTAATAAATTTAATCATCTTCGGACGAAGCAACAAATGGACAAGATATTCGGAGATACGAAGGTTATAGCAGGATGGCAACCCCATGGGATTATTACACATAGCTATCTTTCGTTGTATAAATTTTTTCTTATGACACCGTCCTCTTACTAGGATGTTTGTCTCCTTTGTACAAAATACTTATTCAAAGTGAATACAAAGATATCTCTTTAAAGTACAGAAAACCATTTGTCCTTTTCTTTTTACACTTGTGTTTTATTTGTAAAAATGTCCAATGATTCATTAATGAACATATGCATTTGAACATAATTACTGTTTACAAATAAAAAAAATAGAAAAGAACAATTACTGACAGGTTGAAAGAATAGGAAAACGTCTTTAGGCTATTCCATGAGCAATCCCTACAGTACGTCATCAAAATCCCTAGCGGAGCCAAAACTTCAAACTATTAATCCACAGTGGAAACCATCCAGTTTCTCCAAAATCCCCCAGCAGGTTATCTTGAAGCCCGAAAATCAATCGGATAACAGTTAACTTCTGTTACTCCCCAACCTAGGATAACTCCCCGGTAGGGTGACAGACGACCGAAACTCCTGAACTTTTTCCAAACAGGAATAAGCTTTTTCCCCACAGAGTTTTCATTGCTCCCCGACAGAACGAAGATTCCTATGGTTGAATCCCCAGTAAAAGTCATCAAAATTCTCTGGACTCCCCAAGCAAATTACTCAAGCAGTATATGGCATTACTTTCACAACAGAAATTTTGTCAATAACTCCAACTTCAAGACATGAAGAATCCACATATCCTCAGTAGCAGTCAATGATTTATTTTCCTCCGCAATACAACGGATCAGCTTACATGCGCATACATTACATCCACATCTCATAAACATTTTACCCTTTTCAGGATAAGATTAACGAGCTACCATTAACAATATGCAATCATGATACAGACCAGATACGCTCCAGATATGGATGCCATCCTGTTACTCATTCAGATTCAGCTTTCAGATACAGTACAGATACGCTCCAGACACGGAAGCCATCCTGTTACTCATTCAGATTTAGCTTTCAGATAAAGTCCAGATACGCTCCAGATGCGGATGCCATTATATCACTTATTCAGATTCTTACAGTTCAGATACGCTCCAGACACAGTTGCCATTCTGTCACTCATTCAGATTTCAAGTTAATGATACAGTCAGATACACTCCAGACACAGTTGCCATTCTGTCACTTATTCAGATTCTTACAGTTCATATATGCTCCAGACACGGTTGCCATTTTGTCACTCATTCAGATTTCAAGTTCATGATACAGTCATATACACTCCAGACACAGTTGCCATTCTGTCACTTATTCAGATTCCCACAGTTCAGATACGCTCCAGACACGGTTGCCATTCTGTCACTTATTTAGATTTCAAGTTCAAATGCAGTCAGATACGCTCCAGACACGGAAGCCATTCTATCACTTATTCAGATTCTAGTTCAGATACGGCTCAAATACGCTCCAGATACGGATGCTATTCTATTTCTCATACAGATATAACTCAGATACGTTCCAGATACGGACACCATTCTGTTGCTTATTCTTTTGATTTACAACAAACATTCTTGGATGGCATCTACAAGCCCATCTCCATCAAGATTCTATCACCTCTCCAAATGGCATCTTTAAGCCCATTCCCTCAACTACACTTCGTCGAGTGTAAATTTATGGGCACTCTAGTGTCCAATCATCTTTTACCTTCGAGTCACAAATGGCAAAACTCGCCAATCTAACTCTTCGGGTTCAAGAAGATTGAACAGGGGCAGCTGTTGTACCCCAAAATATGCCCTCTCATTTATCAAGAATTTTCTCACAAGACTTCTTGGACTCAAGACAAGATTAGGGTTTTGTTAGCTCAAGAGATCTCATCTTGCACTGATAACCCAAAATTAGGGTTTGAGTTTGCACAAGGATTTTTGGACCACTAATGCTTCATGTGACTCTCATACATCATTTTGGACCCCTAAGATTGCTCATGATAAGTTTCAAGCCTTGAACCACATTTTTGATCAGTCAATTGGATAATTGACCTAAAAATCAGTTGTATTGGGGAAAAAGTCAACCATGGCCAATTTACAGTCAAACTTCATAATTTTTGATCCACATCAACATTCTAGACTCATATGTACCATTTGATCATGTTTGGATCACAACTCCTCAAGAAATTTGATCAAATCATCAAAAGGGCAAAATGGTCAAAATTAGGGTTTTGACTGAGAAAGGGAAATTTCTGATTTTTAACCTAGCAATTGACCAATTGAGTTCAAGCATAATTTCAAGGGTTCAATGGCATCATATTGACCTAATTACATGGTTCAAAAGATCTCAAGTTCATTGGATTGACAGATGCATTTGCAGTCAACTGATCAAAAGTCAACTGTATACTGAAAAGTCAAACTTTGACTTTTTTGTCAAAATCAAGTACCAAGGGTCATAATTCATCAAGATATGTCAAAATAAGAAACTTGTTTACCAAGAAAACCAAATTTGAAAATTAGGGTTTTAATTTGAAAATTTTCATAACTTAGAAATTTTCTAAGTTATGAAATTTTCTTATTTTTCCCCAACTTTGCCCAACTTTTTCACCATGATGAAATTGGATTCAAGAAAAGTCCCCAACATGAAAGTTGTAGTCCTCCATGAAATCTACAACTTTTCTTCACAAACATTTCCATAAAGATGCATGGATCTCAATTTATAAATTTGTGAATACATGGTCATGAACTTCTTAACTTAGTGAAATTTTGCCCTATTTTAGGCAGGTTTTGGGCCCAACTTCATGGAAATTTTTCACCTAGTTCCAAGAGGTATCTGAAAATTAATTTCAAATATGGATTATATAGCACATTGCAAGCTTTCCAAAATGTCCAAGAACTCTCGAAGTTCATTTTTGAGTAGGGAGAATCGAAGAGAGGAAGTTGGCATTTTCTCACTTTTTGTTCAAGCCATTTTCACATAGAATCAAGTTGCAAACCAAACCTATGATGGTTATTTCTTGATTTACAGGTCCTAAGCTTTCTATACACTCCTTAATTAAATGCATACTCAGTTGACAAAGCCTTTATCCTTGCTTTTGAAACTTTACACAAGTTGTAATTCCATTTTGGGCAAAAAGGCTTCATTGCCATTTTCATAAAGATGCACTTTTGCAACTTTGTCAACTTGGAGCATTGGACCTGTCCCCTTGATACAAGAAAACTACACAGCTCTCAAGAAATTAGTACAAACTCTTATCAGCCCTAAAGCAAGCTGGTACAAGCATGTGGGATTGGTCTTGTCAACTTTACTTCAAGTACAAGAAAAATGGCAAAAGGGCTAAAGCTTGCACATCTAGTAGGAAGCTGACTTTGTATCACTTATATACTAATATGAAAACATTGTAAAAGGCATTACATGCTTGGCTTGAACCTAGAACTCTCTCAAACTGAAAAACACCAAAAATCTACCTAAGCACACAGTTTTTGCAAAAGCTCAGCCAACTCTCATTTGGCTCGTGCGTTTTGTGTTTAACTGATTCAAACATCTTATACACTTGATACCTAATCAATCCAAGCCATCACCCTGGTTCTATAACCTCTGTTTCACCATCTGCCATTTTCAATTTGGAAGCTTGCAGTTCGACTTGGTCAGGGAGTTCCAGCCATCCTCAGAGCAAGATAAAGGTTGGAATAGATTCAGGGAAGCTTAAGGAAGCTCAAGCAATCATCAGGCCTCCATTAAAGTCCCTACATTTCCCTATACGATTCCAGCTGAAGGAGGTATTTTCTTAAACTCTATCTCTTTAGACATGCAACTTCAAGCCACGATTTGTGAAGAAAAAATGTAGTTCTCATCATAACGAAGTTGTACATATCATTACTTTGCATTTATATTACTTGTGCTAAGAGAATTTGAAGCTTGAAATCTCTGAAATTTTTAGGTCACGATTTAGGGATTCCAAAATTCTCTTTGATCTTTGATAGTTAGGTTACATAATTTATATGGTTGGAATCGTGAGCTCAAATGCCATATTTTTCATGTTATGAGTTTTCATTTTTATGCAAGCATGAGGAAGATACAGGTTGCACTGAAAATGGCGTGAAGATGATGAACGAAGGACAGGGATGAAGTTCTGGGATTTTTGTTGCTTGGGCCTTTTTTGTTTTTGCTAAACACCACCCCTGACTTGCTATTGCACCCCCTTTGCTAACTATTTTCTATTTTTCTATTTTTTACATATTTTCATATTTAATACTTTTATTTATTTTTCTTAATGATAAAAAATCCTAAAAAATGATTTATTTGTTTTCAAACTTTTATTTTATTTTATTTATTATTTTCTCACATAAAAAATTAATTTATTTTGATAGAATAGATTTTATTTTCTTAATAAACTCATAATTAATTAAATATACTATATATTTTTTATTTTTTATTTTTATACTTACAAATACCAATATTTGCACATATTTAATTTTTAATATTCATATACAATATTATTTAATATTTTTTACACAAAAAAATACAGAAAATAATAACATAGACCATTATTTTCTTTTGAATAAAAACTAGGGTTTAATCCCCTTCCAAAATTAAATATTATTTTTTCCCCTTTTTTAGGTTTAAATTAAATATTTTTCTTACACAAAAACAAGACATAAAACATTTTTTCTAACATACATATTGCATTGCATTTTAAATATTTGTATTATATTTATTTAATTCATGCATATTCGATTTGGTTGTAATAATGCTTTATATTTGTGCAAATCCCCATTCAAACTTGTATTCCCCCCTCCCATAAAAATTGTTGTAATAGCTTAGTATATTTACATTATGCAATTTATCAATTTATATACCATGATTAGTAATTAGGGTATGCATGACAAGAACAAAACAAAGCAAAATAGAAAACCCTAAATACAAGACAAAATCAAAAGAATGAAAATGATACACTTTGCATATAAGCACCCTTAGGGTTTCTCCCACTTGGTTGCTTAAAATAAAATGGCTATGTTACCCATGCGAAGTATCTTGGCAAAACAAAACAAATATAAGATCATAGTCCCTCGATGACGCTATTCAAAAAGTTGCCTAAACAAAATGATCTTGGTCCCTCAAAAATGCTAAGATACTTGGCAACATTGCTATTATCGTTATACGATGACCCACACCCATCCCGTTTACATCCAAAGATAGGGTTGCTTACCAAATCAATGGTAAGTCAACAATATCAAAGGAATAGAAAATGCACAAGAAAGACATTTTAGTAGGTAGATATCTTCTAAGTTACTTGCTCCTTTTCAAAACAAATACACACACATTTCAAAACATCTTACAAAACATTGAAAACATTTTCAAAAGATAAACATCTTTGTATACATTCTTACGAACGAGAATCATTACAAAGATTGCCTAAACAAATGGCCTCTTTTACAAAATACTTTCAAAAACCACATCAAGCACCATTTCAAACAAAACAAAGCAAGTGATCTAAGCAAGTAACTAAGAGCCCATGGAAAACCATGGATGAAAAGGGTGCTAGCACCTTCCCTTTTCATAATCTACCCCCCGAACTCAAGAAAACATCTCAAAGGTCTTTCCTGTGCTTTTTCACCTTTCCTTTTGGACAAAATAAAATTCGGTGGCGACTCTTGCTAACCGCGACATTTGCGATAAAACGCAATACCTTCAAGTCAGTTCTCCCACCGTATCTCACATATGCATTTAACTAACCCTTTTTTTTCACAGGTAAAACATCAGGTTTTAGTATAAATCGACCCAATATTTATGCTGATACTTCTTCCAGTATTTACCATCATTCCTTCAAATGGCATCTATAAGCCCATTGCCAATACATTTTCGAGTGCAAATTTCTGGGCACTCTAGTGTTCAATCATCTTCCACCTTCAAGTCAGGATTGGCGGATCCGCCAATCTAACTCTTCACGTTTAAGAAGATTGAACAGGGGCAGTTGTTGTACCCCAAAATTTTCCCTCTCATTTCTTAAGAAAATCTCTCATAAGATCTCCTTTGGTCCAAGACTACACAACGTTTGATCAGCTCAAGACACCTCCCCAACATTGATAACTCAAATTAGGGTTTGAGTTTGCACAAGGAAAAATGAACTTTCAATGCCCCATATGACTTTCATGGGTCATTTTGGACCCTCAAGATTTCTCATGTCAAGTTTCAAGTCTTATATCACATTTTTGCTCAGTCAATTCATGAGTTGACCTAAAATCAGTTGTATTGGGGAAAAAGTCAACTATGGTCAATTTACATTCAAACTTCATATTTTTTTATCCACATCAACATTATGAACTCATATATGTTAATTGATCAAGTTTGGATCATAATTCCTCAAGAAATTAGATCAGAACATCAAAAGGGCAAAATGGTCAAAATTAGGGTTTTGATTGAGAAAGTTCAATTTTTGATTTTTGACCTAGCAACTGATTTATTGGTTTAAGTTATGATATCAAGGATTCAAATGCATCATTTTTACCTAATGGCATGGATCAAAACATTTCTCAAGATCATTTGATTGATAGTTGAATTTCAGTCAACTGATGAAAACTCAACTGTACACTGAAAACTCAAACTTTGACTTTCTGATCAAAATCAAGTTTCAAAGATTACAATTCATCAAGACATGTCAACATATGAAACTTGTTCATCAAGAAATCAAAAAGTCAAGATTTCGTTTTGAAAAGTCAAAATTTTCCAAGATTTAGAATTTTTCAGTGTTGAAAATTCACTTTTTTTCACAACTTTGTACCAAATTTACACCATTATGCAAGATGATTCAAAGGAAACTTCAAACATGAAATTTGTAGATCTCAATGAGATCTAAAACATTGTACGGAAGAACTTTTTCTAGAAATGCTTGGGTTTCAAGTTATGATTTTGTGAAGACATGCTCATGAAACTTGAAGACTTAGTGAAACTTTGAAGTGATTCAACCACTCTACATTGTTAGTACAAACTTTGAAACTTGATTTTCTCACTTTTCTTCAAAATCAAGCAATCTAGCCAGAACCCTATAACTGAGAAATCTGTTGTGCAAAAGTCCTCTAACCTTTTCCATATAACTATACAAAACATTTGCAAGCCAATACACGATTTCAAGCCTCCTCAAACTCTCCCAAGCACCCTTACTACACAGAACAACCCAAACTTGACAGTTTTGAGCCAAAACTCACAATCTTCATTTCCACTCGTGTGTTTTGAAAACTAATCATCCAAACACCTTTCATACATCATATCAAAGTAATCCAGGCCCCTTTTTCCTGGCTGTAACCTCTCCATCGCCATCCACCATTTTCAAAATTGAAGCTTGCAACTTGACTTGAGTTGGGAGTTTCAGCCATCCTCAAAGCAAATTAGGAGTTGGAATACATTCAAGGAGGTCTAGGCCAGCTACAGAAATCATCATGCCATCTCAAAGGTTGCTCAAACTCCATACACGAATCCAGCTGCAAGAGGTAAGTTTTTAAACTTCTATCTCTTCATACAAGCATCAATTGATTCTGATTTGTGAAGATAAAGTGTAGATATTATTGCCCTGAAACTGTACATGTCCATAGATTTCATTTATATTGATTGAGCTTACAGAATTTTAGGTTTGAATCTCTGAAAAAAGTTAGGTCAGAATTTGGTACTTTTAGAAATACTCATTCATCTTTGATTTATAGCTTATGATATTTATATGGTTGGATTCGTATGGAAAATGGAGCAACTTTCATGTTTGCATCTTTCATTTTTGTTGAGAAATGAGAAAGTTACAGGAACCATGGCTGGAGGTTGAAGATGAACTCATTTTCAGGACTTGTTTTATGTTATGTATTTAT
Source organism: Vicia faba (assembly GCA_948472305.1). Taxonomy (NCBI): domain Eukaryota; kingdom Viridiplantae; phylum Streptophyta; class Magnoliopsida; order Fabales; family Fabaceae; genus Vicia; species Vicia faba. The sequence continues at coordinate 103,272,925 of OX451736.1, forward strand.
CATTTCACTTATGTTAACGGATGTACAGCCACCCCAGTTGCAAAGGCAGCGCACATTTATCTCAAGGTCACGGGTTCACGTCCCAGCGTTGCCTTTTGTTTAATTTCTTAACATTTTTCTCTTCTTTTGTTACAAACCATGCACATCTGGGCTTAGTCAGTGGGCCTCTACCATTTTGTTGATCCTCACCCCCACTTCACTACACAACACAAGCCCGTTTTTTTATTTTGTTTATTTTTGCTGACTACAAAAAATACCATTTGGGCTAAACTCCAACAAAAAACTGTTTTTCTAATAAACATCCTAAACTTCTTTTTCACCCCATGACTTTTATATCTTATTTTATTTTTTTTTATTTATTATTTTTTATTACTATTATTATTATTATTATTATTATTATTATTATTTTTATTAAAAAATCCAAAAATATTTTTATTTATTATTTACACACTTATATTGTTATTTTTATTTATAAAACAAAAAAAAGAACAAAAACATTTTCTTAACAAATTTGATTTCTTTTTTCTTAATAAATTAATAATTAGATTTAGATTTAATTATTTTTTTTTTAAAAATTAATTTAGAACTTAAGTTTCTTTTAATTAATTAATTTTCATATTATTTTCATTAAACTTAAAACTTTTTTCATAAAAACAACCCTAAAAATGCTTTCTAACTTAATTTCTTTTCTTAATTAGTTTAGGTTTAATTTTCATTTAATTTTAATCATTTTCTTAACTAGGTAAAAAATAAACCCTTAACAAAAACCAAACAAAAAAATCATTTCCTTTCTATTTATTTTCTTGCACATTTATTCAATTCTTGTATATTATTCAATATGGTTGTAATAGATAATTAGGTTTAATTTTCTTGCAATCCCCATTTGTAAATTTGTATACCCCCTCCCCTAATGATCTAATAGCATAGTAATTTTACTTTCCGCAATTTATCGCTTTCATATAAATGTTAGTTATTAGGGTTTGTATGGCAAGACTAAAATCAACAATTAGTAAACCCTAATTCAAGATAAACAATACGTGCAAATCAAAAACACTTGCGCACTTACACTCTTAGGGTAATTCCAATTGTTGCCTTATAAAAATGGTCATGTTATGCATGTGGGATGTCTTGGCAAAAACAATTAAAAAAAAATACAAGATCAAAGTCCCTCGATGACGCTACTAATGTTGTCTTTCAAAATGATCTTAGTCCCTTAAAAATAAATGCTAAGATATCTCACAACATTGCTATCATGACTATACGATGGCCCACGCCCATCCCTTCACATCCAAAGATAAGGCTTCTTACCAACAAATGGTGAGATAGCAATATCAAAGGAAAGGAAGAAATGACACAAAGACTGTTGAGTCGGTAGAAACGTTCTTAGTTGCTTGCTCACTTTCAAAACAGACATCCTTGCTTATTTTCAAAACAAACACCAAACACTTTCAAAAATAAACTTTCAAAACATAAAATAATTTCAAAGGTTCAACACTTTATATACCTTCTTACGAACGAGAACCATTACAAAGTTTGCCTAAACGAAGGCGCCTTTTCAAAATACTTTCAAAACCACCACAAAGCACATTTTCAAACAAAAGCAAGTGATCTAGCAAGCAACTAAGAGCCCATAGATAACTATGGATGAAAAGGGTGATAATACCTTCCCTTTTCATAATCTACCCCCCGAACTCAAGAAATAATATCAAAGGTCTTTCCTGTTCTTTTCCACCTTTCCTTTTGGATAAAGAAAAGTCGATGGCGACTCTTGCTAACTGCAACAATTGCGATAAAACACAAAACACCCAAGTCAGTTCTCCCACCGTATTACAGGTACCTTCATGCATATCCTCCATAATTTTCTCTGCTTATCTCTTATCCACACACCGCAGCAAGGTAGAATCATGGTTGTGCTTGTAGGGAATTTTGTTACTCAGGAAGGACTTGGCAGAGAACCTTCTTAAGAACTTTTTTCATTGATGGATGCTCCCCCAGGTTACTCTCGAGCTTCGAGATACCTTTTCACTTCGTGGAACCAAGGCTTTTCCTCTACTCCATCGGCATCAATCTGATAACAGTGGACCGCTAATGCTTCATGTGACTTTCATACATCATTTTGGACCCCTAAGATTGCTCATGATAAGTTCAAGCCTTGAACCACATTTTTGATCAATCAATTGGACAGTTGACCTAAAAATCAACTGTATTGGGGAAAAAGTCAAACATGGCCAATTTACAATAAAACTTCTTAACTTTTTATCCACATCAACATTCTAGACTCATATGTACCATTTGATCATGTTTGGATCACAACTCCTCAAGAAATTTGATCAAATCATTAAAAGGGCAAAATGGTCAAAATGAGGGTTTTGACTGAGAAAGGGCAATTTCTGATTTTTAACCTAGCCAATGACAAATTTAGTTCAAGCATTATTTCAATGGTTCAATGGCATCATATTGACCTAATTACATGGTTCAAAAGATCTCAAGTTCATTGGATTGACAGATGAATTTGCAGTTAACTCATCAAAAGTCAACTGTATACTGAAAAGTCAAACTTTGACTTTTTGGTCAAAATCAAGTACCAAGGGTCATAATTCATCAAGATATGTCAAAATATGAAACTTGTTCACCAAGAAAACCAAATTTGAAAATTAGGGTTTTAATTTGAAAATTTTCATAACTTAGAATTTTTCTAAGTATAAATTTTTTTTTTTTCTCAACTTTTCACCACTTTTTCACCATGATGCATTTTGATTCAAGAAAAGTCTCCAACATGAAAGTTGTAGTCTTCCATGAAATATACAACTTTTTTCACAAACATTTCCATAAAGATGCTTGGATCTCAAGTTATAAATTTGTGAATACATGGTCATGAACTTCTTAACTTAGTGAAATTTTGCCCTATTTTAGGCAGGTTTTGGGCCCAACTTCATGGAAATATTTCACCTAGTTCCAAGAGGTATCTGAAAATGAATTTCAAATATGGATTATATAGCACATTTCAAGCTTTCAAAAATGTCCAAGAACTCTCGAAGTTCATTTTTGAGTAGGGAGAATCGAAGAGAGGAAGTTGGCATTTTCTCACTTTTTGTTCAAGCCATTTTCACATAGAATCAAGTTTCAAACCAAACCTATGATGGTTATTTCTTGATTTACAGGTCCTAAGCTTTCTATACACTCCTTAATTAAATGCATACTCAGTTGACAAAGCCTTTATCCTTGCTTTTGAAACTTTACACAAGTTGTAATTCCATTTTGGGCAAAAAGGCTTCATTGCCATTTTCATAAAGATGCACTTTTGCAACTTTGTCAACTTGGAGCATTGGACCTGTCCCCTTGATACAAGAAAACTGCACAGCTCTCAAGAAATTTGTACAAACTCTTATAAGCCCTAAAGCAAGCTGGTACAAGCATGTGGAATTGGTCTTGTCAACTTTACTTCAAGTACAAGAAAAATGGCAAAAGGGTTAAAGCTTGCACAACTAGTAGGAAGCTGACTTTGTATCACTTCTATACTAATATGCAAACATTGTGCAAGGCATTACATGCTTGGCTTGAACCTAGAACTCTCTCAAACTGAAAAACACCAAAAATCTTCCTAAGCACACAGTTTCTGCAAAAGCTCAGCCAAATCTCAATTGGCTCGTGTGTTTTGTGTTTAACTGATTCAAACATCTTATACACTTGATACATAATCAATCCAAGCCATCACCCTGGTTCTTTAACCTCTATTTCACCATCTGCCATTTTCAATTTGGAAGCTTGTAGTTGGACTTGGTCAGGGAGTTCTAGCCATCCTCAGAGCAAGATAAGGGTTGGAATAGATTCAGGGAAGCTTAAGGAAGCTCAAGCAATCATCAGGCCTCCATTAAAGTCCTTACATTGCCCTATACGATTCCAACTGAAGGAGGTATTTTCTTAAACTCTATCTCTTTATACAGGCAACTTCAAGCCACGATTTGTGAAGAAAAATGTAGTTCTCATCATAACAAAGTTGTACATATCATTACTTTGCATTTATATTACTTGTGCTAAGAGAATTTGAAGCTTGAAATCTCTGAAATTTTAAGGTCACGATTTAGGGATTCCAAAATTCTCTTTGATCTTTGATAGTTAGGTTACATAATTTATATGGTTGGAATCGTGAGCTCAAATGCCACATTTTTCATGTTATGAGTTTTCATTTTTATGCAAGCATGAGGAAGATATAGGTTGCACTGAAAATGGCGTGAAGATGATGAACGAAGGACAGGGATGAAGTTCTGGGCTTTTTGTTGCTTGGGCCTTTTTTGTTTTTGCTAAACACCACCCCTGACTTGCTATTGTACCACCTTTGCTAACTATTTTATATTTTTCTATTTTTTTCCTTCATATTTTCATATTTAATACTTTTATTTATTTTTCTTAATGATAAAAAATCCTAAAAAAATGATTTATTTGTTTTCACACTTTTATTTTATTTTATTTTTATTATTTTCTCACATAAAAAAATAATTTATTTTGATAGAATAGATTTTATTTTCTTAATAAACTCATAATTAATTAAATATACTATATATTTTATATTTTATATTTTTATACTTACAAATACCAATATTTGCATATATTTAATTTTTAATATTCATATACAATATTATTTAATATTTTTTACACAAAAAAATTCACAAAATAATAACATAGAACATTATTTTCTTTTGAATAAAAACTAGGGTTTAATCCCCTTCCAAAATTAAATATTATTTTTTTCCCTTTTTTAGGTTTAAATTAAATATTTTTCTTACACAAAAACAAGACATAAAACATTTTTTCTAACATACATATTGCATTGCATTTTAAATATGTGTATTATATTTATTTAATTCACGCATATTCGATTTGGTTGTAATAATATATTTAGCTTTATATTTGTGCAAATCCCCATTCAAACTTGTATTCCCCCTCCCATAAAAATTGTTGTAATAGCTTAGTATATTTACATTACGCAATTTATCGCTTTATATACCATGATTAGTAATTAGGGTTTGCATGACAAGAACAAAACAAAGCAAAATAGAAAACCCTAAATACAAGACAAAATCAAAAGCATGAAAATGATACACTTTACATACAAGCACCCTTAGGGTTTCTCCCACTTGGTTGCTTAAAATAAAATGGCCATGTTACGCATGCGAAGTATCTTGGCAAAACAAAACAAATATAAGATCATAGTCCCTCGATGACGCTATTCAAAAAGTTGCCTAAACAAAATGATATTGGTCCCTCAAAAATGTTAAGATACTTGGCAACATTGATATCATGGTTATACGATGACCCACGCCCGTCCCATTTACATCCAAAGATAGGGTTGCTTACCAAATCAATGGTAAGTCAACAATGTCAAAGGAATAGAAAATGCACAATAAATACATTTGAGTAGGTAGATAGCTTCTAAGTTACTTGCTCCTTTTCAAAACAAACACACACATTTCAAAACATCTTACAAAACATTGAAAATGTTTTCAAAAGACAAACATCTTTGTATACATTCTTACGAATGAGAATCATTACAAAGATTGCCTAAACAAATGGCCTCTTTTACAAAATACTTTCAAAAACCACATCAAGCACCATTTCAAACAAAACAAAGCAAATGATCTAAGCAAGTAACTAAGAGCCCATGGAAAACCATGGATGAAAAGGGTCTTAGCACCTTCCCTTTTCATAATCTACCCCCCGAACTCAAGAAAACATCTCAAAGGTCTTTCCTGTGCTTTTTCACCTTTCCTTTTAGATAAAAGAAAAGTCGGTGGCGACTCTTGCTAACCGCGACATTTGCGATAAAACACAATACCTTCAAATCAGTTCTCCCACCGTATCACACATATGCATTTAACTAACCCTTTTTTTTCACAGGTAAAACATCAGGTTTTAGTATAAATCGACCCAATATTTATGCTGATACTTCTTCCAGTATTTACCATCATTCCTCCAAATGGCATCTATAAGCCCATTCCCAATACGTTTTCGAGTGCAAATTTCTGGGCACTCTAGTGTTCAATCATCTTCCACCTTCAAGTCACGATTGGCGGATCCGCCAATCTAACTCTTCACGTTTAAGAAGATTGAACAGGGGCAGTTGTTGTACCCCAAAATTTTCCCTTTCATTTCTTAAGAAAATCTCTCATAAGATCTCCTTTGGTCCAAGACTACACAACGTTTGATCAGCCAAGACACCACCCCAGCATTGATGACTCAAATTAGGGTTTGAGTTTGCACAAGGACAAATGAACTTTTAATGCCCCATATGACTTTCATGGATCATTTTGGACCCTCAAGATTTCTCATGTCAAGTTTCAAGTCTTGGATCACATTTTTGCTCAGTCAATTGATCAGTTGACCTAAAATCAATTGTATTGGGGAAAAAGTCAACTATGGTCAATTTACATTCAAACTTCATAATGTTTTATCCACATCAACATTATGAACTCATATCTGTTAATTGATCAAGTTTGCATCATAATTCCTCAAGAAATTAGATCAGAACATCAAAAGGGCAAAATGGTCAAAATTAGGGTTTTGATTGAAAAAGTTCAATTTTTGATTTTTGACCTAGCAAATGATTTATTGGTTTAAGTTATGATCTCAAACATTCAAATGCTTCATTTTGACCTAATGGCATGGCTCAAAACATTTCTCAAGATCAATTGATTGATAGTTGAATTTCAGTCAACTGATGAAAACTCAACTGTACACTGAAAAGTCAAACTTTGACTTTCTGATCAAAATCAAGTTTCAAAGATTACAATTCATCAAGACATGTCAAAATATGAAACTTGTTCATCAAGAAATCAAAAAGTCAAGATTTCATTTTGAAAAGTCAAAATTTACCAAGATTTGGAATTTTTCAAAGTGTTGAAAATTCACTTTTTTTCACAACTTTGTACCAAATTTACACCATTATGCAAGATGATTCAAAGGAAACTTCCAACATGAAATTTGTAGATCTCAATGAGATCTAAAACATTGTAGGGAAGAACGTTTTCTAGAAATGCTTGGGTTTCAAGTTATGATTTTGTGAAGACATGCTCATGAAACTTGAAGACTTAGTGAAACTTTGAAGTGATTCAACCACTCTACATTGTTAGTACAAACTTTGAAACTTGATTTTCTCACTTTTTTTCAAAATCAAGCAATCTAGCCAGAACCCTATAATTTAGAAATCTGTTGTGCAAAAGTCCTCTAACCTTTTCCATATAACTATACAAAACATTTGCAAGCCAATACACGATTTCAAGCCTCCTCAAACTCTCCCAAGCACCCTTACTACACAGAACGGCCCAAACTTGACAGTTTTGAGCCAATACTCACAATCTTCATTTCCACTCGTGCATTTTGAAAACTAATCATCCAAACACCTTGCATACATCATATCAAAGTAGTCCAGGCCCCTGTTTCCTGACTGTAACCCCTCCATCACCATCCACCATTTTCAAAACTGAAGCTTGCAACTTGACTTGAGTTGGGAGTTTCAGCCATCCTCAAAGCAAATTAGGAGTTGGAATACATTCAAGGAGGTCTAGGCCAGCTACAGAAATCATCATGCCATCTCAAAGGTTGCTCAAACTCTATACACGAATCCAGCTGCAAGAGGTAAGTTTTCAAACTTCTATCTCTTCATACAAGCATCAATTGATTCTGATTTGTGAAGATAAAGTGTAGATATCATTGCCCTGAAACTGTACATGTCCATAGATTTCATTTATATTGATTGAGATTAGAGAATTTTAGGTTTTAATCTCTGAAAAAAGTTAGGTCAGAATTTGGTACTTTTAGAAATTCTCATTCATCTTCGATTTATAGCTTATGATATTTATATGGTTGGATTCGTATGGAAAATGGAGCAACTTTCATGTTTGCATCTTTCATTTTTGTTGAGAAATGAGCAAGTTACAGGAACCATGGCTGGAGGTTGAAGATGAACTCATTTTCAGGACTTGTTTTATGTTATGTATTTATCATTTCACTTATGTTAACGAATGTACAGTTACCCCAGTTGCAAAGGCAGCGCACATTTATCTCAAGGTCACGGGTTCACGTCCCAGCGTTGCCTTTTGTTTAATTTCTTAACATTTTTCTCTTCTTTTGTTACAAACCATGCACATCTGGGCTTAGTCAGTGGGCCTCTACCATTTTGCTGATCCTCACCCCCACTTCACTACACAACACATGCCCATTTTTTTTATTTTGTTTATTTTTGCTGACTACAAAAAATACCATTTGGGCTAAACTCCAACAAAAAACTGTTTTTCTAATAAACATCCTAAACTTCTTTTTCACCCCATGACTTTTATATTTTATTTTATTTTATTTTTCTTTATTATTTTTTATTACTATTATTATTATTATTATTATTATTATTATTATTATTATTATTATTAAAAAATCCAAAAATATTTTTATTTATTATTTACACACTTATATTGTTATTTTTATTTATAAAACAAAAAAAGAACAAAAACATTTTCTTAACAAACTTGATTTCTTTTTTCTTAATAAATTAATAATTAGATTTAGGTTTAATTATTTTATTTTTTAAAAATTAATTTAGAACTTAAGTTTCTTTTAATTAATTAATTTTCATATTATTTTCATTAAACTTAAAACTTTTTTCAGAAAAACAACCCTAAAAATGCTTTCTAACTTAATTTCATTTCTTAATTAGTTTAGGTTTAATTTTCATTTAATTTTAATCATTTTCTTAACTAGGTAAAAACTAAACCCTTAACAAAAACCAAACAAAAAAATCATTTCCTTTCTATTTATTTTCTTGCACATTTATTCAATTCTTGTACATTATTCAATATGGTTGTAATAGATAATTAAGTTTAATTTTCTTGCAATCCCCATTTGTAAATTTGTATACCCCCTCCCCTAATGATCTAATAGCATAGTAATTTTACTTTCCGCAATTTATCGCTTTCATATAAATGTTAGTTATTAGGGTTTGTATGGCAAGACTAAAACCAACAATTAGTAAACCCTAATTCAAGATAAATAATACGTGCAAATCAAAAACAATTGCGCACTTACACCCTTAGGGTAATTCCAATTGTTGCCTTATAAAAATGGTCATGTTATGCATGTGGGATGTCTTAGCGAAAATAATAAAAAAAATACAAGATCAAAGTCCCTCGATGATGCTACTAATGTTGTCTTTCAAAATGATCTTAGTCCCTTAAAAATAAATGCTAAGATATCTCACAACATTGCTATCATGACTATACGATGACCCACGCCCATCCCTTCACATCCAAAGATAAGGCTTCTTACCAACCAATGGTGAGATAGCAATATCAAAGAAAAGGAAGAAATGACACAAAGACTGTTGAGTCGGTAGAAACGTTCTTAGTTTCTTGCTCACTTTCAAAACAAACATCCTTGCTTATTTTCAAAACAAACACCAAACACTTTCAAAAATAAACTTTCAAAACATAAAATAATTTCAAAGGTCCAACACTTTATATACCTTCTTACAAACGATAACCATTACAAAGTTTTCCTAAACGAAAGCGCCTTTTCAAAATACTTTCAAAACCACCACAAAGCACATTTTCAAACAAAAGCAAGTGATCTAGCAAGCAACTAAGAGCCCATAGATAACTATGGATGAAAAGGTAATCTCTTCAAATTATGGGATCAATGTCAATACATGCTCTCGGTATGGGATGGGATTAGGATGTTTCGTGTCCCATTCTCCCTTAATCTGACTGATTACTAAGGTTGAATCTCCGTATACCTGTAAGAACTTAATCCTCATGTCGATAGCAGCTTTAAGACCCATGATGCACACCTCGTATTCAACCATATTGTTGGTACAGTTAAAGCATAGTCTTGCGGTAAAGGGTGTATGGCAACCTTTTGGAGAGATAATCACAACACTGATGCCATTTCCAAGTGCGTTGGAAGCTCCGTCAAAGACCATAGTACATCGGGATCCTTTTTTAGGTCCTTTATCCGGTCCAGGTTCTTCATAATCTGTTACTAACATAATATTCTCGTCCAGGAACTCGAAATTCATTGACTGGTAATCGTCAACAGCCTGATAAGCCAAATGATCAGCTAGTACACTCCATTTGTTTGCTTTTTGAGTAGTGTACTGGATGTCATATTCGGTTAGGACCATTTGCCATCTTGTTATTCTTCTGAAGAGAGCGGGATTCTTGAATATGTACTTGATAGGATCCATTTTAGATATCAATAAGGTAGTGTGAGTCAACATATACTGTCTTAGTCGGCGAGCAGCCCATGCCAAAGCGCAACAAGTTTTATCGAGCAGTGAATATCTTGTTTCACAGTCGATAAATTTTTTTCTAAGGTAGTATATTACATGCTCTTTTCAACCAAACTCGTCATACTTCCCCAACACACACCCCATTGAATTCTCTAGTACTGTTAAGTATATGATCATGGGTCTTCCTTCAACTGGTGGCATCAAAACTAGAGGTTCTTGAAGATATTCCTTGATTCTGTCAAAGGCTGTCTGGAAATCATCGTTCCATTTCACTACTTGATCTTTCTTCAGTAATTTGAAGATTGGCTCACAAGTAGCGGTTAGGTGGGAAATGAATCTGGCAATGTAGTTTAGATGTCCCAAGAATCCCCTAACTTCCTTCTCAGTGCAGGGAGTTGGAATTTCTTATATAGCTTTAACCTTTTCAGGGTCTACTTCAATACCTTTGCTACTAACAATGAAACATAAGAGCTTACCAGATCTTACCCCAAAGGTGCACTTGTTCGGGTTCAGTCTTAACTTGTACTTATTCAATCTTTCAAATAGCTTTTGCAGGTGATCAAGGTGATCTTCTTCAGTCTGAGACCTGGCTATCATATCATCGGCGTAGGCCTCTATTTTGTGATGGATCATATCATGAAACAAAGCTACCATAGAACACTGATAGGTTTCCCTAGCGTTCTTCAACCCAAATGGCATAACTTTGTAACAGAAGGTGCCCCACTGTGTGACAAAATTTGTTTTCTCCATGTCTTCAGGTGCCATTTTGATCTAATTATAACCTGGGAAACCATCCATGAAGGATAATATCTTATGTTGTATGGTGTTGTCAACCAGGATATCAATGTGGGGAAGTGGGAAGTCATCCTTGGGGCTTGCCCTATTCAAATCTCTGTAATCCACACACACACGCACCTTACCGTCCTTTTTAGGTACCGGTGCCATGTTCGCAACCCCATTGTGGAGATGAAGTAACAACTAAGAATCTGTCATTGAATTGTTTCATGACTTCGGCCTTGATATTTTCTGACATCTCAGGACGCATACGATGAACCTTTTCCTTCACTAGAGGGCAGTCTTCTTTCGTTGGCAGACAATGAACCACAATATCAGTGTTCAATCCTGATATGTCTTCGTATGACAAGGAAAATATCTCAACGTACTCATGCAACATCTGAATTAACCTTTCTTCAACACCATTTCCAAGTTGGAAACAATATTTACTTCCTTTTTACTTTCCTTAGTGCCCAAGTTTACTGTCTCGACCGACTCTTCATGAGGCTGTATTGCTCTTTCCTCTTGTTGTAACAGTCTAGAAAGTTCTCCTGGTACTTCACAATCTTCCTCACCTTCATCCTCGACTTGGTAGATCAGATTTTCAAAGTCATAACTGGAAATAGAAGAACCGTTATCAATGGGATCCAGGGTGGATGTGGGTTTGTAATTTGATAATGTGGGTGTGTGTGTAAGAGAGCATAGCTATTTTGAAAAAGTAGAGTAAAAATAAAAATAGTGAGCGTAAAGTTTGTATGCAAAACGTCCAATGATTTATTAATGACATATGAATATGAAGTGATAACCCTCACAAATAGACCGTTGTGCCTCGGGTAAGACACAAGGCTTTTAGAGTTTAAATTTTTCATAAATTACATATCCTTAAAAACAGAAGAAAAAAAATTACTCCTGGATAAAATAAATAGGCACAAAATCTTTAGCGGTCCAATTATTGAGTCCACCACTGGTAGTAGGCAAGATCTAGTTGTCCAGGTCACAGTCACTGTCAGTGTCTTCCACAACATTGACTCCATGGTTGCTGATGCGTAATGGTGGTCCTTCGGTGCGGGCACAATGAATAGCTTTTTGAGCTTCTAAAGTGAAACCCAAACTAAAGTTGTCAGACTTGTAGGGGATGTCCAGAAGTTGGCCCCAAATAGTACACCCACCTTCTTCAACTACAACTTTAGCATCTTTTAGAGAGGCCATCTTTAGTGGAGGTCTGGTAATCTTTGGAACAACAACAACAACTTTAGTAACAGTAATCATTTGAGGAACCTCTTCAAAATTCTAACAGGGAGTCTCAATGAACTCGCCGTCCATCTCGACATATCTGAAAGAGTTAAAATGGCTCACCATATACTCTTCTTCACCATGAACTGTAACAATATTTCCATTAACCGAATACTTTAACATCTGATGCAAGGTGGAAGTGACAACGCCAGCCCCATGAATCCAAGGGCATCCTAATAAGAAGGAGTAAGACGGGCGAATGTCCATCACGTAAAAAGTGGAGTCAAAATTATGGGAACCAACTTTAATAGGAATGTCGGTTTCCCTGTGTACCATTCTCTTGGAGACATCAAAAGCCCTCACCATAATATTGTTGGGCTTCAATGTTAGTTCTTCGCAATCCAATCTTCCCAAAGCCCCCTTGGGTATAACATTCAGTGACAAACCCATAGCAACTAACACACGATACATAGTAGTGCCCTTTCACTCAATAGATACGTGCAAGGCATCATTATGCTTTCTTCCATTGGACGTCAAATCAGCATCGGAGAAACTGAGTCCGTTATCGGCAGTCAGACTAGCAACACAGTTCTCAAATTGGTCGGCAGAAGTCTCTTACGGAACATGAGCAGACTTCAGGAACTTCACCAAAGCCTTGGCATGGGCTTCAGAGCATAAAAACAAGGCCAACATTGAAATCTTTGAGGGGGTCTTCCCCAATTGTTCCACAACATTATAATCACTCTTCTATGTGATTTTCAAAATTTCCTCCATTTCTTGTTTGGAGGCTTCAGGAATGGATTCTTTGGGTGCCTCCGTTCGGGAAGGCTCAACCAATACTTCTTTGCCCCGAGTCTCAGCTGACTCAATAGCAAGAATAACCATAGGAGTAATAGTAGGAGTAGCAACAGGAGTATTAAAAGGAATAACAAAAGGAGTGGCAACAGTCTTTGGAGAGATTTCAGGAGAGAAAATCCTCCACTTCTGGTAATTTTACTGGTCCTAACAATGTTTCCAATGTTAGGATCAGTTTCTTCAGTAGTTTTATTCTTAATGGCCAGTAGGTCTTTCTTGATGCCATGATAATAAACGTCAGCTCCATAATTCCAAGGAACAACCTTATCGGAGGAAATATGGTATTGGTCCTGGAGAGGTGATTATTAAAAGAGAAACCTTAGGAGTGGATGTAATCCTGACATGACCTTTAGAGGAGGCCCTAGGAGGATTGGAAGAAATGGTAATAATTGATACTTATTCACATCTCGCATCTTCACATAGACTTTTCACAGAGGGAGTCTTCTCAAACAGAATTTCCTTGTTGTTCATCAAGAGTTAGACACATATCTTCAACAACAAACAACCATTGGGAAGAGACGCACACAGGTGTCAACCTTCACCACAACCAGGAAATAAACTGGCTTGCAGGAGGTTCTTCTTAACAAATAAAAAAGGAGTAGTTAAATCATCCATAGAAGAAACAAGTAGAACATCATCGACAACATTAATACCCTGGTCATGTTTGGGCATTGGTACATTTATCACATTGGGGGTTTCAGGAGGATCAAATTCAATCTCCTTTGCCTCAATAAGATCCTGAACTTTATTCTTCAGAGCCCAACAATCATTTGTGTCATGCCTTGGTCTGTTGGATTGGTAGGCACACCGAGCATTTGGATTATAATGGGGAGATGTAATGTTTGGATTTTGAGGAGGCTATCTCAGAGTGACCAAGCTAGCCTTTATTAGATGTTGCAATACCTGAGATAAGGGCATGTTGAGTCTGGTGAATTGTCTTCTAGGCGCATCCTTCCCGCGCTGATTGTTTTGTTGTTGAGTTGATGCAAGGATGGAAATCATCACAGCTCCTACCGTTGGATGGTGTTCAGTTTTATCGTGGTTTATCTGGTCATAAATAACACTGACCTCTTTCTTCCCACTGAAGGGTTTCTTCACTGTACTTAAAGACACATCCCTTTGAATCTTACGGCTCTTGATACCAGATTCTACTCTTTCACCTATCAATATTAGCTCGGTGAACTCGGTTGAAGAGATTCCAATCAAGTGGTTGAAAAATGGACCAGACAAAGTGCCCAGGAACATGTCTACCAACTCCCTATTAGACAAAGGAGGTTGGAATCTTCCTGCAAGATCTCTCCACTTCTGGGCACAATCTTTGAAGTTTTCACTAGAACCCATAGACATGCTTTGAAGTTGAGTACAGGTTGGAGCGAGGTCAACATTGTATTGGTACTGCTTGTAAAAGGAAGCAGACAAATCTTCCCAATTTCAGATGTTAGTTCCCTCCGGTTGGTAGAACCACTCTAACTGTGTCCCTGACAAACTTTCCTAGAAGAAGTGCACCCATAGATTTCGGTCAGCTGTATGAGGTTGAATTTTCCTGACATAAGACTTTAAGTGTAGCTTAGGGCAGGAGACTCCTTCATACTTAGCAAATGCGAGAACTTTGAACTTCTGCGGGATGACCACCTCTGAAACCAACCCTAACTCTTCAAAATCCAGACCAGGTACCCTCTGAATTTCCATTGCATTAAGAAGGTCCTCCAGCTATTTATATTTGTCATCAGTAGAAGGATATTTCTCTTCAGAGTAGTCAACTTCCTCTTCATCAGACCCAAGACTATTGTCTTCTTCCTTGGTCTTCTTGTCATCTTCATCTCGATTATCCCCCTCATTTGACGAAGTTGCGAATTCTAAAGCTCGCTTGGCTGGTCCTCTAAACCTTCTTCCCATATTCAAGACGCCAGCCGATTTCTTTGCCTTCTTTGTCTTCTCTTTGAAAATGAGAGCTTTCAGGTCTTCTTGTCCCTTAGCCAGAGCCAGGAACATTTGTTGGAATTGAGCGTTCTGTGCTTGAAGATCCTTAACTGCTGGTTCGAGAGCCATTTCTTTTTGCTGAAATAAACAGCGAAAAGATAAGAAACCTGTCTTGAAATACCTGCTTATGTAATTATGTGTATGACATGTTTATGCGATGTTTTCAAGGATCTCACAGGGTAAACACAAGAATATGTTTGAATTTTAATTGTAGCTTTGATTGAAGAACTTCGTATTGTTGAATGCCCTTCTACGAGAATCAAGCTCACCATGTCGAGTGGGTCATAGCCTCTGACTCAAGATATCGTGCCTTGACGACATTGGCTAGAGGAAAATAAATCCCCTTGCCCCCTGCTAGATGTCTGGTTCATCATACTTTGGCGGCCTTTGATTAGAGGAAAATAAATACTCTTGCCCCTTTCTAGGCGTCTAGTTCATGATAACCCGCATCATTGTCCTTTGAGATCCTTGAAATGTTTAGTGAAATGAAAATGGATGTTATGATGCATGATGTTATGTCTGAACAATTTAATCACACACAAGACCCTAGGTTTAGGCTTGTATGGGGTTTACAGGTAAATACCCTCTTGAGGTTTAGTTGGTTCAACCTGTCCTAGAAAAGTAATTGGGTTCTAAGGAGTGTCAATATCACTGATCTTTCTTTATCAGGCATTATTTCAGCTCGGGCGATCTTTTCTCGCGGCCAAAATATCCCGAGAGTCCAATCTCAATGAGTGTAGTATCGAGTATCAACCAATCCTCAGCTTTATACCGAGGCCGGCTATTTCACTACTTTTCAAATGGCCAAGTTTGTTCAACTAAGGTTCTAAGGTCAGTTAGTGCTTTATGACACCACACAGCGGCCCCGTATTCTCCTCGATTTAACACAAGGGATACCGGTACCAACAAATGTGTCACACTAACGCAGCCATTGCTTCAACCATATCAGTTTATGTCGTACAGTCTCCATGATCTATTACTGCTTACCTAAAATTTCCATAGATTCGAGTATAGGATCTTAACAATTAAACCCAAATAAACCCTTAAAGTAAAGCAAGCAAAGCATAAAAGGAAAGAAATTTAAATATGATCTAGCTCTAAGGTAACCCCACTTTTTACTATCCCCAGCAGAGTCGCCAGTTATATAATACGGTGGAAGAACCGATTGTTATACTGGTTTTGTATTTATATTCGGAAATGTTGCAGTAAGCAAGAGTCGCCATCGACTTTTCTTTTATCCAACAAAGGAAAGGGTGAAAAGAACAGAAAAAGACCTTTTGAGATTATTTCTGATTAAGGAGGGTAGATTATGGAAAGGGAAGGTGTTAGCACCATTTCCATCTGTAGTTATCTACGGGATATTAGATGCTAGCTCATTTGAAAATACCTTGTGCTTGTGTGTTTGGAAAAAAGTATTTTTTTGAAAGGATTCCTTAGTGTGGCGAACTTTGTAATGTTTCTCGGATTGTAGAGAACATATACAAAGTGTTTTGAAAATGTTTTTGGAAATAGTTTTGTGTACGTGAGAAATTTTTGTTGAGCAAGCATCTAAGAACTATCTACTTTACTCGAAAGGGTTTGTTCTTTTCCTCTTTTCCTTTAGACAGTGTTATCCTACTATTAGTGAGTAGGTATCCATATCGCCATATGTTTGAGGGACATTCGAAGGGACATCGTACAATCACAAAGGTAACTGGGCAAGATGCTTTAGTAACTACCCAAGAGTTTTAAGATCATACCGAGGAAATGTCGAGGGGGTCATTTTTATGATCTTTAAACCAGAGGGTAACCACTAAAATATCTCACGTTTCGAGAGTTGTGACTATTTTATTTCTGAAGGAAACCGAAGTGGGGGTACCTTAGAGGTGTGCATGCGCAAGTGCGTTGTGTTTCAATTATTTATCTTTGCGTTAAGTTTGCTAAAGTTTTGTTTTTAATTTCTTGCTATGCAATCCTATTACCATACATATAAATAGTTTAAATAATGCAGGAATTTAAAGTGCGAAAATGTGAATCCTAAACTATTACAAGGCTTCGAGGAGGGGGATTTAAAAGTCCAAAAATTAGGGGAATAAAAACAGTAAATGTCCTAGTTTTTAACTATTACAAACCGAGAAGCAGGTACAATAATATGAAAATGATAATGCTAAAATAATAAACGCGCGCGAATTAGAAAGGACGTCTAAAACCCTAAAATATTTTGAAGTAAATAGGAGAATCTTTTTGTTATTTTTTTGTTTATTTGGGGAAAATAATAAATTAAATTAAATCTAATTAATTAAAAAGGAAAATAAAATTATAAATTAAAATTAATTCTAAAGTAAATCTAATATTTTTGGCATTTTTTATTTATGAAAAAGAATTGAAACTAATTAGTCCTAATTCTAATTGATTTTAAGATTAAATAAAAAAATTCAAAATAATTAAATAAGTTAATTTACAAAAATTAAGTTTAATTAAGAAAATCCTAAAATCTATTTTTTGTGATTTTATGTTTGATTTACTGATTAAATAAATAAAAATATTTAAAGAAATAATTAATTAAAACAATAAATGAAATAAATAAAAAAACATGGGCCTGAGACGCAAGAGGAGTTAGGGGGGGGGGGGGGTGAATTGGATTTTGTCAAGCCCAATTCAAGGAGGCCCAGACTATGTTGTGTGATCCCCTATGGTTGCCTTCAGGAGGTGCATCGTGGGCTGTGCGCGTAGAACACTGGATCCAGGTCAGTTGAGATCTGATGGTGGTGATCTGATGGCATATGGGGCACGCGTATAGCCTGTGAACACTGGATCTGCAAGGAAATATGAGAAAAATAAAACTCCCTCGCACTTTGATCGAACCCGGGACCTGGAGGGAGTATGCCTTATATGCGTTCTTGTGTCCACTGAGCCAACCTGTTCATTCGTTACATTAAATAAAACAAAACAATATAATATAAACGCAGGCCAAATCCATGTCAGCTAACACACGCGCGTTCAGTGGGCCCTAATTATTTGAATGGGCGAATAAATAAAAAATCTTTTGGCCACGCAAGCCTGGCCGGAGTCAACAGAAGCCAGAGACGTCGGAGTCAAACTCCGGCCGTCTTCTCTCATCAATCAAAATTTGAAAACCTGCGAAAATGTTAGATCCACGAATGGCTAAGGGTCTTATCCTGCATAAAATCGCGCCCCGAGTTCAAATATGTCCTTAGCTTGGCTTGAAAGTCCCTGTATTTTGAGTTACAAACCAAAAACCCTAACACGGTTTGAAAATGGCATATCACGATCTAGACGTCATGCACTCCATGTAATGTTCTTAACATGTTCTAATGATGCCAAAAAACCCGTACACACACATAAAAACTTTCAACGACGCATAAAAATAAAGATTTGATTTTTGGAATTTACCAAAACAGTGATGACTGAAGGTGGTGATTCCTGCGTGTCTTGGGGTTCAAGGATGGTCAGGGTAAGCTCCTGGGATCTTCAGGGAATGGATAGAATGCTTGGTTTGGCCTGAGGGAAACTGGACCGTGAAGAAATAGGTTGCACCTTTCTTTGTAATTTTTTGAATAAAAACCCTAGCCTTTGTGAAGCAGCTACATATGTCCTCTCACTTCTGAGTTGCTGTGTATATATGTGAGACAAGATTAGGGTAACAAATATGGCACAAATCCAATGGAATCATGGTGTTTCAATTTGCTTCCAAACTTTCCATTTTTGAAGATTCTTTCCACTCTTGGCTTGCACGTTTCTCTTTGTCATGTGACAACCTTACATGAGTTGTCTTGGGCCTTAAGAGGCCATCCATGGACTTGGCCCATTTATCTCATATTTTATTTCATTTTATTTTATATTAATTTGAATAAAAAATGAATAAAATATGTAAAAATGGAAATGCAAGGTAAGAAAGAATTTAGAGGTCCTTAGACATGCCATGAACATGTTTAGGCCCTAAAAGTTAGGCCCACTAACTTGAAAAATGAATTTTCCCAAAGTTGACTTCATGTATTTTCTTGAAAATTGCTCAACTTGTGCAAGCCATAACTTGCTCAATTTTTATCCAATGAATATGATCTTGGATATTTTGGAAAGCTCAGATGTCTCCTTCAATCTCTCTTTTTATCAATTTTACATTTGAAGACATTATATTGATGTAAGTGGTCTTGGAAAAAAGTGTCTTTTGTTGACTTTTTGGAAATGACCTGTAATGTATGAACTTGTATTTTCCAAATGATGCATTTCTTGAACTTGAGGATAAAAGAAAAGTTATAGGAAATTGGATTCTCTTTAAAATGAGCTTTGGTTGGGGCAAAATAGATGAAGTATGTGAAAGTTATGTCTGGTCAAAGTTTAGTTGACTTCTCATTTAGAAACCCTAATTTAGCAATTCTTGACTTTTGATAAATTAAGAGCATTCCTTGAGGAATCATGACCAACCCGTGATAAAATGATGATTATCACTTCAAAATGTTGATGTTGACAAAAAATCTTGAAGTTTGACTGTATATTGGCCATATTTGACTTTTGACCTAGTACAATTGATTTCCAAGTATTTGAGCAATTGACTGAGCAAGCTTGTAGTGCAAGACATGAAACTTCGTATGGACATTCTTGAGGACATATTAGGGACCATGGAAATCACTTAAAGCCTTTGCAACCCAATTTTTTTTTGAGAAGTGAAACCCTAGTTGGAAGTTCATTGCTTAGGAGGAGAATTTGTCTGGCCAATTCTTGGTCAATCTTGTGCAATTGAGGACCTCAGTGAGCATGTCTTGAGTAAAATGAGAGGGAAAATTTGGGGGTACACTAGTGGACCTAAGACGGAAATACACTGGGCGAAGGTGAACTTACCAATTCAGAGAAAGAACGCCTAGTGAAGGAGAACTTACTGGGGGAAAAGGAAGAACGCCAGGCGAAGGCGAACTCCTCAATGAGAAGAAGACTAATTGATGATAGACTTTTGACGAATTTACCACCAATACGAAATGGACTTATTGGGGATAAAGATACGTATGTATGGTCAACATTAGACACACACGATAAAGATACCGATCATAGCAGACTCTTACAGGGGATATTGGCTCAGCTAATGGAAGGAAAACCCAACCAACACAGATAAACCAAAGAAAAAGAACCGACAAAGCCGAAACCCAAAGGACACTGATAAAAGGTGAACTCAACAAGAAAAAAATACCAGCCAAAGGGGACTCTAACAAGAATTGTCAACACAGGTCGAGCTTTTAAAAAGGTTGGGAATGCACAAGAACCACAATATCCCTCAAGCTAGAAATGGGACATGATTCTTCAAGAGTGGCATTTATCTATATTACCACACACTAAGTATGGATACTCCAATACTTGAGCAAAAAGAAAGGTTACACACCGACTCTTACTCGTACTCTAACAATGAGGTAAACACGGGTAAAGTAACTGAAGACTTGCAAGGGCAAGAAGAAACCACAACTTACTGGGAAATGGAGAATACCAAAAACCCAAATGGTGGTAAATCAAACAGACTCCACTTGGGGAAAGAGAATAAGATCACCCTAGGCTTACTACAGAGATAATTAAAATCTGAGCATGCAACAATCCAGTTACCAAAGGTGAACATGATTGGCTTATACTCATGCATGTTTGAATTTTTTATAGTGTAATGCTCCATACAATGGAAATGCTATGCGTTTTGGTAGATGCAATGAAATGATGCATGTTTTAATGAAATGCTGCATGTTTTAACAATGCATGGGAAGACAAAGAGCTCCTGAACGAAGATCTTCGCATATATGATCTTCTGTATAGAAAAATCAATCCAAAATTCGGTGGGGAATCATAATTCAGTCCCAACAACTTCTGAAGATTACCATCGCCGAGAAAGTAACTTCCTGGGGAGAGAATTGTAAACATAAATCGCAACTCTGAAGGAAACTTTAACTCCGATCAAACTCTCAACTTCCTAGGGAACAAAACCAATCTCCTCCAGATGAGGAAAACTTCACTGGGAATAGAAGCTTTCACTAGAGATCACAAAAATTCTTGAACGAAAAGTATTCTATCCAGACCACTCTGGGGATAACCAGTAAAGGTAATAAACTCCACTTGAGGAAGAAGAGAAAACCTCTAAACCACAACTTGAAATTTGGAACTCTACTGGGGAATTCTCCAATAATACTCTCCTACTGAGGATAAGAGACCTTTGAACGACAAACATTAATGCATATTGCTTCAGAAAAATCCAGGGACCTGACCCACTATGGGAATAAGCAGGCCTGATGTTCAATCATCTCTGCAAGAAACTTGATAGGGTAAAATTCCCCAGGGAAAAATGAACTTCACGGGGAGTCAAACGTCATCCTCACTAGGGATAACATCACTAGGATGGAAATCTTCACTTGATAAGAAATAGGCACTCCGAGACAGAAGCTCCACTAGGGATATCTCAAACACATTCAATTATTGCGGGTGGAAGAGTTATGAATGGAACCATAATACAACCACACTGGGGAGAGAAAGCTTGCTTTATTAGAGGTGTAGCAGTAGAAATTTGGAGACTAAGCCATTGGATTGACTTGACTCACACAGATTAAATAAAAATCGCCACCGCGCTTTATTGTTTCCAAAGAAATGGGAAAAGAGCGAATAACCCAAATAAAGGGGGATAGAATCTAAGTTCATGGGTTAGTTATGCAAAGGGAAGGTATTAGCACCCTAAAAATCTATGGTACTCCGCATGAACCTCTTTGTAAATTTGTGTATTTTGGCTATAAGAGTTGTATACAAAAAATAGATTGTGGGGATGAGAAAAGAAGTATTTTTTGCAATTTTTGCACCCTCCGCGGTTGCGAACATTTAGTGCCTACTGTTGTACCCCAAAATTTTCCCTCTCATTTATCAAATAATCTCTCACAAGATCATCTTAGGTTCAAGACTGCACTAGGGTTGATCAGCTCAAGACACCTCCTCAAGCAGTGATGATTGAAAATTAGGGTTTGAGATTGCACAAGGACAAATGGACTTTTAATTCCCCATATGACTTTCATGGATCATTTTGGACCCTCAAGATTGCTCATGTCAAGTTTCAAGTCTTGGATCACATTTTTGCTCAGTCAATTGATCAGTTGACCTAAAATTAACTATATTGGGGAAAAAGTCAACTATAGTCAATTTACAGTCAAACTTCATAATTTTTGACCCATATCAACATTATGAACTCATATATGTCATTTGATCAAGTTTGGACCATAATTCCTCAAGAAATTAGATCAGATCATCAAAAGGGCAAAATGGTCAAATTTAGGGTTTTGATTGAGAAGATGCAATTTATGATTTTTGACCTAGAAAATGATTGATTGGTTTGAGACATGATCTCAAGGATTAAAATGCTTCATTTTGACCTAATGGCATGGTCAAAACATTTCTCAAGATCAATTGATTGATAATTGATTTTCAGTCAACTGATTAAAAGTCAATTGTACACTAAAATGTCAAACTTTGACTTTTTGATCAAAATCAAGTACCAAAGATCACAATTCATCAAAACATGTCAAAATATGAAACATGTTCATCAATAAATCAAAAAGTCAAGATTTCATTTTGAAAAGTCAAAATTTCTAAACTTATAAATTTTTCTAAGTGTTGAAAATTTCATATTTTTTCATAACTTTGAGCCAAATTTCCACCATGATGCAAGATGATTCAAAAGAAACTTCCAACATAAAAGTTGTAGATCTCAATGAGATATAAAATATCATAAAAGACAACTTATGCTATAAATGCATGGATTTCAAGTTATGATTTTGTGAATACATGTTCGTGAAACTTGGAAACTTAGTGAAATTTTGCCCTAGTTTAGGTAGGATTTTGACCTAACTTCATGGAAAATTTTCACATAGTTCCAAGATGAATTTTCAAAAATTTCCAACATAGAGGTTGTAGAGGATGTTACAAGATTTCCAAAATGTCCAAGAACTCATTGAGATCATACTTGAGCAAGGAGAATCGAAGGTAAGAAGTTAGGGTTTTCAAACTTGAATTACAAGTCATTTTGTGAAGAACACATGAACCAAATCCATTCTAGGCTGCATAATCTTTGCTTTTCAGGCCTCAAACTTGTTTGTCACTCCATAATTAATATTTTTCACAACTGATACGGTATTTGTCCAAGCATTTGATCCATTATCCAAGTTGCATTTCCATTAATGGCACAAAGTAACATTGCCATTCTAGTAAAGAGGCTTTAATCACAAAGTCAACTTGTCTTGAGCTTTGCATTTTTTCTTTCTGCACAAGCATCCTCTACACGATCATATAAGCATGTTTAAAGTGCCTAACCACTTTAGATAGCCTTGTACCTTGCCTTGGAACAATGCTTGTCAAGCTTGCTTCAAAAACAAGCAAAAAACCATAATATGTGAACTTGAACTTCTTATCAGTCCAAGCTATCAAAAAATTTTCCTATACATTGATACACTATTATGCAACCTAACACATGAGCTTGAACACCATGAAACACTCCCAAACTCCCTCAAATCAGAAATTTCCCAAAAACTCCATTGTTGCACACTTTCTGACCTTGAACTCTAAACTCATATTTACCTCGTGTATTCTTTGGCCTTTTAGTTTCTAAAGCTTCCTTACATCAAATACAAACCATCACACACCTTGTTACACGACTATAACATCATATTCATCAACTTCCATAACCAAAAACAGAGCATTGCAGTTGTACTTTTCCAGGCCATTTCAGCCACTCTCAACTCAAGCTAAGCATTGCATTAGCTTCCTAGAGACTTAAGGAAGTTAACCTGATCATTACAGCACCTTGAATAAAGCTCAAACTCATTTCACGATTTCCAGTTTTGAGGTATTTTTCTTGAACTTCTATCTTCTCATTTCGGCAATGTTAAGTTTGCATTTGTGAAGATAAAATGTAGACACCATTGCCCCGAAACTATACATGTCCATAGATTTCATTTATGTTGCTTGAGTAGGGAGAATTTTGAGTTTGAACCTCTGAAAATATTTAGGTCAGAATTTGGTACTGTTAGAAATTCATGCTCATCTTTGAGAATTGGCTTAAGTTATTTACATATTCAGAATCGTGAGAAAATTTCTAACAAGTTTGATGTTGGAAGTTTTGTGAATGGATGAGAAATGAATGAGTTACAGGTTCTCTAGCTGAAGATTGAAAATGAAGTTGTATTCAGGGCATAACTTAAATTATACATTTATTGTTTTGTTTATATCAACGGATGTATCACCACCCCAATGGTTAAAGCACGCGCCTTTAACCTTTAGGACCTGGGTTCGAGCCCCAGCGTCCGTTTTGCCATTTTTTTGATATTTTATATTTCTCTTTTTTTTTTACAGCAGCGCAAGGGCTTCCCTCCCTTTAGGCTTTTGTTTTTGTTGACCTCGAACCCCTCCTTACTTTTACACCCCTGGCCCATTTTTCTTTATTATTTCATTTTTCTTGTTTTTATTTCATTATACTTTTATTTTCTTTAATATTTTTATTATTATTATTATTATTACTATTATTATTAATTTTATTAATAAAAAATCGAAAATATTTTATTTATTTATTCACATATTCAAAAAATGCTTATACATTTTATTTTTATTCATAAAACAAAAGAACAAAAAAAATTTTCTTTTAATAAATAAATTCCCTTTTTTTAAATTAATGTTTAGATAATTAGGTTTAATTATTATATTATTTTCTTTTAAATTAAATTAATTTAGAACTTAGGTTTCCTTTAATTAATTAATTTTCATTCTTATATTCATTAAGATAAAACCTTTTATAAAAAACCCTAAAAATACTTTTTTAACTTAATTTATTTCTTATTTAGTTTAAGTTCATTTTATTTAATTTTAATTAATCATTTTTCTTTAATTAGGTCAAGCCAAAAACCTTTCATTAAAAAACCAAACAAAATCATTTCTTTTTCCATTTGCTTTTGTACATTATTATTTATTCAATTCTTGTATATTTATTCAATATGGCTGTAATAGATAATTAAGTTTAATTTTCTTGCAAATCCCCATTTCTAAATTTGTATACCCCCTCCCCTATGATGTAATAGCTTAGTATTTCTACTTTACGCAATTTATCTCTTTATATAAATGCTAGTAAATTAAGGTTTGTATTAAAAGATTAAAATCAACAAGTTAGCAAACCCTAATCCAAGATAAACAAGCATGTAAATCAAACACATTTGTAGACTTGCACCCTTAGGATAATCCACTTTGTTGCCTTACAAAAATGGCCATGTTATGCATGTGGGATATCTTAGCAAAAGCAATCACAAATGCAAGATCATAGTCTCTCGATGATGCTATCAATGTTGCCTTTCAAAAATGATCTTAGTCCCTCAAAGAGAAATGCTAAGATATCTCACAACATTGCTATCATGGCTATATGATGACCCATGCCCGTCCCTTTACATCCAAAGATAAGGCTTCTTACCAAATCAATGGTAAGATAGAAATATCAAAGGAAAGGAAGAAATGAACTAAAGACTTTTGAGTAGGTAGTCTGTTCCTAGTTTCTTGCTCATTTTCAAACCAAATATCCTTGTTAATTTCAAAACAAACACCAAACACTTTCAAAAACACTTTCAAAACATTTTCCAAACTTGAAACATTTTCAAAAGCTCAACACTTTGTATACGTTCTTACGAATGAGAACTATTACAAAGTTTGCCTAAACGATGGTGCCTTTTCAAAATACTTTCAAAAACCACACAAAGCACATTTTAAAATAAAAGCAATTGACCTAGGAAGAAACTAAGAGCAAATAGATAACTATGGATGAAAAGGGTGCTAACACCTTTCCTTTTCATAATCTACCCCCCCTAACTCAAGAAATAATCTCAAAGGTCTTTCCTGTTCTTTTCAGCCTTTCCTTTTTAGATAAAAGAAAAGCCGGCGGCGACTCTTGCTAATCGTAATATTTGTGATAAAATGCAAAACACCCAAGTCAATTCTCCCACCGTATCACAGAACTGGCGACTCTGTTGGGGAGATACTTAAAAGTGGGTTTACCTTAGGGCTATATCACCTTTACTTTCTTTCATTGTTTGACTTGTATGCTTTAAATTTTGGTTCCTTGTTTAGGCTTGTTCTAATCCTCTACCCGGATTTGGGATACCTTATAGGTAAGTAGCAATACGTTGTGGAAACTATGCGGGGTATACCGACATGGTCTAAGCAATAGCTACGTTAGTGTGACACATTTGTGGGTACTGGTAGCCCTTGAATAGTCAAGGAGAATATGGGGCCGCTGTGTGGTATCATGAAGCACTAACTGAACTTAGAACCTTTACTTGACCAACTTTAGCCATTAGGAAGTAATAAGATAACCGGCTTTGGTGCAGTCCAAAGTTGGTTGATACTCGATACTACACTCATTGAGGTTTGACTTCTTGGGATATTTAGGTCACCATTAAAGAGGCTCACGCTGAAACCATGCCTAACAAGAAAGATCAGTGATATTGAGGTCCCTTAGAACCCGGTTACTATTTCTAGGATAGGTTTTGAGCCAACTAAACTTCAAGAGGGTACTTACCTATAAGACTCCATGCAAGCCTAAACCTAAGGACTTGTTTGTTTTGTGTGTATATTCTTACTTGTACATAACATCATAAACATCATAACATCATACTCATTCTCACTAAACATTTCAAGGATTATTGGGATTTATCTTTGTTCTGTTTTGTAGGACATGGATTTTATTCGCAGGAAAACCATTCAAGTCAATCTCGTAAGAATTACTTCTCAACTTAAAGAGCTAGCATCAAGGGTCCCTGAGAACTCTTCATTCACCGAAAGACATGGTTGCCTCCTAGACTTGGTTACCTCTAGCACAAATGAAGATATGATGAAGGTATTGTTCCGGTTCTTTGATCCTCTACACTATTGCTTCACTTTTCCCGATTATCAAATTGTGCCAACTCTAGAAGAATTCTCTCAACTCTTGAGAATTCCCATTCTCAATCAACTACCTTTAAACGGTACGGAAAGAGATCCAAGACCTGAAGAGACTGCCCAAGCACTACACTTGCAACAATCTGATATCACAACTAATGGGGAAACAAGGAGTGGTGTCAAGGGTTTCTTAGATAAGTTCTTATTTGAGAAAGCTCAAGACTGTTAGAACTCTTTGGACTTATAAGCTTTTGAATAAATCTAGGCCCTTCTCATCTATGGGATGGTTTTGTTCCCAAACCTGATCAACTTATAGATGTCAATGCTGTCAAAATATTCCTGTCTCGCAATCCAGTGCCTACATTGTTGGGAGATATCCTACATTCTCTCCACACTCGCACTATGAGGAAGAGAGGAGCCCTCATGTGTTACACTCCTCTCTTGGACAAATGGTTTATTTCGCATCTTCCCCGGTCTGTATGGAAGAACGAGCAAGGCTTGAGGTGGTCCCATAGGTTGATGACGCTCAGACATTCAGATATCCATTAGTGTTCTTGATCCTTGGATAACATTACTATCATCGGCCGCTGTGGGGAATTCCTTAATGTCCCTTTGCTTGGCATTAGAGGAGGTATCACTTATAACCCTTGCTTAGCCTTATGCCAGTTTGGATATGCCCGAAGGGGTGGTCCATATGAGATACTCATCCAAGGAGTGGTATTTGACTATGAGAGCGACGATCAAAGCTGCCACCAGAGGTTTATCCGAGCTTGGCGGATGGTAAACAAGGTGGATAGCAAAATGCTAGGACACAAGAATTCTATTCCACTTTATCCTTATCTTAGGTGGGTACGAGCTCGTGCTCAGAAACTTGGGATGCCTTATCCCTCCATCTTATCAGTCATCATGGAACTTGTGGTTAAAGGAGATGTCCCATACACTATCCTCCATCCAGACATGCCTACCTCTCTTGAAGACTTGCAAAAGGGTTGGATTCAGCTAAAGGAAGAATGAGATACTTTCGAAGCTCAATTATATGCTAGTGAGAAGAGGGTCTTGGAGCTTACAAAGCAGCTACATGAGGAGCAAAGCCTGAACGCCTACATTACACTGAAAAGGATGCCCTCAGTCTTTCTATCTTAGAGATTTGTTTTGTAAGCCCAAGGGGCATGTTGTAATCTTTTCAAACCAATTAATGAAAATTGACTTTTGTTCATTTCTTTTATCTATACAAATTTAAATCTCATTAATCCTTGAAATCATTTGCATATACATTCCATGCATCATAACATGACAGGTTTTCATACAATAGGTTTCCTTATCTTTCTGCTGTTTATTTCAGCAAGATGGATCTAGAGAAAACTGTGAAGGATTTCCATGCACAAAACTCTCAATTCTAAGAGGCTCTACTGGCCATAGCCAAGGGGCAACAAGATATGATTGCATTGTTGGCAGTCAAGAAGAAACCTAATAAAAAAGCTCTGCTCAACATGGGTAGAAGGTTCAAAGAGTCGGTTCGTCAGATCCCGGTAGTGGAAGACTCATCTGAAGAAGACGAGAACCAAATTGGTGAGGTTAAGAATACCCAGGTTAACTGTGTTAATGATCAAGCGTCTGATGATGATTATTTTGATGAACATTATCCACCCGCCGATATCAAATACAAGCAGTTAGAAGATAGGTTGGAGGCTGTTGAAATCCAAGTTGTCCCCGGTTTAGATTTTGATGATTTAGGATTGAGCTCTGGGGTGGTTATTCCCCACAAATTCAAAATACCAGTCTTTGCAAAATACGATGGAGTTTCTTGTCCAAAACTTCACCTGAAATCTTATGTGCACAAAATACAGCCGCACACTGATGATAAGAAACTCTGGGTTCACTTTTTCCAAGAAAGCTTGGTCGAGACGCAGTTAGAATGGTTCTACCAGTTGGATGGTTCCCACAACAATACTTGGTAAGATTTAGCTACCGCCTTCTACCATCAGTATCAGTATAACACCGACTTGGCGCCAACGAGGGTTCAGTTGCAAGATATGACCATGGGAAAGAATGAAGGATTTAAAGAATATGCACAAAAGTGGAGAGACCTCGCCAGTAGGGTTCAACCACCTTTAACTAATAGGGAGCACATTGACATGTTCATGGGCACTTTATCCTGTCCATTCTTTAATCTATTGGTTGGCTGCTCTTCTTCTGGTTTCGCCGAGCTAATCTTAACCAGTGAAAGAGTTGAAAGCGGCATCAAAAGTGGAAAGATCTCTATGGCATCTACCTCCACTTCAAATCCTGTCAAGAAACCTTTTGCTGCAAAGAAGGAAATCAATGTTGTGTACGGGGCAAGGGCCCGTACCAAGAAGAATGATCATCCATCTATTAATGTTGTCCGAATCTCCAATCCAACTCCTACTCCAAGACCATTTTCTAATCATCAATGTTTTGAAACTCCGAGAAGACAATTTACGAGGTTAGGCGTGTCATTATCTCAAGCCTTACAACACTTGCTCAAGGCTAATTTGGTGACATTGCGCGATCTTACTGCCAACCCTGATACCTCTTCACTAAAGTATAATCTGAACGCTAAATGTGCTTACCACTCAAATAGCCCCGGGCATGAGACTGACCAGTGCTGGGCCTTGAAGAATAAAATCTAGTATTTGATTGATAACAAGACTATTGAATTTGATCCTCCTCCAAATCTGAATGTAATCACTGTGCCTATGCCAAAACATGGCAAGGGTGTCAATGAGGTCAACTCCGTGGGGGATACAGATGAAGAAGTTGCATTTGAAGATTGGGTGTATCCAACTACAACGGAGCTGAAGAATTGGCATGCAAAGGACTTCGTGCCCATCTCCTTCATTGAGGAGTAATCTACTTGTTTATTGCTTTTTATTGAATTCAAGAACATTTTGTCTGTAATATTTTAACAATGACTTTTAAGCCATGTGCCTGGCCCGGGGCACTTTGGTCCATTTGTCAAGGGTTTTATTTATGTTCATCTAATCATATGATCATTCAATACAAATTATTGGAGTCTTTTGCATTCAAATCTTTGTGTTCATTGTCTTTCTTTTCTTCAAATGCATTTTTCAAAATAGCCATGTATCTTATATGCACACACACAAACTCTTGCAAGTCCTCATCCACTCTGGATCTTATTGCCAATGACTCTACTATTACCGACTATGACTTCGAATGTCCAATTAACCAAGCCGAAGAAGAAGGCGGGGAAGATTTTGGAATACCAGGAGAACTAGACAGATTTCTATTACAAGAGGAAAAAGTTATTCAACCGCACAAAGAGTCAGTTGAAGTCATCAATCTGGGTACCGAGGCAGACAAGAAGGAAGTAAATATTGGTGCTAACTTAGAAAGTAGTGACAAGAGTAGGTTGGTTCAAATGTTGCATGATTATATGGAAGTATTTGCTTGGTCATATGAATATATGCCAGGGTTGGATACCGACATCGTAGTTCATCGTTTGTCGACAAAAGAAGACTGTCCTCCCGTCAAACAAAAGGTTCGTCACATGATGCCTGATATGTCTGAGAAGATAAAAGCTGAACTGATGAAACAATTCGATGCAGGGTTCCTAGCAGTGACATCATATCCCCAATGGGTTACCAATGTGGTTCCAATACCGAAGAAGGATAGAAAAGTTCACATGTGCGTAGACTATAGGGATCTGAATAGGGCAAGCCCCAAGGATGACTTCCCTCTACCACACATTGACGTCTTGGTCGACAACACTGCTCAACATAAAGTCTTCTCTTTCATGGATGGTTTCTCCGGCTATAATCAGATAAGGATGGCTCCCGAAGACATGGAGAAGACCACTTTTGTTATGCAATGGGGCACCTTTTTCTACAAGGTCATGTCGTTCGGATTGAAGAATGCAGGGGTAACATATCAAAGAGCTATGGTAGCTTTGTTTCTTGACATGATTCATCATGAAATAGAGGTATATGTGGATGATATGATTGCCAGATAACAAACTGAAGAGGAACATCTCGACCACCTATACAAACTATTCGAGAGGCTGAAAAAGTACAAGTTGAGGTTAAACCCTAACAATTGCAAACTTGGAGTACGATCTAGAAAGCTTCTAGGTTTTGTTGTCAGCAATAAAGGCATTGAAGTTGATCATGCCAAGGTAAATTCCATCCAAGGAATTCCAGACCCTCATTCTGAAAAAGAAGTTAGAGGATTCTTGGGTCGTCTCAATTACATCACCCGCTTTATATCTCACTTGACTGCTACTTGTGAGCCAATCTTCAAACTCTTGAAGAAAGATCAGGTAGTCAGATGGAATGATGAATGTCAAGCTGCCTTCGACAAAATCAAAGAATATCTATAATAGACTCTTATTCTCATGCCTCCAGTTGAAGGGATACCCTTGATCATGTACTTGACAGTACTAGAGAACTCTATGGGGTGCATTTTGGGCCAACATGACGAGTTTGGCCGAAAAGAGCATGCAATTTATTACCTGAGCAAAAAGTTTACCGACTGTGAAACCAAATATTCACTGCTCGAGAAAACTTGTTGTGCTCTGGCATGAGTTGCTCGCAGGCTAAGACAATATATGTTGACTCATACCACTCTATTGATTTCTAAGATGGACCCAATCAAGTACATCTTCGAGAAACCTGCCCTTTCCGGACAGATAGCAAGATGGAAAATGATCTTGATTGAGTACAACATTAAATACACTATGCAAAAGGCCATCAAAGGAAGCATACTAGCAGATCATTTGGCCTATCAAGATATGGATAATTATCAGTTCATGAACTTTGACTTCCCAGATGAGAACATCATGCTAGTAACCGACTGTGCGAAACCTAGACCGTATGACGGACCTGAACAAGGATCCTGATGGACTACGGTCTTCGATGGGGCTTCCAACGCCTTGGGTAACAGATTTGGTTCTATGAACATCTCTCCTAAAGTTTGCCACACTCCTTTCACTTCCAGACTATGCTTTGATTGCACGAACAACATGGCCGAGTACGAAGCGTGCATTTTGGGTCTGAAAGTTGCCATTGACTTGAGGATCAAGCATTTGAATGTGTTTGGGGATTCCGCTTTAGTGATTAGCCAAGTAAAAGGAGATTGGGACACTAAACACCCTAAAACCATCCCTTACAAGGAACTTGTGCTATCCCTGATTCCCTACTTCGAAGAGATCACATTTGAGCACTTACCTAGGGAAGAAAATCAGTTGGCTGACGCCTTGGCAACCATGTCTTCAATGTTCAAAGTCATATGGGACAACGAAGCTCCTATGATTACAATTGAGAGATTCGAAAAACCTGCGCACTGCTGTGAGCTTGACACTAACACAAAAAAGCCATGGTACCATGAGGTGAAGAGATACCTTAAGGCACAAGAGTATCCAGAGGGAGCATCCATCAATGATAGAAAGTTCTTAAGAAGATTTTCATCTAAATTCTTCCTAAGTAATGGTATATTATACAAGCGGGAACATGATTCTACTCTACTTCGATGTATGGAAAAGAAGGAGGCAGAGGAAATTATGGAAGACATGCACGATGGTCTCTTTGGGACTCATTCAAATGGACATATGATGGCCAAGAAAATCTTGAGAGCTGGCTACTATTGGTCAACGATGGAGACTGATTGCCATCAACATTCAAGAACTTGTCACAAATACCAAATCTATGTTGAAAAGGTCCATGTACCTCTTATCCCTTTGAACGTCATGACCGCTCCTTGGCCATTTGCAATATGGGGCATTGACATGATTGGAGAGATCAAGCCCACCGCTTCCAACAGACATCGCTTAATTCTTGTTGCTATCGATTATTTCACCAAATGGGTCGAAACCGACTCGTTTTCCTCAGTCACCAAGAATGTGGTAGTCAGATTCATCAAACATAACCTCATATGCCGCTATGGTATCCCCGAAAGGATCATCACCGACAATGGGACTAACCTCAACAATGTTATGATTACTGAGCTTTGTACTCAGTTTAAGATCAAGCATCACAATTCTTCTCCATATAGACCTAAAATGAATGGTGTAGTCGAAGCATCCAACAAAAATATCAAGAAGATTATGCAGAAGATGGTAGTGACCTATAAAGACTGGCATGAGATATTACTGTTTGCTCTTCACGGCTACCGCACTTCAGCTAGAACATCAACTGGGGTAACTCCTTTTTCCTTAGTCTATAGCATGGAAGCTTTTTTTCCTGTGGAAGTTCAGATTCCCTCACTAAGGATTATGAATGGGGCAGGCTTAAGCGAACACGAGTGGATTTAGACGAGATTGGATCAGTTGAACTTAATCGATGAAAAACGACTGGCTGTTGTTTGTCATGGTCAGACGTACCAAAATTGTATGATCAAGGCTTTCAACAAGAAAATAAAGCCTCGAGTATATCAAGCTAGTGACTTGGTGATCAACCGCATCATTCTTCCACAAGGTGACCCCAGAGGAAAATGGACTCCCACCTATGAAGGGCCATTTGTTGTCAAGAGAGTTTTCTCTGGCGGTGCAATGATGCTGACTACCATGGATAGTGAAGACTTCCCATATCTTATAAACGCGAACATAGTTAAAAAAATATTACGCATAAATAACCCGCTAGGTTGACACACATAGGAAAAAATAAGGGTATCCCGGAAAACCAAAAGGTTTGGGAAAAATTTAGGGATATATGCAAAAGATTGTACACCCGACAAGTTGAAAACCCGAAAGGGAGACTTGGGCAAAAATGGGTATCCTGGTGGGATGAAAACCCGAAAGGGAGGTCCAGGAAAAAGTTAAGGATTGAAAGCGTATGACTATGTCCCGTGGAATCATCACAATCAACTTTATCACCAAGGTCCGAGTTCCAACGGTCCGAGATTAATCCAATCAACTTTTGTCAACGACAAGGGGAATTTGAAGACATTGGGGAAATAGTAGAGTTGGAATGCAATGAGATCATTTCACATGGCTATTTGTTTTTTTTTTCAATATTCGTTTTCCTTTCGACGATTTCCTCTTACTAGGATTTCCGCCTCTTTGTACAAAAACGCCTATTCATGGGCAAAATATCAATACAAATATACTTTGAAGTGCAAACTTTCTGTTTTTGTTTTGAATGCAAAATTGTCCAATGACTAAAATTGAGAGAACATATGCATATGAACATAATTAAAACTATTTGGCACATGTGACCTGCTAAGAAGCAGTAAGCATCTATTTAATGTATATGGAATATCCCCACAGAGTTATTTCATTAACATTATCCCCACAAGACAATTACAATAAACTAATCTTCAACAAAGTTACCCACAAAATCTCTTTGCATAGGATGATCTCCAGCCAAAGTCTCAGTCTCTCGGCATCTCTCTCCCCAGCTAAAGAATCCTACAAGTAGAAGCCTTATGGATCTCTTCCTCAAAGAACTCACTTTGTCATCAGTTCATCAAGTATTCATCAACTGGGTTTATTTCCCAAACATACAACAATCAAGGAACCACAAAATTCCCCAGCTCAGTCTATCCTCCCCAGCCGAGTCCATATTCCCCCGGCATAGTCTATCTTACCCAGATGAGGCCGTTATCCCCAAATGGAGTCTATCCTCCCCAAGCTGAGCATGTCTTCCCCAGCTGAGTTTATCCTCTCCAGCTTAAGTTTGCCTTTCAGACTATTACAAGTCATATGGCCACAATCCCTAATCTCCAGTAAAGTCATCAATAAAACCTTTATTATCTCCAAAAGATACTATAAAGCCTGGACCCGACTAGATATTAGTATAATTTTCAAGTTACTATGAAGTCTGGACCTGACCAGATAATAGTTAACTTCTAAAGTCACTATAGATCCTGGACCCGACCAAATGATAGTGAAAGACTTTCAGATACTATGAAGCCTGGCCCTGACCAGATAATGGTACAACTTTCAAGCTAACTATGAAACTTGGACCCGACCAGATAATAGTTTAACTCTTTAAAATATAGAAGAACCTGGACTCAACCAGACCAAGGTTTAACTTCTTTTCCCCAGTAAAGTTTGCCTCTACCCCAACAAGTTATTGTGAAGCTTGGATCCTACCAGATAGCAATTCCCTTCAGAAATTCTTTGTGAAACCTAGAATCCGACCATATAACAACTAAATCCCCAAGCAGTTTATTGTGAAACCTGGACCCGACCAGATAACAATTAACCTCATCCACCTCAAAAATCTGTAAAGCCTGGATCCGACCAGATATCAGTTTTCAAGCAAGTCAATATGAAGCCTGGACCCGACCAGATGATAGTATAGCTTTTCAAAAACTATAAAGCCTGGACCCGACCAGATAGTAGTTACCACTTCAAGTTACTATGAAGCCTGGACCCGACCAGATGTCAGTTTAACTTCATCCCTTCTAGCAAGTTACTGCAAAGCCTGGAATCCAACCAGAAAATAGTTAACGTTCTTATCCCCAGAAAGTTTGTTATGAAGCCTGGATCCGACCAAATAACAATTCAATTTTAAGAAAATCCTGGAATCCGACCAGATAACAGTTAATTTATTTCTTCCCCAGTAAGTTATCGTGAAGACTGGATCCGACCAGATAGCAGTTGACTTCCTCATCCTCAGCAATTTGTGAAGCCTGGATCTGACCAGATAACAGCTGACATTCAAGAGATATTCCCCAGTGGAAGCATCCTTTTAAAAAAGTTTAAAGATATGTATATTCTTCATCCCCAATAGAAATCCGGGAGTTAACTTCCCAAAACTCCTCAGCAGCAGTTATGGATTTATTTTCCCGGACAAACATACATCTCACATTCATACATCATAGCATATACATACAAAATTCATTTAGCATAATACCACATCTTGTGAACATCATGCATACATCTACATTTTACTAATCCTTTCTCCACAGGTAAAACATCAAGTTTTTAGTATAAATTGACCAAAGATTTGTGCTGATATTTCCTCCAGTGTTTACCATTATTCCTCCAAATGGCATCTATAAGCCCATTCATAATGCATCTCCGAGTGCAAATTTCTGGGCACTCTAGTGTTCAATCATCTTCCACCTTCAAGTCACGAATGGCGGATCCGCCAATCTAACTCTTCAGATTTAAGAAGATTGAAATGGGCAAGTTGTTGTACCCCAAAATTTCCCCTCTCATTTATCAAATAATCTCTCACAAGATCTCCTTTGGTTCAAGACTGCATTAAGGTTGATCAGCTCAAGACACCTCCTTAAGCACTGATGACTGAAAATTAGGGTTTGAGATTGCACAAGGACATATGGACATTTAATGCCCCATATTACTTTCATAAATCATTTTGGACCCTCAAGATTGCTCATGTCAAGTTTCAAGTCTTGGATCACATTTTTGCTCAGTCAATTGATCAGTTGACCTAAAATCAGTTGTATTGGGGAAAAAGTCAATTGTAGTCAATTTATAGTCAAACTTCATAATTTTTGACCCACATCAACATTATGAACTCATATATGTCATTTGATCAAGTTTGGACCATAATTCCTCAAGAAATTGGATCAGATCATCAAAAGGGCAAAATGGTCAAAATTAGGGTTTTGATTGAGAAGATGCAATTTTTTATTTTTTACCTAGAAAATGCTTGATTGGTTTGAGACATGATCTCAACGATTCAAATGCTTCTTTTTGAACTAAAGGCATGACTTAAAACATTCCTAAAGATCAATTGATTGATAGTTGATTTTCAGTCAACTGATCAAAAGTCAACTATACACTAAAAAGTCAAACTTTGACTTTTTAATCAAAATCAAGTACCAAAGATCACAATTCATCAAATCTAAGTGTTAAAATTTCATATTTTTCATAACTTTAAGCTAAATTTCCACCATGATGCAAGATGATTCAAAGGAAACTTCCAACATGAAAGTTGTAGATATCAATGAGATAAAAAACATTGTATAATACAGCTTATCCTATAAATGCATCGATTTCAAGTTATGATTTTGTGAATACAATGTTCATGAAACTTGGAAACTTAGTGAAATGTTGCCCTAGTTTAGGCAAGATTTTAACCTAACTTTATGGCAATTTTTCACATAGTTCCAAGATGAATCGAAGGCAAGAAGTTAGGGTTTTCAAACTTGAATTACAAGTCATTTTGTGAAGAACACATGAACCAAATCCATGCTAGGCTGCGTAATCTTTGCTTTGAAGGCCTCAAACTTGTTTGTCACTCCATAATTAATGTTTTTCATAAATGATAGGGTCTTTTTACAAGCTTTTGAGCCATTATCCAAGTTGCATTTCCATTAATGGCATAAAGTAACATTGACATTCTAGTAAAGAGGCTTTAATCACAAAGTCAACTTGTCTTGAGCTTTGCATTTGTTCTTTCTGCACAAGCATCCTCTACACAATCAGATAAGCATGTTTAAAGTTCCTAACCATTTTATATAGCCTTGTACCTTGCCTTGGAACAATGCTTGTTAAGCTTGCTTCAAAAACAAGCAAAAAACCATAACATGTGAACTTGTACTTCTGATCAGCCTAAGCTCTCAAAACATTTTCCTATACATTGAGACACTTTTATGCAACCTAACACATGAGCTTAAACACCCTGAAACACTCCCAAACTCCCTCAAATAAGAAATTGCCCAAAAACTCCATTGTTGCATAATTTATGACCTTAAACTCTAAACTCATATTTCCCTTGTGCGTTCTTTGGCCTTTTAGTTTCTAAAGCTTCCTTACATCAAATACAAACCATCCCACACCCTATTACACGACTGTAACATCATCTTCATTAACTTCCATAACCAAAAATATAGCATTGAAGTTGGACTTCTCCAGGCCATTTCAGCCACTCTCAACTCAAGCTAAGCATTGCATTAGCTTCCTAGAGACTCAAAGAAAATAACCTGATCATTACAGCACCTTGAATCAAGCTCAAACTCATTTCACGATTTCCAGTTTTGAGGTATTTTTCTTGAACTTGTATCTTCTCATTTAGGCAATGTTAAGCTTGATTTGTGAAGATAAAATATAGATATCATTGCCCCAAAACTATACATGTCCATAGATTTCATTTATGTTGCTTGAGTAGGGAGAATTTTGAGTTTGAACCTCTAAAAGTATTTAGGTCAGAATTTGTTACTGTTAGAAATTCATGCTCATCTTTGAGAATTAGCTTAAGTTATTTACATATTCAGAATCGTGAGGAAATTTTTAAAAAGTTTGATGTTGGAAGTTTTGTGAATGGATGAGCAATGAATGAGTTACAGGTTCTCTGGTTGGAAGTTGAAGATGAAGTTGTATTCAGGACATAACTTAGATTATATATTTATTTTTTTGTTTATATCAATGGATGTATCACCACCGCAGTGGTTAAAGTGTGTGTCTTTCACCTTTAGGACCTGGGTTCGAGCCCTAACATCCGTTTTGCCATTTTTTTCTTAATATTTTATGTTTCTCTTTTTTTTGCAGCAGCAACGCATGGGCTTCCCTCCCATTGGGCTTTTAATTTTGCTGACCTCTAACCCCTCCCTACTTTTACACCCATGGCCCATTTTTCTTTATTATTTCATTTTTCTTGTTTTTATTTCATTATATTTTTATTTTCTTTAATATTTTTATTTTTATTATTATTATTATTATTATTATTAATTTTATTAATACAAAATCCAAAATACTTTATTTATTTATTTGAATATTTAAAAAATGCTTATACATTTTATTTTTCTTCATAAAATAAAAGAACAAAAAAAAACATTTTCTTTTAATAAATAAATTCCCTTTTTTTTAAATTAATGTTTAGATAATTAGGTTTAATTATTATATTATTTTCTTTTAAATTAAATTAATTTAGAACTTAGGTTTTCTTTAATTAATTAATTTTCATTCTTATTTTCATTAAGATAAAACCTTTCATAAAAAACCCTAAAAATACTTTTTTAACTTAATTTATTTCTTATTTAGTTTAAGTTAATTTTATTTAATTTTAATTAATCATTTTTCTTTAATTAGGTCAAGACAAAACCCTTTCATTAAAAAACCAAACAAAATCATTTCTTTTTCCATTTGCATTTGTACATTATTATTTATTCAATTCTTGTACATTTATTCAATATGGTTGTAGTAGATAATTAGGTTTAATTTTCTTGCAAATCCCTATTTGTAAATTTGTATACCCCCTCCCCTAATGATGTAATAGCTTAGTATTTTTACTTTCCGTAATTTATCACTTTATATAAATGCTAGTAAATTAGGGTTTGTATGAAAAGATTAAAATCAACAAGTTAGCAAACCCTAATCCAAGATAAACAAGCATGTAAATCAAACACATTTACACACTTGCACCCTTAAGGTAATTCCACTTTGTTGCCTTACAAAAATGGCCATGTTATGCATGTGGGATATCTTAGCAAAAGCAATCACAAATACAAGATCATAGTCCCTTGATGATGCTATCAATGTTGCCTTTCAAAAATGATCTTAGTCCCTCAAAGAGAAATGCTAAGATATCTCACAACATTGCTATCATGGCTATACGATGACCCATACCCGTCCCTTTACATCCAAAGATAATGCTTCTTAACAAATCAATGGTAAGATAGAAATATCAAAGGAAAGGAAGAAATGAACTAAAGACTTTCAAAACATTTTCCAAACTTGAAACATTTTCAAAAGCTCAACACTTTGTATATGCTCTTACGGACGATAACTATTACAAAGTTTTCCTAAACGATGGCGCCTTTTCAAAATACTTTCAAAAACCACACAAAACACATTTTCAAACAAAAGCAAGTGATCTAGCAAGCAACTAAGAGCCCATATATAACTATGGATGAAAAGGGTTCTAACACCTTCCCTTTTCATAATCTACCCCCTGAACTAAAGAAATAATCTCAAAGGTCTTTCCTATTCTTTTCAGCCTTTCCTTTTTGGATAAAAGAAAAGTCGGTGGCGACCCTTGCTAACCGCAACATTTGCGATAAAATGCAAAACACTCAAGCCAGTTCTCCCACCGTATCACACCTACGTACCACCTTCCGTGCAATAGGGTATCATGGTACTTGTAGTTAACCTTTAAAATTTTAAAATACAAGTGTGTTGGTTAATATTAAGAGACGAGACATCATCGTCTTATCCGAGGGGAAAACATACTTACTACCCATGATTATGAGAAAGGAGAATTTGCGTCATCTCAAAGTGGAGGATATAGCTTGGATTTTAAAATCAACAAAGCCTCACTAAACACCCAAGTGGAAAATATCTCACTTCACTACATATTGTAGAAGTATAGTAGCTCGCATCAATACAAGGATTGACAAGAGTCTAATATTTTGAGAAATTTTTTAAAATAAAAAGCCAAAATGACAAAAATGGTTTTAATGAGATTGATTAATTTTTAGTCTTCTCATAAAAAATGTCAAAGTATTATTAAGTTGGTTTAAAGTTTATTTAAGAAAATATTTTGAAAATGCATGGACCTAAGTCCAAGTTTTATTATGAAAATGGTTCAAGTTTAAGAAAACAAGAATAGTTTTGAAAAGGAGGGAGTTTTTTTTTTAAATTAAAGAAGATGGGAGGAGATAAAGGGACTATCCTAAGGTATAAGGTAAAAGCTAGGGAAAAGAACCGCCTATCCAACAAGAAGCCAACACTTGACACAATGAGTCAATATAGAATTCCCATCCTTTGGATTTGAACTCAAACAAGCAATGATAATAAACCTCTTGAGAAAACAAAACTTCAAATGCATTAAGTCTTCTTAAAAATTGGGCAGAGTAACGGTTGTATACAGATGAGTTCCCAATTACATATAAATCATGTAATCAAAATAACCCGCACACAAAGAAAACAAACAACCCAATGTCTTGGGGTAAACCCCAAGAACTCCAGACAAAATTATAATAGAAGTTACCAAGGTCTAAAGGTAGGTCAAGGTCTCTAATCCTAAGTCCAAGATGTCCATACTCCAAAATGCCAAGGATAGTAACCAAATAGTCCAAGTAACATTAAAGATTTTTATTGTTCAAGTTGGTTATTAGGTATCTTCAAAATGAAAATGAAAATCTCAAGTGAGCAAAATAAAAATGACATAAAGATAAATGCTCAAGTGAGCAAATATGAAAATAACATGAAATGAAAATGCTAAGATAAATAGTGCTTAAAGTAAAAGCATAAAGTAAAAGCATAAAAATAAAAGTCAATTGTTAATGAATTAGAAATTAGAAGTTAGTTGAATGACCACCTTGAATCTTGCATTTGAAAACTCATTAGAAGATTGATAATATCAAAACCTCTCAACAACATGTTTCATTTTCTTTTTGTTAAGTATATCATTCATTTCAATTCTCAAGGAAACAACAAATGATCAATGATATTTAAATGATTCACATTGTCCAAAATTTATGATGACTCATTAGAGGATTGATAATACCAAAAACTCCTAACAATGAACCTCAAGTTTATTGGATCAAAGGTTTCAAATTAAACACACTTGGGATTGCAAACATAGGTTTAAGCCACAAATGATCATTTCTCGAATCGGGACAAAATTTAGCACTATGTTAAGCAATCGTAAGTAGACTTATATAGAATTCACACCTATTTTAAGGTCGGTCAATAACAATCTATGTTCCATATGTTTGGAGAGATGGTATGTAGATCATCCTCTAACAACATGTAACACAATGAGAAAGGGATAAGATGAAGAGAGATGGGATATATTTGAATAAAAAAATTAATCAAACTATCATTAAAATCATCCATCCATTTTAGTGGAGTTAAACTCAACACTCAAGATCCAATGATGTTAATGAAGTTTATGATCAACCAACATATAGCCAGAATATATTAAAAAAATAAATTGTATTTAATGAATAAGATAAAAAGGAAAAATGATTTTAAAATTGTTTTAAAATGAAAATAAAAGGCAAAATATCAAACCATATTCAAAGTATTAAAGAAAATTTTAAAGAGACCGTAGAAAAATCAGAAATGATCTCAAATATTTTTTATAAAATTTTGGTAATTTTTTAAACCAGAAAAGTAATTTTAAACTAATTAAAATCACTCAAATAAGTGGAAAAAGATTTAAAAAAATAGTAGAAGTCAAGATAAAATTCTAGAAAAATCATAAATAAGGAAAATGAGTTTTATAAAAAAATTTGGAATTTAAAAATTTCAAAATGTAATTTTAAATAATTAACAACAAGTTAAAACAAAGTAAAAATTATAAAAAATATCAATCTGAAAATAAAATCATGAAAAAATAAAAATTAGAAAGATAATATTTAAAAATATTTTTGTGAATTTTTTCAGAATTTTTAGGTCAGAAATGAATTTTCTATGATTTTTTGAAGTATTATGTAAAAAATAGAAAATAAAAATAAGTTTAAAAAAATGTGGACCATTGGATGAGAGTCAAAACGCGCTAGTAATCAGATCCAAAGGATCAGGCACGCTGTGCATATCATGGTCAACTTTGGAAATTGCACCAGATCACCTTTTATTATTTAAAAACAACTAAAATTCTGGCGCGTTGGATGGAGTCTAACTAATAGAAGTAATCAGATCCAAGGGCTCTCAAAGCGTGCGTATGATAAAGCAAACATACCAGATTGAATTCAAAAAATCACATGTCACACTTTCATTGGTTGAAGCACGACATGTAGTTCGTCTTCAACCTCCAGACGCCCTAGATTGGGATTCCTCAAACTGTAAAATTAGAGGACCAGACCCGTACCATTAGATTCGTCTCTTCAAGACGATTCTAATAGTACCATCACACCAAATTCAAACTTAGCAAGGCTAAAATTGAGAACATGCATAAATAATAGCGAGCACAAAATTCTGGAATATCTCACTCAAATCTCAGTGAAATTGCAAATTATAAAAAGCATGAGAATCAGAAGGATGCAGAGAGTAGATTAGTCTTTTATTTGGATCAATTTGACCAAGAAATCTACCTGAACAAAGTAGAAAAAGTTGGCCCTGAAGATGGACTTCTTTAGATCAATATAGGTCACAATTCTTGAAGGTAATAGTATGGTTAGCTTCAGAGTAGTTCAATGAAGCTAACAGAATGAAGCTTTTGGTGTTTTAGAGTGAGAATGCAAGAAATCAGAAATTCAAATTCATAGTTCGTGTGGGATCTGAACAGGGGTCAATTGGCTATCAAAATCTTGAGAAAATGAGTGAGGGATGATCCTTATTTATAGTTGATCATGATGTAAGGCTCAAGCGTGTGAATTGGAGGCAAAATAAATGAAATCGTGTGAATTTGCTAAGTGGGAAAAGTGTGACTTCACATGGCTCAAAATGCAGCAAAATGGATGGTTCAAGGGTCGTTTCTCATTATGGAAAGTTCCTAAACATGACTAGACACGGTATCAATCCTTAAACATGCTTGTAATTGGGTTTAAACTGATTTTCAAATTTGACTGAACATGAAACTTCAATTTCAAGATGCCAACTTCATAGCTATGGTGCCAACAATGTAGGGCACTAAATGATTTGATTTTTAAAGAATTAGAGAGATCTCTTGTCAATATTTACAATGTGAAAAGAATGGTTGCATTTGGTGTCTTGGATCAAAAATTGTATATCTTTGAAATCAGCAAAAACACACGGATTTTCCAAACTTAGAAAAATTTCTAAGTTTGGCATTAAAAGTGACTTGTAATGTTTTACATCCAAGCATGGACTTCCACTCAAAATTTTCTTTTGACCAAAACATATGGCATGAAGCAGATCTCTTAAATGGATATTTGAGATTTAAACCACTTAAAAACTCGAAGAATTGAGAAAGTTATGACCTTGTGAAGTTGGTGAAAATCCATGAAATGACCTATAACCTTTTGAGTTCTTAAGGCATCTTCCACTCATTTTCAAGCTTTTCTCATAAAAGAAGAGTTGAAGTTCATATCCTTAAGATCATTATGGAAAAAATTTGGGCTTAAGGAGATAAAAATTGACCAAGTTATGATCTTTTAAAGTCGCATAAGGGAATATGATAGCCTATCTAGAGGACTTGTAATCTTTCTTCATCTTTAAGAATCTTCCACACTAAATTTTCTTGAAAATCTTAAAGTGATTAGTTGATAACCCTTTAAAGAGAAGCATGTCTTTTGAATTACTCAAAAATCTCAAAAGATGAGCAAGATATAGCCCTTAGAAGTTCAAAACCCTAGCTCCTCAAGCACCAAAATGGCTTGGGAACCCCTTTCAA
Source organism: Vicia faba (assembly GCA_948472305.1). Taxonomy (NCBI): domain Eukaryota; kingdom Viridiplantae; phylum Streptophyta; class Magnoliopsida; order Fabales; family Fabaceae; genus Vicia; species Vicia faba. The sequence continues at coordinate 103,317,148 of OX451736.1, forward strand.
TTTTGACAAACTTTCTTGCACAATTACTTTTTCCATGCAAATAGAAGTTGTTGAGGATGATAATAAGAAACCATAGCACCAAAAACCACTTCCAAATGTTAAGAATTGAGAGATTTATGCACTTGTGATCAAGAAGCCAATAACTTGTCCAATTAGGTCAAAATTCTTCAATCAATCCTTGCCTCTTTTGACTTTCTTTGAAAAATTGAGGCATGGTGAATCATAGTAAACCATGTCATGATATTACCTTAAATCATATTCAATGATGAAGCTTTAATCTCAATGAAGTTTTGTTGAAGAAGGCATGGAAATAAATGCATGAACCTATAAATGAACCTGATGAAATGTGTTGTGCCCTCACTCGTAGTATCATCAACTAGAGCAAACGTTCATTGCATTTGTTAGTTTAAGAGTTAATCAATACAAAACAAATATGACACAATATAAAAATCAAGGTGATTGGTGATTCCTCATGATAAAACCTAAATATAGGGAGAAGAACCAAACCCAATTATGATCTTGATATGATTGAGTTGATATGAGATGATAGAGGAATCTTAGGGGGAAAATTGGGGTACAACAACTGCCATTATTTAAGTGTCTTCTACCCGGAGATATGAAGGTTAAAATCATCGTATCGACGTGATTGAAGATACTTAAATATAAAAACAAGCCCTATTTTTGGCCCTAAGATTCCATGCAATGCTTATGACTGTGCATGCAAATGAATAGATCCAAAGGTGACACAGGACACCACTGTGGAAATAGAAAATAAAAGATCAAAAGGAAATTAGACCAGGAAAATAAATTACTGGTAAAAAGAAGACTCGATTCTGTTGGGGTAAAGCCTAAGGATGAGATAAAGCAACATCAACTCAAATATTGAGGAGAGAAAGTAAAGGATAACATTGGTCGACAGATAACTGCGAACTATCCACTTACTGAGAAGATAGCAAAAAAGGTAACATCGACCCACAGGGGGAAAGAAATGGTTGGATAATTACAAGAAAAACCAATATTAGGGTAGGCAACAAATGATCAGCATCATTACTTATGACTGGAAAAAAATGAATCCTTTAGAGAGAAATAAATCTCAACGACGAACTATCTCCCATAATGACGAGATTACCATCCATCAGAGTAATCAAATATCAATAATGAACTATCTCCTATAATGACGAGATTACCATCCATTGGAGTAACAAATCTCAACAATGAGCTGAATAAGAAGGCTTGGAGAAAAATTCTTCCACAAGGGGTAACTCAGTGGGGAAATTGGAAAGAATATACTCTTTCTTCTTAAGGTCGACACTCTATTGGAGAGAGGGTAACATAACTCTACAAAATAGGGTAATATGCCAACAAAATATTAATGAATGCAAATGAGCAGTGGATTTTAAATTCTTTTATGCATGATGTATGTATGAATGTATGAGTGTATATGCTGACAAATCAGGCATACAACACTGGAAATAACTAGACAAAACCAGTTTGGGTAAAGTCAACACGCGGCTAAATTACATCCAGGATGACAATTTCCAAGAAAGTAAGCACCAACTGAGGAAAAAATTCCTATTTCACGGCTTAACTTCAATGGGAAGAAACATAACCCAAAAATAATCAAGTCAAAACAGTGGACCAGAATAGATACAGGGATGTAACATCCTCCTTCAGACTTCACTGGAGAATATCACGCAGACTTCAATGGGGTAAACAACGTCTCAATGTTTAGATTTCCACTGGAGATTACAATATTGACTTCATTAGGTCAGATGAAAACCATTCCGTCAAGATATCAGTTGGGGATCTCGTGCTGACTTCATTGGGGAGGACAATACCACATTGTTGAGAAGATCCCAAAATACATTCTTCAATACCAAGATTGAAGATTACACAAACTTCCTTGGGGAGAAATTATGAAACTACATGGAGATGACAACTTCTAGAGAGAAACATTATCTCAGCTTTACTTGGGGATTTAAGAAGTCGAAACAATACATCAAGAAATCAAAGTTATGGGGATTTTAAATCAAACCAAACGCTTGGGGAGAGAAAACCCAAAAAGTTGACACTTGTTTTAACACTTCTTATAAAAGCTATTTCCCATGTCTAGTTACCAATCAACAACAATAATGTTAATACTGCAAAAGGGCGATGTTTTGCAAATGATTCCACCTCGGTACACAAAGGGAGAAGGGACTTTCGTCATATGAGCGAAGACCTCACTGGGGAATTTGGGATAGAGGTTTCAAACCATGTAAACCTGAAACCAAAATAATCAACCTGGAGAGAAAAACTGAACCAAGACTGGACTGGGGCAAATGGGATCACAATCCTAACACCACACCATACATCAATTGATAGCATCTCTTACTATTTGAGAAACAACAAGAAGATCAAATGCATATAAACGAAAGGGACCTAAAAGAACCTTCCTTGGGAATATATACTTCCAAAATTTTAGAGTTCGTCCATCCTTGGAATCACTATTTTTTGTTTTTCTTGAATCACAAAATCTAAAGTAAAAAGTAATTTTTAAATTCTTTTTCAAAAACAATTTTATTATTTAATCTCTTTGTTTTGAAAATTACTATCAATAATAAATGGAGTCTTTGTAAGCAGAATAAAATAACAATTGCAAAGAATTGGATAAAAGCTCAAACTTTATTAATAGAATGGTAGTCTGTGAATGGCGAGACTCCATAGATGATTACAAAGTTTGGAAAATGGTAATACATTGGAAAAGATACATTGAAACATAATGACCACTATTCTTCCTAACAACTTTGATGAGCAGCGACTTCTGTCGATGTATGGCGAGAATCCAAGAAGATTGTTGCTTCAATGATCAAGTCTTGTCTGACACAGTTACTTGCCAAGAAATCCCTAACTTTTTCCTAGATTGCCCTTGTGGATTTTCAACCTACCGGGAAAATTTATTCTGTTTATGTCTTTAATTTTTTCCTAGACCGCCCTTTCGAGTTTTCAGCCTACCAAGACGCTCCTTTTTGCCTAAGCCGCCCTTTCAGGTTTTCGACTTAGCAAGCTGTTCTTTTATTTCTTTAGGCGAAGTATTTCTTGACTGCATCAACATTCATAGGACGCGAGAACTCCTTTCCATCTATGGTTTCAAGAATCAATGCACCGCTAGAGAAGGCTTTCTTGACAACATATGGGCCTTCAAAATTGGGAGTCCACTTGCCCCTAGAATTAACATTAAAATACATGACCTTCCTGAGCACGAGGTCGCCTTCTCTGAATTCACGAGGCTTGACCTTCTTATCAAAAGCTTTCTTAATTCTCTTCTGGTATAACTGGCCATGACACAAGGCTACCATTCTCTTTTCTTCAATCAAATTAAAATGGTCAAACCTGTTCTGGACTCATTCAACCTCTGATAATTTGGTTTCCATTATCACACGTAAAGAGGGAATCTCAACCTCAATGGGGAGTACTACTTCCATTCCATACACAAAAGAGAACGGGGTTGCCACTGTTGAAGTGAAGACGGGTGTACGATATTCATGCAAAGTAAAAGGGAGCATCTCATGCCAATCTTTATAGGTAACAACCATTTTCTAGATGATCTTATTAATGTTTTTACTAGCAACTTCAACAGCCCCATTCATATTTGGCATGTAGGATGATGAATTGTGATGGACAATCTTGAATTCTTCACAAAGTTTTGTCATCATCTTGTTATTCATATTCGAGCCATTATTGGTGATAATCCTGCTTGACACACCATACTGACATATAAGGTTGTTCTTGATAAAGCGTACTACCACCTGCTTAGTGACATTAGCATATGAAGCTGATTCCACCCATTTGGTGAAATAGTCAATTTCCACCAAGATAAAATGATGTCCATTCGACGCCTTAGGTTCAATCATTCCAATCATGTCAATACCCCACATAGAGAAAGGTCATAGGGAAGAAATAACATTGAGAAGTGTCGGAGGCACATGAATTTTGTCAGCATAAATCTTGCATTTATGGCACTTCTTTGCAAATTTATAACAGTCAGATTCCATTGTCAGCCAATAGTAACCTGCCCTAAGCATCTTTTTTGCCATCGAATGTGCATTGGCATGGGTACCAAAGGAACCTTCATGGATATCATGCATCAACATGTCTGCTTCGTGTCTATCCATGCATCTGAGCAAGACCATGTCATAATTTCTTTTGTATAACACATATTCATTGAGGAAAAAGCTTCCCACCAACCTTCTCAATGTCTTTCTATCTTTGTTTGACACACCAACTGGGTATTCCTGAGTTTGTAGAAAATGCTTGATATCATAATACCAAGGTTTTTCGTCTGACGTTTCCTCTGTTGAAAACACATGAGCTGGCCTATCCAAACGTCACACTGTGATACGAGGCACGTCGTTCTAAGTAATTACTTGATGCATAAAAGCCAAAGTGGCCAAAGCATCCTCCATCAAACAATTCTTTCAGTGAGAGCAGGCTTTTCAAAAATATACTTAATTGGATCCATTTTGGAAATCAACCAAGTAGTATGATTTAACGTATATTGCCGCAACTGTTTTTCCGCCCAGGCCAGAACACAACATGTCTTTTCCAGCATAGAATATTGTGACTCACAGTCAGTAAACTTCTTGCTGAGATGATAAATGGCATATTCCTTCTTCCTTGTTTCATCTTGTTGTCCCAAAATACAACCCATAGAATTATCTAACACTGTCAGATACATGATCAATGGTATTCTTTCAATAGGCGGGAGAAAGATAGGAGGTTCAAGAAGATACTCTTACATACTTTCAAATTCCCTTTGGCAATCATCTGTCCACACACAACCTTGATCTTTCTTTAACAACTTAAAGATCGGTTCACACGTCGCGGTCATATGGGAAATAAATCTGGAAATGTAATTCAAATGCCCAAGGAAGCCTCTAAATTTCTTTTCAGTTCTTGGCGTAAGCATTTCTTGAGTTTCTTTGAATTTATCAGGATCAAATTCAATTCCTTTTTGGCTAACAATGAAACCTAACAATTTTCCTGATCGAACACCAAAGGGGCATTTATTTAGATTCAAGCAGAGACGATACTTCCTCAAACACTGAAACAATTTCAACAAATCTTCTATATGTCCTTCTTCAGTCTGGGATTTGGCAATCATATCATCAACGCATACCTCAATTTCCTTGTGCATCAGATCATGGAATAGGGTTGTCATAGCCCTCTGGTACGTCGCACCAACATTCTTCAACCCGAAGGGCATCCATCACGCTATAACGGAATATTCCCCAGGGTGTGATAAACGTTTTTTTTCCATGTCCTCAGGAGCCATTATAATTTGGTTATATCTGTAAAATTCGTCCATGAACGATAATACTTTGAATTTTTCTGTACTGTCGACTAACATATCAATATGTGGCAATGGAAAGTCATCTTTTGGACTAGCTTTGTTTAAATCTCTATAATCAACACACATGCAAACTTTTCCGTCTTTCTTTGGTACTGGGACAATATTGGCAATCCACGGAGGGTACACTAACGTCACAAGAAAACCGGCATTAATCTACTTTAAAACTTCTTCTTTAATTTTTAGTGCCATATCAGGGTGAGTTCTTCACAACTTCTGCTTGATTGGCGGGCATTCTGGATTTAGCGGTAAATGATGTTCCACAATATCAGTATCTAACCCAGGCATATCTTGGTAAGAACAAAAAAATATATCCATGTACTCTTTCAACAATTCAATCAACCTACTCTTCACGTCAGGATGATGCAATGCTCCAATCTTAATTTCTTTTGGATCTTCCTCTGAACCCAAATTAATCATCTCCAACGGCTCTTTATACGGCTGAATGGTACTTTTCTCGCGCTCAAGTAACTATGAAACCTCTTCTGGGGTTTCATCATATTCTTCTTCTTCGGCCACATACGCGGGATATTCAAAGTTGGGAGAGGGTGCAGGGTTATTGTACTCAACGGGTTTTTTTAATTAATCTGCACATATGATTTATGATTACTTTTTAGAAACTGACACATATAGCAAGTGATTATGTAGATTTATTTACAGTTATTATTTATTTTGAAAGAGTTTTTCTGATTACCATTTTCCAAGAAAAAAAGCAGAGAATAAAGACACAATTTGGGAATAAAAAACAACTTTTACTTGATCTTAAAGATCAAAACAACAGTTATGCCCATACAATATCAATACTTTCATCTTGGGCAGAGTGAAATATTTTTGAAAAGATTAACAAAAAAACAAATTACTTTGAAATATGAATGCAAGAGGGAACATCAATAATGACCCAATTTTGGAATCTGACTCCATGCGTCACGTAGTTTGGCATCTCTTGCTCTGATTCACCTTCCAGAATATCATTGATCCTAAGAACAGTTGGATGAAGGTAACCTCCACTGTGAAAGATGTCTTGATATTTCCCCAAAGTAGACTTCGGCTTCATATTCTCACCTTTGTTATTCTTCACAGAGAATCCCAAACTATCTTTATTCTTATTCACAGACGGATCAACAATCTACCCCCACGCCTTGCTTCCCTTACATTATTAATGTATAAAGCTTGGAATTGAGTTCCAACATCAGCTTCATCCGCTTCCACAACACTGAAAGAGGATGAATGAGATATTAACAAAGCATGCTCTCCATTTATGATGACCACCTTTCCTTCATGAACAAACTTCAGCTTCTGGTGCAAATTTGAAGTAACAACCCCTGCCTCGTGGATCCACGACCGTCCTAGTAAACAGATGTAAGCGGGAACAATATCCATAACTTGGAAAGTAATATGAAATAAGTACGGGCCTATATGAATAGGAAAATCTACTTCACCGATGACATACTTCCTTGATCCATCAAAAGCTTTCACAATTATGCCACTCGGGCGCATGGGAGTTCCTTGGAACTTTAACTTCATGAGTGTGCTCCTCGGTATAACATTTAAATCGGACCCATTGTTAATCATCACATTGGACAATGAATCGTTCTTACAATTCATGGAGATATGGAGAGCCAAGTTATGATTCCTTCCTTCCTTGGACAATTCATCATCACAGAAACTCAGGTTATTACAGGATATAATATTCCCGACAACACTACTCAATTGGTCCAAAGGCATATCACTTTCCATGAAATCTTGATCCAATACTCTCATCAAAGATTCCATATGGGCAGAAGAATTCATTAGCAAGGCTAGAATAAATATTTTTGACGGAGTCTCCAATAATTGATCTACGATCCTGTAGTCGCTCATCTTGATAATCTTCAATATATCGTCCACATATTTTTCCAGAGTAGTACCACTTGATTCCCCCACTTCTTTCTTAGGTTCAGCACTTTCGACAACCTTCTTATCAGCATTAACATTCCCTCTAATGATAGGTGCGAAAACACGGACACTACGGGTCACCCAGCTGGCTTCAGCAATATTCATGACATCAGAAAAAGGTTGGATGGGAACTTCCACACCATCCTCTAGGAATGTAGTGTTCTATTTTTATGGCACGACTTTGTCTGATTCATAAGGAACAGGACCCGACAAGCAAATTACCACTGGAGCAATAACTAGATTGCTATAGTACATTCACCCTATTGTACAAATTGAGGGAACAGCTGGATTTCTATAGTACATCCAATTAGGTCAAACTTCTTTAATCAATCCTTGCCTCTTTTGATTTTCTTTGACAAATTGATGCATGATGAATCATAGTAGACCTTGTCATGATATTACTTTAAAGAATATTCAATGATGAAGTTTGAATCTCAATGATGTTTTATTGAAGAAGGCATGGAAATAAACTCATGAACTTATAAATCAACCTGATGAAATGTGTTGTTCCCTCACCTGTAGTATCATCAACTAGAGCAAACATTCATTGCATTTGTTATTTTAAGAGTTAATCAATACAAAACAAATATGATCACAATATACAAATCAAGGTTCTTGGTGATTCCTCATAAGCAAAACTAAAGATAGGGAGAAGAACCAAACTCAATTGTGATCTTGATATGATTGAGTTGATATGTGATGATAGAGGAATCTTAGGGGCAAAAATTGGGGTACAACAAGGGGATAAAGGAGAATTAATCCAGAATATTTCTGAAATTCGATTGCGAATGGGGATAAAAACTACCTTTTCCACTGAGTAACAGAGAAGTTCAGATGGTGGCATCAACAACACCAACCATACTAGAGATAAACATTTTCTGTAAAATCCACACTATCAAAGACTTACACTAGGGAAAAGAGTGCAAACTTTACTGAAGAGTAACATGCATACTTCACGGGAAAGACAAATGGCTAATCACACTGGGTAAGCCACAACATGTCGAATTCGAGGGGAGGATGTCAATAATCCTTCAATAAAAACAGAAAGAACAAACTGTAATGAAGAAGAAGAGCGTACTCAAACAAGGGTACACCATTGTTGGGGACACATGATTCTGTCCTGAGTAGAAATAAGCATTCACTAGGGATATTGGATCCCATTCTTCACAACGTATAGATCACAACAACATGACCCCGTATGGTATGTCTACCTTAACTGTCATATCAGACACCTGAAACTCTAAGCAATTTCATTCACTGGTATCATGTGTTGTAAAGCTTTTAATGTTTTAAATGAAAAGTTTATCAAAAATGTTGAACGTCTTTTGCAATCAAAACAGTAAAATAAAATAAAAATTGCACAATTTAAACAAAACACTTTTATTGATTGATTGACCTGTAAATAGGCATTTACATCAAGAAGCAATTCTTGAAAAGAGGAAATTGTGTACAAAGCATACAGAGGAGAAAACAAAGATGGCAATGTAAGTGCGGGTTCATCAAGTACGACTCTGCTACCGCTCTTATGACCTCAAAGCTCCTTAGTATCTTGCTTTTTGAATATATTGATCGGGATGATGCTTCCCAAGCCAACCCAACAACAATGTAAATTGATATTACAAATGCAACACAGACTGTAGTATTCACTTTTAATCCCTAACTTTTGTCTGGACTGCCCTTCCGGGTTTTCAATCCACCAGGATACCCTTTTTTGCCTAAATTTCCTTTGACATGTTCAACTTAGCGGGTGTACAAATATTTTTCACTCATTCACTCTTTCTTTTTTCCCTAACTTTTTTCTGAACCTACACTCGCTCTTTAAGGTTCGCCAGGATGCCTTTTTTGCCTGAGCCAGTCAACTCAACGGTTATTTTATGTAAAGTACCTTTTCACTATGTCAGCGTTAATAGGGTGAGGGAAATCCTCTCCATCCATAGTTGTGAGCATCATAGATCCTGCTGAAAAGACTTTCTTTACAACATATGATCCTTTATAATTAGGATCCCATTCACCCCTAGCATCTTTATTGTTGGGAGGCAAGATCCTCTTCAGCACGAGATCACCAGCTTGAAAATTTCGCGGACGTACCTTCTTTTCGAAAGCTTTCTTCATCCTTCTCTGGTACAACTGCCTGTGGAAAATAGTCGTCAATCTCTTCTCATCAATGAGATTCAGCTGGTCAAATTTATTCTGAACCTATTCGGCCTCATCCAACTGTACATCTGTCATTATCCTCAAAGAAGGAATTTCCACTTCCACAAACAAGACTGCTTCCATGCCATAAACAAGCGAGAATGGGGTTGCCCCAATCGAAGTGCGCAGTGGAACTGTTGCACCCTAAATTTTGCCCCTAAATTTTTTAGTCGCACTTTCATATCATATTTTGTTATTTAGTCACAATCATTAATAAACATCTTCATTCATCACATTTTGCATCATCATTCATATTTAAGTTGACCAAAAGTCAGTTTAAATCAAAGTTTGCATCGTTTTGAAGTTGAAAAATACCTGATATTTCACTTCATGTATTTTTATCTCTTTACTCGTTTCTTGCATTGCTCCAAGTTGTTTATATGTCGATAATATTAATATTTCGGTTTTATAGACATGTTGTTAAAAGCGACTCGACACTGTGCGGAATATTAGCGAGAAAAATATTTCCAATTTTCACCTTTTATTAATCATTTTATGAATCTGTGTTTCGCGTAGATTATGACGGTATGCTCGCTTCATTTTTCGGTACAGTTTGAAGTCTCGTTTTTAACCGTAAACATTTATCCAGCCTGATATTTTTATGCTCATTTTATTTCGATTTTGACCATTTATATAATTTTTCTTTAATCTTTGAGATGTATAGTTTATTTTAATGTGTTCATTTCATTTTTCGGATATATTTTTGTCCATTATTTATCATTTTTGGTCATTTTTCATCTCTATTATTATTCAGGAAAAAAAAATTAATTGCTTTAATTTGTATACTTTCAGTTTTTCACGTCATTTTTATTTTTAAGAGGGTTTTTTGATCATAAAAAAATATATATTAAACTATGCTTTGTTTCTATTGGTTGTTGGAAAGAGTTACATATCGATAAAAAATAACTAGCGGATTTAAAGAAATAAAATTCAATTTCCTCTTCTTTTCTTCTATATAAGACCTTCTTATTTTTCTTTGTAAAACACACAAAAAACAACACAGTAACCACATAATCTCAGCAACACAAATCTCCCTTCAATTTCTTTATCTTCTTCCTCACCTCACTTAATCTTCTGTTCACTAATTTCAACACAGCAGTCTCACTCCCTCCGCCTACTTCACAACCTTCAATTACCGCCTTTCACACTTTCCGTGAACCTCACTCAAACTTCCATCGACCTCTCCTTCAACTACACATCCGTCTCTAGCCTACCTCCAATCCAACACCCATTTCCGAAAAAGCACATCCTCTGTCATGTGTTAACTTTCATTTATTTATTTATTTTATTATTTAAGTTTTGTTTGTTTTATATATATATATATATATATATATATATATATATATATATATATATATATATATATATATATATATATATATATATATATATATATATATATATATATATATATATATATATATATATATATATATATATATATATATATATCACATTTTAGTTTTGATAATTCTTTAATCATTTAGATTTTTGTTTTAGTTTTATAATCTTCATTAAATATTTAATTAGTATTTAGTTAAGACTTTAGAGATTTTGAATTTTAAAATGGACTAACTGCATTCTTACCTTGAGACTGTTATTGTTTATTTTTTTAATATTATGTACTATGACAAAAAAAATTTGTTTAGATAGTTTTATCCATTTAATTTTGATAGTAAAATAGGAAAACACATGATATAAAAAAATGATTAAAAAGAGAGTAGACATTAGATTTTAAATTTAGAAATAGTAATGTTTTATCTTTTGTTTTTTTTTGTCATTTATATTACTTTAGTACATTATGTAATGTGTAATTAATTTGTTGGTTTTTAAATAAACTCAATTTATGATTTAATTTTCTTCTTGTTTTATTTAATAGAAACTTTTGACTTTTAGATTTAGTTAGACTTTTATCTTGTAAATAAATTCAAATTGTGATGCCTATTTTATATCATTACATTGTGATTTCGAATTTTAAGTTCGATTTAATTTTTGAATATATAATGGATGTATAAATTTCATTGACCAGTTTATTTTATGGACTTCGATACGACGCATTCCGGTCTCATAGCTTGATCCTTTATTTCACATGAGATGTTCAGATTATTTCTCTGTTATCCTGTTTTTTTGTATGTTGCAGTTTTTCATCTGATGCAAGAATTCTTATCCGATACCGTGAACCTTATTTAATATCTCAAGCTTTATCTGGTACCATGAGCTTTACCCGCCTCCTTTGCGCTTTATCTGATTCCTCTTGAGATTATCCATGTTTTCTTCATCTGTGATTTATTTTTACGTGTTGCAATTCAATGCGCTTTATTCACTGCTCGAAGTATTATCTTATGTTTGAGTTTTTTTATACCGTCGACTTGTGATTTATTTTCACCTGAGGTTTGATATACTCTTAGCGTATTTATCTGTCTGTGGCTTTAAATCCAAAGGGATAGGAACGATGTATTGACTTTATCATGTCAAATACTGGTTTCTTAATCAGTTGAATCTTTTTACCTTATCTTTTACCCTCCTGTACATAGGACACACTCTCTCATCTCTTCCCCCATGCTTTAATTTTCAAAACTTTCTCATCTTTTTCAAAATCTTCTTTGTTTATAAAATAAAATTGCTTTCATAATAAACCTCTACTTTGTCGAGTGCCTTTTCTTTTAAAACTTCTTTTTTTTATAACAAATTTCAATTCATTTAAAAATACTTCGACGTTTTTTCAAAATTAACAAAAAAACTTCAACTCATTCAAACCCTTTTGCGCACTCGAGCACTATTACCCTTCAAAACTTTTTTCGAGATTAGACATGATTCATTGATAGTCGAGCAACATTCTCCTATCCTCATGGTTATAAAGCTGCCGACTTTTCCACTTGAGTACTAGAGGAGCTCTCAAACCCTCACTCTTGCTGACGCAAGGTCTATCTTTCCCACACCTTGTGGGAGTTAGTCGGGATTTCTCTCCTAGCAATGACGACTTATATCTTCATTTAAAATCAATCAACAGACAAGTCTTTTCTAACCGAACTACGGTGCTCTGACTTTCCCATTTCCCGAGGGAGTACGTAGGCACTAATTCTTACGACCCAAGGCGAGCAAAAATAATAAAAGACATTTTCTTTTGTTTGCAAATACTCATTCATTCTTTTCCTTTAGCAAGTAAGCCTTCAGATAACACTCATTTTAAAAGAAACCAAACAAAGTGGATCCTGCGGAATATCGTAGATGCTTAGGATGTTAATACTTTCCCTTTGCATAACTGACCCCCGTACCTCAATCTCTGATATTTTATTTCATTGTGGGTTTTGTTCGTTTTTTTCCCATTTCCCTTTGGAAACAATAAAGTGCAGTGGCGACTTCATTGAGTGAGTTAAGTCAACTGATGGCTTAATCTCAAATCTTTACCGCTACATCTTCTCATTGTTCGCATTCTTTTTTGCACGGTGCGACAAGTATAATAACCATGTAAAGAAAATGGAAACATCTCGTGCCAATCCTTATAGGTGACAACCATTTTCTGCATAATCTTCTTAATATTCTTGTTAGCTTCCTCAACCACGCCATTCATCTTAGGACGATAGGGAGAAGAATTGTGATGCTTTATCTTAAAGCTTTCGCATAGATTTTTCATCATCTTATTGTTGATATTCGAACCATTATCGGTAATAATCTTCTCGGGAATCCCGTATCGATCGATGATATTATGCTTGATGAAATGAGCAACCACTTGCTTAGTGACGTTGGCTTAAGATGCTGCTTCGACCCACTTAGTGAAGTAATCAATAGCCACTAGAATAAAGCGGTGCCCATTGGACGCAGTTGGTTCAATCCTACCAATCATATCAATACCCCACATCGCGAAGGGCCAAGGAGAAGTCAAGACATTCAGAGGGTTGGGTGGCACATGCATTTTGTCGGTATATATCTAACATTTGTAACAGATTCTGGAGTGATTATAGAAATCGTTTTCCATTGTTGACCAATAATAACCTACTCTCAAGATTTTCTTGGCCATAGTATGCCCACTAGGATGCATTCCAAAGGAACCTTCATGAATTTATTCTATGATCTTATTTGCTTCGTGTCTATCCATGCATCTGAGCAAAACATAATCATAGTTTCTTTTGCATAAAACATCGCCATTGAGGAAAAACATGGTTACATACTTCTGCAGCATCTTCTTATCAGTGACAAAAGCATCCTCTGGATATTATTTCGTTTCAAGATATCTTTTGATATCATAAAACCATGGTTTCTCATCAGCAGAATCTCCTTCTACTTCATAACAGAATGCTGGCTCATCCAACATCAAAATGGTGATAGAGGGTGCTTCATTCGCCCATCTAACTTTAAACATGGATGACAGAGTAGCCAGGGCATCTTCCAAGTTGTTATCTTCTCTTGGAATATGACTGAAAGTAATCTCATCAAAATAAGGGGCCAGCTTCATCACATTCTCAAGATACAAAACCAAATTTGGGTGATGAGTCTCCCAATCTCTGTTGATTTGGCTAATCACAAGAGCAAAGTCCCCATATACTTCCAAGATCTTGATTCTCAAATAAATAGCAGCTTCTAACCCAAAGATACAAGCTTCATATTCAGCCATATTGTTTGTACAATCAAAGCAAATTCTGGCGGTAAGAGGAGTATGTAAACTTTCAGGAGAAGTAATCACAGCACCGACTCCATTACCCAACGCATTGGAGGCACCATCGAACACCATCGTCCATCACTATCCTGGTTTGAGTCCTTCTTTTGGGCATGGGATGTTACAATCCCGTATGTACATGATGCCTTCATCAGGAAATTCAAACTTCAATGGCTGATAGTCGCCTTCCATGGGCTGATGAGCAAGATGATCAACCAACACACTACCTTTGATAGCTTTTTGGGTAGTATATTAGATGTCATATTACGTTAAAATCATCTGCCAATGGGCTACTCTTCCTGTGAGAGTTGGCTTTTCAAAAATGTACTTGATTGGATCTATCTTTGATATCAAATGAGTAGTATGAGTCAACATATACTGTCTGAGACGCTTTGCTTCCCACACGAGTGCATAACAAGTCTTTTCCAGCAATGAATAGCTCGACTCACAATCGTTGGATTTCTTGCTCGGGTAGTAGATGGCATGTTCCTTTCTACTCGTCTTATCATGTTGACTGAGTACACAACCCATGGAATTTTCTAACACCGTCAGATACATTATCAAGGGCCTACCTTCCACCGGAGGTGAAATAATGGTAGGTTCCAGCAAATATTGTTTAATTCTATCAAATGCCACTTGGCAGTTATTATTCCACCAGTCCGTCTGATCTTTTTTTTAACAATTTGAAAATTGGTTCACAAGTGGCTGTAAGGTGAGAGATTAATCTAACAATGTAGTTCAATCTCCCGAGAAAACCAAGAACCTCTTTCTCTGTTTTCGACACAAGTTTCTTGTATAGCTTTTACCTTGCTAGGATTAACCTCGATTCCTTTTTCACTTACGATGAAGCCCAATAATTTTCCTGACCTCACACCGAAGGTGAACTTATTAGGATTCAACCTCAGTATGAAATTCCTTAATCTTTCAAACAATTTCAACAAATGAACAAGATGTTCCTCTTCATTCTGGGACTTGACAATCATATCATTAACATATACTTCAATATCCTTATGCATCATGTCATGAAAGAGAGTTACCATTGCATGTTGATAAGTTTCCCCTGCATTTTTCAAACCAAAGGGCATCACTTTGTAACAAAATGTTCCCCAAGGTGTAATGAAATTAGTTTTTCCATGTCTTCTGGTGCCATCTTGATCTGATTATAGCCAAAAAAACCATCCATGAA
This sequence comes from Vicia faba, assembly GCA_948472305.1. NCBI lineage: Eukaryota > Viridiplantae > Streptophyta > Magnoliopsida > Fabales > Fabaceae > Vicia > Vicia faba. Next base: position 103,332,505 of record OX451736.1, read on the forward strand.
GGAAAACATTTTAGCTCGAGCAATATTGTCAACCAGAATATCAATATGTGGTAATAGGAAATCATCTATAAGGCTTTCTCTGTTCAAGTCCCTATAGTACATACACATTATGACTTTACCATCCTTTTTAGACACCTGTACAATATTCGCGATCCACGGCAAGTAAGAAGTCACTTTCAAAAAACCAACATCAAAATGTTTCGGAACTTCCTCTTTGATCTTCTTAGACATCTCAGGATGAGTTCTGCAAAGCTTTTGTATAACAGGAGGACACTCTTCTTTAAGAGGCAGTTTGTGCATGACAATATCTATATCCATCCTAGGCATATCCTCATAAGACCAAGCAAAGATATCTGCATACTCACAGAGCATTTCAATCAATCTTCACTTGACACTGTCTTCTAAAGCGGCCCCAACCTTGACTTCTCTTCGGTACCCAAGTTAATCAACTTAGTAGTCTCTTGGTGCGGCTGAATGGCCTTTTGTTCTTGTCTCAACAATCTAGCCAACTCTTCAGGAAGTTCACAATCTTCCTCAGCTTCTTCTTCAGCTTGATAGATTAGATTTTCGAAGATTAACGGGGAAATAATATGCATGATTATTTTTATTTTTATTTTAGTTTTAAATTAAAAAAGAAAATAAAAACTCACATTTTTCCCAAAAATTAAAAAGAAAGACAGGGAGCAAAATTTTTTAATGCAAAAGACATCCTTTATTGATGATAAATTTTCAATGAAAAACATTGTGGCCTTACAGCATGTTCACTACGTCTTAGGTAATACGTATGGATTATTTCATGATAATAAATAAAAGAAAATTACTCTTCATAATAGGTGACTTCAATGACGTCCTCATTAAACCAGTTAGCAAGCTTTCTACCCGAAACGGTAGGACGAACCCACTTATCCATCTCGCAATTATTGTCACCATCCTCACTCACAGCATGAGCTTTTTCATGGATAACCCCACCGTTGACAAACTAAATTGGTGGAGGAATACCTTGAACCTGGATAGGAGCAACAGTTTACATGCTTCGACCAGCCACAAAGCCTAAATTCTTCTTATTTGTCTGAGTAGGGAGATTCAACACACTTCCCCAGCCTTCTGGATGACCAGATTGAATAATCATTTGTGCCTGATGATAAGATGACATGGAGACCTCCGACTTCTTAACCTCCTGGTGAGGAGCTCTGACAACTTTCACATTTTTAAAATCTTGACACGGAGTCTCATGGATTTCTCCCTCCACCTTAACATATTGAAAGGAACTCAGATGACTGACAATATAATCCTCTTCGTTGCAAACAGTGACCACCTTCCCATTCAGTAAGAACTTCAACTTTTGGTACAGAGTGGAGGTGACAACACCGGCCCCATGGATCCATGGACGGCCCAAAAAATAGCAATAGTAAGGATTAATGTCCATGATAAAGAAGGTGACTTCAAACACCTGGGGACCTACCTTGATTGGCAAGTCGACCTCCTGAACACTGTCCTTTTCGACCCATCAAAAGATTTGACAATCAAATCACTTGGCCTTAACAAAAGCCCATCATAATCAAGCTTCATGAGAGTGGACTTGGGCAATACATTGAGAGAGGAACCCGTGTTAACCAACACACGGGACAAGGTAGTCTTTACAATCTCCATGGAGATGTGCAACGCTTTATTATGCTTCCTCCCCTTAGGGGGTAGATCAAAGTCTGTAAAACCAATCCCATTACTTAAAAAAATACTATTCACCATCCCTTTAAATGGATTCACCAAGATCTCTTAAGGAATGAAAAAAGTCCCTAACAACTTCATCAATGCATTTCTATGGGATTCTGAATCTTTGAGCAAAGCAAGAATTGATATCTTTGACGGTGTCTAACTCAACTAGTCAATGATCTTGTATTCACTTTTCTTAATGTACCTCATTAACTTGGCTACATCTTTAGCCATTTCAGCATCCAAAGCAGGAACATGAGGATTTTTCCCGACTTATCACCATTGACCTCAATCTACTTGCCTCTAGCCTTAGTTGCAGCATCTACGCTACTTTCAGGTTATTCTGGCAGAGAGAAAATCCGACCGCTACAGGTAATCCTACTTTCACCCCTGATGTCATGAATCTCAGACTCCTCTTCTTCAAACTTGCCCTTTTCAGACTTCTGAGTAACAAGTTTCTACCTTTGTTGATAACACTCACCACCGTAATACCAAGGAACTGCCTTGTCACTAACATACGACATATAACCAGGCACATTGATAAGTAGTAGAGATTTATTAGAAGGCACTGGAATTGTCACAAGAACACAGATAGTCTTCGGCTTGACCGGAATGTTTATCACGTCCACTTTGTCATTATCAACCTTGGGCTTAATGACCTTGCGATCAAACTGAAGAAACCCCTTGGTAATCAGGCATTGAACTGCATCTTTCAGAAATTGACAACCCTCTGGTCGATTCAAGCAAACTGCACAGTCCATTCCACAACCCAAAAATACACCTTTAGTCGACAACTGTTCTTTCACAAATGAGAGAGGTGTAGTCAACTGATTAACATCCATAATCAAATTCAAATATTCATCTTCCATGATGGCGCCAACAGTGGCACCGCCATGAGGTGGCAAAGGTTGATTAGTAATATTGGGTTCCGGTCCAAAGTTAATGGCCTGAGAGTCTAATAGGTCTTGGACTTTGTGCTTGAAAGAATAACAATTCTCAATAGTATGCCCCTGCCCTCCAGAGTGGAAGTAACATCGAGCATTAGCATTAAAGTTGTATGGAAACCTTTCTGGATCAACCTTCCAAGGGCGCAACTCAACTAGCTTTAACTCAAGCAACTGAGGTAACAGCTCACCACAAGACATCAGAAGTGCGTCAAGTTTCTTGGGAGGACGCCTTTAGCCTTGCTGATTGCCTTGCTTAGGCACACAAGCTTGCTTATGAGACACAACAGTCGGTATTGTTACAACAGTAATCTGATGATCTGAGCCCTGATATCTGATTTCCCTTTTTGAGAATAGACCGCACATGATTCACCCTCCTTTTTATTTTGGTGATCGCCGAAAAACTTTTTATTATTACCAGCATTATTTCCAGCAACAATATCTTGGATATTTCCTAACTTAATTTTGATTTCAATTCGCTCTCCATGCCTTACCATCTCAGAAAAAGTACTTGATATACTGCAAGTTGTGTAGTATTGGCTCTGTAACGTACTGTTAAACATTTCCACCATCTCCCTCTCCAACATGGGCGGTTGAACCTTCTCAACCATTTCTCGCCGCCTCTGGCCATACTCTTTAAAAGACTCATCCCTCTTCTGGGATAAATTCTCCAATTAGGTTCTTGTGGGAGTCATGTAAGTGTTATACTGATAGTGCATAAAAAAATACTTAACCAACTCTCTCCAAGTATGAATGCGACTACTTTCCAACTGCATGTACCACTCTAGTGGGCCACCTGTCAAAGTGTCTTGAAAGAAGTGCATCAATAGCTTCTCATTAATCAGAATACACATACATCTTCCGGTATAAAGACTTAACATGGATCTTTGGACAGGAAGTGCCTTTGTATTTCACGAAATCAAGCACCTTGAATTTTGGGGGAACCTTCACTTCAGGCACTAAGCCTAAATCAGACATCTCAAAGCCCACTACACCTTGACTTTCAAACCTGCGCATCCGCTCTTCAAGCATACGCAACTTCTTGTCATATTCTGTTGGTTCATCAACATTAGACATCCAATCTTCCCAGTTATCATCTTCCACTGGCCTAGAAGGAATGGAAGCAGGCCTCGGTGGTACAGCAAGTTGTTTAATACTTTGACGAACAAGAGTAGGTGGAGGAGGATTCCCTACAACTTAAATCATAGGGATACCTTGGTTATTTGCAGAACTGCCAAGATTTTCAGGCTGACCATTCTGAATGGTAACCATGAAGGGAGAATGGTAACCATGAAGGGCGAATGGTAACATCTCATGCCAATCTTTGTATGTCACTGTTATCTTCTGCAAAATCTTCTTGATGTTCTTGTTAGCAGTTTCCACTATGCCATTCATCTTTGGTCGATACGGAGAAGAATTGTGATGCTTAATCTTGAACTGTGTATAGAGTTCCGTGATCATTATCCGTGATGATCCTTTCAGGTATGCCATACCGGAAGATGAGGTTATGCTTAATGAATCGGGCCACAACATTCTTGGTAATGGAGGCAAACGAGGCTGCTTCAACCCACTTCGTGAACTAATCAATAGAGACCAGGATGAAACGATGCCCATTATATGCAGTAGGCTTAATCCCTCCAATCATATCAATGCCCCACATCGCAAATGGACAAGGATAAGTCAAGACATTCAAAGGAACCGAAGGCACATGTACTTTGTCAGCATAAATCTGGCATTTGTGACAAGTTCTAGAGTGATGATGGCCATCGGTTTCCATGGTAGACCAATAATAACCCCCTCTCAGAATCTTCTTAGCCATTGTATGTCCACTTGAGTGAGTACCAAAGACACCTTCATGCATATCTTCCATAATTTTCTCAGCTTCCTTCTTGTCTACACAATGAAGCAGAGTCGAATCGTGATTGCGCTTGTACAAAATTTTGTTACTCATAAAGAACTTGGCCGAGAACCTCTGTAGGAATTTCTTATCATTAATAAAATCCCTTTTAGGATACTCTTGAGTCTTAAGGTATCTTTTCACTTCGAGGTACCAAGGCTTCCTCTACTCCATCGGTATCTATTTTGTAGCAATATGCAGGTTTATCTAATCTTTCAATAGTAATTCGAGGAGCTTCATTATCCCATCTGACTCTGAACATAGATGACATGGCAGCTAGTGCGTCTGCCAATTGATTCTCTTCTCGTGGGATGTGTTCAAAAGTAATTTCTTTGAAGTATGAACATCAACACATGCTCTCGATAAGGAATGAGATTTGGATGCTTCGTGTCCCATTCCCCCCTGATCTCACTGATTACTAGGGTTGAGTCCCCATATACATTCAAAAATTTAATTCTCATATCGATAGAAGCCTTGATACCCATGATACACACTTCGTATTCTTCCATGTTATTGGTACAGTTAAAACATAATCTGGCGGTGAAGGGCGTATGGCAACCCTTAGGAGAGACAATAAAAAGCACTGATCTCATTACCAATCACGTTAGAGGCTCCGTCAAAGACCATAGTCCATCGGGATCCTAGCTCAGGTCCTTCATACGACCCATGTTCTTCATAATCAGTAGCTAACATTATATTCTCATCCGGGAACTCAAAATTCATAGATTGATAGTCATCTACATCCTGATGAGCCAAATGATCTGCAAATACACTTCCTTTGATTGCCTTCTGAGTAGTATATTGAATGTCGTATTCAGTCAAGACCATTTTCCATCTTGTTATTCTTCTGAAGAGAGAGGGATTCTCAAATATGTATTTCATTGGATCCATCTTAGAGATCAACAAAATGGTATGGGTCAACATATACTATCTTAGTCGACGAGCAGCCCATGCCAAAGCGCATCAAGTTTTCTCGAGTAGTGAGTATCTTGTTTCATAGTCGGTAAATTTTTTGCTAAGGTAGTATATTGCATTCTATTTTCGACCAGACTCGTCATGCTGCCCTAGTACACTCCCCATTGAGTTCTCTAATACTGTTAGGTACATGATCAGAGGTCTTCCTTCAACCGGTGGCATCAGAAACGGGGGTTCCTAAAGATATTCTTTGATTTTGTCGAAGGCTATCTGACAATCGTCGTTCCACTTCACTACTTGATCTTTCTTTAGTAACTTGAAGATTGGCTCACAAGTAGCGGTCAGATGGGAAATAAATTTGGCAATGTAGTTCAATCGTCCTAGGAAACCTCCAACTTCCTTTTTAGTATGAGGAGCTGGCATTTCTTGAATGGCTTTAACCTAGTCAGGTTCAAACTTAATATCTTTACTACTGACGATGAAACCTATGAGTTGACCGGATCTTACCCCAAAGGTGCACTTGTTTGAATTTAATCTCAGCTTTTATTTCTTCAATCTCTCAAACATCTTGTGCAGGTGGTCGAGATGTTATTCTTCAGTATGGGACCTGGCTATCATGTCGTCAACATAAACCTCTATCTCATGATGAATCATATCATGGAACAAAGCTACCATGGCACGCTGATGTGTTGCACCAGCGTTCTTCAACCCAAAAGGCATAACTTTGTAACAGAAAGTGCCCCATTGTGTGACAAAAGTAGTCTTCTCCATGTCTTCGGGTGCAATCTTGATTTTATTATAACCGGAGAAACCACCCATGAAAGAAAATACTTTGTGTTGATCGGTGTTGTCAACCAGAACGTCAATATGTGGAAGCGGAAAGTCGTCTTTGGGGCTCGCCCTATTCAAATCCATGTAGTCTACACACATACGCACCTTACTATCCTTATTAGGTATTGGCACCGTGTTTGCAACCCACTGCGGATAGGATGTAATAACTAAGAACCCTGCATTGAATTGCTTCATAACCTCATCTTTGATCTTTTCAGACATCTCGGGATGCTTACAATGAACCTTCTACTTTATAGGTGGACAACCTTCCTTCATCGGTAGATGGTGAACCATAATATCAGTATCAATCCCTGGCATGTCTTTGTACGACCAAACAAAGATCTCAACATAGTAATGAAACATCTGGATTAATCTCTTTTTGACATTGTCTTATAGGTTGGAACCTATCTTGATTTATTTCTTGTCTTCTTCAGTACCCAAGTTTACAACCTCGACTGGCTCTTCATGTGGTCGTATGGCCCTTTCCTCTTGCATTAACAACCTAGCAAGCTCTCTAGGTATTTCACAATCTTCCTCACCTCCATCCTCGGCTTTGTAGATAAGGTTTTCGAAGTCATAATGAGAAATAGCAGAATTATTGTCAATGGGATCTAGAGTAGATATGGATATGCAATTTGTTGTGTGGGTGTGTGTAAGAACATATATCTATTCTAAAAACAATAAAGTAAAAGAAAGACAAAGAGTGCAAAATTTAAATGCAAACGTCCAATGATTTATTAAATGAAAATATTCTAATGAATAATGACAACCCTAACAAATAGAACATTGTGCCACGGTGTTATACCCCAAAATTTTCCCTTTCATTTCAAAATATCTTCTCATACCCTAAGCTTCTCAATTACTCAAGACTACTCAAGAATTGGCCAGATAAACCCTCCTCCTAAGCAATAGCCTACAACTAGGGTTTTGGTTTTCTCATACGAAATTTAGCTTCTAATGTCTCAAATGAGTCTCATGACCCCTCATATGCTTCAAATAATTCTCATATCAAATTTCAAGCCTTGTAGTACAAATTTGTCCAATCAATTATTCAGGTGATTGAAAATCATCTGTATTAGATAAAAAGTCAATTATGGTCAACATACAGTCAAACTTCAAGATTTTTAGTCAAAATCAATGTTTTGAAGTTACATTCATCATTTGATCAAGGTTGGATAATAACTCATCAAGAAAACTTAAGATTCATCAAAAGTCAAAAGTTGCTAAATTACGGTTTTCTTTAGGAGAAGTCAACTGATCTTTGACCAAGCATAACTTTCACATGCTTCATCAGAAAATTCTAAACCAAAGCTCATTTTGAAGTAAATTCAATTCTCTACAACTTTGTCTCTCTAATCTCAATGCCAAAAAATAATTCATTTGAGAGATATGGGCTAAAACATTATAGGTCATTTTAAAAGTCAACAAAAAGACACTTTTTGTCAAAGCAATTTACATCAATATAAAGTCTTCAAATGGAAAAATGATATGTATGAGAGTTGTAGGGGACATCTTGAGATTTCCAAAAAAGTCCAAGACCACCTTAATATGATAAAAATTGAGCAAGTTATGAGTTTCACAAGTTGGGAAATTTTGAGAAAATGCATGAAACCCAAATTGAGAAAACTTGAATTTTTGGGCTAGTCAACTTATCTTTTAAGGTCCAAACGTGTTCCCAACCTTATCATGAACCTCTAAGTCCATCCATTCATTTTTTTTGTTTTTTTTTTAATTTCTTTTATTTTGATTTTATTTAATTAAAAGCAAAATAAAACAAATAAAATACTAAAGCAAATATATGAGGCATATGACCTTTGTTTTTAAATCAAATCATATGGATAAAAATCAGAAAATCAATTAGCAATAACAGGTGGGATTGATTGGTACATGATTGGCTCAAAAAGGGAAGATTTCATGCAAAATTTCCAATCAAATATTTTATCATGAAATATAAAGATTGAGTTTATATTTTATTGACCTAATGACTCCACTATAAATAGGAAACATGTTCATACAACCAGGACACGAAAAATTTGCCTAAAAAAAGAACCCTAAAGATCTCAAATTTTCAAGAATTGGAGCAAAGTCAAAACCAAATATCTAGCCTCTTACAACCAAAACCAAGCATTCCATCGAGTTCCTGAGATCCCCAGTGAGTCATTCCAATCATCATTGTAGCGTGGATCATCCCAAAACATTCTAGCCAACACCACCAGTTTGTTGGTCTTCTTTCGAAATTCAAACTGTTTATTTATGCAATATAAACGAATTCTATGCATATATCCATGATCATATTGATGTATGGAATTGTTTTAATGTGTTGCTTTTGAAGTTTAATGCATGAATAACAAAGTGCCATGGTTAGGGAACAAACTGAGTTTTGCTTTGAAACTCATGATACAGTCACTTTTACGCTAAAACAACCTCACCATTGGATTCAGGAGGGTCGATTTAGGGGGACATGGTCCTTCTTTCTCTCCAATATGCGTTAATTTTGCAGGTTGATATTTGGTCTAGCCGGAGAAGATGACCAGAGCTAAGGCTCTGACGCTTCTTCGGTCACTCTGATTTGATTTATATTATATTTATTTTGTTTTATTAAATTCACGGATGAAACAGCCACACCAATGGCAAGAGCGCGTGCGATAGGGCATTGGTACACAAGGGCGTGGGTTCGATCCCTGCCTTTTGCTAACTTTTCTTATTATTTTCCAGTTTCTGCAGGTTTATTATATTATGTAATGCACCTGGATTTCTAACACAAACCAACATCTGGCATAGTGGTAAGCAGGACGTAGAAAATGCTGAAGGGCGTGGATTCAACACCCACCCTATACAATTATTTTTCTGCATTCTTTTACTAACCCTATTTTCCTCTTTTTTCACTTATTTTTCTTTTAAATTAAATAAACCCTAATTATTTAACCTAATAATTTTCTAAAACTATTAAATTAGGTTTAGGTTTTTTTTAACAATTAAAAATTTGACTTTTATTTTTATCAATTAAATTAATTAAATTTTTTTAAATATTAAAATCAATTAGAGATTTTAGAGTTTATTAGTTATTTTTATCACTAAAATTTATTTTCTAAAAACAAAATATTTTCCTTTCTCCAAAACTTTTTTCTCATATTTTCTTTTCTTTTTGCTATTATAATTCTTAGATAAAAATGTATAGGTCGCATTATTCGATTGTAATAACTTTTGTTTATTTTCTCTCATTTTTTCTTAATTATGTATCTGCTCTGAGGTTGTAATAGTTATAAGTTTAAATTCTCGCACTCATTATGTAACTGCCCCAAAGCCATGTAATAGTGTAGGAACTTTACTTTCCGCACCTTTACTTTTCCTGCTATATTTTATACTGTTAGTAATTAGGGTTTGTATGGCAAGATAATAATCAACCGATAGCATAACCCTAAATACAAGATAAAATAACTGAATTGAATCACTATTCACACTCGTACCCCTAGGGTAACCTCTCTTTGTTGCCTTCGGAAATAATGGTCACGTCCCTCGAAAGTAGGGATACTTTAGCAAAGTCCATCCGAATAAAAGATCATAGTCCCTCGATGACCCTTCGATGTTGCCTATGAAAAATGATCTAGTCCCTCCGATAAATTGCTGAAGTATCCTTATTTTTTTCCTTCGATGATCATACGATGAACCTTCGATTGTCCCTTCACATCCAAAATATAGGACTACCTACCAACTAATGGTATCGATAGTATTATCTCTAAAGGAGAAGGAAAATAATAAGAAAGACTTTAGTGGGTAAGAAACTCCTAATTGCTTTCTCACAACTTTTCTCACAAATAAAACATTTCTCGCACTACACTTTCAAACAAATATTTTCAAAAAAATACTTTGTACGCATTCTTGAGGACTGATACAAGAATCATTACAAAGTTAGCCTTACATTGGCTTTTCAAAATATTTTGAAACAAATCACACACACACACATACACACACACAAAGCAAGTTTTTTTCAAAAGTGAGCTAGCAATTAAGAGCCCATAGATAACTATGGATGAAAAGGGTGTTAATACCTTCCCTTTTCATAAGTTACCCTCCAAACTCAAAATATAACAAGGTCTTTCATATTATTTTCACCTTTCCTAAATATTGGATAAATGAAAAGTTGGTGGCGACTCTAGCCATCCGCACATTTGCAATAAAACGCAATAGTCAGTTTTCCCACCGTATTATAGAACTGGCGACTCTGTTGAGGATGTACTTAAAAAAGAGAGGTTACCTTAGAGTTTAGATCACTTTTTACTTGTTTTTACTGTTTGCTTTAGATTTAAGGGTTTCTTGGGTTTATGTACTTGCAATGATCCAACACCCGGATTTAGGGATGCCTTAGGTAAGTAGCAATAGATCTTAGAAATTGTATGACATAAACCGATATGGTTGAAGTGATGGCTACGGTTAGTGTGACACTTTGGATTCTACCAATGTTCCTTGAGTCAGTTGAGGATAATATTAGGCTTCTGCGTGGTGTCATTAGCACTAACTGACTTTTAGAACCTTAATTGACCCATCTTGGCCATTAGAAGGTAGTGAGATGGTCGACTTTGATGCAGTCTAAGGTTGGTTGATAATCGTTGCTACACTCAATGAGATATGACTCGCAATATGTTTTGGTGGCAAATCAGTTTCTGTACTAAAATAAAACCTTCGACTGTGATATGAGATCCCTAAAACCCGGTTTCTATTTTAGGACAGGTTGAGCCAACTTAACTTTAATAGAAAGGGGTACTTACCTGTGGACCTCATGCAATCCTTTAAACCTAAGGCTATTGTGTGATTTTTTTTGTGTTTTCTATCTATCTAACATGAACACGACATCATAACATCATATCATCATGACATGGCATTCTTACTAACCATTTCAAGGATCTTAGGGATCTTTGGTGCAGGATTATCATGAGCCAAATTGCTAGAAAAGGGAAAGAGGATTTATTTTCCTCTAACCAGATGCCATCAAATATCAAAGTACATTATTTTGAGTTAGAGGCTAGGACCCACTCGATATGGTGAGCTTGATTCTAATAGAAGGGCGTCCAAAAATGAAGATTCAAAATTCCACAAGTCACAGTTGTAATCGGATTCACTTTCAAACTTCTTTACCCTGCAAGATCCTTGAAAAAAATTACATTTGCATATACATATCATGCATATCATTACATAACAGGTCCCCTCAAGACAAGTTTTCTCATCTTCTTGCTGTTAGCAGAAAAAAATGGATCTTGAACAAATAGCCAGAGATCTCCAAGCTCAGAACGCCCAATTCCAACAGATGTTCCTGAACATAGTCAAGGCGCAGGAAGAGTTGAATGTACTGGTCATTAGTGACAGAAAGAAGAAAGAAAAGAAACCAATTGGCATTCTTAATATGGGAAGAAGGTTCAGAGGTCCTGTCAAGCAAGCTCAAGATCTTAACATCCCATCTGATCAAGATGACAAGCAGGATGAAGACAACAAAAGTGTGAAAACTGAAAGAAGCTATCCTGGTTCAAACAAATGTCTTAATGAAGAGGAAGATGATTACCTGGATGAGCAGTATCCCCCGGCTGATGAGAAATACAAATTCCTAGAAGCGCGTCTGAGAATTATGGAGATCTAGAAAGTGCCTGGATTGAACTTTAATGATTTGAGTATGGTTTCAGGAGTTATCATCCCTCATAAATTCAAAACTCCTGTATTTTCTAAGTATGATGGCATTTCTTGTCCGAAGATGCATTTAAGATCTTGTGTTCGGAAAATCCAACCACACGCTGCTGATAAGAAGTTGTGGGTTCACTTCTTTTAAGAGAGCTTGTCTGGAACACAGTTGGAATGGTTTTATCAACTAGAAGGGACCAATATTCACACTTGGGAAGATTTGGCTGCTTCTTTCTATAAGAAATACCAATATAATATTGATATTGCACCAACCCATATGCAGCAGCACAACATGACCACGGGCTCTAATGAAGGCTTTAAAGAGGACGCCCAGAAATGGAGAGACTTTGCGGGTAGAGTTCAACCTCCTTTGGCTGATAGAGAACTAGTTGACATGTTCATGAGCATACTAACAGATCCTTTCTATAATCATCTACTAGGGAGTTCTTCAGCTGGTTTCATTGAACTAATTTTGACCGGGGAACGCGTTGAGAATGGAATTAGAAGCGGTAAAAAGAGTGATCATAATAAGAGTCGTAATAAGAGTGATCATAACCAATTTGTGGGAGTAGTACTAATCTCCAATCTTGCGCCAGTGCAACAACAACAAAATAATCAGCATTGGCAGGATGCGCCCAGGAGACAAGTTATAAAGATCAACATGTCGTTGGCTCAAGCATTGTAACACATGTTAAAAACAGTGATGGTTACATTGAGGCAGCCTCCTCCGAATCCCAACATTTCCTCTCCCCGCTACAATCCCAACGCAAGGTGTGCATATCACTCTGACAATCCCAGGCACAACACTAGCAACTGTTGGGCTCTGAAGAATAAGATTCAAGACATGATTGATGCCAAGGAAATTGAATTTGACCCTCCTGAGACTCCTAACATGATTATTGCACCCATTCCTAATCATGACAAGAGTATTAATGATGTTGAATATGTTTCTTATGTTCTTACTAGGACCGGTTTGACTACTCCCCTGATGATTGTTAAGGAAAAACTACTACAACCGGTTTATTTCCAGGTTGTGTCGAAGACTGCTACTATTGTGCATCCCAATCCAATGGTTGTGCATTACTGAAAGAAGGTATTCAGTGTTTGATGGATGACCGTGAGATCCTATTTGAGAATATTCCTGTTGAGAAGACTCCTGCTATGGAGAGTACATCCCAAGACCTAAATCTTGAAGACGTGCCTACAATTTTTGATACCCTATAAGGATCACTTCTAAGGGTCCTGTGAAGATTACTGCCGAACCTAAAATCGCTCCCCTGATTATTACTTCCCTTGGGCCAATTCCTTATTCCTCTGATAAGGTTATCCCTTGGAATTATGGAGCTGATGTCTACTATCATGGAGTCAAGCAGGAACCATTGACCGTTGAAGAGGAAAATGTTGAAGTTACTAATCCAGATGTTGGTAATATTCCTAGGACTAGTAAGGTTACCAGAAATGGAAGAGTTTTCTCTCCAGAGATATCTCCGGAGACTGTTACTGCACCAGTTCATATCACTACTAGATAATCTACTACTAATACTCAGGACGAAAAATATAGGACCGAGCCTGTCCAGACGGAGGTACCAAAAGAAGTTACTGTTGAAGACCCCTCCAAGAAAGAGATGGAGGAAATATTAAAGATTATCCGAAAAAGTGACTACAAGATTGTTGATCAGCTGGGGCATACCTCCTCCAAAATATATATGTTATCCCTGTTGTTGTGCTCCGAAGCTCATGCTCATGCTTTAGTGAAATTCCTAAAATTTGCTCATGTACTGCAAGAAATCTCTGTTGATCAATTCGAAAATCATATTGCTAGCCTGACAATTGATAATGGGCTAGGCTTTTCTGATGTAGATGTAACTCCCGCAGGAAGGAATCATAATTAGGCTCTGCATGTCTCTATTGAGTGCAATAGCACTACCTTATCTCATGGGTTGGTAGACACGAGTTCCTCATTGAATGTATTGCCAAAAGCTGCTTTAGACAAACTTGACTGTGAAGGGATTGTTCTAAAACCTAGTGATATTATGGTGAGATATTTTGATGGTTCGAAGAGAAAAATTCATAAAGAGGTTGATTTTCCAATCAAAGTGGGTTCCCGGGTCTTCAAATCTACTTTCTATATGATGGATATTCTTCCTAGCTATTCTTGTTTGCTGGGATGCCATTGGATTCATGGGTTGGGTGTTGTTACTTCTACCTTACACCAAAAGTTGAAGTATCCCATGAGGGGAAAGATTGTTACAATTTGCGGTGAAGAAGAATATATGGTGAGCCATTTGAATTCTTTCAAATATGTCGAGGTGGATGGTGAGTTCGTCGAGACTTCTTGCCATACCTTTGAAGTTGTTTCTCATACAACCTCAATTGATAAAGTTGCTTCTGCTGTGTGATACTGTGGGAGAACTGACTTGAGATTTTGCGTTTGTGTTCACAAATGTTTCAGTTTAGCAAGAGTCGCCACCGACTTTTTATTTTATCCTAAGGAAAGGTCAAAAAGCACAGGAAAGACCTTTGAGATGTTTTCTTGGGTTCGGGGAGTAGATTATAGAAAGGGAAGGTATTAGCACCCTTTCTATCCATGGTTATCCATGGGCTCTTAGTTACTTGCTTTAGATCACTTGCTTTGCTTTTCAATTGTTTGAAATGGTGCTTTGTGTGTGGTTTTGAAAGATGTTTTGAAAAGAGGCCATCATTGTGGAAACCTTTGTAATGATTCTTGTTTGAATGTATACAAAGGTGTTTTTGTCTTTTGAAAAGTTTTCAATGTTTGAAAGTAGGGTTTTGAAATTTGTGTTGTGAAGTGTGTTTTGAAGATAGCAAGGATGTTTTTGCAAGTTTTGATCAAGTAACTCAGAGTCGTCTACCCTATTTTACTCAAAGATCTTTCTTATGTTTTTAACCCTTTTAACAGTGTTGCTTCACCATTATATTTGGTGGACAACCTTGTGTTAGGATGTTAAACGGGACGGGCGCGGGTCATCGTATAGACCATGATAGCAATAATGTCAGGTATTTTTGGCAATTTTCTTGAGGGACTTGATCATTTTGTTTAGGCAACTCAGATAGCGTCATCGAGGGACTATGATCTTTTGTTTTGTTTTTGTTTTGCCAAAATACTTGACATGCATACCATGGCCCATTTTTGAAGGCAATAAGTGGATTGAAACCCTAGGGGTGCAAGTGTGCATTGTGTTTGTTTTTCATGCATTTTTGTCTTTTGATTAGGTCAAACTATTTGTTGGTTTTGATTTTTGCATACAAACCCTAATTCTAATCATGGCATAATTGAAAGCTTAAAGGTGCGAGAATTTAAATTCTACACTATTACAACATGATATAGGGAGGGGGTACAAATTTGAATAGGGGATTATTTTGCAAGAAATATAAAACCCTAATTACTATTACATCCAAATTGAATTTGCAAGGCATAATATTTGAATGTACATTATACAATAAATACAATAAATAAATATTAAATAAAATGTGTTATGCAAAAAAAGTTTTTATTCGTTCATGTATGCAAAAAGTATTTTTTATGTGAAGAAATGTAAAGAAATAAATGAAAAGTCAATTTTAATCATTTTTGTTTTTTAGGGCAAAAACCCTAATTTCTTAAGAAAATAAAATATAACATATTATTTATGTACAAAAATATATTAACATGTATAAAAATGAAAGTATATTAGAAAAAAGGTATTTTTAGTATAAAATATCAAATAAAAATAAAGTATTTAATATTTTTGTGTTTTATTTCTAAGTATTTAATAAAATAAAGTATATATATATAAAATTATTTTAAGTGTGTAAAAAATTAAAATAAATTATTTACAAAAATGTATATATTTCAAGAAAATATTTTCAAATGTGTATAAAATAATAAATGAAAATAAACATATTTTTTAAGTTTTAACAAAATAATATAAAGTATTTAAGCATGTTTATATTAGGAAAAATTAAAATAAAATATCTAATAAATGAAAAAAAATGTGAAAATATTTTTAGAATATTTTTTATACTTGAAAATAAAATATCAAAGTCAGAAAAGAAATAAAAATGCAAAAATAATGAAAATACAAAGCAATGGGCCAGGGGGTGCTGAAAGTGAATTGGGAGGTGTCAAAAGCAAAGAAATCCAGGCCCAGCCCAGACTTCATCTTCAACCTCCAGAAGTTTGAAAAAATGCGCGTTTTCTATACAAACTTGTATCTCCTGTATTTGTGATCCTTTGACAAAACTCAAAACATGAAACTTGTAGAGCATCAAACAATGAATCTAACCATATAAAAAACTTGAGTTAACTCTCAAAGACCAGAGAGAATTTATCTGGTCCTAATTTCTAACCTAGTTTTTTCAGAAAGTTCATGGATGAAATTCTCCTAGCACGATTAATATAAATCAAAACTAAGCACATGTATGGTTTCAGGGCTATGAATACAATATCTTTCATTCACAAACCTAAGTCTAACTATTCCTAAATAGAGAGATAAAAGTTCATGAAATACCTGTTTCAGTTGACTTCGAGCTGGATAATGCAGCAACTTCCAATGGTGTTTGAGGTTCTTTTGAGCTTGCCTGATGTCCACTGAACCTTTCCCAATGCTTGGTCTGTTTTGAAGTGGCCTGAATCATGCTACAGAACTCAACCTGCAAAGCTTCCAAACAAAAATGGAAATGTGTGTTAATGGAGTTACAACAACTTTTGAATGGTCTGGATAGTTCAGGTATGTTGATTGGAATGTGTTTGAAGTAGTTTTGGACAAAACGCACGAGGGAATTTGATGGTGGCTTGTGATTTGCAGAACTGGCCCTGTTTTGCAAGAAAATGGGGATTTTGTGCACAAGGAGGTTTAAGGGGTCAAGGGCCCGTGCTTCTGACTTGCAAGAGTGTATGAAACTTGTTTGAAGTGTTTGCTTGAGTTAGTTTTATCAGATATGTGAGATGCCTTGTGTTTGACAACTTTCTTCTTTTTGAAGCAAGAAAGTGGAAGTGAGGTTACAGGCTTGTACAGGCCATCTTATCACCCTGCATGCCACCCTCTTGGACCCTCTAATTAGTGGATTTGTTTTTCTGCAAGAGATTTGGCTCTATGCTCAAGGATTAGTGGTTTGACATAAAGCAATCTTTTGCAAAAATGGAAATATGCCTTTTACCATTTAGGGATTAAACTTGTGTATAATACCCTAATGACCAAGAAAATGCATTAGCTCAATGGATTTGAATTAAATTATGGAGTACAAACTGTTTTAGAGGCCTGTAATTGTGTACCAAGCTAGCTTGGTCAGATTTGGCAAGTGGTATGAACATGTATTGGTCATGGTTGCAACATGAGTTTTTGCCAACTTCAAGCATTCGATTCTCCCTGACCACAAAGGTGTTTGAGGAGTTCTTGGACAATTTGGAAAGCTTGCAAAATGTACCATAATCCATCTTTGAAGTGCAACTTGAAAATCCAAGTGGAACTATGTGAAAAATGTCCAAGAATATGGGTCAAAATCCTGCCTAAACTAGGGCAAAATTTCTCTAAGTTAAAAGTTTTAGGTACCCTTGTTCCAAAAATGATAACTTGAGATCCAAGATTCTTTTGAGAAATCTTTGTGAATCAAAGTTTTAGAATTTGTGATGGGCTACAACTTTCATGTTATAAGTTTTGTTTGAATCCATTTTCATCTTGGTGAAAATGTGGGGAAACGTTAGGAAAAAATAAGAAAATTTTATAACTTAGAAAATTTCTAAGTTATGAAATTTTTCCATTTTAAACCCTAATTTGAAATTTTGGGTTTCTTGATGATCAGGTTTCATAATTTGACATGTCTTGATGAAAAATGACCCTTGGCACTTGATTTTGACCAAAAAGTCAAGGTTTGACTTTTCAGTATACAGTCAAATTTTGATTAGTTGACTGAAAAATTCATCTGTCAATCCTATGCATTTGAGATCTTTTGAACTTGTTGATTGGGTCAAGACAATGTCATTGAATCCTTGAGTCCATGGTTGAGCTTGATTTGCCATTGGTTAGGTCAAACAGTCAAAAATTGTCTTTGTACAGCCAAAACCCTAAAAATGACCATTTTGCCCTTTTGGTGATCTGATCAAATTTCTTGTGGAATTGTGATCCAAACTTGATAAAATGGTTCATATGAGTTCATAATATTTATGTGGGTCAAAATTCATGAGGTTTGACTGTCAATTGGCCACAGTTGACTTTTTCCCCAATACAACTGATTTCTAGGTCAACTGTCCAATTGATTGGGCAAAAATTTGAATTCATGCTTGAAACTTGGTATGGACAAACTTGTGAGTCTAACATGAAGTATGAAAGTCATTTTGGGTATTTTGGGTCAAAACATCCCTATGAAAACTCAAACCCTAATTTAGGTCAACAGTGCAAGGAGGTGTCTTGAGCAGAGCAAACCCTAGCTTGATCTTGAGTTCCAAGAGTCTTGTGATGAGAAAATGCTGATGAAATAGGAGGGAAAATTTTGGGGTACAACATGATGTTCCTAAGACTCCATCAAAAATGGATTCTCTAAAAGATACCAGGGCTATGGTTGAAGAAGGTGGTAGCATTGTTTGGGGACATCTTCCCAATATTCCTTATAAATCTGACAAATTTGGTTTGGGTTTCACCTCAAAAGCTCAGAGGATTGTCCGTCACACTCATTCCAATTCTGGGAGACTGCCATTCCGCATCAACATTAATGGAGTTTAAAATAATCATGTTTAATGTCATGGAAGATGCTGATAGTGACTACGACATCGACAGTTGGATCTTCCCTACTACCAGTAATGGGCTCAACAATTGGAAGGCTGAAGACTTTATACCAATCTCCTTTAGTTAGGAGTAAATGCTATTTTCTATTTTCTTGATTTCAAAATTTGGTTATGTAATTTAAACAATGACTTTAAGCCTTGTGCCTTACCCGGGGCACAGTGGTCCATTTGTTAGGATTTTCATTATTCATTAGCATATTTTCATTTAATAAATAATTGGACGTTTACATTCAAATTTTGTGCTCTTTGTCTTTATTTTACTTTATTGCTTTTAAAATAGTTATGTGTTCTTACACACACACATACTCCACAAGTTGCAAATCCATATCCACCCTGGATCCCATTGATAACAATTCTGCTATTTCCAATTATGACTTCGAAAATACGATCTACCAAGCCAAGGATGAAGGTGAGGAAGATTGCGAAATACTTGGAGAGCTTGCTAGGATGTTAATGCAAGAAGAAAGAGCCATACAACCACATGCATAGCTAGTCGAGGTTGTGAACTTGGGTACTGAAAAAGACAAGAAAGAAATCAAGATAGGTGCCAACCTAGAAGGCAGTGCCAAAAAGAGGTTAATTCAGATGTTGCATGATTATATTGCGAACTTTTCTTGGTCATACAAAGATATGCCAGGGCTCGATACTGATATTGTGGTTCACCGTCTATCGATGAAGGAAGGTTGTCTCCCTATAAAGCAGAAAGTTCGTCGTATGCGTCCTGAGATGTTTGAAAAGATCAAAGTTTAGGTTATGAAGCAGTTCAATGCAAGTTTCTTGGCAGTTACGTCCTATCCTCAGTGGGTTTCAAATGTAGTGCAAGTACCTAGGAAAGATGGTAAGGTGCGTATGTGTATATACTAAAGGGATTTGAATAAGGCGAGCACCAAAGACGACTTTCCACTTCCACATATTGATGTTCTGCTTGACAACACCATTCAACACAAAGTATTTTCCTTCATGGATGGTTTTTCTGGTTATAATAAAATCAAGATGGAACCTAAAGACATGAAGAAGACTAATTTTGTCACACAATGGGGTACTTTCTGTTACAAAGTCATGCCTTTTGGTTTGAAGAACCCAGGTGCGACGTATCAGCGTGCTACAATAGATTTGTTTCATGATATGATCCATCACTAGATAGAGGTTTATGTTGATGACATGATAGCCAGATCCCATACTGAAGACCTTGACCACCTACACAAGCTGTTTGAGAGATTAAAGAAATACAAGTTGAGATTAAATCCAAACAAATGCACCTTTGGGTTCAGATCTGGTAAGTTCCTAGGTTTCGTCATTAGTGGTAAAGGTATTGAAGTTGATCCTGCCAAGGTTAAAGCAATTCAAGAAATGCCAGCTCCCCGTACTGAGAAGGAAGTCATAGGTGTCCTGGGATGACTGAACTATATTGCCAGATTTATTTCCCATCCGACGGCTACTTGTGAGCCAATCTTTAAGTTACTAAAGAAAGATAAAGTAGTGAATTGGAACGATGATTGTCATATAGCCTTTGAAAAAATTAAAGAATATCTTCAGGAACCTCCGATTTTGATGCCACCAGTTGAAGGAAGACCTCTAATCATGTATCTAATAGTATTAGAGAACTCAATGGGGTATGTACCGGGCAACATGACGAGTCTGGTCAAAAAGAGCATACAATATACTACTTTAGCAAAATGCTTACCAACAATGAAACAAGATACTCACTGCTCGAGAAAACTTACTATGCTTGGCATGGGCTGCTCACTGACTAAGACAGTATATGTTGACTCATACTACCTTGTTGATCTCTAAGATGAACCCAATAAAATACATATTCGAGAAGTCCGCTCTCTCCGAGAGAATAGCAAGATGGAAAATGGTCTTGACAGAATACGACATTCAGTACACCAGTACTGGAAGATCATTTGGCTTATCAGGCTGTAGACGACTACCAGTCTATGAATTTTGAGTTCTCGGATGAGAATATTATGCTAATTATTGACTATGAAAAACCCGGATCGTATGAAGGACCCAAGCCGGGATCCTGATGGACTATGGTTTTTGATGGAGCTTCTAACGCGCTTGGTAATGGAATCAATGTTGTAATTGTCTCTCCTAAGGGTTGCCATACGCCCTTCATCACCATATTATGTTTTGACTGTACCAACAACAAGGAAGAATATGAAGCGTGCATCATGGGTATCAAGGTTGCTATTGATATAAGGATCAAATTCTTGAATGTATATGGGGACACAGCCCTAGTAATCAGTCAAATTAAGGGATAATGTGATACGAAGCATCCAAATCTCATTCCTTATCGAGAGCATGTGTTGACGTTAATTCCATACTTTGAAGAAATCATTTTTGAACATATTCCGTGAGAAGAGAATCATATGGTAGACTCATTAGCTACCATGTCATTTATTTTCAAAGTCATATGGGATAATGAAGCTCCTCGAATCACTGTTGAGAGATTAGATGAACCGACACATTGCTATGAAATTAATACTTATTGGGTGGAGGAAAATTCTTGGTACTACGAAGTAAAAAGATACCTCAAGACTCAAGAGTATCCTGGAGGAGCATCTATTAATGATAAGAAATTCCTACGGAGGTTCTCAGCCAAATTCTTTATGAGTAATGGAATTTTGTACAAGCACAATCACGATTCGACTTTGCTTCGCTGTGTAGACAAGAAGGAAGCTGAGAAGGTTATGAAAGATATGCACAAAGGAGTCTTTGGTACTCACTCCAGGGGGCACACGACGTCCAAGAAAATTCTGAGAGCGGGTTATTATTGGTCGACCATGGAAACTGATTGCCATCGTCATTCCATAACTTGTCACAA
Source organism: Vicia faba (assembly GCA_948472305.1). Taxonomy (NCBI): domain Eukaryota; kingdom Viridiplantae; phylum Streptophyta; class Magnoliopsida; order Fabales; family Fabaceae; genus Vicia; species Vicia faba. Next base: position 103,354,080 of record OX451736.1, read on the forward strand.
ATTCCAAATCCACACTGACAAAGTACATGTGCTTTTGGTACCTCTGAATGTCTTGACTTCTCCTTTGCCGTTTGCGATGTGGGGAATTGATGTGATTGGGGAGATTAAGCCTACTTCTTCCAATGGGTATCATTTCATCCTAGTCCTTATTGATTATTTCATGAAGTGGGTTGAAGCAGCCTCGTTTTCCTCCGTTACCAAGAATATGGTGGCCCGATTCATTAAGCATAATCTTATCTATCAGTATGGCATATCCGAGAGGATCATCACAGATAATGGCACCAATCTCAATAATACTATGATTACGGAACTCTACACGCAGTTCAAGATTAAGCACCACAATTATTCTTTGTGTCGACCAAAGATGAACGACGCAGTGGAAGCCGCCAACAAGAATATCAATAAGATTTTGCAGAAGATGACGGTGACATACAAGATTGGCACGAGATGTTACCATTCACTCTTCATGATTATTGCACTTCAGCATGCACATCAATTGAGGCAACCCCATTCTCTTTAGTATATGATATGGAGGTTGTCTTACCTTTTGAAGTCCAGACTCCTTCTCTAAGGATTATGAAAGACGCATGTTTGGATGAAGACAAGTGGATTCAGACTAGACTTGACCAGATAAATTTGATTGATGAGAAAAGGCTTGCGATTGTTTGCCATGGTCAGATGTACCAAAAGAACTTGATCAAGGCCTTCAACAAGAAAGTCAAACAACAGGTATACCAGGCTGGTAATTTGGTAATAAAGCACATCATCTTACCACAAGGTGGTCCCAGGGGAAAAGGGACTCCCACATACGAAGGGCCATTTTTTATCAAGATATTTTTTGGCGGCATGATGCGCCCGCAAGTGCACGAAAATATCGAAGTAATATAAAAGATTGTCGAACCCACAAAGACCGGTGTCAACCTATCATAATCTATTGTTGCTTTGTAAAGCTAAGGATAATGAATGATTAATTTAGGGGAAACTAAGAACTAAAACTGAAATAAAATAAAGATTAAGATAAATATAAGAAAAGAGAGATTGGAATGTGTATTCCACGTATCTCAGGGACTCTGTAACTTGTTGGCTTGATGTTAAAAATGCATTTAGTAGAAAATATCAATTTAAAGACAATATCTCACACTCTCGTGGTTTTGAATAAAGTCACATTTCTTGACCATGGGATTTTTCTCTCGCTCACCCATTCTAATCGAGGAACGTGTTTTGAAGACTGAACAAGTTCTAATTAATCCTAAAGCACTCTCACTGTGTTTAGAATTAATGCCTAATTTTTACTATCTGGTTCAACCCCAACGCTCTCGCAGTGTCGGCTCGAAACTTAGTTAATTTCCCACTCTCGTAGAAAAATCGTTTTAAGTAACCTCTCACTCTCATGACAAAGCTATTTAAATTAAGTTTAAAAACAAAGACCAAAACACAATTTCTAAATTAAATATTAAACCAACATTCGTTACCGAGTCCCATCAGAAACGACGGTCCTCACATACCGGGCTCAAAACAATTTAGCCGAACATACTTAAAGAAACAAACATGCAATTATAATTAATAACCATGAACATAGGCAATTTAGATTTGTAATGATAAAATAATATTATAAGAACAAGAAACTAAAATAATTGTAAATAATTAAACCTGGAGGTAAAGCAGACGAAATAAACTTGAATAAAACTACGACTCGAAATAATTCTTGAAACTTGAATAAAGCTTTGAAATAATGTCGGAAAGATTTCCATCCAAGAGTACATAAATTATAGGCCTAAAACTAATGTTGTGGTAGTTCCTCGATGTGAGAAATACCACTTTTACAAATTGATTTTTGCCTAAAAAACAAAGAATAATAATCTGCGTACAAAACTTAGATGTCTCAAACTAAGATCTAAGATCCTATATAGAGAAATAAAATAGAAGTTACATATTTATTTGAGAATTAGTGGAGATAATGAAGAAAGTGGAGAAAGAAGTGGAAAAATGGGAAGTTGAAAAGATCATGCAGTGATAATGGGAAGTTGAGAAAATCATGGGAGCTTCGTTGCAGACGTGAAGAGAACTTTGTGTTTAATACTAAAATTAGCTTGTGTCGATCTCCATACAATGTATGCCGAGGGGCACACGTATTTGACTTGTACTGAGTGGGACATATTGTGTGCCGCGGGGCACACTAATGTAACTTGTGGCGGGTGGCATATGGCTGTGACGGGTGGCATGGCTTTCTGTCATGATATTTTCTGCATTTTCTGCAAATTTGACTCTTTTCTTCTTCATTTCTTCCTCTTTTATAATGTAAGCCTCGTGAAATGTAAATACCTTAAATGAAGTAGAAATATCGGCATAACAAGATAAAATGAATGAAAAACAATATAAAAGTGCATGTGAATCAAGTCGAAAATACGATATAATTTTATGTTATCAAATATCCCCACACTTAAACCATTGCTTGTCCTCAAGCAATCGACCAACACGGTAAAAGAAATGATTAAGCATGATTTGAAACAAGGGCATAACACAACTCCTAATCATACATGGTTTCTAGGCTAATGTTAGATCGATAGGTACTAACTGTTCAATACCAAGGTCACCGTAACAACACAATGTTCAAAGACTTCCTCTTTATGCAAACCAATTCGAATTTTTCCATTATAACTCAACCTATATCTCTCATTTTTATTTCACTCTATTCATTCAAGCACAATCACATTAAGCTTGTTATCCGTACACACACATAGTAGGGAAATCGGTTAGCGACTATGATCTTTTGTCTTGAGGTTCTGGTACATAAGTTTGGTAACCCTTTTATTAACCAATCGCAGTTGCAGGGGATCGGACCGTAGTCCGCCCTTCCAAGTTCAGCACCAAACACCTCTGAACCAACTGACGATGGGTTTCTTTATTATATTTTTGTAGGTTCCACAATCTTTGGATTAAGTGACCGAGTGAGGGTCACCTAACTTAATAGTTGCATTCCCTATTTTAAATTTATTATGGCAACTAAATTTATTTATTTTTTGGAAATTTTGGGATCATTCACTTATATTCATCGACTCCCTACGTAGTTTATGCTTAAGATGGTGTTGATTGCTAATATAAACTACTTAAGAGTTACTTTGAAAACTTGAGCCTAAGGTTTCGGCATAATGGGTATCTAAATTGATATCACATAATGAGGGGGTTTAGGGTGTCATAATGGTATCAATTTTATCAAAAATTTCCCAAGTCTCTCTAACATAACCTAAAGTGTCACAACCTATATACTTTCAAAGTGTGTGTGCCATGAATCAACAAGAAAATTGTTGTTGGAGGTCAAAATTTATGTAATTCGGAGAAATTCAGTAACAATTGAAAAACAGGCGTACAAACTTGACATCACATGCAATGACTCGACCAAAAATTGGAAATAGATAAAATCTTAAAGACATGAAATAAACTAGAAAACAATAAATCAAAATAAGAAACTATAAATGGAAAGCGGTAAAGTTCCCCCCCATACTTAAACCAAACATTGTCCTTAATGTTTCAGTAAAAAGTGGGAAAAAGAATAAGAACATGATCAATGCTCACCTCGATAGTTGCCTATATGCAACTGATAGGTGCCAAGTGATCAATATCTTTATTTTGGGCAAGCTCAAACAAAAGAAAAAACATTAAACTGAAACTCTTGGGTTGCCTCCCACACAACACTTCTTTTAACATCATTATCTCGATAACTCAAGAGTGTTAGTACTCATGGTAATTCTCTCAATAATGACTCCTCGATCAAATTTTTAATCCTCTTTGGTTTCCATGGCCACTTATCAAGCCATCTCACATATCCCTCACCTTTTCTTTTCTTTCTTCTATGGGGTGGTTCATTCTTTTAAACTTGTGGTGGTGGTTCTGGATCTATCTTGAGTATCAACTTTTCAAGTTTGGGCTTAGTTATTTCACCCACCATCTTGAATGTTAACCTTCCCTTCTTAATGCTAATGATATCCCTAGTTTCGTGGTCCTCAAATTTTATCTTTTTATGCGGTACCTCAAACAAAGGTGCATTGGTGTGGATATTCTCCACATACTTATTGGATTGGGCATCTACATTAGCTTCCACAAATATTTGCAGAAAAGAAATAGGTGGGTTATAGGGAGGAGGAACAACAATAGATGTTCCCTTTTCTACCTCTTCGACAACCTCCCTTTCGGATGGTTTCGATTTATTTTTCTCAATCTCTACTCTTTTCTCATCAAAACTCTTCTCAACCTCATTATTACTCTCTTCAACCTCATTATCACTCTCCTTAGGATTTTTGATTTGTTTTTCACTACTGGTTTTTACAACATCCACATGCTCCTCAGGGAAGGGTCCTAGAGGTTTTTGTGCAAGCATGGAGATTTGGATCTCCAAGGCCATGTTGTGAGTCGCGAGAGACTCAACCACATTGTTCAACTTCCTAAGGGTTTCATTATTTTGAAGAATTTGATTTCTTATCTCTTTATTTTGGACAATTTATGTCTCTACAAAGTTCTCTATCATAGATTCTATCCTAGAGTGAGTCAGCGTCGCATCGAAATACTCCATTGATGTTGCAAGGTTAAAATAATGGGATTCCTACGGTTATTCAAAGTGATTTAGCGTCACATTTTATGTTTCCACAAAGTGCTCCATCATCATAGTTTCTAGCCTAGAGAGATTTAGTGTCGTAGTCATATCCTTCAGTAATATGTTGAGAGTGGAATTTCGGGATTCTTGGGACTCCTCAAAATATTGGGCGTGGTGATTGTAGAGGAAATTTGGTTGAGGATAAGTTGGCGTTGCATTATAATCCTCCATTAATGTTTCAAGATCAGATTTATGGGATTCGTGTGACTCCTAAAAATGTTGGGATTGGTAGTAGAAGTAATTTGGGTAAGAGTGAGTTAATGACGCATTGAAATCCTTCATCAGTATTTCGAGGTTAGATTTATGGGATTCTTGTGATTCCTCGAAATACTGAGAATGGGAGTTGTAGAAAAAATTTGGGTGATACATACTAATTAAAGTAAGAGTGCCTTAGTCTATACGGTGCAACAACTGAAATAACAATATTGACTGTTGGTCCCCAGAAACAGCGCCAAAAACTTGACCGTAACTTTATGAGTCTGTCAGGTGTAGTGACTGGAAGTGCACAGTCTATCGCGTAGTTTTAAAAGATATCGAATCCACAAGGACTGATGGTCAAACTACTGTTATCTTAGGGTCACTATGTAAAGCTAAGGCTAATTATAAAATCTGGGTGTTTGGGTTTAATCGGGAATTAACTAAAATCTAATAATTAATAACGGGACACCGGTATGTACTTTGTCATCTTCAGGGATTCAATAAATCATTGGCATTTATTTTCAGTATTAAAACATTGTTTCAGTGGAAACTATTTATTTAAAAACCCTCGTCTCACACTTTCGTTCTATCGATTCAGGTCATATTATTAAACTCAAATGAGCGCTCTCGTTGTTTTTAAAATTAATGTTTAATAACCACTATCTGGTTAAAACCTCAAACTCTCGCTCTCTTGATTTTAACCTTAGATTGTCTTTTACTCTCGTACATAAAAAATTAAATATCCAAATTGGAAATTAAAACCAGAAAAATGCTTTTGTAAAATATTAATGTCGATTACTACCGAATCCCTTCGGTTTAAGATTTACATGCTGGTATCAGAGAATTTAGCCAGACATAATTTTATTGCAGGACAATATAAAATTAAAACATAAATTTAATAACACATGCATGGTAAGAATAAATAAATCATACTTAAAATAGGAACCTGAAATTAAATACTTAAGCAAATAATTTGAGCAGTGCGTATCCTCCACAAGCCGACAGGATTAACTTGTAATAAAATATCTTGAATTACATAAAATGGACCTAAACGAATTCTGGAAGCTAGAAAGAAAACTAGAGTTGCAGTATTCCTCTGATGTGAAGAAATATTGCTTTCATCATCGGGTTTTCTATGCTTACAGGAATTCTACGAAATTGGAAAACAAAATACTAAATACTATGAAACTGAAATAATCGTAAAGCTGCAAAACTGGAAAATAATCGCAAGTTACAGTACATAGAAGAAACAATAAAAATTGGTGCAAAGTTTGGATCATCACAATGTTGGTAACTGATTTCAATTTATAGATTCCAAAAGTGAGCAAAAATAGGAGGAATCCCATTGATCCCAATTCTTCCAACATGGAGAAGAATCCGACAAAACTGTCAGTTCCTTCTGCTTCGTGGAGATATTTCTGTAGCAGTTATATGGGTTGTCACAAGCGTCATGTGCATTGTGACGTGGGGCACACATCTTGAAACTATGCCGGTCGGGACATAAAGCGTGCCGAGGGGCACTTGCAAGTTGTGACGGGCGGCACGCGCCTGTGGCGGACGGCACGCCTTCTGGTATAAAATGCTGCTAAAATGCTGCTAAATGGCCATTTCTTCTTCATTTCTCCATTGTTTTTCTACCTTTTATCATTTATGCCTTGTCTAAGCTAAGTACCTGAAATATGCTGCAAATATCATGAATAGAGATAAAATCTGACATAATAAACGAAGAATCGAAAGTTTTATCTATGTAAATCGGGCGAAAAATGCTATAACTTTTTATGTTATCACAATGCTATAATACTTACCACCATGGACGATGAAGATCTTTCACACCATGTGAACGCGGACATAGTTAAAAAATACTACGTATAAAAGAGACCCGCTAGGTTGACTGGCATAGGAAAAATAAGGGCATCCCAGCGAACCAAAAGTGTTCGGGAAAAAATTAGGGATATATATAAAAAGAACGTACATTCGGCAAGTCGAAAACCTGAAAAGGCAGCTTGTGCAAAAAAGGATATCCTGGTGGACTGAAAACCCGAAAGGGTGGTCCAGGAAAAAGTTAGGGATTAAAGCGTACGACTATGTTCTGTTGGATCACCCATATATTTATAGTCAACATAATTACCAATGTCAAAGTTCAAATGGTACAGATCAATTCAATCAACTTCTTCCGACAGCTAGGGATGAGATGGTTGAAAACATAGGGGAAATAACAATGTTGAAACTCAATGGGATCATTTCCACATAGCTGTTTTTCTTTGTTTCTCTTTGTACACCTTTTATCTTACGACAATTTCCTCTTACTAGGATTTCTGTCTCTTTGTATAAAATTGTCTGTTTATAGGAAAATTTTCCAGATTAATATAATCGGTTTCAAATTCAAAATATATTTTTACTTTCTTTGTTTTGTTTGCAAAAACATCCAATGATTATATTGAATGAACATATGTATTTGAATATGATTACCATTTACAAATATATGCATGAAAACATGATTAGCATTTACAAAAATTCCAGGAGTTGGGATAAACTTTCGAAGCTGACCATAAATTTCCACAGAGCAATTTCCTCATATCTTTCCCCACAAGTTAATCCCCATCAAAGTTTATTTCCCCAGTGAAGTCGCCATAGTCTGTAGGGTTTATTTCCCAAAACGGAGTTTATTTCTATGATATTGTAATTCCCCAACAAGATTCTCTTCTCCGGCCATATCATTCAATGTTGTCCTCCCTAGAAGAGCTAATATTCATATCCTAAATCCGGTCAAACAACACATTAGAGAATTTCAGTTATTTCATCTCCAGTCAGAATACAAACCTTACAAAGAACGATGAATGACCGACTTTCCTTGAATGCTTCTATCCCCAAGCAGAAGTCGGAGATCCCAAGCAGAATGCCCTCAAGCAAAAATAGAAATGCCCAGTAAAGTCAAGTTGAAGAACTACTGTCTTCATCCCTAACAACAATCAAGGATTTATTTCCCCAGTCAGACGTTATTATACAAAGCTACCGATACGCACCAATAACATATTTCATCCATGTATCATTCATAAAAATCATGACATAGGCATACAAAACGCATATATTAGTCTCATTTGTTTCGAGAACATAATTACGCAATGCGTTATATACATCATGACATTGCACATAACTAACTCTACCTTTTCAAGTTAAGTTCGCAAATAGAAAGATATTACTAGTAATTTATAGACAAGCTATGGATCAAATCCCGAAACAGGACATGGCGATTATCTACACAACCAAGTGATATCCTTTAGAATTTTTATTATGAAAAGCATCTCCTTTAGCGCTTAATTCTGAAAAGCATTTCCCCTTCAGATACGGAATCCTGAAAATCATTTCCCCCAGAGACCGATTTCTAGCGAGCATTTCCTTCAGAAGAGTTCTAAAATGCATTTCCCCTTTAGCACTTCATTCTGAAAAACATCTCCTTCATAAGTTTATTCTGAAAAGCATCTCCTTCAGCGCTTCGTTCTGAAAAGAATTTCCCCCAGAGACCGAGTTCTGGCGAGCATTTCCTTCAGAAGAGTTCTGAAACGCATTTCCCCTTCAACACTTCATTCTGAAAAGAATCTCCTTTAGAAGTTTATTATGAAAAACATCTCCTTCAGTGCTTCATTCTGAAAAGCATGCCCCCTTCAGATACAGAATCCTAAAAAGCATTTCCCCAGAGACAGAGTTCTGGCGAGAATTTCCTTCAGAGAAGTTCTGAACCGCATTTCCTCTTCAATACTTCATTATGAAAAGTATCTCCTTTGGAAGTTTATTCTGATAAGCATCTTCTTTATCACTTCATTCTGATACTCCTATTAACAATTACTTTGGATGACATCTGTAAGCCCATCTCCTGCGAAAATCTATCACTTCTCCAAATGGCATCTTTAATCCCATTCAAGCAATACAATCAAATAACAAGCGTTACTTCGTGCACATGCGAGTGCAAATTTCTGGGCACCTAAAGGTTCAATCCTCCTCCACCTTCAGATTCTGAATGGCGAGCATGCCAATCTAACTCTTCGGGCTTAAGAAGGTTGAACAGGGGCATTTGTTATACCCCAAAATTTTCCCTCCCATTTCAAAATATCTTCTCATTCCCCTAAGCTTCTCAATTGCTCAAGACTACTCAATAATTGGTCAGATGAACCCTCCTCCTAAGCAATAGCCTACAACTAGGGTTTTGGTTTTCTCAGAGGAAATTGAGCTACTAATGTCTCAAATGAGTTTCATGGCCCCTCATATGATTCAAAGAAACCTTATGTCAAATTTCAAGCCTTGCAGTACAAATTTGCTCAGTCAATTGTTCAGGTGATTGAAAATCAACTATATTAGGTAAAAAGTCAATTATGGTCAACATACAGTCAAACTTCAAGATTTTTGTTCAACATCAATGTTTTGAAGTTTCATTCACCATTTGATCAAGGGTTGATCATAACTCATCAAGAAAACTCAAGATTCGTCAAAAGTCAAAAGTTGCTAAATTAGGGTTTTCTTTAAGAGAAGTCAACTGAATTTTGACCAAGCATAACTTTCACATGCTTCATTAAAAAATTCTCAACTAAAGCTTATTTTGAAGTAAATTTAATTCTCTACAACTTTGTCTCTCTAAGCTCAAGGCCAAAAAATGCTTAATTTGAGAGATACGGGCTAAAACATTACATGTCATTTTAAAAGTCAACAAAAAGACACTTTTTGTCAAAGCAATTTACATCAAGATAAATTCTTCAAATGGAAAAATGATTTGTATGAGAGTTGTAGGGGACATCTTGAGCTTTCTAAAAAGTCACGGATCACCTTCATATGACAAAAATTGAGCAAGTTAGGAGTTGAACAAGTTGGGAATTTTTGAGAAAATGCATGAAACCCAAATAGAGCAAACTTGAATTTTTGGGCTAATCGGCTTATCTTTTAAGGTCGAAACGTGTTCCCGACCTCATCATAAACCTCTAAGTCCATATATTCATTTTTGTAGTTTTTTTATTTCTTTTATTTTGATTTTATTTGATTAAAATCAAAATAAATCAAATGAAATACTAAAGCAAAGATATGAGGCGCATGACCTTTGTTTTAAATCAAATCATATGGATAAAAATCAAAAAGTCAATTAGCAATAACATGTGGGATTATTGGTACATGATTGGCTCAAAAAGGGAAGATTTCATGCAAAATTTCTAATCAAATATTTTGTCATTAAATATAAAGATTGGGTTTATGTTTTGTTGATCTAATCACTCCACTATAAATAGGAAACATGTTCATACAACCAGGACACGAAAAATTTGCCTTAAAGAAGAACCCGAAAGCTCTCAAATTTTCAATAATTAGAGCAATGTTAAAACTAAATATCCAGCCTCTTACAACGACCAAAACCAAGCATTCCATCGAGTTCCTGAGATCCCCAGAGAGTCATTCCAATCATCATTGCAGCATGGAGCATCCCAAAACATGCTAACCAACACCATCGGTTTGTTGGTCTTCTTTCGAAATTCAAACTGTTTATTTATGCAATATAAATGAATTCTATGCATATATTCATGATCATATTGATGTATGGAATTGTTTTGACGTGTTGTTTTGAAGTTTAGTGCAGGAATAACAAAGTTCCATGGTTAGAGCACAAACTGAGTTTTGCTTCGAAACTCATGATACAATAACTTTTAGGCCAAAATAACACCGCCATTGGATTCAAGAGGGTCGATTTAGGGGGACATGGTCCTTCTTTCTCTCTAATGTGCGTTAATTTTGCAGGTTGAAATTTAGTCTAGCTAGAGAAGACGACCGGAGCTAGGGCTCCGACACTTCTTCGGTCACTTTGATTTGATTTATATTATATTTATTTTGCACGAGAGTGTGCGATATGGCATTGATACAAAAGGGCGTGAGTTCGATTCCTGCCTTTTGCTAATTTTTCTTATTATTTTCCAGTTTCTGCAGGTTTATTATATTATGTAATGTGCCTGGATTTTTAACACAAACCAATGCTTGGTGCAGTGGCAAGCAAGGCGTGGAAAATGCTGAAGGGCGTGGATTCAACACCCACCATATACAATTATTTTTCTGCCTTTTTTTTACTAACCCTATTTTCCTCTTTTTTTTCACTTATTTTTCTTTTAAATTAATTAAACCCTAATTATTTTTTAAAACTATTAAATTAGGTTTAGGTTTTTTGTAACAATTAAAATTTTGACTTTTATTTTTATTAATTAAATTAATTAAACCTTTATTTAAATATTAAAATCAATTAGAGATTTTAGGGTGTATTAGTTATTTTTATCACTTAAAATTATTTTCTAAAAACAAAATATTTTCCTCTCTCCAAATTTTTTTCTCATTTTTTCTTTTCTTTTTGATTTTTTAATTCTTAGATAAAAATGTATAAGTCACATTATTCGATTGTAATGATTTAGGTTTATTTTCTCGCGTTTTTCCTAATTATGTATCTACTTAATTAATGTAATAGTTATAGGTTTAAATTCTCGCACTCATTATGTAACTGCCCCGAAGCCATGTAATAGCGTAGAAACTTTACTTTCCGCACCTTTACTTTTCCTGCTATATTTTATACTGCTAGTAATTAGGGTTTGTATGGCAATATAATAATCAACCGATAGCATAACCCTAAATACAAGATAAAATAACTGAATTGAATCACTATTCACACTCGCACCCCTAGGGTAACCTCTCTTTGTTTCCTTAGGAAATAATGGCCATGTCCCTCGAAAGTAGGGATACTTTAGCAAAGTTCCTCCGAATAAAAGAGCATAGTCCCTCGATGACCCTTTTATATTTCCTACGAAAAATGATCTAGTCCCTCCGATAAATTGCTAAAGTATCTTTATATGTTGCCTTCGATGATCATGCGATGACTCTTCGATTGTCCCTTCACATACAAAAGATATGACCACCTACCAACTAATGGTATGGATAATACTATCTCTAAAGGAGAAGGAAAAGAATAAGAAAGACTTTAGAGGGTAAGAAACTCCTAATTTATTGCTCACAACTTTTCTCAAAAATAAAACATTTCTCACACTACACTTTCAATCAAATATTTATAAAAAAAAACATTGTACACATTCTTGAGGACTAATACAAGAATTATTACAAAGTTAGCCTTACATTGGCTTTTCAAAACATTTTGAAACAAATCACACACACAAAGCAAGTTTTTTTCAAAAGTGAGCTAGCAATTAAGAGCTTGTAGATAACTATGGATGGAAAGGGTGCTAATACCTTCCCTTTTCATAAGTTACCCCCGAACTCAAAATATATCAAGGTATTTCCTATTCTTTTCACCTTTCCTAATTATTGGATAAACGAAAAGTCAGTGGCGACTCTAGCTATCCGCACATTTGCAATAAAACGCAAAAGTCAGTTCTCTCACTGTATTACACCCGGGTATGGCACAAGGCTTAAAGTTCATTGTTTAAATTACATAACCAAAAACTTAAAAGTAAGAAACCAAATAATAACATTTACTCTTAACTAAAGGAGATTGGTATAAAGTATTTAGCCTTCCAATTGTTGAGTCCATTGCAAGTAGTAGGGAAGATCCAACTGTCTATGTCGTAGTCACCATCAGCGTATTCCACAATGTTGACATGATTGTCGTGAACTCCATTACTATTGATGCAGAATGGAGGTCTCCCAGAATAAGCACGAGCATGCCGGATAGCCCTCTGAGCTTGAGAAGTGAAACCTAAACCAAATTTATCTGACTTGTAAGGAATATCGAGAAGCTAACCCCAAACAATGCAACCACCTTCTTCAACCACAACCCTAGCGTCTTTCATAGAAGCCATTTTTGATGGAGTCTTAGGAACAGCAAAAACAGCTTTATCAACTGAGGTCGTCTGAGAAACAACTTCAAAGGTCTGGAAAGAAGTCTCAACGAATTCACCATCAACTTCGACATACTTGAAATAATTCAAATGGCTCACCATTTATTCTTCTTCTCCGCAAACTATAACGATCTTTCCCCTCATGGGATACTTCAACCTCTGGTGTAAGGTAGAAGTAATAGCACCTGCCCCATGAATCCAAGGGCGTCCCAAAAAATAAGAATAGGCTGGACGAATATCCATGACATAAAAAGTTGATTCAAAGACCTAGGAACCCACTTTGATTGGAAGATCAACCTCTCTATGCATTATTCTCTTTGAACCATCAAAAGCTCTTACCACAATGTCACTGGGTTTTAGAACAATCCCTTCATAGTCAAGTTTGTCTAAAGCAGCTTTTGGCAATACATTCAATGAGGAACATGTGTTTACTAACACATGAGATGAGGTAGTGCCCCTGCACTCAATGGAGACATGCAGGGCCTTATTATGATTCCTTCCTGCGGGAGTTAAGTCTATGTCCGAAAAGCCTAACCCGTTATCAATCGTCATGCTAGAAATATGATTTTAGAACTGATCAACAGAGATTTCTTGTGGTACATGAGCGGATTTCAATAATTTCACCAAAGCCTGAGCATGGGATTCAACGCAACAACAGGGATACCATAGATATTTTAGAGGGGGTATACCCCAGTTGTTCAACAATCTTGTAGTCACTCTTTCAGATAATCTTTAATATTTCTTCCATCTCCTGCTTGGAGGGGTCTTCAACAGTAACTTCTTTTGATGCCTCTATCTGGGCAGGCTCGATCATATATTCTTCGTCCTGAGTCTCACTAGTAGTAGTGATACAAATCGGTGTAGTAACAACCTTCAGAGAGATTCCTGGAGAGAAAACCCTTCCACTCCTGGTAACCTTACTAGTCCCAGCAATGTTGTTAACATCGGGATTAGTAACTTCAACACTTTCCTCTTCAACAGTCAATGGTTCTTGCTTGACCCCATGGTAGTAGACATCAGTTCCATAACTCCAAGGGATAGCCTTATCAGAAGAATATGGAATTGACCCAGGTACAATAATAATCAAAGTAGTGACTTTAGGTTCGGCAATAATCTTCACAGGACATTTAGAATTGATCCTTACAGGAGTACCAGAAATGGTAGATACTCCTTTAAGATTCAGGTCTTGGGATGTACTCTCCACAGGAGGAGTCTTCTCAAAAGGAATTTTATCAAATAGGATTTCATGGTCATCCATCAAACACTGAATACCTTCTTTAAGTAATTCACAACCATTGGATTGGGATGCACAATAGTAGCAGTCTTCAGCATAACCCAGAAATAAACCGGCTTGTAGCAACTTCTCCTTCACAATCATCAGAGGAGTAGTCAAATCATTCAAAGTAGAAACATAAGAAACCTCTTTAATAGAATTAACGCCTTTGTCATGATTGGGCACGGGCCCAGTAATCACATTAGGAGTCTCAGGAGGATCAAATTCAATTTCCTTGGCATCAATCATGTCTTGGATCTTATTCTTCAGAGCCCAACAATTGCTAGTGTCGTGCCCGGGGGTGTCAGAGTGATATGCACACCTTGTGTTGGGATTGTAGCAGGGAGAGGAAGTGTTAGGATTCTACAGAGGCTCTCTCAATGTAACCAACCCTGCCTTTAACATGTGTTGTAATGCTTAAGCCAAATGCATGTTGATCTTTGTGAACTGCCTCCTAGGTGCTTCTTGCCTACGTAAATTATTTTGTTGTTGTTTTTTCACTGGTGCAGGATGGGAGATTAGTACTACCCCCACAGATTGATTGTGGTCACTCTTATTACGACCCTTATGTCCGTATACAACATTCGATTCTCTCTTCCCCTTATAAGCCTTCTTCACAGTATTTGAAGATGTATCCATTTGAATTTTACTGCTCCTGATTCCATTCTCAACATGTTCCCCTGTCAATATCATTTCAGTGAAACCAGCCGAAGAACTTCCAAGTAGGTGATTATAGAAAGGACCTGTCAGTATGCTCATGGACATATCAACCAACTGTCTGTCAGCCAAAGGGGGTTGGAATCTTCCCGCAAGATCTCTCCACTTCTGGGCATAATCTTTAAAGCCTTCATTAGAGCCCATGGACATACTCTGCAGTTGTATGCGGATTGGTTCCAAATCAATATTATACTAGTATTGCTTATAGAAATCATGATCTAAATCTTCCCAGGTGTGAATATTGGTTCCTTCTAGTTGATAGAACCATTCCAACTAGGTTCTAGATGGGCTCTATTGAATAAAGTGAACCCACAACTTCTTATCAGCAGTGTGCAGATGGATTTTCTGAACATAAGACCTCAAATGCAGCTTTGGACAAGAAATTCCGTCATACTTGGAAAAGGTAGGATTTTTGAACTTAGGAGGAATAACAACTCTTGAGACCAGACCCAAATCATCAAAGTTTAATCCAGGAACTTTCTGGATCTCCATAGCTCTTAGATGCTCTTCCAACAGCTTATATTTCTCATCAACATGGAGATATTGCTCATCCAAGTAATCATATTCCTCTTCATCAGGACATTTGTTATAACCAGGATTGCTTCTTTCAGTCTTCACACTCTTACTGTCTTCATCCTGTTTGTCTTCTTCATTAGATGGGATGTTAAGATCTCGAGCTTGCTTGACAGGAGGTCTGAATCTTCTTCCCATATTAAGAAAGCCAATTGGTTTCTTTGCTTTCTTCTTTCTGTCACTGGTGACAAGTACCTTTAATTCTTCCTGCCCCTTGGCTAAGTTCAGGAACATCTGTTGAAATTGGGCATTCTGAGCTTAGAGGTTTTTGACTGTTTGTTCGAGATCCATTTTTTCTGCTGAAATAAAAAACAAGAAAATGAGAAAACCTGTCTTGGGAGCACCTTATATGTAATGAAATGCATGATATGTAGATGCATTTTCAAGGATCTTATAGGATAAAAATAATTTAAAAATGAATTTGGTCGTAGATTTGACTTGTGGAACTTTGAACTTTCATCTTTGGGTGTCCTTGTATCAAGCTAACAATATCAAGTGGGTCCTAGCCTCTGACTCAAGAGAATGCACGTTGACCTTTGACGGCATCCGATTAGAGGAAAATAAATCCTCTTGCTAGCAATCTGACTCATGATAATCCTGCATCAAAAGTCCCTAAGATCTTTGAAATGGTTAGTAAAAATGTCATGTCATATGTTATGATGTCATGATGTTATATTTATGTTTAAACAAGCAGCAAACACAAACAAATGACACAAGAGCCTTAGGTTTAAAGGCTTGCACGAGGTCCATAGGTAAGTACCTTTGTCTATTGAAGTTAAGTTGGCTCAATCTGTCATAAAATAGTAACTGAGTTCTAGGGATCTCATATCACGGATCTTTCTCGAAGGATTTATTTTAGTACAACAACTGGTTTGCCACCAAAGCATCCCGCGAGTCGAATCTCAATGAGTGTAGCATCGAGTGTCAACCAACCTTGGACTGCACCAAAGTCAACCATCTCACTACCTTCTAATGGCCAAGATGGGTCAATTAAGCTTCTAAAAGTAAGTTAGTGCTAATGACACCACACGGAAGCCTAATGTTATCCTTGACTGACTCAAGGAACATTAGTACAAACCAAAGTGTCGCACTAACCGTAGCCATCATTTTAACCATATCGGTCTACATTGTATAGTCTAGATGATCTATTGCTACTTACCTAAGGCATCCCTAGATCCGGGTGTAGGATCTTACAAGCAAAAATAAACCCAAGCAACCCTTAAATTTAAAGCAAACAAAGCAAACAAGGAAAACATGTAAAGTGATATAACCCTAAGGTAACCCCTCTTTTTTAAGTACTCCCCAGCAGAGTCTCCAGTTCTGCAATACGGTGGGAGAACTAACTTTTTGGTTTTATCCAAAATGTGCAGATAGCTAGAGTCGCCACTGAATTTTCTTTTATCCAATATAAAGAAAGTCTGAAAAGAACAGGAAAGACCTTGGTAGATTTTGAGTTCGGGGGGTAAGTTATGAAAAGGGAAGGTGTTAGCACTCTTTTCATTCGTAGTTATCTACGGGCTCTTAATCGCTAGATCACTTTGAAAACTTATTTGTGTCTGTGATTTGTTTGAAAATATTTTGAAAAGCCAAAGTACGACTAACTTTGTAATGGTTCTTGTATAAGTCCTCAAGAATGTGTACAAAGTATTTTAGAAAATATTTCGAAAGTGTGATGTGTAAAAATCTTTTTTAGAAAAGATTGTGAGCGAGCGATTAACAGTTCTTACCCACTCAAGGTTGTTCTTGTTATTTTACTTCTCTATTATATATAGCATAATATGTACTATTAGTTGGTAGGCAGCCCTATCTAGTAGATGTGAAGAGACATGCGAAGGGTCATCGTATGGTCATTGAAGGCAACATATAGAGATACTTTAGCAACTTGTCGGAGGGACTAGATCATTTTTTGTAGGCAACATCGAAGGGTCATCGATGGACTATGATCTTTATTCGAAGGGACTTTACTAAAGTATCCCTATTTCGAGGGACATGACCATGTTTCCGAAGGAAACAAATGGAGGTTACCCCAGAGGTGCAAAGTGTGAATAGTTTGTTTAGTTCAGTTATTTATCTTAAATTAGGGTTATCTAACGATTGCTTTTAGATCTCGCCATACACGCCTAATTACTAGCAATATAATATATACAGAAAAGTAAAGGTGCATAAAGTAAATCCTAAGCTATTACAGGGCTTTGGGGAAATTACTTAAAAAAGATGCGGAAAATAAAGTGCAGAAATTAAACCCTAGACTATTACATCCCGTAAGCAGTTACATAATAGGAAAATGCAGAAAGAAAAAGCTAAACTATTACAACAGAAAGTCGCGCGACCTGTACAATTTTTCTAGGAATTTAAATGCGAAATAAAAAAATGTTTAAAAAATGTTTGAATGTGATTTTTTATGAAATTAATTTTAATAAAAAAACCTAAAGTCTAATTAATTTTATTATTTGAGAAATAATGGTTAGTTAATTAATTAATTAAAATAAGAGAATTAAATGTTAATTAAAAAACCTAAACCTAATTAATTAGGGTTTAAAAAAAGGTTAGTTTTTAAGTTAATTAAAATAAATTAGGGTTATAGGAAGGAAACCCAATGAAAGTAAGGTGAAAACCAAAATAAGGAAAAATGCATGGGGTGGATGTTGAACCCACGCCCTCTTGCTTCACAATTACAAAGCTTGCCACCAGGCCAAGCGCTGGTTGTTGATAGAGAATAAGCACCGTGCATAATATATGAAACCTGCAGAAATTGTAAAAATAACAAAAAATGATGCAGAAGGCAGGGATCAAACTCACGCCCTTGTATACCAAAGCCTTAGCGAGCGCATTCTTATCATTGGGGTGGCTATTTCATCAGTTAATATAACCAAACAAAATAAATATGTTATAAACAAAATAGATGGACCGGAGAAGCGCTGGAGCCCTAGCTCCGACCATCTTCTCTGGTGAGCACGTTTTCTCAACCTGCGAAATAAAGCATGTTAGTGATCAAGAAAGACCCTACCCCCCTAATTTGAGGGTTGTGAATTTATTGGTGGCCTTAGTTTTGGCTAAAACGTCCTGCACAGTGAGATATAATCAAAATAATCCAAAATGGCATAAACATAGTGATGAATGATTCTGGCATCATGGGACTCATGCGATGGTTCAGACATGTTATATTGCATCTCAGGAACATATTAGCACGATTAGTTTCAATCAAAACATCATAGAAATTAAAACACGAAATTCTCAAAAATAAGGAAAATGGTGATGCATGCAGGGCATGTTTTAGGAACTTTTGATCGTCAAGAATGATCCCAACTTACTCTGTAATATCCCTAGAATCGATTTGAATGGTCGCTTGCCCTTGAAGATGGATACAACTAGGATTACAAGTTTTCCCTAGTTTGACAAAATTTGAGATTTGGAGGGTGTGTTCTTGCAAGGTTTTTTCGTTGTCTTTTGTCTGAAGATGATAAGCATATATATATATATATATATATATATATATATATATATATATATATATATATATATATATATATATATATATATATATATATATATATATATATATATATATATATATATATATATATATATATATATATATATATATATATATATATATATATATATATATATATATATATATATGAGAGAGAGATTAGGTCAAGAAGGATGAGCTTGGACCTTGTGTAATTATATCTTTTATTTTGTTTGAAAAATAAGTTTAAACCTTTTCAACCATGAAGATTTGCTCTACCACTAAATTCATACAATTTACAGCATGTCCTTGGGCCTCCAAAATAATTGAAACAAAAGCCTTCTAAGCCTTATACCTTCACTTACTATTTATTTGATTTAATTTGCCTTTAAATGAATAAAAATTCAAATAAAAGAAATAAAATTAATAAAAAATATGTGAATGGTTTTGGGGGTCCCCTAACATGTCATGAGAATATTTGAACTTCAAAAATTAGGCCCATTAGTCCAAAAGTCCAAAATTATTCAATTGGGGTTTCATGCAATTTCACAAAATTACCTAACTTGTGTAACTCATAACTTGCTCAATTTTTATCATATGAAGATGATCTTGGACTTTTTAGAAAGCTAAGATGTCCCATACAACTCTCATGTTGATCATTTTTCCATTTGAATACTTTATCTTGATGTGAATTGCTTTGACAAAAAGTGTCTTTTTGTTGACTTTTAAAATGACTTATAATGTTTTGGCTTATATCTCTCAAATGAAGCATTTTTGGGCCTTGATCTTAGAGAGAAAAAGTTATAGATAATTGAATTCCCATCAAAATGGGCTTTGGTGGATAATTTTCTGATGAAGCATGTGAAAGTTATGCTTGGTCAAAGTTCAGTTGACTTCTTCTAAAGAAAACCCTAATTTAGCAACTTTTGACTTTTGATGAATCTTGAGTTTTCTTGATGAGTTATGGTCAACCCTTGATCAAATGATGAATGTAACTTCAAAATATTGCAGTTAACCAAAAATCTTAAAGTTTGATTATATGTTGACCACAATTGACTTTTTACCCAATACAGTTGATTCTCAATCATCTGAGCAATTGATTGAGAAAATTTGTGATGTAAGGCTAGAAACTTGACATGAGGATTATTTGAAGCATATGGGGAACCATGAAACTCACTTGAGGCATTAGAAGTTACATTTTCCTTGAGAATACCAAAACCCTAGTTGTAGGCCATTGCTTTAGGAGGAGGATTCATCTGATCAATTCTTGAGTAATCTTGAATAGTTGATATCTTATGAGTATGAGAGGGAAAATTTTGGGGTACAACACTAACAATCATAGAAATATTTCCTACAAAGTAGGACTTCCAGATCATACATCTCTATTCCTACTTCTCATGGCAAAGAAATTGAAAGGCAATGTGAGAATAAGATAAATGAGAAAAAATACCAAATGGAAAAAGGTTTGTTGCATTTGCCTAACAAAGCGTAAGAAATCCAAATACCTTTGTGAAAGCTTCATCAACAAACAAAGTAGTCATAAATCGAATGAAGAGGATAAGTGTCGAAGCATCGTCAATGTGAAAATAAATCATAAGCGTAAAGTGCGTCAAGCATATCTGAACACCAAATAATAATTCTGCATAAGATATAAGTCCACAAAAACTACGACAATCCACAAGTCTCATAACATGAGAATCCAAGTTCACACGCATTACAAACTAATTCAAACCAAAAAAAGAGTGGGGTAAAGGCTTTAATCGAACAATCAAGAATTAATTAATCGATTAAATGTGAGCAAAGGTGTGATAAATGCCTCTCTTGAACCGTCTTAGGAAGCTTGCACAGGTCAACAAATGAGTTACTAATAACAAGGAGTAACAACCAAAGTTAAGCATTCATATCACAACTCAAATCAAGCTTAATTCATGAAGAAATAAGTTCCAAACAAGTTCGAAGCAACAAAAACAATTATCGGACAACAATATTTAGGTTCATGAAAATGATCAAAAAGTCAATTTAAAACCATCAAAACTCAACACTGACATCAAGAAATCATGAAATTAAATCCAATCATGCACAAGCAATAATTAAATCACAATTTACATGCATTTGTGGATACCGGACAACAACATTTCGACTCATGAAAATGCTCGAAAAGTCAATTTAAAACCATCAAAACTCAACACCGACATAAAGCAATCATCAAATTAAATCCAATCATGAATCAAGCAAAAATTAAATCACAATTGGTGTTCATTTGCGGATACCAGGCAACAACGTTTCATGTGTCATTATTCATCAAAAATCACTTAGAAATCAACGTTCGAACGCGTAAAGTTGAACACTGACACTTGAAACTTCACTTGGAATTCACAAATAAATTGCAAAAATCAAATCCACACCGATACAATGATTTCCAAGCATCAAAACGAATATTATTCAAGTGTCATCAACAATTAATCAACTCAAAATCCAACATCGATACATGAAATTCAACAATTATCAGCAATTATCAACTCAGAATGAAACACCGACACATGAATTTCAATAATTATCAACTCAAAATCCATGAGATCTAAACAAATAACTCAAGTAATCAACCAATTTCAACAATTATCAATATCATCAACATCAAGACTTACATAAATCACTTAATTTCCATAATCCAAGAATTAATTCATGCTAAATCAACACAATCTCAATTAATTCACCAACTAAACTCAACACAACAATAAATTCAAGTGAGATCAAGAATTTATCGAAAGAGATGAAGAGGAATTGATCGAAGATGCACAGAGGGAGATTGTGTGATCGTACGATCAAAGGGGAGGGGCGACGCAACGTAGCGGAGGGAGGAAAGCCCGTGCGGCGGTCTAATGAGGTGGAGGACGGGAGGCGCGATGGTGCAGCGATTTCGATCATCAGCTTCGTTCATCGGCCGAAGCTTCAGTGGTGGTCGCAACTTCGTTAGAGATTTGATCGAAACTTGAGAGAGAGAGAGAGAGAGAGAGAGAGAGAGATAGATAGATAGATAGATAGAGAGAGAGAGAGAGAGAATAGAGAGAGAAGATAGAGAAAAGAGAGAGTGAGTGAGAGAGAGAGAGAGAGTTCTTATCTTGAGATGTTGTTGAATTTTTTATAGTGAATTTGTAATAATGATGGAATCCCTTTTGAAATTGAGAGAAAAACAATATATAGAGAGAGGCTTAAGTCATGTTTGCCATTTGGAATTAGAAAAAATGGTTTTTGGAGCCAAATTTCCCTTTCTTTTCCATGTCAAATTTGGTTGCGCAGCTTTTCATCATATTTTCGTGTTCAACTTGAGAAACGAGCCATAAACCTAAACCTTATGAGCATAATTTTGACTCGAATCTTGAATAAAATTTGTAGATGACGAAATATGTGATATCGTGTTGTGAGAATTGTCCTAAAATGTTAAAAATCGAGAAAGTTATGATTTTCCAATATTTGAGAAACAGCTGATTGGAAATCTGCTTCACCAAATAATTTTCAAAGTATTTGTAGTTTCAGAGATCTTTCTATACAAAATTGGCTCCCGACCAGAACATATGAAATAGAAAGGATGTCAAGGAGATTCTTATGCCCAAATACCCACTAGAAAATGTTGAAAAACGAAAAATTTACAATTTTTTAAACCCGAACTGTGAAATGCTGAATTTCGGCCCAAACTGTTTCAAATCAACTGAAACACTTGACTTTCTTTGCAATACGAGACATTCTATAACACATGGGAGCTTGGCATGATAAGGACTTGATTAATTAATTACTAAATATCCTGGGGGAACATGGTGAGTGCATTGATTGATGAAAAACTTAGTCCATGTTTAGCTGCATTGATTGACGAAACAACCATCTTCTATTGCTTGACGAAGCTTAAGAGAAGTGCCTTGATCCCATGACCATATAATCGATGGTATGTATTTATGCATACGATAATGAAATTTAAGACAAATAAGATTGAAATAAAGAGGGTAAATTTTGGGGTACAATTTTCCCCCCTATTCAATCATCTTAAACCTGAAAGCGAGATTGACATCAACCTTTCGAGCAATAAGGTAGAAGGGGATTGAATACAAATGTGAACTAAAAAACTTATACTCTGAATTAAGACTAGGTGTATCAATACTAATGACTATATTTCAGTAGCTTTGTGGTATCAAACCAAAAGGACTGGGTCTGCAAGCATGGATGAATAGTGAACATTAAACCCTTATTAAAGAACGCCAGTGAACACTGGACTTGAAAAATGAGGCCAATAAACATTGAACTCGATTTAAGAAGACTAGTAACCACTAGACTCGAAAGATACCAATAACCATTGGATCTTAAAGAGTACTCCAGTAAACACTAGTCTCGATATAAAAAGGAACAGTGACCACTGAACCAAACCATTAGAATGTTGGCAAAACGCTGGGGATCGAGTAAAGGTAACGAGTGACCACTCGACCTTAGGAGTACAATAAAGAATGTGTCAGGAAAGAACTGGATCACAAACGAAGCAACGAGTGAACACTCGACTTAAAAGGG
This sequence comes from Vicia faba, assembly GCA_948472305.1. NCBI lineage: Eukaryota > Viridiplantae > Streptophyta > Magnoliopsida > Fabales > Fabaceae > Vicia > Vicia faba. The sequence goes on from OX451736.1 coordinate 103,377,374, forward strand.
ACTAGTAACCACTAGACTTGATAGTACTCAACAGGATACCAATGAACATTGGATCTAAATCAAGGTGAACACCCACTAGTCTCAACCGGAGAACCAGTGACCACTGAATCTAGCCAAGGAATAAAAAAGAAAAGGAGGAAAGTTACCACTCGACTCCATGGAACTAGTGGACACTAGACTCTAAAGAATACCAGAACAACGTTGTATTCAAAATCGGGTAACAAGTAGCGTAATTTGTTAGAACATAGTTTGAGTCTACAACCCTTGGTTAGAGTTTTGATGATAACAAATACAAAGAATAAATAAATACAAAGAACAAATATTCACCTTAAAAATATGTTTTATGTATGCAGAAGTTCTAATCTGATCAGCATCAAAAGATAAGCCATAAGTGTTACATGCTGAAACAATCAGATCATACGCTGAAGATTGGTGACTAGAACCTGCGCTTAATTATAGTAAACTCTGATTCTGAACAAGAACATATCAAACTAAGTCATCAATATTCTGAAGCGTCATCAGCAGTAAGGAGAAAAGATTCTGAAGCGTTACTGAACATTCAAGACAGCATCAATTCCAACGGCTTCCTTCAGACAGGACCTTCTCCAAAAGGAAAGTGTGTTAATGACATTAAAAATGCTTTATGATCAACGTCATTACACTGCCTATATAAACAAGTCAGCTTTGAAAATGAAGCACGTAAGTACACACAACGATTTTTCTAGATCACCACTCACGCATATTCAAGCTGCAAGCAAATTCATTCTTTATTCTAAGCTATAAACCTGTGTAATTTATCACAGTTGTGATAAACCATTTTTGTTAGGAAAAAACAACACATACTGTATAATCATATTGAAAAAGAGATCCTTGAGATTAACCGGATTGTGGTTGTACTCAAGAAGACTTTAACAGTTGTTAAAGTAGCTTTTGTAATCTTGTTGAGATTAGTGGATTAAGACCTCGTTGGAGAGAGGCGAAATCACCTTGACGGGTAGACTGGAGTAGTTTGAGATCAAACGAACCAGGATAAAAATATTGTGGTATTAAGCTTTTAGATCCAAGTTTTCAATTCAACCCCCCCCCCCCCCCCCTTCTTGTGTTTTTCACATCTTCATACTTGACCTCAAAAGGAACTGGTGACCACCAGACCTAAAAATGTTGCGGTATGGAGGAACTGAATCACCAACAAGGAAACGAGTGAACACTCGACCAAAGAATACTAGTGAACACTAGCTTCTAAATAGAGGGACACCAGTGAATACTGAATGTAAAAACTAGGTACCAATGAACATTAGATCAAACCAAACAAAGACTAGCAAACACTAGATATAACAAAGTACGATCAGTGAACACTGAGAACGAGAGAGTTGTAAAGAGGTGATATCATATGATAAGTAATCTCTAGAGAGACCTGTTGGGAGTATTATGGGACGTCTACGAGAATTAGAGAATCAACATGTATATTAAGAACTAAGCGACCTCACTGGGGAAGAAGGAAATAAAATTGGCTTATGCTTCGATGCATGTTTGAATTTTTTTTATGGAGTAATGTTCCAAAATGAATGGAAACACTACACATTTTAGTAGATGCAATGTAATGATGCATGATTTTTCCAGGGAAATAAAGAGATACAAGGAATTGCTAACAAGAAGCCCTTGGAAACTCTGAAATTCTATGGGGAATAACAAATTGCATAGCCAGTGACCACAGGCTAAACTCTGGGAGGATTTGCAAAAATAAATTACAAACTTCACTGGAGAGAAACAAAACACACTACAAATTTTGAGCAGGGACGCCAATGAAAATTGGATGCTGCCAGGGAGATACCAATAAACATTGGATCTTCGGGGAATAACTTGTCAACCTCTTCGCTGGGGATGAAGTGGTTTCTTGAATAAAAATGCATCCATACGCTTATGTCGGGTATATGAGTATCTTTGAACAAGAATGCCTCAACAAATAGACCCTTATAGGAATATGAGAAATCTTGACAAAGAAATCCTAATAAAAGCTTCTACTGGGGAACAAGAGAAATTTCATCACAATTGGGCTGGGGAATGATAAAGATCTCTCAGTTAGGGAGAAAACTCTACTTCGTGAATGACCATTCGCCAATAAGCTCACCTTTATGAACATTCACTAGGAACCAATGATTTTTTACCAAGAAGTCCTTATCAATCATACCTTATCAGACAAGGATTCTCTAAATTGCGATCCACTGAGGAAAAGGAAACTTCAAGTTTTAATGAGGATGATGAGATCTCTCTGAACAAAAAGTGTCTATAATAAACTCTACTGGGGAACTAATCTTTATTTGGGGAGGAAATAATTCTTGAACAAGAAAACCCTTGAAGTTCAACTCTCGTTGGGGAATGATACAACATCTTCTATCACTGGGGAGTAGGAGAAATCATAAGCGAACTCTTGAAAAGTCTAGGCTATACTTGGGAATCATCCTTCAAAAAGCTTTCAACCAAATACACTTTTACTAGGGAATGCTTCCTCAAAAGCATCATTGTGAAAACAAAATCAAATGCAGATTCCGATGGGGAAAAGCAGACCCATGCATACTTTGCTGGGGAAAAGCGTACTGCTTCAAGGAAATAAACCAAGAATATTATGCTAATGGCAACCTCGAGAGTTCTTGCTCTTGTACTTGTACAAAGCCTTTCACAAGTGAACGACAGTTCACAACACATGCCTTTAGGTATAGGATTTATGAAAGGATTTGCCTCGTGAGGATCTTTTTACCATACTGACCGATGATGACTTGCCCTAGTATCCCCATATTCTGAAATATTTTCTCCTAATCAATGGATCCCTAGAGAGATTTATCGAATCTCAATGTAACTTCCCCAAATCGATGGAACTTTGAGGGATTTCTCAACATAATTTCCCCAGATTGACTAAGTTCTGAGATAATATGCCTCAACAACTTCAGATCTTCAGAGAGATTGATCGAATTTTGACATAACTTCCCCATATTGGTTGTACTCGGCACATCTTTTGCTCAACAAAGACTTCAAAGTATACCATTTCTAGGGTAAACAATACAATGACAATAATTTTTTTTATGTTCAAATGGAGTCTCTAGGAAACGTGCCCCTACCCCTTGATATTATCAATCTCTGAAATGAATGGCATTTACGCCACAAAGTTCTCAAATCTTGTACATTGACATGATCATGTTCTTCACAGATTTCCATCATGGAAAATTTCTTTGTTGTCAGGCAACTATTTGCAAATAGAGAAATGTTTATTCTGGGAATGATAATTCTAATGCAAAGCCTGTGTTAGTCTTAAAGTCGACATCTTTATTGAAATGGGGTTGCGACCCTCTTGTGAACCAATCACTTTTTAGGACGCAACATTGAAAATATTTTCTTTCTTTCATGAAAGATAATGCAATCGATATGGTACCAACATAAATATTTGAAAACACCTTAGGAGTCAGTTAATTCTATCTCGTTATAGCATGCTTTCAAAATAAACCCTTCTTCAATTAGTACTTTTAAGGGTTGTAACGTGGCATGGTTCACGGTTTTTTAGAAAAAAAAAGATATAAGGCTCAAAATTATTTGGTACCCCCCATTCTCGATGATGTTCTTCTGTCCTACGTTCAGTTAAGTCTTTACGAACACTCATCTCTCAAGAGGAGTTTGAGACAGTTGAGGAATCAATGAGGTAATTGGACATGGCAGTCACTCGTACTTTCATCTTTGGTGTTTGATGAAACGACTTTGTTCTGAGGATTTTTGTTGATCCCTTTTCGCTTTTCGTGCTTTTCATTCTTTTTCTTTTTCTTCGTTCCCTAACTTTTGCCTGGATAAATTATTTTGAATTTTGATTTTAAAGTCCAGCTGGATGCCCTAACTTTTGTCTAAGTCACTTGTTTTCAAGATTTTTCTTTTTTGACTAAGCAGGCTTTATTTTTTCTTTATTCAATAACTTTTTTTTTGTGAATAAGTTGTGTGATCCTGAGTATTTTGACTTGCTGAAAAATGTTGTGATTGCCTCGTTCCTTGGTTGATAAGGAATAACCATTGTGGTTACGACATCTTTTGACCTCCTTACATGTGAGGAATTATGGTTTTGATTTTCCTCAACCTTTTGATGTGTGAGGGATAACCATTGTGGTTGATCCTTAGATGCACACTCCTTTTGAAATCTGAAAGCTTGATCAGATTAACTAAACACTACCCTACCCATGGGTTAAAAATGAGGGTTTTTTTCATACAAAAAGAAAACTCCTACTTCAAGGCTCAAAGGGGTTAACAAGGGTTTCACTCCCTTATATCTCCAGTGTTTGGGGATTTGAAACAATGATTGTACATCATCATCAACATTCTATTCAAAAGCATGTAACTAGAGATTTTTTCATTTTCAATTGTCGTCATCCTCCCTCCAATCTCTGCCTAAGCAAGAGATTTAGTAAAGTTGGTATCATAATGCAAGAAAAACCTTTCATGAGTGAAAATGAATGGATGAGTGTAAAAGAATGGATTACTTCAAGAAAAACATACTCATTGCATTAAAATTAATATTAAAAAATAAACAAGTTCATACATGTAGACAATGCTTAAACAAACAAGCAAAAATACATATGAAAATGCAGTGAAGAAACACGATGATTTCCATTGTTGAGGAGACTTGACTCTGTCTGGACTTCTTAATTTTGGATACTTTCTGTATTCTTGACATTCACTTCGTGAAGAAATTCCCCTTTGATCTGACGCAAACACAACAGTCTCTAAATTGATCCAATCTTGGACCTTGTCTCTGGATGACATACCGTCTTCAACTAAATGACCAAGTGCACCAGGATAATATTCATAGAGGACCCTCTCGAAAGATGGAAAGAACACTTTACCAAGCAAACTTGCATAAACTAAACCACCAAGTATCTTTTACTTCACATAAGAGATATTCACAAATTGTAATCAAAAGCATCTTCCACTTCACAGAAGAGATAATTCTATGATTGAACTTCGGGATATCTTCTACTACAGAGAAGAAATTTGTATTCTACTACAAAAAAGAACATTCATCTATGGATAAAGAGTCTGAAACGGTTTGCCAAGCAGAAATTGGACTTTGGAACAAATGCCAAGCAGGTTCTAGACTTTATAATTCAAACCCCTTGCAATTCTCAACATTATAATCAGGTGCCCCAAAATGGAAAACACGCCTAGCATCAACATTAAAATTAGGGGAGAGATTTATGAGGGAGAGGGCCTAAAGCACATAGCTTAATCAACTGAAACTCCAACAAGCAAGGAAGTGACTGTCTATAAGGAATCAGGATTGGATTAACTTGAGGCTCATGCTTCTTTTGTATTTGTTGATAAGCCTTGGTCTTTGGGTTCATCTGTAGAACAAGCAATGGTTGCTGACGGAAACACTTGAAACACCAAGTTGTAGAAGAGACCCATGAGGTACTTCAAGATTTGAAGGAAGTCCTCTAGGATGGGGAGGAATAATAGCTTTTATTGTGAAAGCGTACATAAGATCAATTTCCTTCTCACTACTATTTTTATAATTTCCATGACCAAACTCAATTGAGTCTTCAAATGGTCATTTTCCTATTTCAAGAACTCTTGACCATGGTCTATAGCTTTCATATTTACCATAAACAGCTCCATCTAAACCTCTATCTCGATCAATTCCCCATGAATTTGTTCCATGTCGAGTTTTCTAAACTCGGAGTGGTAAGAAGTCAAGATTTGCGGCTCGAGAGAAATCTGAGTCTGAATAAGAATCCCCAACTCTGAATACCTGTTATGAATGCATGAAAATGCATGAGGTGCATGAGTGGATGCAAATGCCATTTTCCAACATTCCCAAGGAATCTACGTACTTTGATTTTTATTTTAAGTAGGTAGGATATGAAGAGTCTCAACAAAAGCCTCATAAGTATGATTCCTTGGAAATGGAAAGAACATGTGAGTTAGTTCTTTTTTATATGAATTTTTTTGATGCTATGATGTAGATGCAACAAAGACGGGATCAAGGCTCCAGAATAAACTGAATATCTGTTGTGCTAGTAATAGAATCATAGTCACATGTAACAGGATCAAAAGTCCGGACCATCTTGGAACACAAGAGAACCAAGTACCAAAGATCAGCATTTGTACCTGTAAGGATAATTCCCACCCCATCTCATGGGTAAATTCTAATCAGAATAGGGGTTTCTAGTGGCAAGCAGAGTTGAAAGTCCTCGATTTGAACACCCCATCTTTGCACAAAGGATGCAAGACAAAGGACTTGTCAAGAGAACCTCGTCTGTGTGTGGTGTCTCACGCCTCCTCACACATGTCAACAAAACATAAGATTCGACATGAGTATTCACTCTAAACCTATGGATATACTGGCCTGGGTAGTTGGCCTTTTACCACAAAGTAACACCCTCCCATCGAAGAAACATCACAACACAACAACAGTACAGAATAATAGAACTAATAATCAAGATGCAACTAAATGCACATTTAGCTATATATATGAAACAACAAAGCAATAAACAAACAAACACCCAAAGAAAAGAAAATAAACAAGATCTAGGACTGACTCACTTAGGACTCCCCAGTGGAGTCGCCAGCTGAAGCAACTAGAGAAAAATATCAAACAATGAAGTCACCATCAAATATTTAGTTATCCAACAAAAGGGAAAGGAAAAAATCAAAGAAAACCTGAGAAGGAAGAAATCAAAGTCTCGTGACCAAGAGAATGGGTACGAGAATCGATTATGCAAGGGAAGGTATTAGCACCCTCCACGTATGTGGTACTCATCGGGATCCACTCTTGTTGTCTAATCTAAAGGGTGAGTTTAAATCTAAAGCTATGTTGTAAAGGGAATGCATGGATGCAAAGGATTATATATACAAAAAGAAAAGGTTTTATTAGTTGTGCCCGCGCAGTTGCGAGCCTTTGTGCCTACGTACCACCTTTCGTGCAATAGGGGGTCAGAGCACTCGTAGTTCTTATAAAAATCTTGGTTTGTTGTGTGTTTTTTAGGTGGATAATGTTACATTCACGCTCTAGAAATAGACATAGGGTTTCTTGACCTTTGGGGACTTTACGAGTCTTATGCACGGAGAGGAAGTAACACATCCTTATTATGAAAAGGTTTTAAAAGAAAATGTATGAAGGCAAAAATGGTTTGCAGTTGTTGAGTGTTTTTGTTGAGAGAATACATCAAATGGTACCTCCAAATATGGGGGTATATGAGTACTTCCCTCTTAATTGTGAAAGGGTTTAAGTAATGTTAGAGTATTTTATGAGTTTGATTAAGAAAAAAGAATTTTAGTTTTAGAAGGGATGCCAAAAGAAAAGACTAACAAAAGGGGAATCTCGATCCTACTTGTTGTCATGCTTGTGGACCTAAAGTTGGGATAAAGGGAATTCTACCTAATGTTGTCATGCACGGATATCAATCCTAAGGTCTACTTAGTTCAATCTTGACCAATAATGAACTAAAGATCCTAAGAGGAACATGTGATCACGCAAGAAGAGAAAGAAAAAGAAGAAGGCAAGCAATCAAGAACTTAAACAAGATATGAAAGCAGACAAACATCACATGAGAAGTAACCACTTACCCACAAAATAGGCACTTAACCAAGATACCTAAAGCATACCTACTTAAACAAGCAAGTATCAAAGCAACAAACACATGTGCAATTAGGTGACCACTTAAGCACTAAGCGTGAGCTAGCAAAACAAGAATCCAAGGTGGATTTGAGCATTAGAGTCGAAAGACTCTCCTTCCACTAGAATAGCTCAAGCACAAATCGAGTAAAGACTTGGATCCTCAATGTTTAAGAAACATGAGCTAAGTATTATTGAAACGAAGACAAATGTGGGGGCCGATTGCAAGCTCTCCTTCCACTTTATTAACTCGATAATAAGAGAAGCACAATTTAAAGCAACAACATGAAACGCGAGCTAAGAATGACCAAGGGACTTGAAATGTGGGGGATGATTGCGAGCCCTTCTTCCACTTTATTGAATCAATTGTAAGCATAAAATAATAAGAGAAAACAAGATAACAATCACAGAAATATTGCATGCAAAGTAGGGCTTTCAGATCATACCTCTCTATTCCTACTTCTCGTGGCAATTAAATTGAAAGACAATGCGAGAATAAGATAAATGAGAAAACATACCAAACAGAAAAAGGTTTTTTGCCTTTTCCTAACAAAGCTTAAGAAATCCGAAGACCTTCGCGAAAGCTTCCTCAAGAAACAAAATAGTCATAAATCGAATGTACTGGATAAGTGTCATAGCATCGTCAATGTGAAAATAAATCACAAGAGGAAAGTGCGTCAAGCATATCCGAACACCAAATAATAGTTCTGCATAAGATATAAGTCCAAACAAACTCGGACAATCCACAAGTCTCATAACATGAGAATCCAAGTTCACACGCGTTAGAAACAAATATGAACAGAAAAAAGAGTAAGATAAAGGCTTTAATCTAATACCCAAGAATTAATTAATAGATTAAATGCGAGAAAAGATGGGACAAATCGCTCTCTTGAACCTTCTTAAGAAGCTTGCACAAGTCAACAAATAAGTTAGTAATAACAAGGAGTGACAATAAAAGTTAAGCATCTTAATTCATGAAGAAACAAGTTCCAAACAAGTGTCAAAGCAACAAAAACAATTACCGGAAAACAACATTTAGGTTCATGAAAATGCTCGAAAAGTCAATTTAAACACCGACATCAAGAAATCATCAAATTAAATCCAATCATGCATCAAGCAACAATTAAATCACAATTTACATACATTTGTGGATACCGGACAACAACATTTCGACTCATGAAAATGCACGAAAAGTCAATTTAAAACCATCAAAACTCAACACCAATATCAAGCAATCATAAAATTAAATCCAATCATGAATCAAGCAAAAATTAAATCACAATTGGTGTTCATTTGCGGATACCGGGCAGCAACGTTTCATGTGTCGATATTCATCAAAAATCACTTGGAAATCAACGTTCGAACGCGTAAAGTTGAACACCGACACTTGAAACTTCACTTGGAAATCACAAATAAATTGAAACAATAAAATACGTACCGATACAATAATTTCCAAGATTCAAAACAAATATTATTCAAGTGTCATCAACAATTAATCAACTCGAAATCCAACATTGACACATGAAATTCAACAATTATCAACAATTATCAACTCAGAATCAAACACCGACACGTGAATTTCAACAATTATCAACTCAAAATCCATGAGATACGAACAAATAACTCAAGTAATAAACCAATTCCAACAATTATCAACATCATCAACATCAAGATTTACATGAATTACTTAATTTCCACAATCCAAGAATTAATTCATGCTAAATAAACACAATCTCAATTAATTCACCAATTAAACTCAACACAATAATCAATTCAAGTGAGATCAATAATTTAACGAAAGAGATGAAGAGGAATTGATCAAAGATGCACGGAGGGAGATCACGCGACAGTCTGATCGAAGGTGAGGGGCGGCGCGGTGCACCAGAGGGAAAGAGGCCCATGCGGAAGTCCAGTGCAATGGAGTATGGGAGGCGCAACAGACGGGAGGCGCATTGGTGCAACGACTTCGGTTGTCGGTCAGAGCTTCGGTTGTGGTTGGAAATTTGTCAGAGAATTGATTAGAACTTGAGAGAGAGAGATAGATAGAGAGAGAGAGAGAGAGAGAGAGAGAGAGAGAGAGAGAGAGAGAGAGAGAGAGAGAGAGAGAGAGAGAGAGAGAGAGAGAGAGAGAGAGATAGAGAGAGAGAGAGAGAGATAGAGAGAGAGAGAGAGAGTTCTTCTCTTGAGAGCTTCTTGAATTTTTTAGAGTAAATTTGTAATAATGATGGAATCCCTTTTGAAATTGAGAGGAAAATAATATATATAGAGAGGCTTACGTCATGCTTGGCATTTGAAATTAGAAAAAATGTTTTTTGGAGCCAAATTTCTCTCTCTTTTACATGTCAAATTTGGTTGTGCAGCTTTTTCATCATACTTTCGTGTTCAACTTGAGAAACGAGCCATAAACCTAAACCTTCTAAGCATAATTCGAACTCGAATCTTAAAGCAAATTTATAGATAACGAAATTTGTGATATCATGCATAAAGAATCATCCTGAAATGTTGAAAATCGAGAAAGTTATGATTTTTGCAATATTTGAGAAATAACTTATTGGGAATCTGCTTCACTATATAATTTTCAAAGTATTAGCATTTTCAGAGAACTTCCATACAGAATTGGCTCCCAACCAGAACATATGAAATGGAAAGGATGTCAAGGAGATTATTATGCCCAAATACCCACTAAAAAATTTTGAACAACAAAAAAGTTACGAATTTCTGAACCTGAACTGTGATATATTGATTTTCGGCCCAAACTGTTTCAAATCAATTGAAACGCTTGACTTTCTTTTCAATCCAAGGTATACTGGAACACATGGGAGCTTGGCATGATAAGGACTTGATTAATCACTGATTAAATAGACTGGGGGAATGTGGTAAGTGCATTGATTGACAAAACATTGAGTCTGTGCTTAGCTGCATTGATTGATAAAATAATTGTCTTATGTTGCTTGATAAAACTTAAGAAAAGTTCATTGATCCCATGACCATAGAACCGATGATATGTATGTATGCATACGATAATGAAGTATAAGTAAAATAGGGTTGGAATGAAGAGGGTAAATTTTTGGGTATAACAATGGAAAAACTGCGATGATGGCATTTCATGTTACACTCCCTCTGACTACGTACTTCTAAGCTTCATCTAGCATATCCTTCTCCCCCTTTGACAACATCAAAAATAAAACAAGCATATCATTATAAGTATCAAAGTTTTCCATAACGACCAATATATCATACATAGGCCTTTTTCTGCAAAATAAGAGTGTGCACTCACATACACCCATATATATGGAATGACACTAGATTTAAGATGAAATAGAAAGAAGACATTTACAAAGCATAATATCCATCAATACATAAAATCCAGAAAAGAACCAAGAGTTCTTATAACACAAAAGATAAATTTTTCAATAAAATATAAAAGACAATGATATGAAATGCATAGACTAAAGGGAAATAACACTAAGACAATTCACGAGATCAATGACCACCATATCCACCATCACGCCTCTGATAGGTTCTTCCATCTCTACACATAGTGTCATAAAATGCTGGTGATTCCTTATGATGATTTGTAGCATAAGTCTGCAGGTTGTTGATTCTGAGATGAATAGATGAAATGCTTCTTTGGATGTCCTCACGAATCAACTTAAACTGTTCACTGGCAGCAAACTTGAATATCTCAAAATTTGTGTTCTGGGAATTTAGCCTCTCATTTATCAAACTAAATTGCTCGTTTTGAGCAGTTTAGAAATCAACATGCCACTGCAATTCCTCTTCATAACATTGATTGTGTTGCATTTGCATATTTTGAAGCATTGTGATAACTTCATAATTATTTCCTGCATCATATTCATTCCTTTTTTCTTGATATCTAGATCCATAATCAAAGTGCCAGCTTCATATCCTCTGTAATATTAACCTTGTGTAGTCCAAGAGTTATCTTTCTATTGTCCATCCTAAGGTTTCCCATAGTTGATTCGTTGAGCTATAGTAGCTCTCAAGCGTGCTTCATCAGCAGCATAATCAACATTTTCCATATGAACATCCTCTTGCGAATCACCCCCAGTCTCAACAACTTCGTCATTCACAGGATCATCATAGTTGTAAATTTTCTTTCTTGATCCTGCTTCCAAGAAGTAGTATACCTTTTTGATAGAATCCCAATAATACCTCAAGTTGGTCAGAGTTCTTTTGGAAACTCCCAGATTTGCAGTAGGAGAAATGTATGCCAAGTTTGGAAGATCAATATCGAAGGCAGTGATAATCTTGGCAATCATGGAGGGATAAGCGAATGTAGTCCCTTTGTTGAAATCTTGGATGCTAAACATCCTAGCTACAAGATAATATGGCTAATTAATCTTGATTTGTTGAGGAGAAGGTGGAAAAGATGTACCTCGACCATGTCAACTCTTGAAAAACCTCCACTTTTAGGACACAAAATATAAGAGACAAGCCAATGCATTATACAAGGCATCCTCTTGAGACAGCCAGTTGTGATAGGCTCATTATTGTTATCAGCCCGGGGTGCCTTTAGTTGCTCATTAGAGTGAATTGTCCATTTTAAATAAGAATGAAAGCTTGTGTCTTTGACCATAGGCTCATCACCTATAGTGATGCCCAAAACAGACTTCCATATATCTCTAGTAAAATGGCTAGACTTACCTCCAATATTGAAGATGAACTTGGTTTTGAAACGCTTTGTCAGCCCAGCATAAAACACATGAATAAGAGTTTCATTGTAATCTTGATTCAACTACATAACGTAGTTAATCTCTTGATGATTGATTAGACTTATAACCTCTGGAATGTGTAGTTCTTCAACTGTCTTAACTTTGTAGAAGTTTTTCTTTATTGTTAGTTCCATGTTTTAATGGTTGGCTAAATTTTAACTAAGTGTGGTTCTAAACATGGTTCTATGTTGATGTTGGTAAGATGGTGCACCATCTTTATTAGTTGTCGTAATAGTTTTTCTGTTATGCGTTTTTATGTCAGATGTCACAGAAGATGTTGTGACATTTTGAGGCTGATGCAGTAGGCACTGCTTTTAAATATCCTTGAAGATTTAATTTGAATATATGAGTATCTAGAATATTTTGTACTCATTATAGGTGCGGGCCAATCAAGGATTTTGTTAGAAACACGTGCAGATTTGATTGGTTACTAAAATGGATCGATTGAGACTTTTTAGGAAACTTTTTATGAAGATTGTTTCTATTTTTGTGGAGAATATACTGCATATATTTTTCAGCTGAAGATTGGAGTTGATTGAATAATCCAAGCCAATCCAAGCCCAACTACGGAAGCCTATATAAGGAGTCATCCAAGACATAGTTTTTAAGCATAGTTTTTATTGTAAAACCTTGTGAAAATAAGGGTTTAGGGTTGGTAGTTCCTTAGGTTCTTTGTGTGTTTGTTTGTACGTACTCATGTATCTCTGATACATTTGAGTTGATTGGTTGTTACTTTCTTGTCAAGTTATTATTCTCACTCAAAGCCCATAGGCACGAGTTGAGTGTTGTTCTTGGTCGAAGCTTTTAAGCAAGACTAAGTATTTGTATTTTGGAAGTGTTATCTTCTTTTTGGTTGTAATCGGGAAGTGTGTACTTCCTAACAGTTCTTGAGACTGGAATTGTTTTCCCCGTGATTGCGAGTTTTTATCACTACGGTGATTGGAACTGAGATGAAGATATTTCATATCTAGTGAGGACCTAGGTAGAAGTTGCACTGGGTAGGGATTAGGCAAGAAGTTATAAACTGGGGAGTTTATCTTTGAACTAGTACTACTGATAGTGGATTTCCTTCCTGGCTTGGTAGCCCCCAGAGTAGGTGAGTTGCATCGAACTGGGTTAACGTATCGTTGTGTTCTTTACTTTCTACAAGTTATAATTCTGATGTGTTGTTAGTTTGTTTATTGTTCTATCAGCAGATGTCATAACATCTATTGTGATATTGTATGTTGTTAAGACATCAGTCTTAACTTCTGACATTGTGTATCTTCTAGAATTTTAATTGGCATCAAGAGAGGGCACTCTATTCTGATTACTGGGTGAGATTTAGGGATATATATTTTCTGGAACTATGGAGAAAGAAAGTGGATATAACAACAGACCACCCATGTAAGATGGTTATAACTATGACTTGTGGAAATTTGAATGATAGATTTTCTAAAAGTTATGGACAACAAAGCTTGGAAGACTGTTTTGAAAGGATGGAATCACTTGTTGTGAAAGTCATTGACAAAGATGGAAAAGAGGTTGAAACTGACTCAATCAAACCTGAAGAAGAATGGAATGAAGATGATGATAAATAAGCTATTGGAAATTCCAAGACTTTAAATGCTTTATTCAACGGAGTAGACAAAAATGTTTTCAGGTTGATTAATATGTGTACCGTGGCCAAGGAGGCTTGGGAAATTCTCAAGAAAACTTATGAAGGTGCCTTTAAGGTGAAGATTTGAAGACTTCAACTTCTCACTTCCAAATTTGAGCACTTAAAGATGAATGATGATGAGACAATTCAAGAATATCAAATGAATATTCTTGAAATTGCTAGTGCATCAAATGCATTGGGAGATAAGATGTCAGAAGCCAAGCTGGTTAGAAAGATTCTTAGTTCCTTGCCTAGTAGATTTTACATAAAGGTCACAACAATTGAAGAAGCTCGGTACATCAACAACATGACATTTGATGAACTTAATGGACCACTTCAAACATTTGAATTGGCTATTGTTGACAAGGTTGAGAAAAACAACAAAAGTATAGCTTTTGTATCCAATGTTGAAGATGATAAAGGTCAAGTTGATCTGGACACTTATGAGGATTTGTCTAATACCAATGTTCTTCTTGGAAAGCAATTCAATAGGGTATTAAAAATATTTGACAAAAGAGGAAGGCCAGATGTCAAGAACATCTCATATGACTTCAGTAATAGTCTTGATTCTTAGAAGAAAACAAGATCAGAAGAGAAGCCAAGTCAAAACAGAGACATTCAATGTTTTGAATATGAAGGATATGGTCATATTATACCTGAGTGTCCCAACTTCATCAAGAAATAACATAAATGTTTAACTACATCTTGGTATGATGATGATAAGTCAGAAGATGAAGATAATTCTGAGACTGCCAAACTTGTGTTGGCTCTATCTGGAAGATGGGAAAATGAAGTTGAATCTTGTGATGAGTATTATAAGAATGATCTTTATGAAGACCTTGATGTGTCCTACAAGGATACTTGTGACAAGTGTGAAGAAAGCCTTAAGAAAGAGAAATAGCACGAGAAGATCATTGCTGATTTGGAGAATGAGAGGAAGCAACTCCTTAATTTTGTTTCTCATCTACAAATTGAGGTAACATGCCTAAATTCCAAGCTTGATAACTTAATTGATTCTATAAATATGGTTAAAGAGAATGAAGATACCAAAGTTCATTATCAATCTGATAATAAATAGAGGAGAAGGTTTTTCCAGCCAAAAAGAAGAAAAATATCATCATGTTGAATCTCATGTTACAACATCCAGGAAAGTGTGATAAATATTCAAACTAACCTTATTCAATTTGGAAGTGTCACTATTGTGGTTAGTCTGGTCATATAAAGCCTTTATATTTCAAATTGTATGGAGATCAAAGAACTCTAGTTTGTTCCAAGGCTAACACGATGAGTAAAAAGAGAAGTCTTAAAAATAGGGATGTTAACTTTATAGCACATACTTACTTGAGAGACTCAACAAGTGAAGACAAGTACTTTGACAGTGGGTGATCTAAAGATATGACATGGGTCCAGAAGATGTTGGAGGATGTCAAGCCACATCCCATAGGTTCTGTTATATTTGATGATGTATTTAATGAAGAAATCAAAGGAGTTGGAAAGTTGATGTGTGATGGTTGTCCTAGGTTAGAAAATATGTTGTTTGTCAAAGTATTGGTGGCTAATATTATTAGAGTTAGTCAATTATGTGACCAAGGTTTGTTAGTCAACTTCTCAAGATCAAAATGTCTAGTCAAAGATGAGAAAGAAGATGTTCTAATGAAAGGGGTAAGGTCCAAAGACAACTGCTACTTATGGGAATCTCAAATAGTTGCTTACTCTTCCGCATGTTCAACAACCAAGGGGGATGAAGGGATATTTTTGGGTTACTCTTCAAGCAAAAGAGCACATAGGATCTATAACTCCATAACTGGGATGGCTATGAAATCTATAAATGTGAGAATTGATGATTCAATTAGTGAAGAAAAGGAGAATGCCAGTTGTGATCGGTGGATCTGGAACTGACTGTTTAACGCTGGTTCACGAAATGTCGCGGAAGCAAGAGTCGCCACCGTCTTTTATTTTCTCCAACATGGAAAGGACAAAAGCATAGAAAAATTCCTTATTGAGATATGTTCTCGGTTCGGGAGGTAGATTTATAGAAAGGGAAGGTGTTAGCACCCTTTCTATCCATGGTTATCCATGGGCTCTTAGATACTTGCTCATTTGTGTTTTCAAAAATGTTTGTTTGCTTTTCAAGGTGAGTGGGTTTGAAAAAGTTTCTTTGAAAGTTTCAGATCGACTCTTGTATCAGTCCTCAAGAGTGTTTGAAAAAAAGTTGTTTTGAAAGCTTTTTGCAAAGTGTCGGTGTGAAAAGAAGTTTTTTTTTTTTATTTGTTTTGAATTGGAGCAAGTATCTACGAGTCATCTACCTACCCTAAGGAATTAGTCTGTGTAAATGTCCTTTAGATAGTACTATCCCACCATTGAGAGGTAGGTAGCACCACCGTTGGAGGTGTTCGGGTCAATTCGTTTGTAGGGACAGTGTGGTCACCGAGCAATAGTAAGATACCTTAGAAGCTACCCTTATGCCATTGATCTTTTTATTCCGAGGCAACCGTTTCGAGGCAACTTGTTTCGAGGCAACCGTTTCGAGGCAACTAGATCAATGGAACATAAGGACTCACTAAGACGTCCTGTACTCGACGACCACGTTTCGAGGGGCAAGGCAACAGTGTGATCACCAGAGCAACAGTAGGACACCTTAGAAGCTACCCTTATGCCATGTTCATGGACATAAGGACTTACTAAGATGTCCTGTACTCGACGACCATGTTTCGAGGGGCAAGGCAACTGTGAGGCGTACCCTAAGAGTGGTGTGTGAATTGTGTGTCATTTTAAGTTATTATTTGTCTTGTCATGCATTGGGTGAGCTACGCTTTGATTTTATTTGGGCATTCATTCTTTCATGTGATTAGCAGTTAAAAGGGTGCGGAAAATAAAAATGCGGAAAATAAAGGTCCTACGCTATTACAAGGCGCGGGTCTACATCGCCAAATTAAACCAAGACCCGATTTGAATAAAAGTGCGGAAAGTAAATGTCCTAATTATCTATTACAAGGCTTTGGGGCAAATACATTATATCCACAAAAGAAATAAAAATAAATGCGAAAAGAAATAAGAATCGAGAGTGCGAGGGCGTTGGACCATTTAAAGAAATTAAATAGAAATTATAAATTAATTAATGATTAAATAAAGAAAAGAGATTATTTTTATGTTTTTTTGGTATTTTATGAAATAAAGAAAGTTAATTGAAATTAGAAATTAAAATAAAAGCCTAGTTCTAAATTTGTTTTTAATTAAAAAAAATGTTCAAGTTTTAACCTAATTTATCCTAATTAATTAAATGCCATATTTATTTACAAAATTAAATAATAATAATAATAAGGAGAAAAAGTTATTTATTGAGAAAAGAATAAAGATACTAATAACCTAATTTTTATGTTTTTTTTATAATTATTTTAGAAAAAGACATTAAAGTTAAAAACCTAAATTTAAACTAATTGTTTTATTGGAATTTATTTACAAAAACTATTTAAAGAATTAAAAAAATTAAATAAAACATATTTTTATTTTTTAATGATTTCTGATTTTTTGGTTTTGTGTTATTATTAAGATTAAATTTGTTGAATTAAATAAAACAAAAGAAAAACAATTAAAATAAAAAGAAGAAAAGAAAAATGGAAAAATGAAAGGTGATGCAAACCATGGGGGTGTTGACCCAATTTAGGAGGGAGCACGAAGTCGCGGCAGAAGCGGATCTGGAAGCGGCGGTTGAGTCCGCGGTTGCGCGGCGGAACTGCGATTTGGACGCTTCTCGTTCTTCTGTTTCTGATTCAGAGAGCCAAATTCCAGTCCTGATCTTCACAAAGAATTTTATGGATAAAGTTCAAACAATCAAAAAGAAAATTAAATAGAATAAATGAAATTGAAAATGTTAGAATTTTGTGTTTCTTTATCATGACTCAATGATGTTGTTGTGGTGCTGTCAAGAGGATGATGATTTGTGGTTGCATCAGTTTTGAGCTTATGTCAACGGTATGAACATGAGCTTGTGTGAGGTTTCTGTTTTGGTTGATGAGATTTTTGTTAAAGTTGGTTCATGGGAAATTGCACGTGAAAAGTGAATTTACAGTGCAACAAGAAGAAAAGTGGGGGTTTCCATCGAGTGGCCTCCGTACAGGATTTTGTATAAGAGAATATGAGGTTTTTTTTGTGGAATTTTTTGTTTTTTCGTTTTAGAGAGTTCTCTAGGTTGTGTTCTTTTTTTTTGATCACTTGCATATGCATTATGTAATGTATTTCAATTGGAATTAAGGGCCTTGAAGCCTTGCATTCATACATAAGATTTTGCCATAAACCTCCATTAACAAACTTTCCATCTTTGTACCAATTTTGAATTCTTGCTTGATTAGGCCTTGAAACAAATTTGGGATGTTGTATAATGATGATTCAAAGCTAATCAAGACCAAATATGCCCCTTAATTAACCTTCTTGATTTTTATTTGATTTTAAAGGATTTAAAATGAATTAAATCCAATAAAATCAAATAAAAATGAAAAAATTAATTTTAAAATTTGAAATAAAATGTGGGACACGTGGGAAGCATGGCCAAGCTGATTCAAATGGAAAAAGTGGGCCCCTTTTGTCAAAAATGAAATTTCAAGGATAAATGATTTTGGCCATTTCACAAAACTTTCCCAACTTCTCCAATGCATATCTTGCTCAATTTTGAAGTTATGAACATGTTTTTGGACATTTTGGAAAGGTCTTGAAGTCCTCTAACCAATGTCTTTGGTCCCATGTCATTTTGATTTACCAATCTCAAGTTATGGTCTTTGACTTAAAGTGCCTTTTTGTTGACTTTTGAAAATGACCTATAATGTTGAAATTGATAACTTTTTGTGAGAGCATTTCTTGGACTTGGAATGTGAAGATGAATTTTAGGAAATTTCTTCCCCTTCAAGATGAGCATTGGATGGAATTTTTCTGATGAACCATGAAAAAGTTATGCCTTGGTCAAGTTACAGTTGACTTTTCAACTGTCCAAAAATAGAAACTTTTGCATCTTGAGACTTTTTGAGCCATACTTTGAGAATCATGATCAAGCATTGATCAAATGATGTTTGTGGCTTCAAAATAAGATGTTGACCAAAAATTTTGACTTTTGACTGCCAAATGACCATTTTGCCCCTATAGTTGACTGTTGAGCAATTAGGTTTTTTTACTGTGCAACTTGACCTCGTGAGCCTTGAAACTTGACATGTAGGTGCTTGACAATGTGTATGAGCATGGGACTTGATTGAGCCCTTGAAAACCTCAACTTCCTTGCAGGAACCAAAAACCCTAGTTTGACTGGCTTAGGAGGATGGTTGACTGGGTAGCCCTTGAGTAGACTTTGAACCATTTGAGGTGATGCTTGTCAAAACTTTGAAGATTATGGGAGGGCAAATTTTGGGGTACAACACCAGTGATAATGTTGGAACATCATATGTGCAAACTGATGAAGCATTAGGAAAGGAAACTTATGAATTCACAAACATTGAGCCTGTGAATTCTTAATCCAACACAAGTCTGTCTACTAAGGGGAAGATAAAACAAACCAGGGATTTGACTGCAAGTCACCTTGATAAAGGTAACATCATTGAATTTAAACAGAATATATCAAATACAAATGGATGTGTTGCCTTGAGGAAAACAGGTTGAAGGTACTCTGAATTGATGTTGAAGAGGTATGATGTCAAGAGAGATGTCATGATATTTCACAATGAAGATCTAAATTCCTTCAGATATCTTCTTCAACATGACTGGTACAAGGATCTTGGTAGTTGCAAGCAACTGATCAGGAATCTTGTTGAATGGAAGGATCATACCCTGAACCATATGGACAACAAGGAACAACTTGTTGTTATTAAAAACAATGGGATTAGAACTTGTACTATTGAAGATGCAACTTCTACTGCATCTTTCCTCTATGTTCTGGGGTATGACATGCCTATTGCTGGGGTTATTGGCTGGAAGGAAGGTATTCTGCAAGACAGTGAGGATGGATACAACACCAAGGAATGCAGAAGGCTCTTTGATATAGGAATGATACTCTGTGATAGGGGCAAGAGGTGGAAAAATAACTAAAGCTGGCCAAGAAGTAGGTGTGTCTCAATCTGTTGTATTACCTGAGTGCAATATGTTCTGAAGTGCATTGTGTGTTTCCATGTGCACATTTACTCTAAGTTCTTTTTATCAATATTTTGGCTAAAAATGGGGAGTAAAGTGTTATGCCCTGATGTTACATCACATGTCTTGACATATTAATTTAGCATTGTGATAGGATTGTGTGCCACTACTTCTATGAGAGTATTTGTGTGTATGGTTTCTCATGCAATCATTGAGGGGAGCAAACTTATGTGTGTTGAAGTTGTTGTCGCTGCTTCAGTTGTTCCACTACAGGTGCTCTGGTATGGGTTTTGCCCGTGAGGGGGAGAACCTATTATGTATGACATGGGGAGTCCTAACTTGTATGGTTGTACAAGCTTGTTAGATGCATTGTGTTTACATAGTTTACATGATAAGCATGTAGCTTGTGTTGTTGTTTTATTCCTCTCTCCAATTGAATTTGGGTTTTGGTTGTTTTAGCCAAACTTTGACAAAGACGGGGATTGTTAGTTCCATGTTTTGATAGTTGGATAAATTTTGGATAAGCATGGTGTTGTACCCCAAAATATTTCCTCTCATTTTACTCAAAACATACTCCTAGAGGTCCTCAATTTGCTCAAGATTGCCCAAGAGTTGACCAAAAAAACTCTCTCCTAAGGCAATGTATCTCAAACTAGGGTTTCCATTTTCATCAATATGGGTGAACTACAAAGACTTCATATGCTCTCAATGGTCCTAATATGTTCTCAAAACCCTCCATGTCAAATTTTAAGCCTTGTACAAGAAGTTTGCTCAATCAACTCCTCAGATACTTGAGAATCGACATTACTAGGTCAAAAGTCAATTGTGGCCCACATACAGTCAAACTTCAAGATTTTTGGTCAACATCGACATTTGAAGTTATATCCATCATTTGATCAAGGGTTGATCATGATTCCTCAAGGAATGTCCCAAATTCATAAAAACCCAAAAGTTGCTAAATTAGGGTTTCTCAGGAAAAGTCAACCAAACTTTGACCAAGCATAACTTCTTCATACTTTATCATAAATTTCCTATCCAAGGCTCATTTTTAAGAGGATGCAATTCCCTACATTTAATATTCATCCCTCAAGTTCAAAATATGCACTCACAAAAAGATATGAATTTCCACATTAAAGGTCCTTTTGAAAAGTCAACAAAAACACTTTTTGGGTCAAAGCTTCTTACATGAACATGGAAGATCCAATTGAGATGAGACCAAAAGGGTTGTTTAGGGGAAATCCTAATATTTCTAAAAAGTCCAAGAACACATCTCTAGGGTTAAAATTGGAAGAGATATGCCTTGTCAAAGTTGACCTTTTTTGCAAAATTGCCAAAAGTCAAATGTGCTCAAAATTGCATTTTTTGCCAATTGGGCCTAACTTTTTATGCTTGCACCTCACTCATAACATGGTCCAAGATCCAAATATTCACTCACATGTTATTTGCTTCATTATTTATTTTTATTTTGATTTTTTATTAATTAAAAATTGAATTAAATCAAATAAATGGTAAATAATAGCAAAGATTTGTTTTGATTGGATTTTTGGACAGAATCACAAGCTCATTATGTTGACATAGTAGAATCAAATAAAATCAAAGCTAATTGGCACAAGAATGGCATGATTAGGAAAAATTTGGAAGGATATCATACCACATGAAAACCAAATAAAATCTTCAAAAATTGCAAAGATACTAGTGGTTTTTATAACCCTAATTCGTTCAAGGATATATAATGAACAAAGCCAGGCACAAAAACAAGAGGTTGCAGTCGTGAAGAACCCTAGAACAAACTCAAAATTTTGGCAAAAAGTGGTGATCTGATCTCTACCCTAGAGGACAATTCAAGGCCTACCAACGTTCCCAAACGATTCTTGGATCTTCCCAGAAGCTAACCCAATCGATTGCAGGTTCTTTCACGCTCAGAAATGCTTGCTACATCTCATACGGTTTGCCTACTTTTTTCAAATCGATTACAATCATTCTCGCATCATTAGCATGATTTGATGATATATTTGTGATCATTGATGTATTTCTAACATGTATGGATTGTTTAATTGGATTTTTGATGCACATATTGATGTTTGCCATTGTTAGGGTTTACTTGGTCATTTTAGGGTTTTTTCATACAGGTAAAATTGGCCACAGAAAAGGGTACTAGGATGCTCTTGGCATCAAGGCGGTTTGATCCATGTAATTGGCATTTATTTATCATGAGTTGTGTTGATTTTTGAAGGTTGCAGGGTTTTAGCTATGGAGTCTGTCTGTGGGTATAAGTCCTACCCCTAAGACGACGGTCTCAACGAAGGAGACGATGATTTGTCACCATGCCATTGGCCCTTTTGAATTATGTGCGCATTTGTGATTCAGTTGCCATATTTTATATATTATATATTGTTGCTATTATATTGACAAGAAAAACAGGTAGCGCAACTGGCAAGCGTGTATGTTGGAAAGGGTAGAGGACCTGGGTTCGATCCCAGGTCCCAGCAAGTTTCTTATTTTATTATCCTTTAACAAATCATGTACATCACCCACTCAAGCGCTCATCATGCACCTCCATTATCCAACCACAGGATCTCATCACATGCATGATCAACCAGATCCAATGCCTCCACCTGCCAGGGACCATGGTGTACCATTAGGAAGCCTCCCCACTGGATCACGCGCTTACTGGCCTTCAGCTTGGTGGGTCTAGATATTTTCAGCAACACACCCCCTCCAATTGCTATACAGGCCCAATTTAATTTTTGTTATTTCCTTTATTTATTTTTATTTGTTTAATTATTTATTTTCACAAATTAATCTTTTTTTCAATTAACTACAAAACCAAAAAATCATAAAGACACTAAAAATCATGTTTTTTTAAATGTTTATTTTCTTTAATTAATTAATTTAATTCAAATTAGGGCAATTAAATCTTTTTTTTTTGTAAATTAAAAACCAATTAGAAATTAGGATTTGATTTTGTAAATAATTATTTTTTCCTTCAAAAATGACTTAAATATTCTTTTCTCAAATTATATTTTTTAGGTTTTCTAATTGTCCTCGCATTTAACCCGTCACGCGCGTTTTAATTATCTTTTTAACTATTATTGTAATTATTTCGAGGTTGTAATAGATTTTAATTAGGGTTTTAAATTTCCGCATTTTATTTTCAGTTAAATAATTTTGTATCTTCGAAAGCCATGTAAATAGTTAGGATTTCTTTTTCTGCACTTTAAATTTTTGCAACTATTAACTGTTAGATGTATGCTAGTAGGATTGTATGGCAAGAATATTTGAAAATTAAAACGGTATATAACCTAAATGTGCAAAGACAAATTAACTGAAAAAGTTCACTCACACATGCTCACACCTAGGGTTTACTCTACTTCGGTTACCTTCAGTTAAGCGGTCATGAAGTATAGGGTTTATTAGTGGTCGTCCTCTAGCCCCGAAAGATCTCAAATGACCCATTCGGATGTTGCCTCGGAAACAGATCTTTAAGGCTTTAGGATGATTACTAACACCTCCTAACATTGCTTTTGTGACCGTATTTATCCCTTCGAATGTCCCTAAAAACTCCAACGGCGGTGCTACCTATTCCTTAATAATGGGATAGCGCTGTCTAAAGGAAAATGAACAGTCTTTTTTGAGTAGGTAGATAGTTCTTAGGTATTGGCTCAAACAAACAAATTTCACACAAACACCTTTCAAAACAATTTTTAAAACAACTTCGTCACATCCTTGAGGACTGATACAAAGGTTATCACGAAGTAAACTTTTTTTCAAAACAAACACACACAAGCAATTTCAAAATGAGCAAGTACCTAAGAGCCCGTGGAAAACCATGGATAGAAAGGGTGCTAACACCTTCCCTTTCTATAACGTGCCCCCGTACTCAGAAATATTCTCGAACAAGGTTTTTTCTGTTCTATTTCCTTTTCCTTAGTTGGACGAAATAAAAGTCGATAGAGACTCTTGCTTACCGCGAAATTTTGCAAACAAAATACGCAAAACGCAAACCAGTATAACAGTCGGTTCTGCAACCGTATCACAGAACTGGCGACTCTGCTGGGGATGAATAAATAAAGTGGGGTATACCTTAGGATCTAGGTCATTTCAAATTTCTTTCTTGTTTGTTTGTTGTATTCTTTGCTTGGGTTACTATAGATCCTACACCCGGATCTGGGGGCACTTATCAGGTAAACAGAAATAGATTGTGGAGACTGTACAGCGTAGACCAATATGGTTTAAGTGATGGCTGTGTTGGTGTGGCACTTTGGTTGGTACCGTTATCCTTCATGGGGAAACGAGGAGAATATGGGGCCACTACGTGGTGTCGTGAAGCACTAACGGACCTTAGAACCTTAGTTGAACAAACTTGGCCATTAGAAAGTAGTGAGATAGACGACCTCGGTATAGAGCTGAGGATTGGTTGATACTCGATGCTACACTCATTGAGATCATACTTTCGGGATATTTCGGCTGCAAGAAAAGATTGCATGAGCTGAGACAATGCCCAATAAAGGATGGTCAGTGATATTGAGATCCCTTAGAACCCGATTACTTTTTAAGACAAGTTTGAAACCAACTAAACTTCAAGAGGGTATGACCTTTAACCTCATGCAGGCCTTAAACCTAAGAGCTTGGTGTGATTTGTTTGTGTTTGCTATACCTGTGGTTTGTCATGACATCATGCATCATAACATAGCATCCATTCTTATTGCACTAACCATTTCAAAGACCAAGGGAATTTATCTTTGTTCTGTTTTTCTGATCATGGCTTCCGTTTGTAGAAACACTATCCAAATTAGCTTTGTGAAGATACCTTCCCAACTCAAAGAGCTAGTATCAAAGGTTTCTGAAACTTCTGTGTTCACTAAGAGACATGGTCGACTTCTCAACTTGGTTACTTCAAACTTTGATGAAAAGATGATGAGTTTACTCTTTCAGTTCTTTGATCCCAAGCACCACTGCTTCACCTTTCCAGACTATCAGTTGGTTCCTACCATGGAAGAATTCTCCCAGCTGTTGGATATACCCATCCTTGAACAGTTACCCTTCACAGGTCTAGAAGAATTCCCTAATCTAGAAGTAATTGCCTCAGCTTTGCATCTAAAACGAGCCAACGTGGTATCCAATTGGGAAACAATAAGCGGAGTCAAGGGTTTTCTAGCCAAGTTTCTGATAGACAAGGTCCGGCTGTTTTGGGATGATATGGATTTTCAGGCTTTTGAGGAGGTCTTGGCTCTTTTAATCTACGGGTTAGTTCTATTCCCTAATCCATGCTCATTCGTAGATGTGAATTCTATCAAGATCTTCCTCTCTCGCAACCCTGTGCCTACCTTGCTCGGAGATATTCTCCACACTCGTACCATGAAGAGAAGAGGGGTTCTTATGTGTTGCATTCCATTACTGTCTAGGTGGTTTATTTCTCACCTCCCTAAGTCCATACTAAAGAATGAAGAAGGTTTGGGTTGGTCACAAATGATAATGTCACTCGCTCACATGGATATCCTTTGGTGTTCCCGAGCTATGGAAAACATTGCTATTATTGACCGTTGTGGGGAGTACCCTAATGTCCTGTTACTTGGCATCAGAGGGGGTATAACCTACAATCCCTGTTTAGCTCTACGAAAATTTGGTTACGCTCGAAGAGATGGTCCCCATGAATTACTTATTGAAGGCATTGTATTCAACTATGAGGATGATGTTCACGGGTATCGTCGGAGGTTCATACGAGCTTTGGACATGGTAAACCAATCTGGCGCCAGGGCTTTGGGGCCAAAGGCTTCCATTCCTATGGAACCTTACCTCTAATGGGTACGAGCTCGCGCCCAGAAGCTTATAATGCCCTATGTGTCTGTTTTACCAGTGATTATGGAACCCACTACTGAAGGGGGTATTCCTTACACGGTTCTTTATCCTTATATGCCCACTGATCTTGGAGAATTACTGAGGTCTTGGATTCAGTTGAAGAAGGAGTGAGATACTTATAGGGATCAGTTCCATGCTCAGGAGAGGAAGGTTTTAGAGCTCACGAAGCAGCTTCATGAGGATAAAGGACTCAATGTCTATCTCGGCACGAAGAGGAAGCATCCATGGGAATTTTGATTTCTTTTCTAGTTTTAGATTTGTTTTTAATTGTAACACCTAAAAGGCATTTGAACTTTGAATCCAGCTAATAAAATCTTTGTTTTATTTTGGTTCGCAAATTTAAATTTCCCAAAGTCTTTAAAACCATTGCATGCGCGTCCCATTCATAGAATTGCATGTACAGGTACCATTATAGGTTTCTCATCTTCTTCGCTGCTTATTTCAGCAGAAATGTCTTCCGAACAAAGCATCAAGGACCTTCAGACACAAAACTCCCAGTTCCAACAAATGTTCATAAGTCTGGCAAAATGGCAGGAGGATCTGAAAGCCCTCATCCTGAAAGAGAAAAAGAAAAAGAAGAAGGTTGCCGATATTCTGAATATGGGCAGAAGGTTTGGAGAGCGCTTAAAGCGACAAGTCGATCTTACCTCTTCATCCAAGGAAGGTGAGAACCAAGAAGAAGAGACAAGGGAGAAGGATCCCAATCCTGCAGTTTTTGACAATGATACCGACTATAATGATGAGCAGTATCCTCCTGTTGAGGATAGATATAAGCAATTGGAAGATCGTTTGAGTGCCATGGAAGTTCAGAGGATACTTGGGCTGGATTTCGAAGAATTTGGATTGGTGTCGGGAGTGGTCATCCCGCAGAAGTTCAAAGCTCCAATTTTTACAAAGTATGATGGGGTGTCCTGCCCAAAACTCCATATCCTATCTTATGTCAGAAAGATCCAGCCCCACACCGCTGATAGAAATTTGTGGGTTCATTTCTTTCAAGATAGTCTGTCAGGGACTCAGCTTGAATGGTTCTACCAACTGGAGGGAGCCAATGTCCGAAATTGGGAAGATCTGGCTGCTGCTTTCTATAAGCAGTATCAATACAACTCTGACCTTGCTCCTACTCGTACTTAACTCCAGAGTATGTCCATGGGTGCAAGTGAAGGCTTTAAGGACTATGCACGGAAATGGAGAGACTTGGCTGGAACAGTTCAACCCCCGTTATCTGATAGGGAGTTGGTTGATATGTTTCTGGGGACGCTATCTGGCCCATTCTTTAATCATTTGATCGGCGGCTCGTCGGCTGGTTTCACCGAGCTGATTCTAACTGGAGAGAGAGTAGAAGCTGGGATTCAGAGCGGCAAGATACAGAAGGATGCCTCTTCGAGCTCCATAAAGAAGCCTTTTGATGGTAAGAAGGAAGCCAGTTCCATCTATAGCCCGAGGGGCCAAAACAGGGATGAACATCGTCAGACTATAAGTGTCGTAATGATACCTAAGCCTGCATTTCCTCCACAATGCAACAATCAACAATGGGTGGAAAGACCACAACGACAGTTTACCCGAATCAATATGACATTGGCTGAAGTGCTACCTCATCTGCTGAGATCCAACTTGGCAACCTTGAAAGAGGCTCCCAGGAATCCAAATACCACATCTCCCCGATATAATCCAAATGCTCGGTGTGCCTATCATTCTTATAGTCCTGGCCATGATACCAATGACTGATGGGCTCTAAGAAATAAGGTACAAGATCTAATTGAAGCCAGGGAAATTGAGTTCTATGCTCCGGAGAAGCCCAATGTCATAACTACTCCCATGCCTAAGCACGGTCATGGAATTAATACTGTTGATACCGACTTGTTTGTGACCTTGATGGATGAAGTTTCTACTCCTCTCATGATTGTAAAGAAGAATTTTCTGTTGGCGGGTTTATTTCCGGGTTGTGGTGAAGGTTTCCACATGTGTTCATTTCTGCCTTCTGGTTGCCATTTGCTAAAGTTAGGTGTTCAACGCCTGATGGACAGCAAAGAAATTTTGTTCGAGAAAACTTTGGTTCTCGTTGTTACATCTGAAGACATTGCCATTATAACCATTTCCTCCAATCCTTCCAAGGTCTCCTCGAGAAGACCTATTAGGATTACATCTTCTCCAAGAATTTCTCCACTGATAATCATTGTTCCTGGTCCTGTCCCGTATGTCTCGGACAAAGTTGTCCCCTGGCATTATGGTATCGATGTGTACTATCATGGCATCAAACAAGATTTGAAAGATGAAGAGGCTGATCCTGATATTGGTAGCATTGTCGGAACCAGCAAAGTTACCCGAAGTGGAAGGGTCTTCTCTCTTGAGATTTCCCCTAAGACTGTCAACAAGCCTATTGACATTCCATCTGCTGTTCCTGCTGGTATATCAACTACTGCTCTTGTTCTTACTCTAGTTATTACCCCTGTCGGTGAATCGTCTGATACCCGCGGAAAATAAGTTATATGTGAGCCTGTCCGGATGGAGGCGCCTAGAAAAATTGTTGTGGAATCCTCTAAGCAAGAGATAGAGGAAATATTGAAAATAATTAAGAAGAGCAACTACAATGTGGTCGAGCAGCTGGGGCAGACCCCATCAAATATATCCATGTTGTCTTTGTTATTGTGTTATAAAGCCCATGCAAAGGCTTTGATTGCATTCCTCAAGACTGTGCATGTACCACAAGAAACTTCAGCTGGTCAGTTCAAAGATTGCGTGGCCAACCTGACTGCAGATAATGGGTTGGGTTTTTCAGATGCAGACTTGACACCGAAAGGAAGGAAGCATAATGATGCTCTGCATGTCTCTATTGAATGCAGAGGCACCACCATGGCTCATGTGTTGGTAGATACTGGGTCTTCGCTGAATGTTCTGCCGAAGAAGGCGTTGGACCGGTTGGATTGCGAGGGTTTGACTCTAAAGCCTAGTAACATTGTGGTAATGGATTTTGACGGGTCGAAGAGAATGGTGCATGAGGAGGTGGACATCCCTGTCAAAGTGAGTTCTCAGACTTTTGGGTCCACCTTCTATGTGATAGACATCAGGCTGTGTATTCTTGTTTGTTGGGTCGTCCTTGGATCCATGAGGTTGGGGCAGTTACTTCCACACTACACCAAATGTTGAAGTATCCGGTAAAAGGGAAGATTTTCACTGTGCAGGGTGAAGAGGAGCATATGGTGAGCCACCTCAATTCCTTACGCTACATAGAGATTGACAGGGAATTCATGGAAACTACTTGTCAGAACTTCGAAGAGGTCCCTCAGAT
The DNA here is from genome assembly GCA_948472305.1 of Vicia faba. Lineage (NCBI taxonomy): Eukaryota > Viridiplantae > Streptophyta > Magnoliopsida > Fabales > Fabaceae > Vicia > Vicia faba. The sequence goes on from OX451736.1 coordinate 103,406,647, forward strand.
CTTGGCATCGACTGAAACTACTACCAGCAGTAAACCTCCTCTGAAGATGGCTTCCCTCAAGGACGCCAGGGCCGTGGTTGAAGAAGGTGGGTGTGCCAACTGGGGTCAGCTCCCTGACTTCACTCACAAAACTGACAAATTTGGTTTGGGCTTTACTACAGAGGCTCAAAGGGTTGTTCGACGCGCTCGGGCTGGAAGACCTCCCCTACACATCAGTAATCGGGGAATTAATGCCATTGAAGACAGCAATGAGGACTCAGACATTGACAGCTGGATCTACCCAACTACCAACGATGGACTGAGTAACTGGACGGCTAGGGACTTTATACCAGTTTCTTTTATTCCGCAGTAATTTTCTTACTTGTTTTGAGATTTGTAATAAAAAATTTAAAACTTTACGGCCTTGTGCCTTGTCCCAGACACATTGGTTTTGTTTGCGAGGGCTATTATTTGTCATTTCATATATCATTAATAAAGCATTGGACGTTTCTTGCATACAAATTTTGCGCTCTCTGTTTTTCTTTTTTGTTTTCACTTTATCAAAACAGCTATTCTCTTACACACACTCACGTATCATAATGCATATCCATATCCACTCTGGATCCCATTGATAACAGCTCTGCTATTGCCAGTTATGACTTCAAAAATCCAATCAACCAAGTTGAAGACGAAGGTGAGGATGATTGTGAGGTTCCTGGAGAACTTGCTAGACTATTACAGCAGGAAGAAAGGGTCATACAGCCTCATGAAGAGCCGGTTGAGACAATGAATTTGGGTACTGAGGAAGACAGAGAAGAGGTTAAAATAGGTTAAAAACTGGAGCTTAGCGTCAAACAGAGGTTGATACAGATGTTGAACAACTATGTCGAGATCTTTGCCTGATCCTATAAAGACATGCCTGGTTTGGACGCTGACATCGTGGTATATTGCCTGCCGACTAAAGAAGACTGTCCTCCGGTTAAACAGAAGGTCCGTCGTATGCACCCTGAAATGTCAGAAAAGATCATGGCAGAGGTCATGAAACAGTTTGACGCAGGATTCTTGGCTGTCACTTCTTATCCACAGTGGGTTGCTAACGTCGTTCTGATACCTAAGAAGGACAGTAAGGTACGAATGTGTGTAGATTACAGAGATCTGAACAGGGAAATCCCCAAGGATGACTTCACCCTTCCTCGCATTGATGTTCTGGTTGCCAACACCGTGCAACACAAAATCTTCTCCTTCATGGATGGTTTCTCTGGATACAACCAGATCAAGATGGCTCCTGAAGACATGGAGAAGACAACTTTCGTTACACAGTGGGGCACCTTCTGCTACAATGTGATGCCTTTTGGGTTGAAGAATGCTGGGGTAACTTATCAACACGCCATGGTCGCTTTGTTCCATGATATGATTCACCATGAGATTGAAGTTTATGTTGATGACATGATAGCCAGGTCTCAGACTGAGGAAGAGCACCTTGATCATCTCCAAAAGTTGTTCGATAGGTTGAAGATATATAAGCTGAGGTTGAATCCGAACAAGTGCACCTTCGGGGTAAGGTCTGGTAAGCTTCTGGGTTTTATTGTCAGCGACAAAGGCATCCAAGTAGATCCTACAAAGGTAAAGGCTATACAAGAAATGTCAGCTCCCCGTACGGAGAAGGAAGTTAGAGGTTTCTCGGGACGCCTGAATTATATCGCCAGGTTCATTTCACATCTGACTTCTACTTGTGAGCCAATCTTCAAGATTCTGAAGAAAGATCAAGTGGTAAAGTGGAATGATGAATGCCAGACCACTTTCGAAAGAATCAAGGAATATCTGCAAGAACCACCAATTCTGATGCCTCTAGTTGAAGGTAGACCTTTGATATTGTGCCTGACAGTGCTAGACAATTCAATGGGGTGTGTGTTGGGGCAGCATGACGAGTCTGGTCGAAAAGAGAACGCAATATACTACCTTAGCAAAAAGTTTACCGACTGTGAGACACGGTACTCATTGCTCAAGAAAACTTACTGCACTTTAGCATGCGCTGCTCGCCGAATGACACGGTATATGATGACGCACACTACCTTGTTGATATCAAAGATGGATCTGATCAAGTACATTTTCGAGAAGCCCGCTCTCTCTGGAAGGATAGCAAGGTGGAAAATGATCTTAACTGAGTACGACATACAATATCAAACCCAAAAAGCAATAAAGGGGAGTGTATTGGCTGATCATTTGGCTCATCAGGCCGTGGATGACTACCAGTCCATGAATTTTGAGTTCCCTAATGAGAATATTATGTTGGTAACTGACTATGAAGAACCTAGACCGAATGAAGGACCTGAGGAAGGATCCCGATGGTCTATGTATTTTGATGGAGCCTTAAACGCACTGGGTAACGACATTGGTGCTGTAATCATATCTCCCGAGGGCTGACATGCTCCGTTCACTTCCCGATTATGTTTCAACTGCACCAACAATATGGCGGAGTATGAAGCATGTATTATGGGTCTTCGAGCTGCTATCGACCTAAGGATCAAGTTCTTGAGTGTATTCGGGGATTCCACTTTGGTGATAAGTCAGATCAAAGGAGAGTGGGATACGAAGCATCTGAATCTCATTCCTTAAAGAGTATGTACTGACATTGCTCCCACACTTTGAGGAGGTAACCTTTGAACATTTCCCACGAGAGGAGAACCAGTTAGCGGACGCGCTAGCTACCATGTCTTCTATGTTCAAGGTTAGGTGGAACAATGAAGCTCCCCAAATCACCATTGAGGGGTTGGATGAACCAGCACACTGCTGTGAAATCGATACCGAAGAAGTGGCAGACAAACCCTGGTTTCACGAAGTCAAAAGGTATCTCGAGGCTCAAGAGTATCCTGAAGGGGCATCGTTCAACGATAAGAAGTTTCTGAGAAGGTTTGCTGCAAAGTTCTTCCTCGGTAATGGAATCCTCTATTAAACACAACCATGACTCCACACTACTAAGGTGTGTAGACAATAGTGAAGTAGAGAGGATCATGACATATCTACATGAAGGCACCTTCAGAACCTATTCTAGTGGACATACCATAGCTAAGAAGATCCTACGGGTAGGATACAACTGGTCCACTATGGAAGCCAATTGTTATCAGCACTCTCGAACTTGTCATAAGTGCCAAATCTACGCTGATAAGGTGCATGTGCCTCCGGTCCCCTTAAACGTCTTGACAGCTCCGTGGCCCTTTGCAATGTGGGGTATCGACATGATCAGAGAAATCAGGCCCACCGCTTCCAATGGACATCGCTTCATCCTAGTAGCCATTGATTACTTCACGAAGTGGGTTGAGGCAGCTTCCTTTTCTACAGTAACTAAGAATGTCGTGGCGCAGTTTATCTGACATAATCTGATATGTCGATATGGTGTGCTAGAGAGAATTATTACTGACAATGGTACGAATCTCAACAACACAATGATCATCGAGCTCTGTAAATAGTTTAAGATATAGAGTCATAATTCTTTTCCCTACCGGACGAAGATGAATGGAGCTGTTGAAGCAGCTTACAAGAACATCAAGAAGATTGTACAGAAGATGACGGTAACATATAAAGACTAGCATGAGATGTTACCATTTGCTCTTCATGGGTACCGTACCTCAACCTGGACGTTGACAGGGGCAACACCCTGCTCTCTGGTATATGGCATGGAGGCAGTCCTACCCATCGAAGTCCAGATACCTTCTCTCAGGATTATGAAGGATGCAGGGTTGAACAAGGACGACTGGATCCGAACCCGACTTGATCAGTTAAATATAATCGATGAAAAGAGACTTACTGCTATCTGCCATGGTCAGACGTATCAAAAGTGAATGATCAAGTCTTTTAACAAGAAAGTCATACGCCAAGAATATCAAGTCGGGGATCTAGTGATCAAACACATCATACTTCCGCAAGGTGATCCCAGGGGCAAATGGACCCCCACGTATGAAGGGCCATTTATGGTTAAGAACATTTTCTCGGGAGGAGCTATGATTCTAACCACCATGGATGGTGATGGCCTTCCTCACCCTATCAATGCAGACATAGTGAAAAGATACTACGCCTAATTAAAGACCCGCTAGGTTGACTAGCCTATGCAAAAATAAGGGCTTCCCGGCGAACCAAAAGGGTTCAGGCAAAAGTAAGGGATGAAAATGAAAAAAAAGTGTACACCCGGCAAGTCGAAAACCCGAAAGGGCGGCTTGGGAAAAAAAGGGTATCCCGGTGGACTGAAAACTCGAAAGGGCGGTCCAGGAAAAAGTTAGGAATATAAAGCGTACCACTATGTCTCATTGGATCATCTTGCGACCAGACTTCAGTATCGGCTATCAAGCTCGGACGACGCCAATCAATCTGATCAACTTTCGGCCAAGAAGCAAAGTGATGAGACGCTTGAAGATATAAAGGCAATAGTAGAGTTGGAACCCAATGGGGTTGTTTCACATAGCTGTTTTTTCTTTCTTTTACACAAATTGTATAATTTCTATATTTCGGCGGCGTTCTCTTACTAGAACGTCAGCCTCCTTGTACAAAAATGCCTATTACAGGTCAATTTCAAATATCAATACAAATCATTTTCACAAGAGGCTTCGATCTGTTTTTCTTTTTCTGTTTTGTTTTGCAAGAACGTCCAATGACTTATTTTTGATATATGCATTTGAAAATGATTGCTGCTCATAAATATTTACATAAGAAACAAAATACAATTACTCGTAATTCCATAAATAGGAAAAAAGACAAGAAGTGCCAAACTCGACAGTTACTCTGCCCAGTAGGTATCGGGATTGAGTCAGCTTTGGAACATAATCACGGGTACATACACTCCCCACAGAGTAAAAGTATTCAAAAGCATTGATGTCAGCTTTCCCGAAACAGGACGTAACCACCCCAACTGAAGTTCATAATCGCGGGAGAGTCAGTAAAATTCATCCCCCAAGCAGAGTTTATTTCTCAATATACAGAGGCTCAATCCTCGACAGACCTCGTCAGTTCAGCTACAAAAATTCACTTCCTAAGTTTGTTCTCCGTAGAGTTATTCTCAAGCAGATTCTCTTCCCGACAGAACATTTACAAATCTCCGGCAACCGTCAGGGATTTATTTTCCCACACGCGAGCATACCCCGATAGCATTTCATGAACATACATCATGACATGCACATACATATCATATACATCATAACCTCGTTTATTTTGAGAACATCATCTCATCCTACATTTTATGCATCACATATAACTAACCCTGATATATTTTCAGGAAAAGACATTTAGCTGCAACAAATCCAACAGTTATGCAGGTCACATCTACAGACGACTAATGGAAATTCAGTTCCCTAAACCAAACGGGTCAACTAATCTACATTATCGCTTCGAAGTAACCCTACTACCCAGGTTCCTTCTCACATCCCTACAATCCAGGATTTCATTTCGAAGTAACCCTACTACCCAGGTTCCTTCTCACATCCCTACAATCCAGGCTTTCATTTCGAAATAACCCTACGACCCAGGTTCCTTCTCATAGCCCTACTATCTAGGCTTTCATTTCAAAGTAACCCTACTATCCAGGTTCCTTCTCACAACCCTATTATCCAGGATTTCATTTCAAAGTAACCCTACTATCTAGGTTCCTTCTCACAGCCCTACTATCCAGGCTTTCATTTCGAAGTAACCCTACGACCCAGGTTCCTTCTCACAGCCCTACTATCCATGCTTTCATCTCGAAGTAACCCTACTATCCAGGTTCCTTCTCACAACCCTACTATCCAGGCTTTCATTTCGAAGTAACCCTACTATCTAGGTTCCTTCTCACAACCCTACTATCCAGGCTTTCATTTCAAAGTAACCCTACTATCCAGGTTCCTTCTCACAGCCCTACTATCCAGGCTTTCATTTCGAAGTAACCCTACGACCTAGGTTCCTTCTCACAGCCCTATTATTCAGGCTTTCATTTCGAAGTAACCCTACTATCTAGGTTCCTTCTCACAACCCTACTATTCAGGCTTTAATATCGAAGTAACCCTACGATCCAGGTTCCTTCTCATAACCTTACCATCCAGGTTTCTTCTCTCTTATCTCCAGACAACAGTTAGCAACACTGCAAGACCTGGATCTGATCAAACACGATCGATTTTTCATCTCCCCAGTAAGTCGTGGCGTAGCCTGTACCCTGACCAGATATGCAGTTCACTTCCGCTCCCTCAAGTAGAAGTTAATTCCCTAGTAGAGTAATGGACAACTGAAGCTCCTAAAATTCTATTTCTCCCAAGACATATACCAATATTCCTCAGCAGATTCCTCCTCAACAACAGGAACAGGGACTCTCATCAAAGGAATATCTTAGGAAATCAACATCCTCCAAATGGAATCTTTAATCCCATCTCCGACGATTCTCCGTCACATCTTCTCTAAATGGCATCTGTAAGCCCATTCCCGACATCATCAAATCAGCATTTCTTCATAGGAGTGCAAATTTCTAGGCACTCTAGTGTTCAATCATCTTCCACCTTTAGATCACGAAAGGCAGACAAGTCAATCTACATCCCCAGGTTTAAGAAGATTGAACAAGGACAGCTGTTGTACCCCAAAATTTTCCCTCTCATTTTACTCAAAACATACTCCTAGAGGTCTTCAATTTGCTTAAGGTTTCCCAAGAGTTGACCAGACAAACTCTCTCCTAAGGCAATGTATCTCAAACTAGGTTTTCCATTTTCATCAAGATGGGTAAACTCCAAAGACTTCATATGTTATCCATGGTCATAATATGTTCTCAAGACCCTCCATGTCAAATTTCAAGCCTTGTACAAGAAGTTTGCTCAGTCAACTGCTTAGATGCTTGAGAATCGATTGTACTAGGTCAAAAGTCAATTGTGGCCCACATACAGTCAAACTTCAAGATTTTTGGTCAACATCAACATTTTGAAGTTATATCCATCATTTGATCAATGTTTGATCATGATTCCTCAAGGAATGCCCAAAATTCATCAAAACCCAAAAGCTGCTAAATTAGGGTTTCTCAAGAAAAGTCAACCAAACTTTGACCAAGCATAACTTCTTCATACTTTATCAGAAATTTACCATCCAAGGCTCATTTTTAAGAGGTTGCAATTCCCTACAATTCATCTTCAGCCCTCAAGTTCAAAATATGCACTCACAAAAAGATATGAATTTCCACATTATAGATCCTTTTGAAAAGTCAACAAAAACACTTTTTGGGTCAAAGTTTCTTACATGAACATGGAAAACCCAATTGAGATGAGATATGCCTTGTCAAAGTTGACCTTTTTTGCAAAATTGCCAAATGTCAAATGTGCTCAAAATTGCATTTTTTTTCCAAATGGGCCTAACTTTTTATGCTTGCACCTCACTCATAACATGGTCCACGACCCAAATATTCACTCACATGTTATTTGCTTCATTATTTATTTTATTTTGATTTTTAATTAATTAAAAATTGAATTAAATCAAATAAATGGTAAATAATAGCAAAGATTTGTTTTTGATTGGATTTTTGGACAAAATCACAAGCTCATTATGCTGACATAGTAGAATCAAATCGAATCAAAGCTAATTGGCACAAGAATGGCATGATTAGGCCAAATTTTGAAGGATATCATACCATATGAAAACCAAATCAAATCTTCAAAAATTGCAAAGATACTAGTGGTTTTTATAACCCTAATTTGTTCAAGGATATATAATGAACAAAGCCAGGCACAAAAACAAGAGGTTGCAATCGTGAAGAACCCTAGAACAAACTCAAAATTTTGGCAAAAGGTGGTGATCTGATCTCTACCCTAGAGGACAATTCAAGGCCTTACAATGTTCCCAAACGATTCCTGGACCTTACCAGAAGCTAACACAATCGATTGCATGTCCTTTCACGCTCAAAAATGCTTGCTACATCTAATACGGTTTTCCTACTTTTTTCAAATCGATTAAAATCATTCTCGCATCATTAGCATGATTTGATGATATATTTGTGATCATTGATGTATTTCTAACATGTCTAGATTGTTTAATTGGATTTTTTATGCACATATTGATGTTTGCAATGTTAGGGTTTACTTGGTCGTTTTAGGGTTTTTTCATACAGGTAAAATTGGCCACAAAAAAGGGTACTAGGATGCTCATGGCATCAAGGCGGTTTGATCCATGTAACTGGAATTTATTTATCATGTGTTGTGTTGATTTTTTAAGGTTACAGGTTTTTAGTTATGGAGTCTGTCTGTGGGTATAAGTCCTACCCCTAAGACGACGGTCTCAATGAAGGAGACGATGATTTGTCACCATGCCATTGGCCCTTTTGAATTCTGCGCGCATTTGTGATTCAGTTGTCATATTTTATATATTATATATTGTTGCTATTATATTGACAAGAAAAACAGGTAGCGCAGCTGGCAAGCGTGTATGTTGGAAAGGGTAGAGGACCTGGGTTCGATCCCAGGTCCCAGCAAGTTTCTTATTTTATTTTCCTTTAACAGATCGTGTACATCACCCACTCAAGCGCTCATCATGCACCTCCATCATCCAACCACGGGATCTCATCACATGCATGATCAACCCGATCCAATGCCTCAACCTGCCAGGGACCATGGTGTACCATCAGGAAGCCTCCCCACTGGACCATGCACTGACTGGGCTTCAGCTTGGTAGGCCTGGATATTTTCAGCAACACACCCCCTCCAAATTGCTATACAGGCCCAATTTAATTTTTGTTATTTCCTTTATTTATTTTTATTTGTTTTCACAAATTAATCTTTTTTTCAATTAACTACAAAACCAAAAAATCATAAAGACACTAAAAATCATGTTTTTTAAAAAATAATTATTTTCTTTAATTAATTAATTTAATTCAAATTAGGGCAATTAAATTTTATTTTTTTGTAAATTTAAAACCAATTAGAAATTAGGATTTGATTTTTAAATAATTAATTTTTCCTTCAAAAATAACTTATATTCTTTTCTCAAATTAGATTTTTTAGGTTTTCTAATTGTCCTTGCATTTAACTCGTCGCGCGTGTTTTAGTTACCTTTTAAACTATTATTGTAACTGTTTCGAGGTTGTAATAGATTTTAATTAGGGTTTTAAATTTCCGCATTTTATTTTTTGTTAAATAATTTTGTATCTGCGAAAGCCATGTAATAGTTAGGATTTCTATTTCCGCACTTTAAATTTCCATAATTATTAACTGTTAGATGTATGCTAGTAGGATTGTATGGCAAGAATATTTGAAAATTAAAACGGTAGATAACCTAAATGTGCAAAGATAAATTAACTGAAAAAGTTCACTCACACATGCTCACTCCTAGGGTTTACTCTACTTTGGTTTCCTTCGGTTAAGCGGTCATGAAGTATAGGCTTTATTAGTGGTCGTCCTCTAGCCCCAAAAGATCTCAAATGACCCATTCGGATGTTGCCTCGAAAACAGATCTTTAAGGCTTTAGGGTGATTACTAACACCTCCTAACATTGCTTTTGTGACCGTATATGTCCCTTTGAATGTCCGTAAAAACTCCAACGGCGGTGCTACCTATTCCTTAATAATGGGATAGCGCTGTCTAAAGGAAAATGAACAGTCTTTTTTTAGTAGGTAGATAGTTCTTAGGTACTGGCTCAAACAAACAAATTTCACACAAACACCTTTCAAAATAATTTTTAAAACAACTTTGTCACATCCTTGAGGACTGATACAAGGGTTATCACGAAGTAAACTTTTTTTTAAAACAAACACACACAAGCAATTTCAAAATGAGCAAGTACCTAAGAGCCCGTGGAAAACCACGGATATAAAGGGTGATAACACCTTTCCTTTCTATAACCTACCCCTCGTACTCAGAAATATTCTCAAAAAAGGTTTTTTCTGTTCTTTTTCCTTCTCCTTAGTTGGATGAAATAAAAGTCTGTGGCGACTCTTGCTTACCGCAACATTTTGAAAACAAAAAACGCAAAACGAAAACTAGTATAACAGTCGGTTCTGCCACCGTATCACACATGGTTCTATGTTGATGTTGGTAAGATGGTGCAACATCATTATTAGCTGTCATAACAGTTTTTCTGTTATGTGTTTTTATGCCAGATGTCATAGAAGATGTTTTGACATCCTGAGACTGATGTAGTAGGCACTTCTTTTGGATATCCTTGAAGATTTAATTTGAAGATATGAGTATCTGGAATATTCTGTACTCATTATAGGCGCAGGCCAATCAAGGATTTTGATAGAAACAAGTGCAGATTTGATTGGTTACTAAAAAGGATTGATTGAGAATTTTTAGGAAACTTTTTATGAAGATTGTTTCTATTTTTGTGGAGAATATTCTGTAGAGTTTTTCAGCTAAAGATTGGAGTTGATTGAAGAATCCAAGCCAGTCCAAGCCCAACTACAGAAGCCTATATAACGAGTCGTCCAAGACCTAGTTTTAAGCATAGTTTTAATTGTAAAACCTTGTGAAAAATAAGGGCTTAGGGTTCGTAGTTCCTTAGGTTCTCCGTGTGTTTGTTTGTATGTCATCATGTATCTCTGATACATTTGAGTTGACTGATTGTTACTTTCTTATCAAGTTATTGTTCTCACTCAAAGTCCGTAGGCTCGAGTTGAGTATTGTTCTTGGTCAAAGCTTTTAAGCAAGACTAAGTATTTATATTTTAGAATTGTTATCTTCTTTTTGGTTGTAATTGGGGAATGTGTACTTCCTAACAGTTCCTGAGACTGGAATTGGTTTCCCTGTGATTGGGATTTTTTTATCACTACAATGATTGTAAGTGAGATGGCGATTTCTCATATCTAGGAGGACCTAGGTAGACGTTGTACTGGGTAGGGATTAGGCGAGAAGTTGTAAATGAGTGAGTTTAACTTTGAACTAGTACTACTGATAGTGAATTTCCTTCATAACTTGGTAGCCCTCAAAGTAGGTGAGTTGCACCAAACTAGGTTAACATATCGTTGTGTTCTTTACTTTCTACAAGTTATAATTATGTTGTGTTATTAGTTTGTTTGTTGTTCTGTCAACAAATGTCATAATATTTGTTGTGATATTTTGTATTGTTAAGACATCAGTCTTAACTTTTAATATTGTGTATGTGCCAGAATTTCATTTGTCACAATTATCCCAAGACACTTCTCAACAAAGAAATCCATATCTTCTTCATTAATCAGATCGAACACATTCTTTTCTGCTTTGTTTTTGCCTTTTCCCGCGCCTTTATCCCTTGCAACCTTGGCAGCCATTCAGAATTTCTTCAAACAAGACTTGCAAGAAAGGTGTTTGGTAAAATGTCCCAACCAAATTTGTTGGAAGATGAGAGATTTAAGTTAACAAGACTCACTATAAAGATGATATGATGCAAACACACAACAAATACAAGCACACACTGATGAAATTTGAGTGAATGATGTTATGAGTGGTTCAAACTCAGATTGTGACAGTTTGGTATGGAGAATTAGAGTTTCATGAGGAATTTAGAGTGAGATGATGCAATGAATAGGGTTGAAAAAGTTTATGACACAATTGATGATGGTGAAAAGAGTTTGACCAAAAACGTTAAAGTGAGAGATAAGGTTTGATGTGGGTACATGAATCTATTTAGTGAGATAATGGTTGTGGAAGAATAAAAGGTAAAATTTTATCCAAAAAGAAGCACACATGTCGGCCTACTAAAGATTTCAAGCTGGCACATACGACCTACGAGTCGGCCTATACTGAACTAATGAAAAGAATTTAAAATATTCAATTTTTGAGCCGGCCTGTATGCATCATGCGTCGGCTCATTGTGAACCCTTTTTTTAAGAAATATAAAAAAATGCAATTTATGTGTCGGCTCATAGACCATACGTGTCGGCCTATATTGACTAAATTTTTTCCAAATATCAAAACTATTAGATTCAAGGAATAGAATTTTGAGACACTTTGTGGATAACATTAATGATGAGACTAAGATCATGCATGCATATTTTCTATATGAGATGAATGTTTGAACAATTTTGTGATTATGTGCTTGGAACAATTAATAGATACAAATGAATACATAAACTATCAAAGACAAGAAACACGTATTTACACAATTTGATTTATGTTACTGTAAACAAGTAAATTGAAATAATCACAAATTCATTCAAAGATTTTTAGAAGTAAACATAAGATCAAATCACATCTAACATGTATTTTAGAAACCTTTAGGAATATATAGATGAAATAACTAGCTTACTATTTTAGAGAGAAAAATTGTAATGATACAACCTCACCGACAATACAGAGTATGCACGAGCATTTCACGTAAAGCTCAAGAGCGTGAGCATTTACAAATGCTAAGCGTTCCAGGAACAAATGAAACCAATGTTTCAACAATTTCATATTCTCAATATGATTCAAGATCTTTTATTGAGGGGGTTTCTTTTTGATGATTCTCGAGAACATATTCATTCTTCTTGCCACGAAGTCAATAGGATTTGAATATGTTACCCACCAATTATTTTGATGTATATACACATAAAGCTCGATAACTTCTTCATAGAATCAAGACAATTTTCCTGCAATTATCAACAAGACAAACTAGGAATCCAATCCTTGTTGGGTATTTGAGGGAGAGTAACATAATTGTTGCACTTAGGAGACCATTGGTAAATTCCATTAGGTACTGAAAGTTTCTTAAGTTTTCATTTAGCAACATAATGTCCCTTCATACAATATAGTGACAAGTTATGTTCTGAGAGATGTCACTTTTTCTTTTCAATTTATTTTCAACAAAGTTGTATTTTGCATATGGTGAACTTAAAGGTTTATTTCACTTTGTTGGATCTATAGCAAAAGTAACCTTTGATTGTGAGTAGGATGAGATCCAAATGTGAGATTAAAGGAAAGAGTAAGGATTTATTGATATGGTCAAAGTCTTCTAACTGGATAAAGACTTCCTTTGGAATGAAAAGATTTGGATTATACTTCGTGTAGTATTTTCTTGTATTAGAATATACTTAACAATTGTGTTATGTTGTGTGCGTGTAAAGGAGACTATGAAATGGATTTTTGGCATTTATGTATCATTGACGAGGTTGAAATGAAGGAAATTAAGAAAAACATTTCTAAGCCTTGGAGATATTGTTGGACATTATGCTCAGGTAACTTTGAGCACAAGGTGAAGGACACTATTATAGTTGGGTAATGATGATTTATGCCACCATTATGGTTGTCGGCTACCTATTAGAAAATTGAGGAACTGATCACCCTTAGTCTCTTGTTGATAGTAGATGGGATCATTTTGGATGGGATAGACTTGTCTTGCTAGATTGATAGTGAGTAAGGTGAATTAGCGTTTTATCAAGAGGATGTTGGTTCACCATTTTGCGTGAACCTAATACAAAAGTGTCTATGAAAGAGTTAAGACTTATTTAATAGTTCAGAGACTTGAGTTGGTATGCGAGCTAATGTTGTAGAGTGAAAGGTTGAGGATGTCAAAAGGTGAACATTGATTTTTGGTGGATACCAAAGAGAAACTAAAGATAGAAGTGAAGCTTGTAGATTTGATAGTGGATGGAAATAAAAAAGAAGGCGATGACCTAGATTAGATGATCTGAGTGGCATAGCAGAAGCATGATAAGTCGTAGCTTGTTATACGGGTATGAATTATTGAAGTAAATGATTAAAATTCAAATCTACAAGGATATTGAAAACTATTGGATATTTCAGACTGTAAGTGATAGGTTAAGGGTTTGTATATTATTCGTGTTACTGTCATTTGAATAAATTTATTGAGTTGTATGCTCGATTGGTGAAACATAGCATTGTGGTACTGGTGTATGTGTCAACCATGTCGATATTATGATGATTTTTATGTGCTTATGAAGATGTTTTTTGTGTAAGAAGTGATGGGACAAGAAGTGAGATGAGCGGGTGCGTTCATAAACTGATTGCAATGAATCTTGTGGAATTATTATGGTTGACGATATGGAATGTTAGATAGTAATATTTGAAAGGTTACTAAGGATGATGTGAGACTTGGAAAGAAGGATGCGAGAGTTGTATTCGAAGTTGTTAGTGTCAAGTGAATTTTTGAGGACGAAAATATTCTAAGTGGGAGAGAGTTGTAACACCCCAATTTAATTAGAATTATTTTATTTAAAATAATTAGATGATGCGGTGTATTTTCATAAGTTGATAGATTTTATGATGTTTTTGCTGGTGTTGAAATGCTAGATGATGTGATGTGATGTCTTTGTTGGGGACTAGATGTCTAAGAATTAGATATTGAGATGTTTAGGGTGTATGACTAAAAGCGTAGAGAACATGACTTAAATAGAGAATATGAGCATTATTGAAATTATTATTATTATTATTATTATTATTATTATTATTATTATTATTATAGATATAAAGTTATTTATAATATTAGTTATTAATTAAATAAAAATAAGGAAGGGAAAGATGGGAATATAGATTTAGGGGTCTAAAGTGTGTGGTTAGAAAAACAAAAGTGAAAACAAGAGGAATAGATAAGAAGCGTAAAAGTGAGAAGAGGAGAAAGAACACTAGGAGGCTAGGGCAAGAAGTTTTACCATACGAATCAAGAACCGTCACCAATCTAAGGTAAGAGGGATTATAACTCTATAAGGGTTTGCCTAATGATGAAGTATGGTAGTGTTTAGGCTCCATGGTTGTATGCTTTTGATTTCTCCCTATTTGGTTGTTTTGGGGTTTTACCTTTTGATGGTTGATTTTGATGCATTATGTGTATAATTGATGTTTGATATGTGTGGTAATTGATGTATGATGATGGAGATGATAATATGGGGTTTGATTATGCATTTTTTCATGAAGTTTGTGTTTTTGTAATTGAGACAAAAGCGTTTTTGTACTGCACTTTACAGAATTCGTAAAACTGTTTTTCATAGGGTGCAATCGATTACAGCAGAAGAGCAATCGATTGCACTGCTTAAAAATTCAAATTTTTTCTTCTGTTTCACTAAGAAGTCGATTGCAGAAGAAGATCAATCGATTGTACTGTTTAAAAATGTAATTTTTGGCCTCTAGAACAGGGTGCAATTGATCGCTCTATTAGTGCAATCAATTGCTTATTATTTGACAGCATTTTGAAAACTTGAAAACTCCATAACTTTTGACTCGGATGTCCGTTTGACGCGTCGTTCGAACCCACAGAAAGTTAAAAATATTTTCTATATAATAAAAATAATTTGAAAATAGTATGAGATTATTTTATGTATTCTTGTATTATTTTTGTATTTTGATGTAATGTGAAGTTGTGAATATGATGATGAAATCGATGAGATTGGTATTGTGATTGAGTATGATGTGTTGCATGAAAATTTTGATTGTATGACATGATATGCATGATAATTATGATGATGATGATGGACTTTATTGGTGTAGAATTTATGAGTAAGAATAATCAATGTAAATTATGTTGTTGCATGTCAGTGTCGCATGCATTCATGTAGCGAAGGCCTGTATTGGAGAGCAAAGTTGTTTCCCTAAGTTGGCATTAATGTGATGAGGGTTTTTCTCTGTTTGGTACCACATGCATTAAGTCAGTGTCGGTCTCTTTGCATTACATTATGATTGATAATTTGATGGTTGAATATTGATGAAAGTATGTATTATATTATGATGGATGTTATGTGTTGACTGTGTACTTGAGTAAATAATGATATACCTCGTAGTATGATGAATGAAGTAAAGGGGTGAGGTAAACAAGTTAATTATGTGTACCTAAATTATTATCTACTCATTATTATTCTTTCTCTTATATTGTTTTGATATCTCACCCTTTTTGTTTGAATGTTGCCTCTACGTGGGTAACGTGCAGATGATTCGAAGTAGCTTGAGATCGAGGTTAGCTGAAGAGTTACCTTTGTTGTGTAGATTGAGTCGGTGTCTGCTCTGATATGTAACACCCTTGGGTTTTGCGTTTGTCTTATTATGTTGGGAGTAAACTATATATAACTCTATTATTTTGAATTTACCTTATGATTATGCTGATTTTTGGATGATGAAAAATACCACTCATGTTGAGGGTTTAGAATAATTATTTATTGATGTTTTCCGCTATGAATAAATGCAATGAAGTTAAGACTTTGAATTTTATGATTTTGTGTTACGTATCTAGTTTATTGAGCATGTATGATGTATGATGATGTGACATCCTATTTGTTGATGTTTATTTTAGAAATTAATTTACTCTGATTTTTTATTAAAAATTACCGACAGGAAAATAGGTTTTTACAACATAGGCCTTCCTAGGTTTGTTATGACTCTTGCGTTGATTCCTCTTCTTCTTTTTATCAATGATGAAATCTCTCTCTCTTTGGATTTTTCTTCCTTAGAGGATGTAGATTTTCCTATAGGCTCTGTTGAGGTTCTTTTCACTTTTCTTTTTCAAGTACTCGTGATACCTTTTGACAAATAAACTCATCTCTTCATCTTCCGTATCATAGTTGTTACTAACATCTCTATTATAATGATGTTCATCCTTTGAAGACTTTAAACTTAAATCCATAAGAGCTTTAGACTTCAATCCTTCCTCCTTATTGGTGTCTTTCTCATTTTCCTTCTTTTTCTCAAGCTTCTTTTCATGTTTATCCAAGAAATTTAGTTCTTGCTCGTGTTCTTCTAACTTTCCAAATAAGACAGTGAAATCAAGTATTGTAATATTATTGGCTTCATTGATCATGGTGACCTTTGGTTTCTAATTTCTATTAAGACATCTCAAAACCTTGTTAGTAGCAATAGCATTGGAAATAGGATTACCTAGAAAATTTAAACAATTAATAAGATGGGAGAACTACTTTTACATTAGAATAATGGTTTCACCATGCTTCATGTGGAAGAGTTCAAACTATTGATTGTGTGTATTAATCCTAGATTTTTTAACCTCATTAGTTCCCTCATAGGTAACTTGAAGAGTATCCAACATAACTTTAGCAGTCTCACAATTTGAAATAAAATAAAACTCATCAACACTAAGAACATATATGATAATTGATCTTACCGGTTGATCAGAACCTGAAGTGGGCCAGAGACTTCAAATTCAATGCTGGAATAGAGGATGAGGAGGAGGAGGTGTACCTGTAAGGTACTCCGAGGCTAAAGTCAATAGGAGCACAAATAGATACAAGAAAGAGATTAGGGTTTTTAGAATGAATGTTAGATACATGGTTCTCACAAGTGTGAGGGTTTATATAGTGCCCCCAACGCTTGGTCGTTGGTTCCTATTTTTGGACCTAGATATTAGGTTCCTCAAAAATAGGTAACTTCTAGGAATTGGTCATGTTAAGAAGAGATGCTCGGAACTAGCCGTTATGACGAGCAGAGACGTGCTCACAGGCAAAGATAATTCTGGGCATTCTTGGGTTGATGTCCTCGTGTGGTCGGCATGATGAGGACCAACCTTTTTGAGCGGGCAGAGGTGCTCTCGTTGATCCTGGGGCTCAACCGACCATGGCTCCTCGACTGAGGGGCAGAGGCATGGTCAAGGGCAAGCGTGTTATGTTAGTTCCTGGATGATTTCTCTATGCGTGGTGAGCAGAATGAGAAGTGGTTGCTGACGCGTGTAGAGGTGCAGTTGAGGGTAGCGGTGGTCTTGTTGGTACTGGGGGATAATCGACCACGTGCCTCTAGTTGAGGGGCAGAAGGGAAAGGTGTCATTTACCTATCCCAATTGATTGGGCTAAAGCTATTGGGCCATCCTGGATGTAGGAGTGGATTGGGCCATTCCAGGCATTGGGCCATACTAAAACAATAATGTTTTTCGCTTTCCAATCATGTGCCCACTTCTTATTATCATTCTCATTCCATAAGTTTTTCGGCTTTGGTACGGTAGCACCATCAACTTCATATGTCATTGGTGTTGGACCATTTTGAATGGCTTTACACACACACATTTGCCATATGAGTTAACATGAACTTTCATACAAGTTTTCCAATAACTATAGTTTTTTCCCGTGAAAATTGGGGCTCTTTTATAATCCCCTTTAGGTTCGTACGCCATTTTCTAATAAGTTTTAAAGCTGAAATGAACCGGGCTCTTGATGCCACTTGTTAGACAAAGGTGCCTTATCTAGAGGGAGTGAATAGATTACCAAGCCAAAATTCTAGATAAAATTATTCTTTTTAAAATTGTTTAGAAAAGAGTGCAAATGAAAGGTTCAAAATGTGTCATCTATGCGAACCGCGTTACTGGAAGTCGGATATGCAAATATAAGATATTGAATATGGAATGAGAGCAATAAATTGGAATTAATATACTTCAATCAATTAACATCTTATTTAACGTTTATAGCAAGTTGCTAGCAATACTATTTCCAATGATAACAAGCAAAAGAACAAACTGAGCAATTTGTCGAATACTTGTTGTGCAATAGAATTTTCAGAATTTTCTTGAGTTTAACAAGCTAAACAATTTGAAAAAACTTGGTATGCAATCAAGGTTTCATAATTTTCCTTTGTGTTTTATTGATATGAAAAATCACTTATAATCAAAAGTGATTATAAGCAAATCAATACATAATTCAGAACCAAAAACAGTCTCGGAAAACTTCTACGCGTCGATAGATTAATCAATGTTATTTGACAAATTGATGTATGAAAATTAAAGCAAGTAAAGAAATAAAAGAAAAGAAACACAATGATTTTTCTTCACAGTTCCCCACTTTCATCCTCACGTATGGGTACGTCTACGCCTAATTCCAATGAAATTAGGATAATTCTTACTATGCAAAAAGTTGATACAAGATAAGTGTTCAAGAGCAACTCCATAAACCCTAATGCTTGTTGTTGATTCAACCCCTTCTCTTCCTTTTATATTGAGAAATACCAAGATATAATAGATCCCAATTGACTTGTCGATATTTCTACTTTTTTGCATTCTTTATCTCCAAAGCTTTCACACACGATTAATTGTACCTATTGCAACACAAGACTTCAATTTGATTTTCCATTATCGCACTACTTCCTTTGCGTTCTTTATCTCAAAAGGATCCTTTGCATTTTTCATCTACAAAGGCTTTCACTAGGCTGCAATCCTCTCTTGAATGTCTTGCACGAAAACCCCCAAATCAATCAATGATCTTGGAGAACAAACCCGCCGTTTTTCCAGATGAAGACCCCTGCAAATCTCAACTCAATTTTCTCAGCTACACAAGACCCTAATTGGACGTTATCAAATCTCGCCTACATGGCACCCTAACAAAATATCGTTACAATGGTTTGTTAATGTGTATGCATAGGTTGGAGGTTGAAGGTGAAGAGCAATTGCAGAAATTTTTTATGGTATCATCAAGTTGGAATGATGCACGAAAGATGTATTTATAGTAATGTAAATATTGTGAAAAAAGAGGGAAATGCATAATTAAAAGAAAATAGAAAATTTGACCCATGAAACAGTGTGAGCCGACCTGTAGCTTGCATGTGCTGGCTCATAGTGCTAATTTTAACAACATAACATGACCTGAAATGACCTATGAGTTGGCCTAACCTAGGAAGAAGAAAACTTCTTATTTAAGATAATACATGAGCTGGCCTGAAAGGATGCATGAGCCGGCCTAACCAAGGTAGAGGCAAAACTGCTTATTTAGAGCACTACATGAGCCAGCCTGAAAGGCTACATTAGTCAGTCTGAAATGAAAATGCAGTGCAAAAATGATTTTTCACGACTGGGATAGTTTTGAATATGTTTCAAATTATTCCCAAGACTTCTAAATGCACAGGGTGCCACATAAACTCATAGATATCCCCAATATATAAAAATTCTATATTCATATAGTTTTGATATCATGCAAAACAAATTTAGAGGTAAGTTGCACTCACAAAGGGAAAATGGAAGAATTCGTCTAGAGAGGTGAATCAGTGATCGTCAAAATAACAAGTGTATTATTTTGCCAATGCAGTAATAATAGGGAAATTGCCGAATATCGATATCAAGGACTGCATAGAAAGATCGAGTTGAATTGTTATACAATTAAACAAAAACTAAAAGTTGGGTTGGTTTGAAATTTTATCCTTAACAATAATTAAAATAAGCAAAATGTAAAATGTGACTTTTTCACATGTATGATCAAAATGCTAAGGTAAGGTGTGTGATTTTCCCTGTAATAACCTTGACTCTTGATTTCTTCAACAAGTCCATAACCTTCATTTATCAGATCTTTAGTTTGTTTTCCCATAAGTCCTTAGTGAGAAAACCTTTGGTCATTCATCCTAATACCTAGGTCCATAGAGAATTATGATGAAACCAAGCATTTATTTTATCAAGATTTTTCGGGTATCTATTGGGTATCCTTAGTCCTAGGTGATATCTAATATAGTCATAGGTCCAGTCCTAAATGTTAATCGTGAATCAATCCCTATTTGTACGATAGGGAAAGCCTTAAAACATTGAACGATCAAATTGAAAAGAAACTATTGTATTAAAATCAAGAATTCAAAATCATTACAATTGCAAAACAAGGACACCCCCTAGCATTGAGGGGTTTAGCTACTCATATTGTTAAAAAGAATTTCAAATACAATAAAGATAGACATTACAAACTGATGGAGAACTTTGATTTCAATTGCTTCTGCTCATGAAAGTCTTTGTCTCCATAAATTGCATAAAATTCTATCTTCAATCGTTCAAATTCTTCGTGTGCAAAAAAGAGTCCCCTAGTTCCTTGTGAAAACTCCTTTAAATAGTCACCATTCATTCATATCGGTTGGAAGTACCCAAAACGCCCCCACAACTTAACATATGGGCAAAATAGAAAAAATTTAGGAAATCGGTGTCACAGGCCAACACGGCCCGTTTCAGGCAACACGGTCGCCTGTGTTGGCCCTGAAACTTTAATTTCACTTTTTAAGTCCCAGGAGGTGCAACATGGCCCGTGTCAGGCGACACGGCCACCCGTATTGTCCCCCTGGTTTCCCACTTCTCCAATACGCTCCTCCTGACAGGCCCGTGTCAAGTGACACATCCATCTGTGCCAGGACTCATATAGATGGATTTTTGAATTTCTCTAAAACTCCGAGTTTTTGCACTTTTTGCCATGAATTATCCCGATTTATTCCTTTGAGCCTAAAAACATTAAAACACACAACCAACACATGAAATGTGGTAAAATGAAATAAAATACTTGACAATCAAAAGAAAATATAACTGAAATCAATGGTAAATAACTGTGTAAAAACCACTGGTCAAACTCCCCCAAACTTAAACTGTTGTTTCACCTCAAGTGACAATTACAAGAAATCGTGAAATTCACAGCACACTAGTACTCATACGTGAGACTTCTGCTCACATTGATCAAGAGGTAGTTTTCTCGGTATTCACATGACGCGGAGCTTGTTCTTCAGATACCTCTCTAACTATGCTTTATACTTAAGTCTCTTTCCAATTTTCCTCATTTTTCATTCGGACAATCAAATTAAGGCAGTGAAAATTATAATGATCATCACATGCACAAGACTAATCAATATTTTTTGTTTAGGCACCAAATAAGCCGCACTTTCCACTTTTAATTACCGATGAATTTTTCAAACTTTGCAGTTATATATTGTCCTTATTTGGAAGACGTTTGGGGATCAACTCCCTTTGGGCTGAATAACTGGGTGAGGGTTACCAAACTTAGCATGCCAGTTTCCTTTTACCGCCTTTTCATTATTGGGTGCCAAAATTACTTATTTCTCAACCAACATATGTGCATGTGACTCTAGATTTTTCCAGACTGTCAGGATAAACTACTCAAGGAGTACTTCTTCGGATTTAAGTACTATGATACAAATCTACACGTTAGATTCATATCATTGTCACATTATTCTGAGCTTCCTACCCTCAAACAATCATCCCTTTATCTCTTTATATTATTCCCGATCTTTTTGAAATCCAAGCTCTTGCATAAAACAAAAAATTTCAGTCAAAATTTGGCAAGAAAATAACATGTGATTTTTGCAAAGAAAATAGCATGAAACAAACAAATAAACCGCAAAACAAAACAGTAAATCCCCCCCCCCCAACTTGAACTAAACATTGGCCCTAATGTTTTAGACCAAGATCGAGAAGGGAGACTCACAGAGGGTAGTGCAACACTAACTACTGCCTCCTAGCTTTCACAAGTAAGGCCCCTTTTTTATTACCTGGAAAAAAACAAAACAAAAAGGAAAACTAAGTTATTAAAAGCGTGTGTTTCCTCCCACGAAGTGCTTCGTTTAACGTCACATGGCTCGACGGTTCATCCCCTTTATTATGGGGGTACTTCCTCTTCCATACCTTGTTGCTCGTCCTTTGCATAACACATAACTCATCTAGGTCAAAAGTATGAACCACTTTGTGTCTCAAGTCACTTCCAACTTCGATCTTCTCACCTCGGTGTTCCTTCTTCATGATTTTCTTGAATGCTTATCTGAACTTCTGAATTTTCATTGATGCCACCTGAGAGATTATGCTGGAGACTTTTTCTAGGGGTGTTTTGAAATTTTGTTGTCTCCTTTTAATTTGATCATAACAACTGAAGCTCGATTATTTTCACCCGCATCTTGCTTTTTGATCTCTAACACCTTCAAAGTTATCTCCTCATCAAATGATTTTAAAGTCAGATTACCTATCTTGATATCAAAATTGCACTGACTAGTCAGCAAAAATGGTCGACCAAGAATGATAGGAGTATCTTCATCTTCAGGAATGTCCATGATATGGAAATTGTCTGGAAAGAAAAAATTTCCAATTTCCACCAATACATCTTCAGCTATCCCATATGACTGCTTGATGGTGTGATCAACTAATTTCAATTTTGTCCCACTCTGGCTTATCTTCTCAATACCAAGCTTTTTGAAAATAGACAATGGCATTAAGCTCACACTAGAACTAGAATCAATTAAAACCCTCGTAAATGTTATTTCTTTTATAGTGCATGGTATTCCAACTGACCTTGGATCCTTCTACTTCATAGGGATTTTTCTCTCAGACGTAACTGCACACAATTTACCATTACCAAGTACCGGTCCATCTCCTGTTGGTATCTTTTTATTATAGTACCTCCTTCATGAATTTCTTATACAAATGCATTTTCTCGAGTTCCTCAAAGAATGGTATGTTGACATCTAGATTTTTGAACACTTTGACAAAGTTCTCAAAGTCTTTCTCTTTTGGGTCCTTCTTTGCTACCCAAGAGGTATACGACAACTTAATCATAACTTTAGTCTCCTTTGCACTCTTCTCTTCAGTTAGCTTCACAGGAAATACCATATCTTCCTGCTTTTTTTATTTTCTCTCACTTCCAGTTCTACCTCTATAATTTGATCATCATAACCTTTTCTTCGTCACCTTCTGACCCCTTCCGACTTCTTGTTGTGACAACATTAACATTCTCATGAATTTTCTGATTGCCTACTTGTTGTGTAATTTGTCCCATTTGAACTTCCAGATTTTTGATTGAAGTAGTGATGTTCATGTTGATGCTCTGTGTTTCTTCTTGTAATTGAGAAGTGTGGGCAACCATCTTTTCAATAGCTATCTCCCACTCTGCCTTCTGAGGAGTATGTTGTTATTTTTTCCAAGAGAGGTTAGGATGATTCTTCCACCCCGGATTATAGGTGTTCAAATATAGATTATTCTACTTCAAGAACTTGATTTCTTCAATTTATTATGGAGTTGCAAGACAATGCACAATAATGTATGGTCCACTACAAATTTGAAGAACAATATTTTGTGCTTGTTGAACCTGAGCTACCTGTTGAGCACCTATTTTCATAGACTTCAGCCTTTTCTCAACTTCTGCAGCGACAGTCTCTTCAATTCCGATTTGTTTGTTGGTTTCCAACTTCAAATTAATCACTCCCTCTGGTTTACTTGCAACAATGACTTCAATGATCTTCTTCACACCAGTGGTTGTTGTAAAATTTGATGAGCCACCTACAACTGTATTCATTCTGAGACCATTTACAAACATCTGCATTTGTTCAGTTTAATCCATATTATGAGTGGGACAGGCTACCAATAACCTCTTAAACCTCTTATATGCATCACCTAGAGACTCTCCTTCTTTTTGCTTAAAATTCATAATATCATATCTTTTAAGAATATAAACAGAAGCAGGAAAGTATTCATCAAGAAAAATTTTCTCCATCTCTTTCCAAGTAGTAATACTCCCAGCAGGCAGTGAATAAAACCATTCTTCAGCATCTTCATAAAGCGTGAATGAAAACATTCTTAATTTTTTCGCTTCTTTTGAGTGCCCCTCAATCTTCAACGTAGTGCTCATAGTAAGAAACCTTTGCAAGTGCTTATTTGCATCTTCATTTATCTTTCCAGTGAAAGGTCTATTCTTAAGCTCTTAAATTGTTGAAGGCTACAGATGAAAGTTTGCAACATATATCGGTTGATTCACAATAGTCTACCGACCTACTGGAGCATTTGGTCATCCATAGTCCCCAAGAATCCTCTATGATGGATGATGGATTTTCACCCATTAGGATTTCTTCTTCTGATTCCAAATCTGACTCTGTATGAACTGAATGTTATTCGTCAGAGGCAACTCTGGCTAGCTGAGCTTGTTTGTGCCTTACGTGAATGGTTCTTTCCATCTTTATATCAAAAAGAAATTCAATTGAGGGCTTTCCTCTCATACAAAGATAAGACATAAGTTATCGGTAATAACAAAAAAAATGGTTGACGAGCAACAAAATTTTAATTGAAAGAAAATTGAACTCTATATATTTTGGGAGTCCCCAGCAACGGCGCCAAAAACTTGATCGTCAAAATAGCAAGTGTACTATTTTTCCAATGTAGTAATAATAGGGAAATTCCTCGAATATCGATCTCAAGGACTGCGTAGAAATATTGAGTTGAATTGTTATTCAATTAAACAAAAACTAAAAGTTGGGTTGGTTTGGAATTTTATGCTCAACAATAATTAAAATAAGCATAATGTAAAATATGACTTTTTCACAAGTATGAGCAACATGCTAGGGTAAGGTGTGTGATTTTCCTGTAATAACCTTGACTCTAGATTTCTTTAATTAGTTCATAACCTTCAATTACCAGATCTTTGATTTGTTTTTCCCTAAGTCCTTAGTGGGAAAACCTTTGGTAATTCATCCTAATACCTAGGTCCATAGAGAATTATGATGAAACCAAACATTTATTTTATCAAGATTTTCCGGTAACTATAGGGTATCCCTAGTCTTAGGTGATATCTACTATAGTTTAATCGTACAAAAACCTCAACACTGGCAGTCCAACCCTAAATGTTAACCGTGAATCGATCCTTATTTGACCGATAGGGAAAGCCTTAAGACATTAAAGTATTAAATTGAAAAGAAACTATTATATTAATATCAAGAATTCAAAATCATTACAATTGCAAAACAGGGACACCCCCTAGCATTGAGGGGTTTATCTACTCATACTGTTCAAAAGAATTTCAAATACAATAAAGATAGACATTACAAATTGATGAAGAACTTTTATTTCAATTGCTTCCGCTCATGAAATTCTTTGTCTCCACAAATTTCATAAACTTTAATCTTCAATCTTCTGAATTCTTCATGTGCAAAAAAAGTCCCATAATTCCTTGTGAAAACTCCTCTAAATAGTCACCATTCATTCAGATCGATTGGAAGTACCCATAGCTCCTCCACAACTTAACATATGGGCAAAATAGAAAAAAGTCTGGAAATCAATGCCACGGGCCAACATGGGTCCTGTAAGGCAACACAGTCATCCGTGTTTTCCCTCAAACATCAATTTCTCTTTTTAAGTCCCAGGAGGTGAAATAAGACCTGTGTCAAGTGACACAGCCACCTGTGTTGGACCCCTGGTTTCCCACTTCTCCAATGCGCTCCTCTTGACAAGACCTATGTCAGGCAACACGGCCACCCGTGTCAGGACTCATGTAGATGAATTTTTTACTTTATCTGAAACTCATAGTTTTTGCACTTTTTCGCCCTGAATTGTCCTGATTTATTCCTTTAATCCTAAAATAGTAAAACACACAACCAATGCGTGAAATGTTGTAAAATGGAATAAAACACTTGACAATTAAAAGAAAAGATAATTGAAATCCATGGTAAATAACTCTATAAAAACCACTGGTCAATCGTGTTTGTACTAATTATGGAAATACCAATCATACTATTGAATCTTGCTATCTCAAAAATTGGATTTCGTCCTGGTTATAAGAACAATAAGGTCAAGAATTCACCATCATCATCTTAAGCCAATAATGCTTCTAAGAATTCTGGTTTAGAATTAACACAACAAGGATCTTTTACACAATTTTCTTTTCATTTCACTCAAGAGATGTATGAAGGTATCCTTTAAGCTCTTCAATAGTCAAAGATCAATTCTCAACCAAAGGCCAATTCTATAACCACTTCTACTTTTGTTATGCATTCACATATCTTACAGCGGTTTTAATGATTAACTGTGGTGATAAATAATTTATTTTAATATATTATATTAAACTGGCAAACCTTTTTTATAACTAGAAGAAGAAAACAATGTTGGCGTTGGGAATAAAAGCAAGTAAACTTCAATATACCACAACGGTTTTGTTATAGGACCGTAATTAAATGTATTTAATTAAAAAATTAAAAAATGCAGGTGCACATACATGAGATATTACCACGGTTAACAAGAATGCCATTGTAATAACGTGTTACGAAAGGTCTTTTTAAAGTAGTGAGAAGAGAGAAACATAGCCATTTTTATTATAATCATTACATTTAAGAGTTTTACATTTAGGAGTTTTATGGTAATGGAAAATTTTGAAATTCTAGTAGACTAGGTAAATGTTAAAATTGATGTCATAACACCAAAACACAATGTCAGGACATATGTTAAGACATCATCTTCCAAATACAACAATTTACAAAAGTTATAAATTATGCAGAAAGTAAATTACAGAAGATAAATAACACAGTCAATTATAAACCCAGTTCAGTGCAACATCACCTACTCTGGGGGAATCCAAGCCAAGAAGGAAATACACTATGATAGTATTAGTTCAAAGCTAAACAACCCTATTTTACAACTTATCACATAATCACTACCTATGCAACTTCTACCTAAGGACCTCCTAGATATGAGAACCCCTCTGCCCCCTCACTTCCCACAATCATCTCAGTGATAATAACAAAAGACCAAAACAGAAGAACACACTTCCAATTAAACACAATACACTATTTGCTTAAAAAATCATGAGTGGTTGTCAATAAACAATGAATAATCGGTCAAACTTTATGCATCAAACAAGATCCATGAGTGACATACAAAAACAAAATGCACTTGAAAAATTCTCAAAACCCTAAGACTCTTGAATAACAAAGCTTCCCCTTATTTTTTCTTAAGTTCTTCTTAACATTAGGTTTATGTTTTTCTTTATAAAATCCTCAGCAGTCCACGGGCTTTGAAATCTTCACCCAATTTGTTGTTGATCCACAAGCTGAGGGCTGCACCAATTATACAGAAAAATCTCCTTGAATTATGGAACAAAAAAATTACAAGTTTCCTAAATTGTCTCAACATCTAATTTTAAAAACTTATGTACAGTTGGAGATAAAATCACTTATTCCAAATATATCCATCTGGTCTTGCACAAGTATGTGAGATATATCCATAGGGAATCTCACAAAATCAAATCAGAACCTGCTAGAAGCAACAACAACACCTGCTATGACAGTTGGTCAAGATGTCATCACATCTTGCTCAACATCTGGATGTGATACATGTTTTACCAAATGAAACATGTATTCCCATAATTGTTTCCAATCATAAATCATAGATCTAACGATCTTCCCTTTTGGAAAATTTTGGCTAAAATAATCTTTGCACAATAAATATGGAGAAGAGGAATACAACCACAAAATAAAAACACAAAACATAAGCTACATAGACATGTAAACTTTATACAAACTGCAAAGAGAAAAACATCTGAGATAAATGCACCTACAGAGAGACCCAACCTCACACACACAACACTAGAGATTAAAACTCCTTCAAACTCTATAAATCTCCAGAGATCAGATGTCAGGACATATGGTCTGACATCACATCAACACAGCTAAAAACAACTCTAACACAACATAAATGCTCAGTACCAAAGCACCATAATTAGTAGCTTCAAACATGACCATTACTCCCCCTATCACACATAACCAATACTCCCCATCAAAGGAACATTCAAACAAACATGAACTATCCAAGTTCACACATCAGAGGCACATGCAGCAGAAGAAAAATAAGCCTCACACACACTTAAGAGAAACCATAGTTCTCCAAAAAACACTTCAGGAAAGATGTCGGGACATTCGATTTGATGTCATGAACACACACTAGCATCAATAGTATCACCAAAAACATACAAGATCCTTAAACACCAACAAGCATAATAGACAACCATGCTCCCCATAAACATTTGCATATATAGAAATCAACTAAAGACTACTCTTCCTAAGCAGTAGTACACTCCTATCAACATGTCAATTAAAATGTCAAGATATTTTGTATTACATCAGGACAAACACATCAAGCTAAACACACTACACTTTACTCCCCCTTTTTAGCCAAAAATTGACAAAAATATAGTAAATGTGCAAAAATATAGATGCACATAATCATTTGGAATGCATACAAGCACAATCAATAGATGGAAGCACAAATTCATTAGAAACAAACAATTCAGATGGAATCACACAACAGGTGGAAACACAAAACTAGTTCATCTTCAGGTGATCTTCCACATTTTACCCCTATAAAAAATCTTTCTACACCTCTTGTTGTTGTTATATCTTTTAGGAGTGTTCACACTGAATTCTCTTGGCACCACCTTTAAACATGTCTTCTTCAAACCAGCTTTTTTTGTTGTAGAGATCTTTTATTCCATCCTTTAACAAGTTTAACAATAGCAATTTACTTAGGTATATCATGCATCATAAAATAGAGGAAAGATTTATTATCTGTTGCATTCCTCCACACTTGTAATTGCTATAAATCCTTAATAGTGCAGGTTCCTAGCTCACTCCTTATATTCTCAAATTGATTTGCATATAAGCCTTTGATAAACATAACAGTCAATTCTTTCTCAGTGTTCACATGTTCCAGAGTAACAACCTTGCATTCAACAAGATTCCTGATAAGTTGATTATGACCGTCAAAGTTATTTTCTAGCTATGTTGAATGAGATATTTGATAGAATTCAAATCTTCATAATGCAATGTCATGACATCCAACTTTACATTATATTTCTTCATTATTTGTCTCATCCACATTAGTTGAGAGCAGTAATTTCTTGTTCCACCATATTCAGCTTCAACAATAAACCAAGAAGCACATATTTTCTTCTTATTGAAATAGGAAATGAGATTGTTTCTTAGAAAGAAACATCCATCATAAGTGCCTTTTATGTAATTTGCATTACAAAATTCTTCCAGCATGAAATTTGTGTTGTGAGAATATAGCACACCATAAAACTTATACCAATGATACATTTCAAGATTTTCTTTTCTTGAATAATATGTCTCATCTTAAGTTAAAGTTTAGAGACAAAACATGAATTTTATATCTCTGCATTGGATCCAATGGTGTCCACTTCTTTAATGTGTCCTATAATGAGTTCCTTGGAATGTTCTGTCTGAACTCGAATAGAGAGACCTTTGTTAGGTTGAGAGCTCACTGATTCAGTGCTTGTGAATTCATAAATTACATCTCTTTGTTCCTTATCAGTCAGCATAAGAGATGTTCCAACATTATCTTCGATATCACTCTCTTTTTCAGTGATAGAATAATCAATCACCACACTTATGGATTCCATTGTAAATCTAGTTCTAGAGTTAAAGACTCTATAAGCTCTGTTGTTTTAAGAGTAACCCAAAAATATCCCTTTATCACTTATGGGGTCCATCTTACCCTTTTGCTCTTTGTCAGTCAAGATATAACATTTAATTCTAAAGAGATGAAAGTTTGACTGTAGGGTTCTTTCCTTTCCATAGCTCATAGAGTATGTTGTACCCCAAAATTTTCCCTCCCTTTTCTTCAAGACATTTCTCACAAAAGTTCTCCCATGCTCAAGAGTTCTTAAGAGTTGATCAGACAAGCTCACCTCCTAAACACTGGGTCCACAATTAGGGCTTTGGTTTTCTCAAATTGGACTTCTAATTCCTCAAGTTACTTTTATGTTTCATTATAGGACTCTAAGAATACTCATACCAAGTTTCAAGACTTGCATCACAAATTTGCTCAGTCAATTACTCAGATGACTAAAAATCAACTATATTGGGTAAAAAGTCAATTATGGTCAACATATAGTAAAACTTCAAGATTTTTGGTCAACATCAACATTTTGAATTCATATTCATCATTTTATCAAGGGTTGATCATGATTCCTCAATAAAAGCCCTCAGATCATCAAAGGGACAAAATTGTCAAAATTAGGGTTTTGATTGAGAATGACTGATCATTGACTTTTGACCTAATACATGACCTAATGGATTGAATCATGAAACCAAGGAATAAAATAAAATATCTTGACCTAATTTCATTGCTCAAATCATTTCTAAATATCAAAGGATTGATAGTTGAAATTTGGATCAAGTCAACAGTCACACAAAAAGTCAAACTTTGTCTTTTTGGTCAACATTGTACTCCAAAAATCAAGAATCATCAAAGAATTCAAAATTGTCAAGCTTGATCATCAATAATCAATAAAGTCAAGAAAAGTCAACAAAAAGTCAAAAGTTCCAATAATTAGAAAAATTCTAAGTGTTTTGTTCTTGATAATTTCACCACTTCATGACCATTTTTCACTAAGATGCAAGATGATTCAAGGAAAACTTTTAACATGAAATTTGTAGAGCATGATGAATTATACAACTTTGTCCTTGAGTGTTGATGTCCAAAAAATGCTTGGATTAGGAGATATAGGCCCATGAAGTCATGACATTTTATCTAAACACAGAGAAATTTTCAACAAGTTTGGTGAGATTTTTTTCCTAACTTCTTGACCAATTCTCACCAATTTCCAATTGGATTTAGCCAAAGTATTAAAAATTAAAGTTGTAGAAAATGTTTCAAGCTTTCTAAAATGTCAAAGAACACATTTTTATCATGCTTGAACTAGGAGATTCAAAGGCATGAAGATGGTAAGACAAACTTGAATTTTAGGTCATTCTTGTCAAAACCTTATGGCCAAATCTCAAAACTAAGCTACGTGATCTCACTTTTCTGGCCATTTAACTTCTAAATCTCACCTTGATAATAGATTTACATAGGTCCTAAGTGTATTACACAAAGATCTAAAGCTTTGTCGAGTCTTGATGCCGTTTTTGGATGAATTTGCATAAAGTCACTTTGCCTCTTTGATAAAGCAAGATTTATGTCAACATCTCCTCACTTAAACTTATAATTTTCTCCTAATCATATCACACAAAATCTCAATATCAGAATCAATTGCTAAAGGTCAGCAAAAGTATGGAAAATCCCTTGAATCACTCCCTTTCTTCATCATGAAGCAATATGTTTTTTTGTGCATTTTCAAACCAACTGACCAAACCAGCTTTCCTTGTGAACTAAGAACGATTTCTGCAAGTTAGAAGGACCATTTTCAACCTCTATAAATAGAAAGGCAAGGCTCATAAGCAAGGACACAAGATTTTGCACCAAAGACACCATTAAAGAAAGTTCTTCAAACCTCAAACTTCCATTTCTCATTTTACTCGTGCATTTTTTCCATTGTTATCATTTGCAAAGTTTCTAAAACTCATTTAGAAGCTATCCAAACCATAAAATCCAAATTGACACTGTGACATTCTCACCCTCTCACTCAAAAAACATTCGCCTGCATATTGACTTGGTTGGGTTGTTTCAGCAAGTTTCAAAGCAAATTAGGGATTGGAATAGTTTCAGTGAAGTCCCAACAAGCTTATAGGATCTTCACATTGCATCTGGAAGGCATAGAACAAGCTTTGGAATTTCTCCAAAAAGGCAATTCCTTACCCCTTTCGAAAACCATCATACATGCATCATTAGTGTTTAATTTCTGAAACAAAAATATAGCTTTTTGTGTGTTAAGTGTGAGCCCTAAGCTAGTTGCCTTTAATTTTACTCGTGCTATGAATTGGGTGCTTCTGAAATTTTTTAGGGTTCTTTAGTTTTTGGAGAAATTCATAATATCCTTTGAGGTTTAGTTAAAATAATTGGTACCATGGAATTCGTGATTAAAATCCAAGCAACTTTGTTATTTATACTTTTTGAAATGGTTGAGAAATAAAGCTTGTACAAGATTTGAAAACAATGTTGTTATTGCTGACGCGGGGAAGAAGATGAAGTTCATCTTCAAAATTTTGAAACTTAGTTTATTATATATATTTATTAGTTGTTGTGTTACTACCAGATGAAACATTCGTCCCAAGGGTAGAAGGAAACATGCAAAGGCTTTAGTGTGTCAGGGCAGGGGTTCGATCCCTGCCTATGGCATTTTTATTTTCTAAATATTTCCTTTGCAAGTTAGATGCAAGCAAGTCCAATAAGCGCACGCTGCACCCCTCACCATCACCATCTGGTCTCTTCAGAGTCAGATCACCCGCTCCAGGAAGCCAAACCTATGGTGCACTCCAAGAAACCATCCACACTTAATCATGCAGCGCCTGGGCCTTTCTGTTTTGGGCTTATTACTTTTGCTATTTCTCACCCCATTTTTTACTTATTCAAACGTAGGCGCATCCAATTTTTTATTTTGTTTTAAACAAAAAACACACTGACTTGAACCTTTTTGCTACTTTTTACCCCCATTTTACTTTTATAACATCCAGATCCATTTTATTTTCTTTATTTTATTTTAATTAATTCTTTTTTTAATTCTTTTTTTTATTTATTCAAAAAAATCATGAAATGATAAAAAAAATAGATTTAGGTTTTTATCCATTAATTTAATTTTTGACAATTAAAATTTAACTCAATCACTCTGTTTTTTTTAATTAATTTGAATTAGGGTTTATATTATAAAATTTATTTTTTAAATAAAACACCAAAAACCTTTCCTAAATTAATTAGACTTCTTTAGGTTTATTTAATCACTTCTTATTTTCTTTTAATTAATTAATTTGTAAATAAAACTAGGTCTAATTCTTTATCTCATATCTTAAAAACTTTCTAAACCAAGAAACAACAAAACATTTTTTTAATACTTAGAAATTTGTTAGGGTTTTAGCATTTTCCCTTTTCACCATCTCCACGCATTGGTTTATTTATTTCACATCATTATTTTCATAGTTATGTATTTGCTTATGGTTTGTAATAGCTTAATTAGGATATATTGCTTTCCTCCCCATTTCACAAATTTGTACCCCCATTCCCAAAGTATTGTAATAGTGTAGGACATTTAAATTCTGCAGTTTATCGCTTTCCTTATTGTTGTTAGTAATTAGGGTTCGTATGGAAAGATTTAAAATCAAACATTAGACAACCCTAATCCAAGATAAATAATTGAATCAAACACAATTTGCACATATGCACCTCTAGGGTTAACCTCACTTGTTGCCTCCGATAAAAATAGTCATGTCCCTCGAACGTGGGATGTTTTAGCAAAGACCCTCGGTTAAAAGATTGTGGTCCCTCGATGACCCTTCAATGTTGCCTGCGGTAAATGATCTTAGTCCCTTACAACAATTGCTAAAACATCTTACAAGTTGCCTTCTATGACTGCACGATGACCCATGCTTGTCCCTCACATCCAATGATAGGGCATCCTACTAACTAATGGTAGGATAGCACTATCTAAAGTAGGAGGAAAAGAATAAAGACTTTTTGAGTAGGTAGATCGCTCGTAATTGCATGCTCATAAACCAAAGCAATCTTTACACCTCACACTTTCAAAACAACCATTTTCAAAACACTTTTCAAAACCAACATTTTGTATACATTCTCAACTATACGAGGATCATTACAAAATTGCTTTACATTGGAATTTTCCAAACACTCCCTTTCAACAAATATTTTCAAAATAAACATTTTTGTATACATTATCAAAGATACGAGAATCATTACAAAATTGTTGCACTAAGGCATTTTCAAAATATTTCCAAAACAAACATTTTGTATACATTCTCAACGATACGAGAGTCATCACAAAATTACCATTTTCAAAACATCTTCAAAACATTTTCCAACTTACACAAAACACAAATCATTTCAAAGTGAGCTAGCAATTAAGATCCTGTAGATAACTATAGATGAAAAGGGTGCTAACACCTTCCCTTTTCATAACCTACCCCCAAACTCGAGAAAATTTTCAAAAGGTCTTTCATGTTCTTTTCACACATTCCTTTATTGAATAAAAGAAAATTCGGTAGCCACTCTTGCTATCCGTAACATTTGCGATATAACGTAAAACACTAAGTCAGTTCTCCCACTATATTATAGAGTAGCTGAAGTGTCTGTCCTCAAATTGATAATATTATGAATATAGCATGCAATATTCAAAGCTTCATCCTAAAAATGATATGGAAACTGCTTAGCATGAAGCATAACTCTAGTTCATTCTTGTATAACCCTAGTCTTTTGCTCAATAATTCCATTTTATTGGGAAGTGATGAAACAAGAAAATTCATGACTTATACCTTCAGAAGCACAAAGTTAAGAGAATTATGCATTCTCAAACTCCTTGTCATGATCAATTCTAATCTTGACAATCATATTATTCTTCTCCTTTTGAATACTTTGACACAGACCTTTGAAGACTTCAAAGGTGTCTAATTTTTCTCTAAGAAATTTTACCCATGTAAACCCTGAAAAATCATCTATAACCACATAGACATACCTCTTTCAACCCAGGATTTCTACCTACATTAGTCTCATTAAACCCATATGAAAAAGTTCTAGACCTTTGGAAGAAGTCTGATGTTGCAACACTGGATGTGACATTTTGGTTTGCTTCCTAATTTCACACTCACCATAGAATTTACCCTCCTCAATCTTTAGTTTTGGAATACTTCTAATAACTTCTTTAGTTATGATTTCCTTCATTCCCTTGAGATGAAGGTGTCCAAGCTT
Organism: Vicia faba; assembly: GCA_948472305.1. Classification (NCBI taxonomy): domain Eukaryota; kingdom Viridiplantae; phylum Streptophyta; class Magnoliopsida; order Fabales; family Fabaceae; genus Vicia; species Vicia faba. The sequence goes on from OX451736.1 coordinate 103,441,648, forward strand.
TTGGTGCCATAAATTCACCTCATTCTCCTTGGTCATCAAACATGTGGAAGAATAGGTAGTCACTTGAGGTTTCCACAAATAACAGTTGTCTTTAGACCTTATGCTTTTCATCAGAATAACATCTTTCTCATTCTTGACCACACATTTTTACTTTGAAAAATTAACTAACAATCCTTTGTCACACAACTGACTAATGTTGATAAGATTAAAAATTAGTGCTTTTACAAAATGTTAATTATCTATTTTGTTGTGATTGACATTGTGTTTGGTAAAACTAACTTAGTATAAACATGTTTAAATAAGATGTTCTATCAACTGGAGCAACATGTCGAATGCAATGTCCTATGGAGAATCTTTGGACATCATGACTATATACAGCTGGACACTTGGATTCTTTTAGTTTGTTACAGATGCAGAATATTCTAGGAATATTATGCTATCCTATGTGGCTCTCAGTTTAAGGATTAAGAGATTCAAGATTTATTCAAGTAGTATTCTTAGTTTCTAATTATGGATATAATTTAGGTAACTAATGATTGAAGTATTATTTTTATGCAGAAGTTTATGCAGATTTTTAGCAGCTGATTTGCTGCATTTTTGAAGCCCAATCCAGTCCAAAAGATTGTTTTAAATAGATTTCTACAAACCTAGTTTTGGTGTGGAACTTATTAGTGTTTTTTTAGGGTTTGTGTGTGTTAATTGTGAGCCTCTCTAATATCATATTGATAAAAGAGTAGGATTGTTGAGTTATAAGTTCTTTCAGTCATTCTAAAGCTTTTAAGCGGTGAATGATTGTGTGTTTTTGAAGGTTTCTTCTAATTCTTTTGAATTGTGTTCTTGTCACTGTTTTATGACTAAAAGGGATTTGAGAAGGGTCTCATACCTAGGTGAGTCTTAGGTAGAAGTTAAGCACAAGTAATGGTTAAGTGAGTAGATTGTAAACTAGTGAGAGTTTGTTGTGGGTCTAAAAATTGATACTACTTTATTGATTTCGTCCCTGGCTTAGTAGCCCTTGGAGTAGGTGTTATTGTACACGAAATTGAGTTAATAATTCTATGTGTTCCTTTTATTTCTGCATTGTTTTAGTTATAAATTTTTCACTGCGTTGTTGTTTAGAGATCAGTGTCTCGGCATATCATAGGACATCTGAAATCTCTATACCAGAATTTCAATTGGTATTAGAGCAGGCATCCTGCTCTGACTCTGGGTGAGATTCAGGGAAGATACTTTCTGGTACAATGGACAAGGAAGGAGGATTTGTGAACATATCACCCATTTTGGATAGAACCAATTATGATTTTTGGAAAGCTCGTATGGTGGCTTTCATCAAGTCCTTGGACAACAAGGCTTGGAAATCTATGGTTAAGGGATGGGAACCACCAAAGGTTGTAGGTAAGGATGGGAAGGTTACTGATGTTAAAAAGGTGAAGAAGACTGGTGAAGATGAAAAATCATCTCAAGGAAACTCCAAAGAATTGAATGATTTATTTAATGGAGTGGATAAAAACATCTTCAGAATGATAAGTAATTGCATTGTTGCTAAAGAAGCTTGGGAGATATTGAAGAGTACTCATGACGGAACCTCTAAAGTGAAGATGTCTAGGCTCCAAATCCTTACCACCAAGTTTGAGAACTTAAAAATGAAAGAGGATGAGAGTATTCATGACTATCACATGAATATTATATAGATAGCTGTGATACGGTGGCAGAACCGACTGTTTTGGAAATGCTGGTTTGCGTTTTACGTTTGTGTTTGCAAAATGTCGCAGTAAGCAAGAGTCTCCACCGACTTTTATTTTATCCAACTGGAACGGAAAAAAAATACAGAAAAATCCCTTTTTTGAGATTTTGAGTACGGGGGGGGGGGGGGGGGGGGGGTAGATTATAGAAAGGGAAGGTTTTGATGGTTTTGAGAAAATAAGATTTTAATTGAATAAATAAAAACCTAATTACTAATTAATTTAAAATTAAGAAAAAAATAATTAATTTAACCTATGTTTGTATTTTTGTTTTATTGAGAAAAGAAATAAAAATTAAATCACATGTTAACCCTAATTTTTTCTAATTGATTTTAAATATATGAAAAACTTAGAATTAATCCTAAATTAAATATTAAGTTAATTTGATAAAATAAAAATCTAATTCTAAATTTTGTGAAAATTGATTTTATGATTTTGTGAAAAACAGAAATTAATTTGTGTTAGAAAATAATTAAATAAAAGAAATTAAATAAAAGAAAGAAATAAAAAGAAAGAAAATGGGACTGGTTTCTTAGCAAGAAGGGGGGTGCTGATGGCAAATCTGGGCCCAAAAAGTGCCTGGCCCGTTTGACTTTCCAGATCATGTGCCTGGCTTGTTGATGATCTGATTGGTTGGATATTGAGGATGTATGGTGGTCACACTGGACGCCTGTGCACCAGATTGTACAAGGAAAAATAATATGGAACAAAGATGGGACCTGGGGATCGAACCCAGGCCCCTAGGCGTTTGTACCCTGCGCGCTTACCAGTTGTGCTAGCATTGTTAATTGTACAAAGAACAATAAACAAACATTATATGGAAAACAAACTAATAATTATCAAACACACGCAGATTTGAATGAACGAGTCATGGGGTGCCACGTTATCCTTCTTCTTCCTCCCACCGTTGCTAAAAGTTCTTTGACTTTTACCTACGGTCATCTGGGTGTAGGTATAACCCTGTGCCTTTCAAACATCCTATACAAGCATGATAAATGCAAAACAATGGTACCAACCAACTTGTTGCAACCTCATGAGCATCATGGTACCACTATCCATGGCCAATTGTCCCTGTACAAAAAAAAACCCTAAAAACGAAACTAGAATCCTAACTATGGCGTCTTGATGTATAGTCAGCAAAAACGAAATTAAATGTAACCATTAGTTTGCAAATGACTCACGGATTAAGAATATGTCAACGAATCATGCTAAATATGCCAGAATTATTGAATTCGATTTCAAGAAAATGTGAAAACCGTGGGGTACTTACAGTGTAATTCTGGATGTTAGGAAGCTTGCTAATGATTGAAATAGGATCCTAGGATGTCCAGCAAATGATTGGGATCACTAGAATGCTTTGAATTGATCTGGAATGTGAAAATCAGTTTGCAACTTTTCTTGAAATTTTGCAATTTGGTTTTCTCTCTTACACGCCTCTCCTATCCCATTTTTGGTCTGAACATGTTCCTTGTGTACCCTAGAATGAATTAGGGTTGCAACTTGGTTTCAAATCTTCTCCAATTATGATCATTGATTCATGATTTGATCCTTTGTGCAAATCTTTCTAAATCAAGCCAAATGCAATCTTTTTGTGTACAAATGAACCTTGCACGATTTGATTCCATCTCCAGCTGTATAATAGACCTAAACATGCACAAAATCTCAAGCTTTGATTAGTTTTTGATATTTTCATGATTTTATTTTGATTTTATTTGATTTAATTGAAATAAAATCAAAATAAATGGAAAAAATAAAAGAGTTACAAATGGAAAATATAATGGGTCGTGGGTCATGTTATAAACTCAGTGCAAGCATAAAAAGTTGGGCCCATTTGGCAAAAAATTTAATTTTGGCCACTTTTGACTTTTGGCAATTTTGCAAAAAAGGTCAACTTTACCAATGCATAACTCCTTCAATTTTGACCCTAGAGATGCGTTCTTGGACTTTTTAGAAAGCTTAAGATGTTATCTAAGCAACTCTTTTGGTCTCATCTCAATTTAATCTTCCATGTTCATGTATGAAGCTTTGACCCAAAAGGTGTTTTTGTTGACTTTTCCAAATGACCTATAATATCCAAATTTATATCTTCTTGTGAGTGCATATTTTGAACATGGAAGCTGAAGATGAACTGTAGGTAATTACATCCTCTTCAAAATGAGATTTGGATGGGTCATTTTTTATAAAGTATGAGAAAGTTATGCTTGGTCAAAGTTGAGTTGACTTTTCCTACAAAACCCTAATTTAGCAACTTTTGGGTTTTGATGAATTGTGAGAAATCATTGAGGAATCATGATCAAACCTTGATAAAATGATGAATAATACTTCAAAATGAGGATGTTGACCAAAAATCTTGAAGTTTGACTGTATGGGAGCCACAATTGACTTTTGCCCTAGCATAGTCGATTTTCAGGCCTTTGAGCAATTGACTGAGCAAACTTCCTCTTCAAGGCTTGAAACTTGACATGGATGACCTTAAGAACATATTAGTACAATGGTGAGAATTTGGGATCCTTTGGACTCAAACATCTTGATGCAAAGTGAAACCCTAATTTGGGGTAGACTAGCTTAGGAGAGAGTTTGTTTGGTCAACCCTTGGACTTCCTTGAGCAATTTGAGGACCTCACTTGAAATGTATTGAGAAATATTGGAGGGAAAATTTTGGGGTACAACAGCTGCCCCTGTTCAATCTTCTTAAACCTGAGGATGTAGATTGGCTTGTCTGCCTTTCATAATCTGAAGGTGGAAGATGATTGAACACTAGAGTGCCCAGAAATTTGCACTCGCATGAAGTGATATCGGTCTTGCGATGTTGGGAGTGGGCTTATAGATGCCATTTGGAGGTTGATGTCGGAATATGGGCTTAAATATGCCATCAGAAGAAGTGTCAATCGCGTAATAGATTCCTTTATGAGAACCCGTACCCGTTGTTGAGGAGGACTTCGCTAGGGAATGTTGGTCTCTGTCTTGAGAGAAATATAGTTTTAGGAACTTTAGTTGTCCGTTACTCTACTGGGGAATCATCTCTTAGTCGAGGAGATGAAAATGAACTGCTATTTGGTCGTGCTTCAGGCTTCACAGTAATTTGCTGAGGAAAATAAGATCAACTGCTATCTGGTCGTGCTCCAGGCTTTACAGTGACTTAGTGGGGAGATGAGATTAAACTTTCTATCTGGTCGCTCTCCAGGCTTCACAATTTCTCAATTCTTATCTTGTCGTACTCCAGGCTTCAGAATGAATTAAGTGGTTATCCGGTCGCACCCGGGCTTCCACTTGACTTTAAGGCCTATTAATATCCGGTTGATTTCTTGGCTTCATAGTAATTGGCCGGGTAAACTGCTATTCGGTCGAATTCCAAGCTTCGCAGTACCTTATACAATTATCTAGTCGTGTCCCAGGCTTTAGTATCCTTTACCGCTATCTGGTCGTGATCCAGGCTTCACAGCGTCTTATACCATTATCTGGTCGATTCCAGGCTTCATGGAATCTTGTATTTCTATGTGGTCGATTTACAGGCTTCACAATAACTTGCTGAGGGGTTAAGCTATTTTCCAGCCGATTCCCGGGCTTCATAGCTTGTATTTATGACATACCACTATCTGGTCGATTCCAGGCTTCGTAGTATTCTGGAGAAATCAAGGTATTATTTGGTCGAATCCGGGATTCATAGCTTGAATTTAAGATATACCACTATCTGGTCTCTTCCAGGCTTCGTAGTATTTTGGAGAAATCAAGATATTATTCGGTCGAATCTGGGCTTCATAGCTTGAACTGGAATAGAAATCTTAGTATTGATTTGGACTAAACCAGAGAAAACTTGTGAGAATTTGATTGTATCTTTCCCTAAAAGGTAAATAGTTAGTCGTATGTAATGTCATGATGTATGAGATGTATTGAGTAATGATGTTCTCAAAATAAATGTGATTGTGTTGCATGATGCATATGCGTATGCCACTATGTATGGATATGCAATGTTCTTGTGATATTCTCTGGCTGGGGAGAATAAATCCTGGACTACTGTTGGAGAGTACAAGGAGTTGAGCTCTTCATCCTTGCTGGGGATAACGACCTAAGATGATTAGCTGGAGACTTGCGTTCGTTCAGCTTCGAGAATATTCCACCGGGAGAGACTCTGTTTGAGAACAAACTATTGGGAGAGACTTTGTTTGAGAATAATTATGTGGGAGAATGACTATATGGGGAAGAGAGATACTCTGGTGATAGGTCATGCTGATTTGGAGAAATAAACTCCACCGGAGATGAATTTTCGTTGCTGGTGATAATGAGTTCTGTTGGAGATTAAATTTCTGCTTGTGAGAGAAATAAACTCTGCTTGGGGAAAAACTTACCGACTCACTCGCGATTGTGAACCTCGTCTGGGGAGAGTTGTGTCCTATTCGGGAAAGCTAGCATCACTGTCTTTGGATACTTTTTACTCTGTGGGGAGTTTAGATGTTACTAGGATGCATGCTAAGGATATGACAATGACTTTGCATCGAGACTTTTCTGCCCCTGTACTTGCTGGAGAAAGTGCCTGCGGAGGCCTTGTGGATTAAGTGTTATCCCAACTTATGAGGTGCTTGGTAACTTTCGATCGAAATGATAAGTCTTCTACTGGTAGGCAAGTGACGAGATGATGGGACATAGTCGTACGCTTTAATACCTAACTTTTGCCTGGACTGTCTTTTCAGATTTTCAGTCCACCGGGATACCCTTTTTTGCCCAAGCCGCCTTTTTAGGTTTTCAGCTTGCCGGGTGTACATATCTTTTTTGATTTTATCCCTAATTTTTGCCTAGGCCAGTCAACCTAGCGGGTCTTTGTTCATGCGCAGTATTTTCTGACTATGTCCATGCTCTCAGGGTGTAGGGAGTTGTCACTGTCGGTAGTGTTGTGTTGCCACACTACTAGAAGATGTTTGTTTGATCGTACAGGATTCGTTGCTGGAATTCATGCCCAGTGCCCCCAAGTGATTTAGATGGAGATCTGAACCTGGCTATTTGGCATCTTTGAGAGATTCCTTGAATCTTGACTTGACTGCCCCAGATGATTGACAATGATCATGTCGTGCCTCTTGGTTGGAAGTGTTTTTTCCACTTGAGGTGATCCTTTTTATTGAGAAGGTTTTTGTTCACTAGATATTCGTCATGCAAATTTCGCTGCTGTTGAACAAATAGTCATATGCAAACAATGTTATTTTAAGAATGCAGAGCTTATGTCTGTCTTGAAGTTTGAAAATTCATTTTTTAGTAAAACAAGTTTTTTTTTGTAAAAGTGTGATGTCAACTCAAGATTTATAGCAAACCTTATAGGAGTCAGGATACCTTTTGTAACAATATGCTTTCAAACTAACCCATGCTTCAGCTAGGACTTTTAAGGGTTATAACGTGGCCTGGTTCACGGTTCAAGAAACAAAGGATAAAGGCTCAAAATTTATTTGTACCCACTCGTTCTTCGTGATGTTCTTCGATCATATACTCAGTTAATTGTGCATTTAGATACCATTTGAGTCTTGGAATATTTCCCTTGATGTTCTGGTGATGGTTCGGATACTGAAAGTTTACTTGAAAAAGGCAGTCATTTTGTAATCTTTTTTTCTTGCTGAGGATTTGTAGTAACCTCTTTTTTTTTGTTTTACTATCCCTGTTTTTTTCATGAACTATTTCCTTTGTGATTACAGTTAGCGGGATGCCCTAGATTTTTTTTCTTCTTAAGTCTCCTTCATAGGTCTTGACTTAATGGGCTTTTATTTCGAGAGATAATGACTGCCTGTCTTGACGATTATAGGGAACCATCACCGTCTTTTGTTTTGGAAGGACGTCTTTGATGCCATTCATTGTGCACCTGGATTAACTGAGAAAACTACCCTGCCCCAGGTTATGATTAAGGGTTTTAATTTGTGTGAAAAGAAAAACTCCTACTTCTTTGGCTCGAAGGGGTTGACTAGGGATTATCTTCCTTATAACTCCACTGTTTAGGATTTGAAACAACGCCTATACATCGCCAGCGGGGTCTGTTCGAAAGCATAATGTAGAGATTGTGGTATCATTTTCGTCATCCTCTCTCTAAAGGTTCAGAGCTTTTGTTCGAGAGTTGAATATCACAAAAAGGAAAGAAATTTAAATATAGTGAATATGAATGAATTGATTCAAAATAGACATATGCAATGCATTGATAAAGTAACAGAGTTTGACATGAATAGATGTTCGAACAATCAAAAGAAAATTGCAAATTGAAAATTCTAATGAACAAAAGCCTCTCTTGTCAGAACTTGTCACTTCAAATGGTTAGCCTTGAAGGATTGAAAGAAACATTCCAATTGACCATCTTGTGTGAATTCCAATGCTCCTTCATCAATCAGGTCTTGAATTTTGTATTTCAACCTCCAACAGTCGTCAGTATCATGCCCCGGACTGTTGGAGTGATATGCACACCTTGCATCAGGGTTGTAGTTAGGGGAAGAAGTCTTGGGTTTCGGATGAGGTTCTATCAATGTAATCAGATTCATCCTTAATAGGTGTTGCAAAGCTTGAGATAACAACATGTTGAGTTTGGTAAACTGCCTTTTGGACATATCCGGCTTACTCTAATTTATCCATTGTTTTTGGTGAAGTTATTGTTGGACCCGTGATGTAGTAGCAACTTGGAAAGGTCCACTCTTCACCAAACCAACCTTTTGTCTTCTTGGAGGTTGATCAATGCCTTGGTCCCCGGCCTCGACTGTTTGCTTCATACTGTTGTATCCGCCTTGATGAAGTTGGTTGATGATGGCTTTCAGCTCTTCTTGTCTTTGGGCTAGGCCTTGGATAAGAGCCATCTGCCCCAGCATCTGGGTTCTCATTGCACCTACCTCAGCTTGCAGTTGTTCCAGCCGTTCGCCCTTATTGTCTTTAGGACTTTTCTTGACCAAGTTCCCAACGAGGAGTGTTTTCAAATCTTCCTGTCCCTTAGGATAGGTTTAGGAATATTTCCCTGACCTGAGCTTCTTGAGTTTGAAGATCTCTGTTGTCTTGTTTGAGAGCCATTTCTGAAATAAACAGCGAGAACATGAGAGACATGTACTAGAAGACCTGTTATGCAATGATATGTATGATATATGTATGCAATGTTTTCAAGGATCTCGCGGGGTAAACAAGAAACTGTTAGAATTTGATTGCAGCTTGATTGAAGAAACTTCGTGTCGTTAAGAGTCCTTATTCAAGAGCCAAGCTCACCATATCGAGTGGGTCATAGCCACTGACTCAAGTTATCGTGTTTTGATCTCTAGACGACATTGGCTAGAGGAAAATAAATCCCCTTGCCCCTTGCTAGACGTCTGATTTACCATAACCTGCATCACAAACCCTTGAGATCCATGAAATGGTTAAGGAAATGTTAAGGCATGATGTTATGATGTGTATGCTATGCGTTTAAGAAAAAGTGCGAGGTGATGTAAGCAAGTAAACTAGGAAAGAAATCCAAGTTATTGGATAAGGACTGTAAACAAAACCTGCAAGGAACTCATGTTGTCAGATGATAAAATTGTGCAAGTAGTTCAAGTTGAAAGCACACAAGTCACACAAACAACCTTAGGTTTAGGCTCACATGGGTTTTAAGGTAGTACCCTCTTGAAGTTTAGTTGGTTCAACCTTTCCTAGCAAAGTAACCAGGTTCTAGAGGATCTCAATATCACTGACCATCCTCCATCGGTCATGGTTTCAGCTCACACAATCTTTTCTTGCGGCCGGAACTATCTTGAGAGTATGGTCTCAATGAGTGTAGCATCGAGTATCAACCAGTTCTCAGCTTTACACCGAGGTTGGCTATATCACTACTTTCTAATGGCCAAGTTGGGCGATTAAAGGTTCTAAGGTAAATTGATGCTTAACGACACCACGCAGCGGCCTCGTATTCTCCTCGTTTCTCCACAAGGGATACCGGTACCAACCAATGTGCCACATCAACGTAGCTACTGCTTCAACCGTATCGGTCTATGCCGTACAGTTCCCTCACAGTCTATTGCTACTTACCTAAAAGGTATTCCCCAGATCCGGGTGTAGGATCTATACTAACCCCAAACAAAAATCTTTAAAAGTAAAGCAAACAAAGCAATCAAGAGAAGCAATTATGATGACCTAGATCCTAAGGCATACCCCACTTATAAGTCCCTAGCAGAGTCGCCAGTTCTGTGATACGGTGGCAGAACCGACTGTTTTGGAAATGTTGGTTTGCATTTTGCGTTTGTGTTTGCAAAATGTCGCGGTAAGCAAGAGTCGCCACTGACTTTTATTTTATCCAACCGGAAAGGAAAAAAGAACAGAAAAATTCCTTTTTCGGGATTTTGAGTACGGGGGTAGATTATAGAAAGGGAAGGTGTTAGCACGCTTTCTATCCGCAGTTATCTACGGGCTCTTATGTACTTGCTCATCATTTTAAATTGCTTGTGTGTGTTTGTTTTGAAAAGTTTTTGTTTTAATTCATTTTAACCCTTGCTTTTGTCTTCAAGAGTGTTACGAAGTGTTTTTGAAAACTTTAGTTTGAAAGAGTGTAAGTGTGAAAAGTTTGATTTTGAGAAAGTACCTACTAGCATCTACCTACTTGAAAAAAGATGGTTTTTGTTCTTGTTTCCTTTAGACAGCGCTATCCTACTATTGAGAAATAGGTAGCACCGTTGTTGGAGTTGTAAGGGTCAATTTGTAAGGGACGTACGATCACTAAAGCAATGTTAGGACGTCTTAGTAATAACCCTAGTGTCTTAAGATCATATTCGAGGCAACATTTCCGAGGCAACCTTTCTGAGGCAACATTTCCGAACGGGACATTTGATCTTTGTTCAGACAGAAGGGCGACCACAAAAACACCTTATACTTAATGATCATTTACCGAAGGCAACCGAAGTGAGAGTAAACCCTAAGAGTGCGCATGTGCGAGTGATTTGATTTCAGTTATTATCTTTACACATTTAGGGTTTGCTAGCCATTTTAAATTAATATGCAATCTTGTCATACAATCCTATTAACATACATCTAACAATTAATATTTGCGAGAATTAAAATGCGAGAAATAAAAACTACGCTATTACAAGGCTTCGGGGTAGGGGATTAATTACATAGCCAAAAACCCGTAAAACGATAAATAAAAAGGAAATCCTAATTAAACTATTACACACTGTGAGCAGTCACATAAATATTGCGAAAATAATAAAATGCGCGCGATGAATTAAATGAAAAAGGAATTAGGGTTTTGACCCCATCTAAACCTAATTAAAAGAAAAATCATTTTTTTTGTTTTGATGGTTTTGAGGAAATAAGATTTTAATTGAATAAATAAAAACCTAATTACTAATTAATTTAAAATTAAGAAAAATAATAATTAATTTAACCTATTTTTGTATTTTTGTTTTATTGAGAAAAGAAATAAAAATTAAATCACATGTTAACCCTAATTTTTTCTAATTGATTTTAAATATATGAAAAACTTAGAATTAATCCTAAATTAAATATTAAGTTAATTTGATAAAATAAAAATCTAATTCTAAATGTTGTGAAAATTGATTTTATGATTTTGTGAAAAAAAGAAATTAATTTGTGTTAGAAAATAATTAAATAAAAGAAATTAAATAAAAGAAAGAAATAAAAAGAAAGAAAATGGGACTGGTTTGTTAGCAAGAAGGGGGGTGCTGATGGCAAATCTGAGCCCAAAAAGTGCCTGGCCCGTTTGACTTTCCAAATCCTGTGCTGCTTGCTTGACTGGGCGTATGGTAGGCCCTCATATGAGAAGCCTTGTATCTGGCTTGTTGATGATCTGATTGGTTGGATATTAAGGACGTATGGTGGTCACACGGGACGCCTGTGCACCTAATTTGTACAAGGAAAAATAATATGGAACAAAGTTGGGACCTGGGGGTCGAACCCAGGCCCCTAGGCGTTTGTACCTTGCGCGCTTACCAGTTGTGCTAGCATTGTTAGTTGTACAAAGAACAAAAAAAAATATTATATGGAAAACAAACTAATAATTATCAAACGCACGCAGATTTGGATGGACGAGTTATGGGGTGCCACGTTATCCTTCTTCTTCCTCCCACCGTTGCTAAAAGTTCTTTGACTTTTACCTATAGTCACCTGGGCATAGATATAACCCTGTGCCTTTCCAACATCCTATACAAGCATGATAAATGCAAAACAATGGTACCAATTAACTCGTTGCAACCTCACGAGCATCATGGTACCACTGTCCATGGCCAATTGTCCCTGTACAAAAAACCCTAAAAACAAAACAAGAACCCTAACTATGGCATCTTAATGTATAGTCAGCAAAAACGAAATTAAATGTAACCATTAGTTTTCAAATGACTCAAGGATTAAGAGTATGTCAATGAATCATGCTAAATATGCCAGAATTATTGAATTCTATTTCAAGAAAATGTGAAAATCGTGGGGTACTTACAGTGCAATTCTGGATGTTAGGAAGCTTGCTAATTATTGAAATAGGATCCTAGGATGTCCAACAAACGATTGGGATCACTAGAATGCTTTGAATTGATCTAGAATGTGAAAATCAGTTTGCAACTTTTCTTGAAATTTTTCAATTTGGTTTTCTCTCTTGCACGCCTCTCCTCTCCCGTTTTTGGTCTGAACATGTTCCTTATGTACCCTAGAATGAATTAGGGTTGCAACTTGGTTTCAAATCTTCTCCAATTATGATCATTGATTCATGATTTGATCCTTTGTGCAAATATTTCTAAATCAAGCCAAATGCAATATTTTTGTATCTAAATGAACCTTGCACGATTTGATTCCATCTCCAGCTGTATAATAGACCTGAACATGCACAGAATCTCAAGCTTTGATTAGTTTTTGATATTTTCATGATTTTATTTTGATTTTATTTGATTTAATTGAAATAAAATCAAAATAAATGAAAACAAATAAAAGAATGACAAATGGAAAAGATCATGGGTCGTGGGTCATGTTACAAACTTAGTGCAAGCATAAAAAGTTGGGCCCATTTGGCAAAAAATGCAACTTTGGCCACTTTTGACTTTTGGCAATTTTGCAAAAAGGGTCAACTTTACCAATGCATAACTCCTTCAATTTTGACCCTAGAGATGTGTTCTTGGACTTTTTAGAAAGCTTAAGATGTCCTCTAAGCAACCCTTTTGGTATCATCTCAATTGAGTCTTCCATGTTCATGTATGAAGCTTTGACCCAAAAGGTGTTTTTGTTGACTTTTTCAAATGACCTATAATGTCCAAATTTATATCTTCTTGTGAGTGCATATTTTGAAGTTGGGAGATGAATATGAATTGTAGGGAATTACATCCTATTAAAAATGAGATTTGGATGGGTCATTTTTGATAAAGTATGAGAAAGTTATGCTTGGTCAAAGTTGAGTTGACTTTTCCTGTAAAACCCTAATTTATTAACTTTATGGTTTTGATGAATTGTGAGAAATCCTTGAGGAATCATGATCAACCCTTGATCAAATGATGAATATACTTCAAAATGAGGATGTTGACCAAAAATCTTGAAGTTTGACTGTATGGGAGCCACAGTTGACTTTTGCCCTAGCAAAGTCGATTTTTAGGCCTTTGAGCAATTGACTGAGCAAACTTCCTCTGCAAGGCTTGAAACTTGACATGGATAACCTTGAGAACATATTAGGAAAATGGTGAGAATTTGGTATCCTTTGGAATCAAACATCTTAATGCAAAGTGAAACCCTAATTTGGGGTAGACTGGCTTAGGAGAGAGTTTGTCTGGTCAACCCTTGGACTTCCTTGAGCAATTTGAGGACCTCACTTGAAATGTATTGAGAAATATGGGAGGGAAAATTTTGGGGTACAACAATAGCCAATGTCGCAAGTGCCCTGAGGGAGAAGATGTCAGAAGCCAAGTTGGTGAGAAAGATTCTCAGATCTCTTCCAAAGAGGTTTGACATGAAGGTGACTGCCATTAAAGATAATTGACATTGAAGAAGAACAAGATATAAACAACATGAAGGTTTATGATCTTATGGGATATCTACATACTTTTGAATTAGGGATCAGTGAAAGGTATGAAAAGAAGAAAAGCATTGCATTTGTCTCTAATTCTGAAGACTTAGAAGATGATTGTAACCTAGATACAGATGAAGGAATATCTAAAGCTCTTGTGTTACTTGAAAGACAATTCAATAAAGTGATGAAGAAGATGGACTGAAAGTCAAGGTCAAATATATAAAAAAAATCATTTGACATCAACAATGTTGTACCCCAAAATTTTCCCTCTCATTTTTCAACGCCTTTCTCACAAGGATTCTCAAGGTTCAAGCTTGCACAAGTACATTGGCATTTTCCAGTACCAAGATTAAAAGGAAACTGTCAAAAAGGGATAAAACAGATAAAATTGTTTTTTTTACAAAATTAAAGAAACAACAAGTTTACTTCGATTGGGCATATGCTACCTACATGCCTGCTTCGATTTGGACAAAATAGTTGCCTGCTTCTATTTGGACAAAATAGTTGTCTGCTTCAATTTGGGCAAAATAACTACCTGTAAGCCAGCTTCAATTGGACAAGTTTTTTGCCTGCATGCTTGCTCAGTTGGGATAAGTTTAGATGGGACAAAGTAACCATCTTTATGCATCCTTCTAATCCACTTGCACCAAGGGCCTCTTGCAGACTTTTCTTCATACAAGCTTTGTTTGAGCCAAGAAGTATCTCCATACAAGATTTGACTAAGTTCTTGCTTCCCTTGAAAGAGCGCCCTTCGATTCAGAAGGTAATAACCTTCTGGAAAACATCTTTCGATTCAGAAGGCATTGGTATTCTGAATGTTTCTTTCGATTGCACCATTTAGGCATCCTGCATACAAGCTTTAAATGCACCTTTGGCCTTATTGTTTGCCTTTGATTCACAAAGCCAAGAACTTCCCTCATGCTAAATAAACACAAGGCAATGACTCCCAATGTGTTTGCTTCGATCCAAGCTTCAACTGGGCTTTAACTTCCTTCGAGCAAGCTTGTTTCGACCACAAGCTTCGACTAAGGAAAAGGCTTCCTTCGAACAAGTGTGCTTCGATCTCATTCTTGCATTTGACTCAAGACCAAATCTCATAGCCTTATCCTCTAAATCTCATTTGCCAGGCTATGTTGCTTCCAAATATTTACACAATCAGAGGCTTACACAAATTTGTGATACATTACACAAAGATTCGAAGGTTTATCCACTGGATAATACCATTCTTGGATGAAATGGCAAAAAATTATGTACCCTTTCTTTATAAAGAGTAATTTAATCACAAAATCAGCTCTCAACCTGATTTTTGGTCTGAGCACAAGCAACGCCAAAAGGCATAAGTCAAATCTTCTGTACCCAACTGACATCAGGCCCCCACTTGTACTTTTTCATTTTCATATTTTATTTTTTTTGCAAAGCTAATTACTTCAAACATGTCCATTCTTTTCTCTATAAATAGAGGAACCATGAACAAAGAAAGGGGTCCAAATTTGGTGGTGTGGAAAGAATCTTTAAAAATCATCAAACCCACAAAGCTCTCAAACACTTAATCCTTTGTGAAAACACAAACCCATAATCCGAAACATTTTTCCCCCTTCGAATCTGAGGCCTCCTCACATTTTATTCCCTTTCGAATCTAGTAGAAAAGACATTCCATTTGTTTTCCTCCTTTGAACCAAACAGTAGAAACGCTGCCTCTGGTCCCTTACTTTCGAATCCAGGGACACTCCAGGCAACCACCTAAAGGCCCAACACATGTCCCAGCCTCAAAGCAAGGTAAGTCATCCTTTAGCTTGGATCTTTCGTTTCCAGCACATGTAAATACAACTCTTTTTCATTTCAAGCATGTACATACTGTTGTTTTTTTCTTCTTTTCATTTACACCCTTATAGTTTTGTTCTATTGCCTTTCCTTTTGGTTTTGATTTTTGGTTTCTTACAAATGTTTTAAGAACTAACATGGCCCTAAGGCAGTGCTAGCATGGCCTTAGGCCATGTTTCTATTTAACATCTCAAACGAAAGAAACAGGAAACAGGAAATAGGAAACGAAGCTTCTGGCTTCTACCCCATTTCTCTCGGTCAAACGAAAGAGGAAACCAAGAGGCAAACCATTTTGACTTCTAGGCCCAGACAAAAGGCATGCCTACACTGGTTCCAGGCCCCAGTCGAAAGGCACAATGTGCTACTTCCAAACCCCAATTGAAAGGCACAACATGCTACTTCCAAGCCCTAGTAGAAAGGCACAACATGCTACTTCCATGCCCCAGTCGAAAGGTAAAACATGCTACTTCCATGCCCCAGTCGAAAGGCACAACATGCTACTTCCAGGCCCCATTCAAAGGGCGTAATATGCTACTTCTAGGCCCCAGTCGAAGGATACAACATGCTGACTTCCATCCCCTAATCAAAGGACACGCCTACATTGGTGCCAGCCTCCAATCGAAGGAAGCCAAAAAGTGCAGAATCAAAGGATCTTCTGCCTCAATCGAAAGACCTTCTTTTTTCTTGCTTTTATCTTATTTTTGCCTTTATATTTTCATGTAATTAAACATGGTTGTAATAGTGTAGGATTTTACCTTTTTGCATTTTATTACTTTCGTATGCTTGCTAGTAAATAGGGAATGTATGGCAAGATAAAAACAACAAGTAGACAACCCCTGATCAAAGACTAAGTGCATGCAAATTAAACACACTATTCACACATGCACCCCTATGGTTAACTCCACTTGTTGCCTAAAAATGGTCATGTTATGCATGTGAGACGTCTTAGCAAGAACAATCAAAATACAAGATCATAGTCCCTCGATGAAGCTATGAATGTTGCCTTACAAATGATCTTAGTCCCTCAAGAGAAATGCTAAGATATCTCCCAACATTGCTATCATGACTATATGACGACCCACGCCTGTCCCTTCACATCCAACGATAGGGCTTCTTACCAAATCAATGGTAAGATAGCAACATCTAAAGGAGGAGGAAAAGAACATTTAAGACCTTTTGAGTAGGTGGATTGCTCCTAGTTGCTCGCTTGCTCACAACAAAAACATTTCATACACCAAACACTTTCAATTTGAAACATTTTCAAAATACAACGCTTTGTATGCATTCTTATAGAGACGAGAACCATTACAAAGACACCCTTTTCAAAAGCACTTTCAAAAACACATTACACAAACACTTCTTTGAACTATTTTCCAAACAACACTTTGTATGCGTTCTTATAGAAACGAGAATCATTACAAAGGCATGTTTTCAAAATACTTTCAAAACCACACCACAAAGCATACTTTCAAACAAAAGCAAGTGATCTAGCAAGCAACTAAGAGCCCGTAGATAACTACGGATGAAAAGGGTGCTAATACCTTCCCTTTTCATAACCTACCCCCTGAGCTCAAGAAAACATCTCTAAAGGTCTTTCCTGTTATTTTCAGCCTTTCCTTTTGGATAAAATAAAACTCGATGGAGACTCTTGCTAACCGCAACAACTGCGATCAAACGCAAAACACCCAAGTCAGATCTCCTACCGTGTTACAAACAAAAATCAGGATTTGGGGAGAAGGCCCAAGACTGGAGAAGAGACTAACCAAGGCAAAGGAGTTCAAATTCATGAATGTGAAGGCTTTGGACACATAAGAGCTAAGTATCCCACTTATCTCAAGAAGCAAATGAAAAGTTTATTTGTGTCATGGTCTGAAGATGATTCTGAAAGAGATCATGAAGGGAAATCTACCAAACAGTTTACTGCCTTGACTGGATTTTTTGATTTTGATGAAGAATCAGATTGTGAAGAACTAACCTTTTAAGAACTTGTTGCTTCTTACAAGGATATGTGTCTCAGAAGTGAAGAGGTGTGTCAATTAAGGGGGGAAAAAGAAAATTATTGCTCAGCTATAAACTGAAAAAGTGGAACACCTGTATATCATCTCTAATCTGGAAGCAGAGAAAGTGAAGCACTTGTCCACCATCTCTGGCTTAGAGGGTGAAGTTATATTGCTTAAATTTCAACTTGACAATATGACTAAATCTGTGAGAATGCTTAACAACAGTTTTGACGTGTTGGGTGAGATTCTCCAATCTGGAAAAAATGTTGGAAATGTTAGAGGTATTGGATATAATAATCAAGCTATGAAGAAAAAAATAAAATAGTTTGAAGTAAATTTTGTCAAGGAAAAAGGGAAGCAGGAACAGAAGATGTCAAATCAAATGTTCCAACACAGCATAAACATTAGAAAAATCACTCAGGAAATAAGACTCAATGAGGGAGATGTCATTATTATGGAAGGTCTGATCATATAAAACCCTTTTTCTATAGGTTATATGGCTATCCCAAACATGATGCACAACCAAAAAGAGAAAAGGTATTTGTTAAAGCTAAGGAGAAGTGGATCCCTAGAAAAGGTACTTCTGGACTCATAGCTCACACCTCACTCAGAGCCTCTTCTAGATAATATTGGTATTTTAATAGTGGTTGTTCTAGGCACATGACTGGTGTCAAGAAATTTTTTATGGATATTAAATCAGATTCCACTAACTATGTCACTTTTGGAGATGGATCAAAATGAAAAATAAAGGGTGTTGGAAAACTGGACTATATAGGACAGCCTAATCTTGATGATGTGCTATTTGTTAAGGGGATGACTGATAATTTGATAAATATTAGCCAATTGTGTGACCAATGTATCAAAGTCAACTTTACTACATCTGAATGTCTGGTAACAAATGAGAAAAGTAAAGTTATCATGAAGGGAGCCAGATCAAAAGATAATTGTTACTTGTGGATTCCTCAAGAAAAAAATTGATACTCCACATGCTTGATGTTATAAGAACTTGAAGTGAAGTTATTGCATCAAAAACTTGATCATTTACTTCTGAAAGGTATGAAGAAAGTTCTATCAAAGGAAGCCGTCATGGGTTCTCCCAAGCTGAAAATGGAGGAAGGCAAAATTTGTGATGAGTGTCAAATGGGAAAGCAAATCAAGATGTCACGTCCAAATTTGCATCATAAAATTACTTCCAATGGATTAGTAAGTGTTCATATGGAGTTAATGGAACCTATATAGATTGACAGTCTTGATAGAAAGAGATATGTTGGTGTAGTTGTTGATGATGTTTCCAAATCTGCGTGGATAAACTCTATCAAGAAAAATCAAATAGCATTGAAGTCTTTAAGGATTTATAGACATTATAGAAGGGGAAGAATGAAACAAATTTTCTATCTTTCCTCCATGTTACTATGGTTAAAACTGTAAAAGGTTGGAACAATAGATCTTTCCAAAAGGTTGATTTGAAAAAAGACTTTTTCTAAGGTAATGACAAGGGAGGTCAATGGTAACACTCCTAAAACACGTGATAGATTCAAGGAGTACAAGAGGTTATTTGACAGGGGAAAGAGGTGGAATACCACCTGAAGATGATCAAGATTGTCCTGTTCCCAAGGCTATAATATGCTTCTTCTATTACTGCTAGTGATGGCATGTGTGTGTTCATGATGTCTTACCAAATGTTATGACATCTTATCTGATGAGTGAACTTTGGTAGTTCATATTGGTTTGTTATTTTGGATTTTCTTGTGACTTGGGTTTTTCTTCTTGAGGGGGAGAAATAATTGTAAAAAACAAGGGAGAATGGTTAATCAGTATTGTGAAGAAGACAAATGTTATCGGTGGTTCATCCTGAAATGTTTTGGTCATCCATGTGTTTAATAATCCGGATGGTTCTCTAAGATATAACATGGCATGAAAAGGCAAGATGGACTCCATGTGTGTTGGGTGTTTATAACTGGTATCCTCAAAAGTAAGTCCAGTGGTGTGATCATTGAGAAAGAAACTAATATCCAAGCTAATATTGGGACATCAACTCAGCATATTGAGACTCCGGGAATTAGGACGAGCTATATCTGAAAACTCTCTAGTCGTCATTGGTTATTGTCTCTGTGCTCAGAGATGTGAATCTAAGAGAGTTCTTTATTTTGGTTTTTATATCTCTACATGATTGAGAGTTAGTATTTTGTGAAGTTCTATAGTAACTCTTTTGGCCAAGTCTGATAGAGTCAAGGTCTATGGATAATCTTTCTTCGTGGCTCTTTGTTCAGTTGTGGTTATTTGTGTATTCTAGTCTTTTTCAAAGTCTATGGTTAAGGTTGAGGGAAATCTTAACTCTCAATGTGTTTGGATGCAATGTTCAACCAGATGTCATGACATTGTATTATGGAAAGTTTAGTCCAAAGTTCTAAGGCTGTTTGTTTGATAAACCCTAGGAGGTTTGTTTATCATGACGTGAGGAGCAAGTTAGTCTAAAGGGTAGGCTTTTGTGGATAATGTGCCTACATTATCTCTTCATCTAGTGACACGTGAATTTTTTTTTCAATGGTATGGAGAATGTCATTCCCGATGTTGAAACATTAACAAGGATGGTTTTATCTTCTGTGAAAACATGTGCATTGACTGGTTGTGTCGTTACAAATAAGGCATCATTACAAACCGTATTAACTTCCCCTGTATATAAATTCCCCATACTCGTTTCTTTTTCGTCTCAAGCTTTTTTGTCGTCTACTCTTAATTGTTGTTTCCCTTTCAATATTGTTTGTTTTAAGTCTTTCATTAAGTTTATATTTGTGCTTTCATTCTCAAACTAATTTTTTGTCAACCTTTGGCTAAAAAGGGGGAGAGTAGTGTGTGTTGTTGAGTCTTGTTTAGTGTTGTTGAGTGTTGCTGCAACAATTAATGGGGAGTATGACCATCTGTCATAAGGGTTTTATGTTTCTTCGTCTGATGGTTCTTGTGTTGTGGGTGTATACGAGATGTCATTCTAGATGTTCTAAGATCCTGTCTGTTGTGTTCTTTTTTCTTTTATCACATGCTCTTCTAAGTTGTGTTTCTTCTGTTACATGGTCTTCTAACTT
Source organism: Vicia faba (assembly GCA_948472305.1). NCBI lineage: Eukaryota > Viridiplantae > Streptophyta > Magnoliopsida > Fabales > Fabaceae > Vicia > Vicia faba. The sequence continues at coordinate 103,462,259 of OX451736.1, forward strand.
GGATTATTCAAGTTAGAATTCTTTCTGGTTTCTTGAGGCTTCAAGAAAATTCTCCTGGGGCTTTATGACAATAATTGGTTCTGAGTTTAGGGGGAGTAACATGTATGTTTGAAGATGATGGTTATCTTCTTCCTCGTTTACACTTTCTACAAGATATAACGGGTGTTGTGTCTCACTGGTGTTGTGTCTGTGATGTGTTGCGTCTCCCTCTTCAGTATGTTTGTGGAAGAAGTGTTTTATCCAAAAGATTACCAAAGAGGTGGTGAATCTTCATTATTTGTTGAATTTGTGTTGCTGCTTTTGAGGGGGAGTCCCTATTCTGGATTGGACTGCTTTGAAGAGTTGTCAGACTTGATGTCCTGACATATTGAGAATTTGAATTTGTTTTTCATGGATACTAGGTTGAGTAGCTACCACCTGGTGCTACTCTGATATTTTTTGTTGCTCTTCTTTCTGTTGTTGTGCCTCTGATATTTGTGTGTTGGATCTATCTTCAAACCTGAGTTGTTTTTGTTGTTTATCGGTGGAAGGAGTGTTAAGTTATTTTAGCCAAAATAAGTCAAAGAAGGAGATCGTTAATTCTCTATTTTTTGTGATTGATATTATGTTTGGTAAAACCAACTTAGTATAAATATGTTAAAATAAGATGTTCTATTAACTGGAGCAACATCTCGAATGTGAGGTCCTATGCAAAATCTTTCGACATCGTGACTATATACAGCTGGACACTTGGATTCTTTTAGTTTGTTACAGATGCAGAATATTTTGGGAATACTATGCTATCCTATGTGGCGCTCAGTTTAAGGATTAAGATATTCAAGCTTTATTCAAGAAGTATTTTTAGTTTCTAATTATGGAGATAATTTAGGAAACTAATGATTAAAGTCCTATTTTTATGCAGAAGTTTATGCAGATTTTTAGCAGCTGATTTGTTGCATTTTTGAAGCCCAATCCAGTCCAGAAGATTGTTTTAAATAGATTTATACAAACTTAGTTTTGGTGTGGAACTTACTGGTGTTTTTTGTTAGGGTTTGTCTGTGTTAGTTGTGAGTCTCTCTAATAACATCTTGATAAAATATTTTGACTGTTGAGTTATAAGTTTTGTTATCATTCTAAAGCTTTTAAGCAGTGAATGATTGTGCGTTTTTGAAGGTTGTCTTCTAATTCTTTTGAGTTATCTTTTTGTCACTGTTTTGTGATTGAAATGGATTTGAGAAGGGTCTCATACCTAGGTGAGTATTAGGTAGAAGTTAAGCACGGGTAGTAATTAAGTGAGTAGATTGTAAACTAGTGAGAGTTTGTTGCGGGTCTACAAATTGCTGCTACTCAGTTGATTTCGTCTCTGGCTTGGAATCCCCCATAGTAGGTGTTGTTATATACCAAACTGGGTTAACAATTATGTGTGTTCCCTTATTTTTTTCTTCATTGTTTTATTGTTATAAATTGTTCGCTATGTTGTTATTCAGAGATAAGTGTCTCGACATCTCTTAGAATATCTTATATATGTATACCAGAATTTCACAAGAAGTATATTGTCTAGCCTAGGAAGTCTACCTCTGACTAACTTTCGTATTCCCTTGACATTCCATTTTTCTCCATCACCAAAAGTGACACATCTGGTAGGTTGGGATATGATGTCCATAAAATAATCCTTAACACATGTCATATGTATGGAACTTCCACTATCAAAATACCAATATGCTTTATATGAGGTTTTAGTAGAGGTACAAGCTATAAGACTAGTGACAACATCCTTGTCTTTCCATTCTTTTCTAGTTCTACCCCTTACCTGGTTATCTCTAGGTTGAGAATGATGTCTTGGATAATAATACAGTCTAAAACAAAATGGTTTTATGTGACCATACTTTCCACAATAATAACATTTCCAAGGATGGAACTTGGATCTGGTATGAGTTTGTTGAAACTTGGCGATGTTGTAACATTTTGTTTGACATTTCTATTTCATCCTTTTCTTTAACAAAAACAAATTTTGTTATAGGAGCTCCTTCTCCAACTTGAATAATTTCATCCAAAACACCATATCTACTAGTCATGTTTTCAAGTTTAGAGGTTAATAGAGTTACCTTATCTTGAAGATCAGAGTTTGTGGAATTTTTTTCTTCTTTTTCATCCTGAAGTAAAGCTATAGCATTCTTCAGTGCTTCACTTAGCTTATACACTTCTTCATTTCTCATAGAAAGTTCCTTGTAAGAGGCAGTTAATTCTTCATAGGTTAGGTCCTCATGAAAGGAGTCTTTATCAGAATCATACCTACCGATCAAGGCTATAACATTCTTGGCATTTTCTTTAACAGTCTCACTTTCATAGTCATTAATCTAGGAAGTAGACAATCCTTTTCTCTTCAAAAATGTTGGACATTTTGTCTTAATATGACCAAAATCCTTATATTCATAACACTGAATGTCTCCACCTTGATTTTTGTTATCTTCTGTTATTTCCTTTTCCTGATCCTCGATGTCCTTTCTGATGTCAGAAGAGATGTTCTGGACATTTGATCTTGACTTCATCTTGTTTAGCACCTGATTGAGCTTTCTCCCAATAAGCACAATGACATTTGACAGACCTTCATCAGTATCCTGATCTGGCTGATTTTTTTCATCTTCATTGTTGGATATGAAGGAAATTTTTTTGTTCTTCTTTTCAAATCTTTCACTAGCAACTAGTTCAAATGTTTGAAGTGACCCAACAAGTTCATCAACTCTCAAGCTGCTGATGTCTTTGACTTCTTCAATAGCAGTTACCTTCATGTCAAATTTCTTAGGTAAAAACCTGAGAATTTTCCTAACCAACTTTTCTTCTGACATCTTCTCCCCCAAGACACTAGATGCATTTAATATTTCAAGAACCTTCATTTGAAAATCCTGAATGCTTTCATTATCATTCAACTTTAGATTCTCAAATTTGGCAGTGAGAAGCTAAAGTCTGGATATCTTCACTTTAGATGTGCCTTCATGAGTTATCTTGAGGATTTCCCAAACATATTTAGCTATAATATAAGTATTTACTCCCTCTGGTCCTTTTTATAAGAGACACTTCACAATATTAATGTATTTGGTCTATAATACTAACCAGATACATTAATTATTCAATGAATCTAAAAAGGTGAAGTTTCTCTTATAAAAAAGACCCGAGGGAGTATTAACTTGAAAACATTCTTGTCCACTCTGTTGAATAGAGCATTCAAATCTTTGAAATTTCCCAGAGCTAATTCATCTTCCTCTTTAGACCAGTATTCTTATGGCTTCAAAGACTCATTCAAATCTTTGTCCTTCACAACATGGTGATTCTGACCTTTCAAAACAGCCTTCCAAGATTTGTTCTCCATGGATTTTAGAAAAGTTGCCATACGAGCCTTCGAATAGTAATAATTGGCAGCATCTAACATAGGTGGTATGTTATTGTATCCTCCTTCCTTGTCCATAGTACCATAAAATATTCTCCATGGAGCTCACCCAAAAACAGAACAAGGTGTCTGCTCTGATACCAACTGAAACTCTGGTGCACTAGATAAATGTTAAAACTGATGTCATAACACCAAAACACAATGTTAAGACAGATGTTAAGACATCATCATCCTGATATAACAATTTATGCAGAAAGTAAATTGCAGAAGATAAATAACACAGTCAATTGTTAACCCAGTTCAGTGCAACATCACCTACTCTGGGGGCATCCAAGCCAGGAAGGAAATCCACTATGATAGTATTAGTTCAAAGTAAACAACCCTAGTTTACAACTTATCACCTAATCACTACCTATGCAACTTCTACCTAGGAACCTCCTAAATATGAGAACGCCCCCTCACTTCCCACAATCACCTCAGTAATAATAACAAAAGACCAAAGCAGAAGACCACACTTCCAATTAAACACAATACACTATTTACTTAAAAGCTCATGAGGGATTAACAATGAATAATGAACAATCAGTCAAACTATATGCATTAAACAAGATACATGAGTGACATTAGGTTTAGGTTTTTCTTTATAAACTCCTCAACAGTCCACGGGCTTCAAATTCTTCGCCCAATTTTTTATTGATCCATAAGTCGAGGGCTACACCAATTATGCAGAAAAATCTCCTTGAATTATGGAACAAAAAAAGCACATGTTTCCTAAATTGTCTCAACATCCAATTTTAAAAACTTATGCACAGTTGGAGATAAAATCACTTGTTCTAAATATATCCTTTTGGGCATGCGCAAGTATGTGTGATATATCCATAGGGAATTTCACAAAATCAAATCAGAATCTTCCAGAAGCAACAATAGCACCTGCTGTGATAGTTGTTCAATATGTCATGACATCTTGCTCAACATCTGGTTGTGGTACATGTTTTATCAAATGAAACATGTCTTACCAAAATTATTGTCAATCATAAAATCACAAACTTTACAAATTTTATCAAATTTCTTAATATCAGTAGCAGGTTCATATCATAAGTCAGCCTTATTGTATAATGCTATTTGATTTCCAATAATGTGATTCAAATTGTATATTCCTTTAGTGAGTCTTTCAAGACTGTTTTTTAAATCTTTATTTTCATTTTTAAAATTATCGCATTGATACACTTGTCAGATTCAACTAAAACTTGATCAAAAAGGGAAAAGACTTGAGTTGGAACACTTTGAAATTAAAATTTTCCACTTCTTTCATGAAGTTTTGATTTTCAATTTCAAGGAAGAAGGTGGTATTTTTAGAATTTGAGACAATTTGTTTCAACTTACTTGTTTCTTTATTTAGTTTCTTGCAAATTCTAAATAAGTCATGATGAGAAAAGTGGAAAGTTAACTCATTATTTTTTTTGGTTTGCTATGAGACAAATATCCGCTTCTTCATCTAAGAAGTTCATATCATTGTCAGCCCAAGAAATGTAAGCTTTCTTTTCTTCCTTCTAAGGCTTTTTTCTCTTTTTCTAATTTTGCTTTTCCTTTTTAATTTTTGTGGCATTTTGGTCTTATATGACATTTCTTTCCACATTGAAAGCATATGAGAGTGAATGATGATTTTACTTTGCTTTTGCTTTGTCCTTCTTGTTGTCTTTTACGCTTCATGTATTTCTTGAAGTTCTTCACCATTAATGGCATTAATTCATCTGTGTTAGAGTCCTTCTTTTATTTAACCTTGAGAGCCATATTCTTCTTCGTATCTCTTTCATCATCATCATCGGTTCTTTTTAGTTCCATCTCATGTTCCTGCAATTTATCAAATTGGGTTGCCATGTCCATGGTTAACAAATCCCTAAATTTAAAAACCGGAATGACTTTTAATTTCCAACTACAATTTAGGCATCTAATGAATTTTATGACTAATTCCTCATTTTAAAAATCCTTCCCAAGAGTTATCATGTGACTCACGATATGAGTGAATCGCTTTTGCATGTCATAATGTTCTCTTCGAGTTTCATTCTAAAGAGTTCACTCACGGTTCAATGTGTTTCACCTCAGCCTCTTTACCTCAGTAGTACTTTAATTGGTAATTTAGAGGGTAACCCGCATTTCTTTTACAGTTTGGTATTGAGAAATACACAAGAACTCATCAAGACCAAGATTGGTAGTCAATATTGTTTTTCTTTCAAACCACGTTGCACCTTTTCTTTCTCATATTTGGTCCAATCATCTTGATTTTATTTGTTCATTCTCGCAACATTAACTTCATGCGTGAGAACAAAAAGACCTTATTTCACAACCTTCCAAATCCCCACAATGAAAGTTCTCATTTTCTATTTACACAAACTACATGTTTCTGCATTAAAGGATAAATGTTTGTGTAGTATTTCCTGAAGTCATTTTCTTCCTTCTGGAACGACTAGTCTATAACATGAGTTAAGATCTAATATCACTTATCGAACAAGTGATTAGTTAATATTAGTTACTAAAAATAATCGTTTGTGTTACTATAGTTCAAAACAAATATAAAAATGGGAGAAAGAAATATAAATAACTAAAAGTAAATAGAGAGGGACTAAAGTAAATAGAAAGGGATAAAATAGAGTGCACCAAAATTTATAAATAATTGAGGTAACTATTTTAAAATTCACTTTTCTATCCTGATCTCTCCTAATACTCTATTCTCTATTTCTATCTTAATCTTACTCTCACTCGTCATTAAAAAACAAAAAAAAAAATATAATAAAGAGAAAATAAAATTAAGAGAAAAATAATGAAAAAGGAGATAGAACGAGAGAAAAGTGAAGAGAATTCAAACTGTAAAATATTCTTTAAAAAAACTCCTCTTTATAAGTATCCACAAATCTTGATAAAACTAAAATATAATTTATATAATGCAATCAAATCTTATTCAAAATTTAAGATGTTGCTAAAATCAATTTTAATTATGTTTTGCATCAACAAGTAGTATTTTAAGAACCACAAATTAACAAGAAGAATTTAACTCATTAATAAAATATGGTTAAGGAAATGAAAAGAAAGATACTTCATTTCTTTGATAGAACTAGTCTCATTTAAAAATTAAAATTAAAAAAAAAAGATAACAATAAGTTCCTTGATAGAGCTTATCATGGAAATGTGCGATTGGTCGTCCAACGTAAAACCAAAAAGATATTTAGATTAATTCACATAAAAATAAGTTAAATAATCTTTAAACTAAAAAATTATTTTAAAGACATGAGCTTCAAAGCCTAACCTTAAATAGATAAAATCAATTCTAAAGAGAAAAATAATTCTCCTACATGAAGATAACAAAATAATAAAATCAATTATATGATTCTAAAAACCAATTTTGAAGACACTTGTTTCAAAATCTAGCTAAATAGTTAGAATCATTTCTACACAGAAATGTACCTCTACTTTATAACGATTAAAATAATCAATTACATGAATCTAATATTGTAAATGTGGGAACAATGAGGATCATTCTTCATATCTGATGTATTGTGCTTCTTGTTTCATGATATAATGTTATTGTGATGAATCATGATTTTTGGCGGTGCTTGATTGAAAAATATAAGTGGTAGTTGAAATGGATACCAAACTTGAAAGTATGATCTACGATTTAGAAAAGAGAAAATTTTAATAAGATTAATTTTAAACAACAATAATCATAATAGTAATATTTTGTACAAAAAGTTATCTAAAAAAATTATCCATAAACTTTTTACATTACCTTTCAAACGGCCAGTAAATATATACGGGACCAATGCACATCCTCTTCTCTTCAATAATCTGAAAATAATAAATAATAAAAGAACTTAACTCTGATTACATAACTTGGTAATAAATACATATGAGTTTAATATTATTTTTTTAATTTATAAATAATTAAATTAACTATTGCAAAATATTTTTAGTAAATCTATATAACACTTATAAAATTTGGTCAAATCTTGCTCAAAACATAAAATATTAATAAAGTCTTTTTTAACTATGTTTTTGTATCAACAAGTGGTCTTTTAAGAAATACAAATAAATAAAAAACTTACCTCATTAGTAAAATATGGTTCAGGATAAACAGAAAGATACTGAAAGTTTTTAGCTGCATTAGTCCCACTCTCATTCTTCAAAGTCTTAGGGTTCCAACTCTTCTCATCAACAATCTAAAAAATATCATAAAAGAAATTAGGTCTTATTTTCATTAACTTGTAACAAATATATATCAGTGAGAAATTTTTCATTAATATTTTAAAATAATAAAAGTAACTCTATATCAAAACAATATGAATAAATCAAAACCCTAACTAAAAGTGATATTTTAAGAAATTAAGAATGAAAAAAATACCTCATAACTAAAGTATGATTCAGGATGAAAGAAAAGAAATTCCTTTTCTTTGATAGAACTAGTTTCACCCTCATATGCTTTAGGATCCCAACTCCATGGATTAAGAAAAGAGTTGTCTTTTTCCATAAAGGAAGTGAATCTTGCATCTAACATTGTTTTGTTAGTAACATCAATTTCAGTGATAACAACCATCTTGATAAATTCAGAAAATATTTGTGCTTCTTGATTCTTTGTTAACTAAGAACCCAATAATAGTTTTATTAGTTGTAACGAAATTTAGGAGATGTATTTATAATCTAGTTGGTGTGTTAAGAGTAGTGATATCTTTGGTTAAATCTATAATTACGTGAAGATATTTTTTTGGTCACTACATAATTACATGAAGATATGATTTGGTGATAAAGATTTCAAATTCAACTGAAAAATAAGTAGTAATAAATATTTGGGTTTCTTGATTATTTGTCGGCTAAAATTAAAAAAAATAAAAAAAAGGTATGTTTTATTATATGAGAGAGATAAGAAAGGATTATATATTCAGTAAAAGATATGATTTAATCATAAGGATTTCAACTTTGATTGTAAAATAAAAAAGGTGCTCATTTTTTTTGACTAAAGTCTTTATATTTGCTCTTAAAAAATCATGAATCTTCTAATGATGAGCGGCTAGTCCCTTTAGGTTAGGTTTTCTCTAGATGATTTTAACCTAAATATGTGTTTCAACGTAATTATTTATGACTTCTTTTGTAACTTTCTAATTTTAATAATATAGTTTTATTTAAATTTAATATTTTCTCGTGAAACTTACGGTGCTTATTTATTCTATTGATAGAACTATAAAATTATAATAATTGTTGATGTTGCGATCAGAATAATCTCGACCATTAGACTACTCTTACACACTATAAACCTTTGTTTACTCCCATCATCCAAGGAGTTACATTGGCGGAGCGAATATCATTACGATCGATGATTTATCTGGGGTTACAAGGTGTAATTATGTAATTTGTAAGAGTGTCTTCTTATTTTATATTTTATTAAACCTTTGTGTTAACTATTGAAGGCTTCAACATTTGAGGTTTCTTTGATAAAGTGGGTAGCCTTGTCAAAGACTCTCAATATCTTTGGGATACAAGGTTGTAATTTATATTTTGTAAAATGTCATAGTTAAATCAAATTTGTTATTGGAATAGTGATATGAATTCTCACATGTAAGGTAGATGATACAAAAGACAAACTTAATCATTTTTATCATATTTGTTAGTCTCAATTATCATTCTCTAGTTTATCATTAGCAAACAATTAATCATTTACGTTTTGGTCACTCCTGTTAGAACAAGATTTAGTTCTGCAATATTATCTTTGAGTTTTGATGATAATAAATGAGTATATTTGTATGAATACTTTTAATACTCTAATGTTAGTTATTTTTAAGTATTTAACAAACCGGATATGCTTCTGATGGATGGCGTGGCTAATACATTAGAAGAGAATTAGTTCCGCTTCTATGCTACACAAGTTCTGATGAACACTAGTAAGACACTCCATAAGCTTCTAAAGTGAAGGCTCTGATGTTTGTCTAAAGAAGCAAGTCAGAAGATCTGAAGACAGAAGTTATACTTAAGTCCAGATGCTGAAGACTCATGCTTCTAAAGATAATGTGTTCTAAGGAAATCTATCAGAAGACCTGAAGACAGAAGTTCTACTTAAGTCCATATGCTAAAGACTCAAGTTTCTAAAGACCCATGGTTCTAAAAAAAAAAGCTTCCAAAGACAAATTTATGAAGACTCTGAAGACAGAAGTTCTAAAGACTCTGAAGACTTGAAGTTCTGAAGACCCAAGGTTCCAGAAAAGGTTCTAAAGACTAAGTGTTAAAGTTTCAAAGACAAGGTTCTGAGTGAACAAGTTCTGACAACTAAAGACTTGATTATCTAGAGATTCAAATGTCACGATTCTACTCATGATTCAATCATCTACCATCATAAGACTCTGAAGTTCAGAAGGCACGTGTTACCGTTAGCAATGACAAGTACACAATACGAAAAATTCTTATCCCACTATCTCTCCACTAGCCTGAATTGTGAAAAAGAAAAAGACGTGGCAGTACTATTTTCATCATTGTGTAACGACTCTTTTTCAATAGCCAACGAATCTATTTTTCTTGTCTATATAAGAATAAGATCATATGCTTAAAATGTTGTTGGTGTTCAAATGTTCAAATGGAAGTTGTCATTATTGAAACACAACCAAAACTATCAACCACTATAACAACAACAAGAACAATTATTGTCAAAATAATTCTTGAATCATGTTGTTGATGATTATAAGATAACAATGAAGTCATCAATTCATAATATGCTTAATTTCATATACTACAAGAAGCTTGCTAAGCTACAGAAGATAATGAAGTGATCATTGAATTAAATAGAACAAGGGTTGTTGTCCAAAATGTTCTAAGGTGATTCAAGATGAAGAAGTTCTTTTCTTTTCTACGTCAAAATCAACAAAGCTTTCAGAAGCTTATGAAGAAGAAGACTTCATCGGTTCAAGTGCTTTGAGTTGTTTTCCATGAAGAAACTACTTGAAGAAAAGAATACCACACATTAAAGCTACAACACAATGTAATATTTTTAGTGTATATTAGGATCTTCTGATGTACTTAATTGAGTTTACACTTGCTTGTTTAGAAGCATTCTCTTGTAAATAAACCTTGTAAAAACAAACAATTATTTCTTCCTTTTAAAGGACCAGTTAGGTCAGAAGCTTTAGAAGGTTTTTTGTTTCTTCTAAAGTACCAGTTAGGTCAGAAGCTTTAGAAGGTAACGTGTTCCTCAAAGGACCGGTTAGGTCAGAAGCTTTAGAAGCTTTAGAAGGTAACATGTTACAGGTGGTGGTGAGTTATGTTGTATTACATCTATAATTGGCAATTATTAAGTTGTAGGCTTATGGACAATGTTGAACTAAGTTGAATTATTAAGTTGTAGGCTTATGACCAATGTTGAATTATATTGAATTATTAAGTTGTAGGCCTATGGCTAGTGTTGGATTATTATTAAGTTGTTATTGAATTATTGTTAAGTTGTAGTTGAACTGTTATTGTTGTGTTGTTGTTGAATGGTTGATGTTGTAGTTTTTGTTATCGCATGCATAGCATAACAAATTGGCCTGGATTGGAAAAAAGTTGAAGTTAAAGGCTTATGCCTTGTTGAGTTGGAAGTTCTGCTCCGCTGGTACCACATGCATGTGCATAGTAACACGTTGCATTTCACGTTGCATATTGAGTTGTTGTGTTGGTAAATTGTTTATTATATTTCGTTGATGTTTTTCATCATGATTGGCGTTGTTTAAAGTTGTGAAGTGGCAATTTGGCATAGACTAATTCTAATGTAATATTATCATACATCTGAAGTTGTTTAAATACTTGTTATTTGAAGTTGTTTTAGTTAGATAAATATGTTTTATTCCTTTAAGTTGAATATTTGACTCTGCTGCGTAGTTATAGAAGTTGTTAGTTTTAAAAGATCAATTTATGTTGGTGTTGGTTCATCCCAGTTTAATGTGTTATGTATCTTTAATGAATTTCGTTGTTTTAAGTTAAATTTGTAGCATCCTGATTTAGTTGTGGAAGTTTTATAACTCTGATTTCATATATAATTGTCGAGCAGAATTGGGGTTTTATAAAGTTGGTATCAGAGCAAATCGGTCCATCCGGCCAAGTTGTCTAATGTTGTTTGTTCCTTAGTACGCGACAAGTGTGTGAAACACTGTCAGTGCTTGCTTGTTTTTCTAATCACTTGTATGCAGAAGTTGGTTTGAAGATAAGTGGGGGAGAAGCATTGCTTCTCGGATATGTTTCGGTTGTAAGGTGTTAGTTCAGTATGTTGTTGATGTCGACAGTGCAAGTATTGTTGAAGTTTTGTTGTTTCCCGAATCTGAAGGTGCCATGGATTAAGGATTGTGTTCGTTAATCAAGTTGGGAATTCTTGAGGGAGAATGTCAGACATTGTTGATGTTTACTTCTCTAAGGATGAGGAGCAATGTTACGGTTGTTGATATACAAGTAGAGGGTGAATCCCTGATGTTTCTGAAGGTGATTGTTAAGTAACAAGGATAATTTTTAGAAGATGGAATTTAGAAAGTTGCGATGTTTCAATGCTGCTGGTGGATTATGAAGTTGTCGGTTTGAGTACCCCTTGCATAAGATGTCGACGTTTGAACGGTGATAGAGTGATAGATTGTTGTAGACCTTGTCGTGGGATCCTTGTAAGTGATTGTAAAAGTTGTTGAAGTTGTTGGAATGTTTTGAATCACGAGTCAGAGTTGGAAATACAAAGAGATGAGTACGATTTCAAGAATGGAAAGTGTTGGTACTGGTACAAAGAAATTTTGTTATGATGTTATCGTAAGATGTGTAATAGTATGTCGCTGCACGACGTCGGTGTTCCCATTTTCGGATAACTTTAGAAATTCATATCTTGTTTTCCGAGTATCGGATTAGCGTTCCGTTTGAACCTATGATGGATAGAAATATATTCTATCCTATGAAAGTGTTTTCAAATACGGTAGATGCATTCCTATGTGGAGGGACTCAGAAGACGGGTACGAAACTAGAGGCTTTTTGGGCATAAATGGTTATTATCGCAGTTGTTCGAGACAAGGTCAAGCATAATATGATTAAGTTAAGAAATGAGATGTTCGGCATTAAAAAAGATAGTCGTTCATCATTTCAAGTATGGGATGTTTCATGTGAAGAAAGTTTTGTAGAACTAAAGAAACGATTGACGACTGCTCCGGTATTTGTTTTTCCTAATTCGAGTGAGTCATTTGTAGTGTATTATGAATGCATCTAAGATGAGACTTAGTGGTGTGCTAATGTTGAATGGACAAGTTGTTGCTTGTGCTTCTAGACGACTCATAGTTCATGAGAGGAATTATCCTACGCGTGACTTAGAGTTAGCAACGGTGGTTTTTATATTGAAGATTTGGAGACATTGTCTTTTTGGTTCTATATTTGAATTATTTAGCGACCATAAGAATTTAAAGTATTTATTTGATCAGAAGGAATTGAATATGAGACGACGAAGATGGTTGGAGTTGTTGAAAGATTACGATCTCGGTTTGAATTATCATCCAAGTAAAGCTAATGTCGTGGCTGATGTTTTAGGTCGAAAGACTTTACATATGTCGGCAATGATGGTTAAAGAATTGGAATTAATTGAACAGTTTAGAGATATGAGCTTAGTTTGTGAAGTGACACTGAAGAGTCTTATGTTGGGGATGTTGAAGATTAACAATGATTTTCTGGACAGTATCAAAGAAGCTCAGAAGTTAGATGTGGAATTGGTAGATTCGGTGGTTGGACTCGGCCAGTCTAAGAATGATGATTTCAAGTGAGATGCGTAGGGTGTGTTGAGATTTCGTAATCGAATTTGTATTCCTGATGATGCGGAGATGAAGAAAGTAATTCTTGATTTGGGTGTTAAAGAAAGTCAGAAACTAGATTGAAACTTGTAAGTCGTATAGTTGAGGGAAATTTTAATAAGGACAGTGACTTAAGATAGATGATCAGAGTTGCGCAACTGAAGCGTGATGTGGCACAATTGTTGTGCGTGTACGACTCGTTAGAAGTGAAGGACTAAATATCATAAGTCTATGGGAATGATATGTCTTGATCTACATGTTGATTTGGTGGATTGTTGATATAGGGATGATGTGCCAGGATACTGTGTTTCTCGTAAACATTTGCTGATTTTTAAGGATATTAATGTGGTTATTGGTTGATGGTGAGTTGTGTGTATAATTGTTGAGTTATAGTGTTAAGTTGATGTTATAATTATTTTGTTCCCGTTATCGTGATTTTGTTGTTGGTTACCATAAAGGATGAATAATACTCCATAATATGACGAAGTTGATTATGTTGGCTATGTTAATGTCACTATAAGGGTGATACGACGATATGAATAGAGTTGTTGATATTTTGTTGATAATTGACATATATATATATATATATATATATATATATATATATATATATATATATATATATATATATATATATATATATATATATATATATATATATATATATATATATATATATATATATATATATATATATATATATATATATATATATATATATATATATATATATATATATATATATATATATATATACATGGGAATGAAATTGTGCATGTGTTTTGGTTTTGAAAATGTTTTTAAGATGATAAAATGATGTTGTATATCCAAGTATAAGTGTGTTATGATTATTACTACTTTAAATGTTGATATGTCAAGATATTGTTGAAGTGGTTGATAAGTTATTAACGATTATGTTGCGAAGCTGATAAATGATTAGCATACGTATATTTGATTTAAATCGTGTTGAGTTATGGTTATGTCGAGAAAGTACTGGTCGAAGTGTTTCCAGACACGACTTGGGAATCAGAGAGTGTGATGCAAAATTCGCGTTAAGAGTGGTAGTATCAAGTATATTTTCGAGGACAAAAATATTCTAAGTGGATGAGAGTTGTAACGCCCGATAATTTAATTAATTATTTAATTAAATTATTTTTGGATTATTTATTGAAGGTGAAATATTGAGAATGGTTGGTATAAGTTATCAGATTATTATTAATTAATTAAGTTGTTGATTAATAATAATAATAATAATAATAATGTTGGAATTAATGGAATAATATAAGATTAAATCGTTGGACATATTATGGTCGTATGTAGTATTAAGAGGGGTGTGAGAATTAAGCCCAATAGAAATAACTCTATTATTATTGAGTTTAGTTATAATAATAGAAAATAGGTTTTTGTCAAGAAGAAGAGGAATAAGGGTTGAAAGAGAAAAAGAGAACGTGGAAGCTGCAGAGAAGAAGGAAAAGAGGCAAAGCGGGGTTCGATCGGAAAATCGTAGAGCGACCTTCAATCCAAGGTAAGGGTGGGATTCTGACTCTATAATTGGGTACATGATGCATGTTACACAGAAATTGGGTTGTGTGAAATTGTTGATGTGTGTAATTGTTGTATGGATAAATTGTTGTTTGACATCTGTGATAATTGTGCTAATGTTGCAGTGATTCAATTGATGAATCAAGTGTTTGAAATTTGCATATATTGATGAGTATAGTTGTTGTGTGGTCTGAGATCATGGGAAGAAAAGGAATTACTGATCGCAGAAAAGTTTGGACGTAGTTGCAGAACTGCAAATGGAATCATGGACACGTGTTGAGCGGCACATGTGTGTTGATGAAGGGTGCCAATCGACACCATGTTTTGTGTTGAGGGGCATGAATCCCTTAACTAGTATTTCTTTTAATTGTTCTGGGAATGTATTGCGTTTCTTTTACTTAGTAGTTTATTAAATAAAAAAGTGTGGCAGGGTTAGAAAATGATGAATAATAGTAGAGATTATTTATTAGTAACTGAAGTGAATAATTTGCAGATTTGCATAAGTATAGCAGGTAATATTAATGAGTAACTGAGTTGTTAGCAGAAAATTAATAATTAGCATACATTGTAATGGGAATTGTTGGTAGCAGTGATATATGAAAGTAATAGCAATGAATATTTAGCAAGGATGATTAATAACTTGCAGAATTAATAATAGTATAGTTTTAGTTGCAGAACTAGCAATAGTATTTGTACCCAAAATATATTAGCAGTAGAGATGACTTAAGTGGCAGGAAATAATAGTTTCACTAATTTATCAGAAAACTATTAATGAGGCTTATGACAGAATAATGTAGTAGAAGTATTTTAGTAGGATCATGTTAATAATATTATTGCCATGTGTAAGTTGTTGTGTTGTTGTTATTAATTGTTTAAGTTGCAGGTAGTAGTGAGTTATGTTGTATTGCATCTATAATTGCCAATTATTAAGTTGTAGGCTTAAGGTCAATGTTGAATTAAGTTGAATTATTAAGTTGTAGGCTTATGGCCAATGTTGAATTAAGTTAAATTATTAAGTTGTAGGCCTATGGTCAGTGTTGAATTATTATTAAGTTGTTCTTGAGTTGTTATTAAGTTGTAGTTGAATTGTTATTATTGTGTTGTTGTTGAATGGTTGATGGTGTAGTTGTTGTTGTCGCATGCATATCATAACAAGTTGGCCTGGATTGAAAAAAAGTTGAAGTTGAAGGCTTATGTCTTGTTGATGCATCTATTAATTGGCAATTCCTACGTTGGGAGTTCTGCTCCGTTTCTAAGTTGGGAGTTCTGCTCCGCTGGTACCACATGCATGTGCATAGTAACAAGTTGCATATTGAGTTGTTGTGTTGGTAAATTATTTATTATGTTTCGTTGATGTTTTTCGTCGTGATTAACGTTGTTTAAAATTGTGAAGTGATGATTTGGCATAGACTAATTATAATATAATATTATCATACATTTGATTATATTGTTCGATATCTCACCCCTTTTGTTTGAATGTTACCCCGATGTTGATAACGTGCAGGTAATCCAGAGTGAAGACAGTTTACCTTCAGTAGTTCGAGTCAGTGTCATTGATATGATACGTAACACTCAGGGGGGGGAGGAACTCTTACTGTTTTATTGTTGTTATTATTTCAGTTGATTGACCTTTAAGTTGTTGTTCATTAAATACTTGTTATCTGAAGTTGTTTTAGTTGGATAAAGATGTTATATTCCTTTAAGTTGAATATTTGACCCTGCTGCGTAGTTATGGAAGTTGTTGGTTTTAAATGATTAATTCATGTTGCTGTTGGTTCATCCCAGTTTAATGTGTTATGTATCTGTAAGGAATGTCATTGTTTTAAGTTGAATTTGTACCATCCTGATTTAGTTGTGGAAGTTTTATAACTCTGATTTCATATATAATTGTCGGGTAGAATTGGAGTATTACACAACACCATTAACTTCACGCGTGAGAACAAAAAGACCTTATTTCACAACCTTCCAAATACCACGATATATCCCCACAATGAAAATTCTCATCTTCTATTTACACAAACTACATGTTTTTGCATTAAAGGATAAATGTTTGTAGTATTTTTCTGAAGCCATTTTCTTCCTTCTGGGACGACTAGTCTATAACAGGAGTTAAGCTCTAATATCACTTACCAAACAAGTGATTAGTTAATATTAGTTACTAAAAATAATCGTTTGTGTTACGATAGTTCAAAACAGATAGAAATGGGAGAAAGAAATATAAATAACTAAAAGTAAATAGAGAGAGATTAAAATAAATAGAGAGAGATAAAAGAGAGTACACCAAAATTTATAAATAATTGAGGTAACTATTCCAAAATTCATTTTTCTATCCTCATCTCTCCTAATACTCTATTTCTATCTTAATCTTACTCTCACTCATCATTAAAAAATAAAAATATAATAAAGAGAAATTGAAATTAAGAAAGAAATAGAGAAAAAGGAGAGAGAAAGAGAGAAAAATGAAGAAGAGAATTCTAAACTGTAAAATATTCTTAAAAAATAAAACTCCACTTTATAAGTATCCAAAAATCTCGATAGAATCGAAATACAATTTATATAATGCAATCAAATCTTGTTCAAAGTTTAAGATGTTGTTAAAATCAATTTTAATTATGTTTTGCATCAACAAGTAGTATTTTAAGAACCACAAATTAACAAGAAGAATTTAACTCATTAATAAAATATGGTTAAGGATATGAAAAGAAAGATAATTCATTTCTTTGATAGAACTAGTCTCATTTAAAAATTAAAATAAAAAAAAATAACAATAAGTTCCTTGATAGAGCTTATCATGGAATTGTGCGATTGGTCGTCCGACGTAGAACCAAAAATATATTTAGATTAATTCACATAAAAATAAGTTAAATAATCTTTAAACTAAAAAATTATTTTAAAGACATGAGCTTCAAAGCCTAACCTTAAATAGATAAAATCAATTCTAAAGAGAAAAATAATTCTCCTACATGAAGATAACAAAATAATAAAATCAATTATATGATTCTAAAAACCAATTTTGGAGACACTTGTTTCAAAATCTAGCTAAATAGTTAGAATCATTTCTACACAGAAATGTACCTCTACTTTATAACGATTAAAATAATCAATTACATGAATCTAATATTGTAAATGTGGGAACAATGAGGATCATTCTTCATATCTGATGTATTGTGCTTCTTGTTTCATGATATAATGTTATTGTGATGAATCATGATTTTTGGCGGTGCTTGATTGAAAAATATAAGTGGTAGTTGAAATGGATACCAAACTTGAAAGTATGATCTATGATTTAGAAAAGAGAAAATTTTAATAAGATTAATTTTAAACAACAATAATCATAATAGTAATATTTTGTACAAAAAGTTATCTAAAAAAATTATCCATAAACTTTTTACATTACCTTTCAAACGGCCAGTAAATATATACGGGACCAATGCACATCCTCTTCTCTTCAATAATCTGAAAATAATAAATAATAAAAGAACTTAACTCTGATTACATAACTTGGTAATAAATACATATGAGTTTAATATTATTTTTTTAATTTATAAATAATTAAATTAACTATTGCAAAATATTTTTAGTAAATCTATATAACACTTATAAAATTTGGTCAAATCTTGCTCAAAACATAAAATATTAATAAAGTCTTTTTTAACTATGTTTTTGTATCAACAAGTGGTCTTTTAAGAAATACAAATAAATAAAAAACTTACCTCATTAGTAAAATATGGTTCAGGATAAAAAGAAAGATACTGAAAGTTTTTAGCTGCATTAGTCCCACTCTCATTCTTCAAAGTCTTAGGGTTCCAACTCTTCTCATCAACAATCTAAAAAATATCATAAAAGAAATTAAGTCTTATTTTCATTAACTTGTAACAAATATATATCAGTGAGAAATTTTTCATTAATATTTTAAAATAATAAAAGTAACTCTATACCAAAACAATATGAATAAATCAAAACCCTAACTAAAAGTGATATTTTAAGAAATTAAGAATGAAAAAAATACCTCATAACTAAAGTATGATTCAGGATGAAAGAAAAGAAATTCCTTTTCTTTGGTAGAACTAGTTTCACCCTCACATGCTTTAGGATCCCAACTCCATGGATTAAGAAAAGAATTGTCTTTTTCCAGAAAGGAAATGAATCTTGCATCTAACATTGTTTTGTTAGTAACATCAATTTCAGTGATAACAACCATCTTGATAAATTCACAAAATATTTGTGCTTCTTGATTCTTTGTTAACTAAGAACCCAATAATAGTTTTATTAGTTGTAACGAAACTTAGGAGATGTATTTATAATCTAGTTGGTGTGTTAAGAGTAGTGATATCTTTGGTTAAATCTATAATTACGTGAAGATATTTTTTTGGTCACTACATAATTACATGAAGATATGATTTGGTGATAAAGATTTCAAATTCAAATGAAAAATAAGTAGTAATAAATATTTGGATTTCTTGATTATTTGTCGGCTAAAATTAAAAAAATTAAAAAAATTAAAAAAAAGGTATGTTTTATTAAATGAGAGAGATAAGAAAGTATTATATATTCAGTAAAAGATATGATTTAATCATAAGGATTTCAACTTTGATTGTAAAATAAAAAAGGTGCTCATTTTTTTTGACTAAAGTCTTTATATTTGCTCTTAAAAAATCATGAATCTTCTAATGATGAGCGGCTAGTCCCTTTAGGTTAGGTTTTCTCTAGATGATTTTAACCTAAATATGTGTTTCAACGTAATTATTTATGACTTCTTTTGTCACTTTCTAATTTTAATAATATAGTTTTATTTAAATTTAATATTTTCTCGTGAGACTTACGGTGCTTTATTTACTCTATTGATAGAACTATAAAATTATAATAATTGTTGATGTTGCGATCAGAATAATCTCGACCATTAGACTACTCTTACACACTATAAACCTTTGTTTACTCCCATCATCTAAGGAGTTACATTGGCGGAGCGAATATCATTACGATCGATGATTTATCTGGGGTTACAAGGTGTAATTATGTAATTTGTAAGAGTGTCTTCTTATTTTATATTTTATTAAACCTTTGTGTTAACTAT
Organism: Vicia faba; assembly: GCA_948472305.1. Lineage (NCBI taxonomy): Eukaryota > Viridiplantae > Streptophyta > Magnoliopsida > Fabales > Fabaceae > Vicia > Vicia faba. Next base: position 103,482,051 of record OX451736.1, read on the forward strand.
TGAAGGCTTCAACATTTGAGGTTTCTTTGATAAAGTGGGTAGCCTTGTCAAAGACTCTCAATAGCTTTGGGGTACAAGGTTGTAATTTATATTTTGTAAAATGTCATAGTTAAATCAAATTTGTTATTGGAATAGTGATATGAATTCTCACATGTAAGGTAGATGATACAAAAGACAAACTTAATCATTTTTATCATATTTGTCAATCTCAATTATCATTCTCTAGTTTATCATTAGCAAACAATTAATCATATACGTTTTGGTCACTCCTGTTAGAACAAGATTTAGTTCTGCAATATTATCTTTGAGTTTTGATGATAATAAATGAGTATATTTGTATGAATACTTTTAATACTCTAATGTTAGTTATTTTTAAGTATTTAACAAACCGGATATGCTTCTGATGGATGGCGTGGCCAATACATTAGAAGAGAATTAGTTCCGCTTCTATGCTACACAAGTTCTGATGAACACTAGTAAGACACTCCATAAGCTTCTGAAGTGAAGGCTCTGATGTTTGTCTAAAGAAGCAAGTCAGAAGATCTGAAGACAGAAGTTATACTTAAGTCCAGATGTTGAAGACTCATGCTTCTAAAGACACTGTGTTCTAAGGAAATCTATCAGAAGACCTGAAGACAGAAGTTCTACTTAAGTCCATATGCTAAAGACTCAAGTTTCTAAAGACCCATGGTTCTAAAAAAAGGTTCCAAAGACAAAGTTATGAAGACTCTGAAGACAGAAGTTCTAAAGACTCTGAAGACTTGAAGTTCTGAAGACCCAAGGTTCTAGAAAAGGTTCTAAAGACTAAGTGTTGAAGTTTCAAAGACAAGGTTCTGAGTGAACAAGTTCTGACAACTAAAGACTTGATTATCTAGAGATTCAAATGTCACGATTATACTCATGATTCAATCATCTACCATCATAAGCCTCTAAAGTTCAGAAGGCACGTGTTACCGTTAGCAATGACAAGTACACAATACAAAAAATTCTTATCCCACTATCTCTCCACTAGCCTGAATTGTGAAAAAGAAAAAGACATGGCACTACTATTTTCATCATTGTGTAACGACTCTTTTTCAATAGCCAACGAATCTATTTTTCTTGTCTATATAAGAATAAGATCATATGCTTAAAATGTTGTTGGTGTTCAAATGTTCAAATGGAAGCTGTCATTATTGAAACACAACCAAAACTATCAACCACTATAACAACAACAAGAACAATTATTGTCAAAATAATTCTTGAATCATGTTGTTGATGATTATAAGATAACAATGAAGTCATCAATTCACAATATGCTTAATTTCATATACTACAAGAAGCTTGCTAAGCTACAGAAGATAATGAAGTTATCATTGAATTAAATAGAACAAGGGTTGTTGTCCAAAATGTTCTAAGGTGATTCAAGATGAAGAAGTTCTTTTCTTTTCTACGTCAAAATCAACAAAGCTTTCAGAAGCTTATGAAGAAGAAGACTTCATTGGTTTAAGTGCTTTGAGTTGTTTTCCATGAAGAAACTACTTGTAGAAAAGAATACCACACATTAAAGCTACAACACAATGTAATATTTTTAGTGTATATTAGGATCTTCTGATGTACTTAATTGAGTTTACACTTGCTTGTTTAGAAGCATTCTCTTATAAATAAACCTTGTAAAAACAAACAATTATTTCTTCCTTTTAAAGGACCAGTTAGGTCAGAAGCTTTAGAAGGTTTTGTGTTTCTTCTAAAGGATCAGTTAGGTCAGAAGCTTTAGAAGGTAATGTGTTCCTCAAAGGACCGGTTAGATCAGAAGCTTTAGAAGCTTTAGAAGGTAACGTGTTACAGGTAGTGGTGAGTTATGTTGTATTACATCTATAATTGGCAATTATTAAGTTGTAGGCTTATGGACAATGTTGAACTAAGTTGAATTATTAAGTTGTAGGCTTATGACCAATGTTGAATTATATTGAATTATTAAGTTGTAGGCCTATGGCTAGTGTTGGATTATTATTAAGTTGTTATTGAATTATTGTTAAGTTGTAGTTGAACTGTTATTGTTGTGTTGTTGTTGAATGGTTGATGTTGTAGTTTTTGTTATCGCATGCATAACATAACAAATTGGCCTGGATTGGAAAAAAGTTGAAGTTAAAGGCTTATGCCTTGTTGAGTTGGAAGTTCTGCTCCGCTGGTACCACATGCATGTGCATAGTAACACGTTGCATTTCACGTTGCATATTGAGTTGTTGTGTTGGTAAATTGTTTATTATATTTCGTTGATGTTTTTCATCATGATTGACGTTGTTTAAAGTTGTGAAGTGGCGATTTGGCATAGACTAATTCTAATGTAATATTATCATACATCTGATTATATTGTTTAATATCTCACCCCCTTCTGTTTGAATGTTACCCCGATGTTGGTAACGTACAAGTAATCTAGAGTGAAGACAGTTTACCTTCAGTAGTTCGAGTCGGTGTCATTGCTATGATACGTAACACTCGGGAGGGGGGGGGGAGGAACTCTTGCTGTTTTATTGTTGTTATTATTTCAATTGATTAAACTTTAAGTTGTTGTTCGTTAAATACTTGTTATTTGAAGTTGTTTTAGTTAGATAAATATGTTTTATTCCTTTAAGTTGAATATTTGAATCTGCTGCGTAGTTATAGAAGTTGTTGGTTTTAAAAGATCAATTTATGTTGGTGTTGGTTCATCCCAGTTTAATGTGTTATGTATCTATAATGAATTTCGTTGTTTTAAGTTAAATTTGTAGCATCCTGATTTAGTTGTGGAAGTTTTATAACTCTGATTTCATATATAATTGTCGAGTAGAATTGGGGTTTTATAAAGTTGGTATCAGAGCAAGTCGGTCCATCCGGCCAAGTTGTCTAATGTTGTTTGTTCCTTAGTATGCGACAAGTGTGTGAAACACTATCGGTGCTTGCTTGCTTTTCTAATCGCTTGTATGCAGAAGTTGGTTTGAAGATAAGTGGGGGAGAAGCCTTGCTTCTCGGATATGTTTCGGTTGTAAGGTGTTAGTTCAGTATGTTGTTGATGTCGACAGTGCAAGTATTGTTGAAGTTTTGTTGTTTCCCGAATCTGAAGGTGCCATGGATTAAAGATTTTGTTCGTTAATCAAGTTGGGAATTCTTGAGGGAGAACGTCAGACATTGTTGATGTTTACTTCTCTAAGGATGAGGAGCAATGTTACGGTTGTTGATATACAAGTAGAGGGTGAATCCCTGATGTTTCTGAAGGTGATTGTTAAGTAACAAGGATAATTTTTAGAAGATGGAATTTAGAAAGTTGCGATGTTTCAATGCTGCTGGTGGATTGTGAAGTTGTCGGTTTGAGTATCCCTTGCATAAGATGTCGACGTTTGAACGGTGATAGAGTGACAGATTGTTGTAGACCTTGTCGTGGGATCCTTGTAAGTGATTGTAAAAGTTGTTGAAGTTGTTGGAATGTTTTGAATCACGAGTCAGAGTTGGAAATACAAAGAGATGAGTACGATTTCAAGAATGGAAAGTGTTGGTACTGGTACAAAGAAATTTTGTTATGATGTTATCGTAAGATGTGTAATAGTATGTCGCTGCACGACGTCGGTGTTCTCATTTTCGGATAACTTTAGAAATTCATATCTTGTGTTCCGAGTATCGGATTAGCGTTCCGTTTGAACCTATGATGGATAGAAATATATTCTATCCTATGAAAGTGTTTTCAAATACGGTAGATGCATTCCTATGTGGAGGGACTCAGAAGTCGGGTACGAAACTAGAGGCTTTTTAGGCATAAATGGTTATTATCGCAGTTGTTCGAGACAAGGTCAAGCATAATATGATTAAGTTAAGAAATGAGATGTTCGGCATTAAAAAAGATAGTCGTTCATCATTTCAAGTATGGGATGTTTCATGTGAAGAAAGTTTTGTAGAACTAAAGAAAAGATTCATGACTGCTCCGGTATTTGTTTTTCCTAATCCGAGTGAGTCATTTGTAGTGTATTATGAATGCATCTAAGATGAGACTTAGTGGTGTGCTAATGCTGAATGGACAAGTTATTGCTTGTGCTTCTAGACGACTCATAGTTCATGAGAGGAATTATCCTACGCGTGACTTAGAGTTAGCAACGGTGGTTTTTATATTGAAGATTTGGAGACATTGTCTTTTTGGTTCTATATTTGAATTATTTAGCGACCATAAGAATTTAAAGTATTTATTTGATCAGAAGGAATTGAATATGAGACGACGAAGATGGTTGGAGTTGTTGAAAGATTACGATTTCGGTTTGAATTATCATCCAAGTAAAGTTAATGTCGTGGCTGATGTTTTAGGTCGAAAGACTTTACATATGTCGACAATGATGGTTAAAGAATTGGAATTAATTGAACAGTTTAGAGATATGATCTTAGTTTGTGAAGTGACACTGAAGAGTCTTATGTTGGGGATGTTGAAGATTAACAATGATTTTCTGGACAGTATCAAAGAAGCTCAGAAGTTAGATGTGGAATTGGTAGATTCGGTGGTTGGACTCGGCCAGTCTAAGAATGATGATTTCAAGTGAGATGCGTAGGGTGTGTTGAGATTTCGTAATCGAATTTGTATTCCTGATGATGCGGAGATGAAGAAAGTAATTCTTGATTTGGGTGTTAAAGAAAGTCAGAAACTAGATTGAAACTTGTAAGTCGTATAGTTGAGGGAAATTTTAATAAGGACAGTGACTTAAGATAGATGATCAGAGTTGCGCAGCTGAAGCGTGATGTGACACAATTGTTGTGCGTGTACGACTCGTTAGAAGTGAAGGACTAAATATCATAAGTCTATGGGAATGATATGTCTTGATCTACATGTTGATTTGGTGGATTGTTGATATAGGGATGATGTGCCAGGATACTGTGTTTCTCGTAAACATTTGCTGATTTTTAAGGATATTAATGTGGTTGTTGGTTGATGGTGAGTTGTGTGTATAATTGTTGAGTTATAGTGTTAAGTTGATGTTATAATGATTTTGTTCCCGTTATCGTGATTTTGTTGTTGGTTACCATAAAGGATGAATAATACTCCATAATATGATGAAGTTGATTATGTTGGCTATGTTGATGTCACTATAAGGGTGATACGACGATATGAATAGAGTTGTTGATATTTTGTTGATAATTGATATATATATATATATATATATATATATATATATATATATATATATATATATATATATATATATATATATATATATATATATATATACACATGGGAATGAAATTGTGTATGTGTTTTGGTGTTGAAAATGTTTTTAAGATGATAAAATGATGTTGTATATCCAAGTATAAGTGTTTTATGATTATTACTACTTTAAATGTTGATATGTCAAGATATTGTTGAAGTGGTTGATAAGTTATTAACGATTATGTTGCGAAGCTGATAAATGATTAGCATGCGTGTATTTGATTTAAATCGTGTTGAGTTATGGTTATGTCGAGAAAGTACTGGTCGAAGTGTTGCCAGACACGACTTGGGAATCAGAGATTGTGATGCAAAATTCGCGTTAAGAGTGGTAGTATCAAGTAGATTTTCGAGGACAAAAATATTCTAAGTGGAGGAGAGTTGTAACGCCCGATAATTTAATTAATTATTTAATTAAATTATTTTTGGATTATTTACTGAAGGTGAAATATTGAGAATGGTTGGTATAAGTTGTCAGATTATTATTAATTAATTAAGTTGTTGATTAATAATAATAATAATAATAATAATGTTGGAATTAATGGAATAATATAAGATTAAATCGTTGGACATATTTTGGTCGTATGTAGTATTAAGAGGGGTGTGAGAATTAAGCCCAATAGAAATAACTCTATTATTATTGAGTTTAGTTATAATAATAGAAAATATGTTTTTGTCAAGAAGAAGAGGAATAAGGGTTGAAAGAGAAAAAGAGAACGTGGAAGCTGCAGAGAAGAAGGAAAAGAGGCAAAGCGGGGTTCGATCGGAAAATCGTAGAGCGACCTTCAATCCAAGGTAAGGGTGGGATTCTGACTCTATAATTGGGTACATGATGCATGTTACACGGAAATTGGGTTGTGTGAAATTGTTGATGTATGTAATTGTTGTATGGATAATTGTTGTTTGACATCTGTGATAATTGTGCTAATGTTGCAGTGATTCAATTGATGAATCAAGTGTTTGAAATTTGCATATATTGATGAGTATAGTTGTTGTGTGGTCTGAGATCATGGGAAGAAAAGGAATTACTGATCGCAGAAAAGTTTGGACGTAGTTGCAGAACTGCAAATGGAATCATGGACACGTGTCGAGCGGCACATGTGTGTTGATGAAGGGTGCCGACCGACACCATGTTTTGTGCTGAGGGGCACAGTTTGCATGCCGAGGGGCATGAATCCCTTAACTAGTATTTCTTTTAATTGTTCTGGGAATGTATTGCGTTTCTTTTACTTAGTAGTTTATTAAAGAAAAAAGTGTGGCAGGGTTAGAAAATGATGAATAATAGTAGAGATTATTTATTAGTAACTGAAGTGAATAATTTGCAGATTTGCATAAGTATAGCAGGTAATATTAATGAGTAACTGAGTTGTTAGCAGAAAATTAATAATTAGCATACATTGTAATGGGAATTGTTGGTAGCAGTGATATATGAAAGTAATAGCAATGAATATTTAGCAAGGATGATTAATAACTTGCAGAATTAATAATAGTATAGTTTTAGTTGCAGAACTAGCAATAGTATTTGTACCCAAAATATATTAGCAGTAGAGATGACTTAAGTGGTAGGAAATAATAGTTTCACTAATTTATCAGAAAACTATTAATGAGGCTTATGACAGAATAATGTAGTAGAAGTATTTTAGTAGGATCATGTTAATAACATTATTGGCATATGTAAGTTGTTGTGTTGTTGTTATTAATTGTTTAAGTTGCAGGTAGTAGTGAGTTATGTTGTATTGCATCTATAATTGCCAATTATTAAGTTGTAGGCTTAAGGTCAATGTTGAATTAAGTTGAATTATTAAGTTGTAGGCTTATGGCCAATGTTGAATTAAGTTAAATTATTAAGTTGTAGGCCTATGGTCAGTATTGAATTATTATTAAGTTGTTCTTGAATTGTTATTAAGTTGTAGTTGAATTGTTATTGTTGTGTTGTTGTTGAATGGTTGATGGTGTAGTTGTTGTTGTCGCATGCATATCATACCAAGTTGGCCTGGATTGAAAAAAAGTTGAAGTTGAAGGCTTATGTCTTGTTGATGCATCTATTAATTGGAAATTCCTAAGTTGGGAGTTCTGCTCCGTTTCTAAGTTGTGAGTTCTGCTCCGCTGGTACCACATGCATGTGCATAGTAACAAGTTGCATATTGAGTTGTTGTGTTGGTAAATTATTTATTATGTTTCGTTGATGTTTTTCGTCGTGATTAACGTTGTTTAAAGTTGTGAAGTGATGATTTGGCATAGACTAATTATAATATAATATTATCATACATTTGATTATATTGTTCGATATCTCACCCCTTTTGTTTGAATGTTACCCCGATGTTGATAACGTGCAGGTAATCCAGAGTGAAGACAGTTTACCTTCAGTAGTTCGAGTCAATGTCATTGATATGATACGTAACACTCAGGGGGGAGGAACTCTTACTGTTTTATTGTTGTTATTATTTCAGTTGATTGAACTTTAAGTTGTTGTTCGTTAAATACTTGTTATCTGAAGTTGTTTTAGTTGGATAAAGATGTTATATTCCTTTAAGTTGAATATTTGACCCTGCTGCGTAGTTATGGAAGTTGTTGGTTTTAAATGATTAATTCATGTTGTTGTTGGTTCATCCCAGTTTAATGTGTTATGTATCTGTAAGGAATATCATTGTTTTAAGTTGAATTTGTAGCATCCTGATTTAGTTGTGGAAGTTTTATAACTCTGATTTCATATATAATTGTCGGGTAGAATTGGAGTGTTACACAACACCATTAACTTCACGCGTGAGAACAAAAAGACCTTATTTCACAACCTTCCAAATACCACGATATATCCCCACAATGAAAATTCTCATCTTCTATTTACACAAACTACATGTTTTTGCATTAAAGGATAAATGTTTGTAGTATTTTTCTGAAGCCATTTTCTTCCTTCTGGGACGACTAGTCTATAACAAGAGTTAAGCTCTAATATCACTTACCAAACAAGTGATTAGTTAATATTAGTTACTAAAAATAATCGTTTGTGTTACGATAGTTCAAAACAGATAGAAATGGGAGAAAGAAATATAAATAACTAAAAGTAAATAGAGAGAGATTAAAATAAATAGAGAGAGATAAAAGAGAGTACACCAAAATTTATAAATAATTGAGGTAACTATTCCAAAATTCATTTTTCTATCCTCATCTCTCCTAATACTCTATTTCTATCTTAATCTTACTCTCACTCATCATTAAAAAATAAAAATATAATAAAGAGAAAATGAAATTAAGAAAGAAATAGAGAAAAAGGAGAGAGAAAGAGAGAAATATGAAGAAGAGAATTCTAAACTGTAAAATATTCTTAAAAATTAAAACTCCACTTTATAAGTATCCAAAAATCTCGATAGAATCGAAATACAATTTATATAATGCAATCAAATCTTGTTCAAAGTTTAAGATGTTGTTAAAATCAATTTTAATTATGTTTTGCATCAACAAGTAGTATTTTAAGAACCACAAATTAACAAGAAGAATTTAACTCATTAATAAAATATGGTTAAGGATATGAAAAGAAAGATAATTCATTTCTTTGATAGAACTAGTCTCATTTAAAAATTAAAATAAAAAAAAATAACAATAAGTTCCTTGATAGAGCTTATCATGGAATTGTGCGATTGGTCGTCCGACGTAGAACCAAAAAGATATTTAGATTAATTCACATAAAAATAAGTTAAATAATCTTTAAACTAAAAAATTATTTTAAAGACATGAGCTTCAAAGCCTAACCTTAAATAGATAAAATCAATTCTAAAGAGAAAAATAATTCTCCTACATGAAGATAACAAAATAATAAAATCAATTATATGATTCTAAAAACCAATTTTGGAGACACTTGTTTCAAAATCTAGCTAAATAGTTAGAATCATTTCTACACAGAAATGTACCTCTACTTTATAACGATTAAAATAATCAATTACATGAATCTAATATTGTAAATGTGGGAACAATGAGGATCATTCTTCATATCTGATGTATTGTGCTTCTTGTTTCATGATATAATGTTATTGTGATGAATCATGATTTTTGGCGGTGCTTGATTGAAAAATATAAGTGGTAGTTGAAATGGATACCAAACTTGAAAGTATGATCTACGATTTAGAAAAGAGAAAATTTTAATAAGATTAATTTTAAACAACAATAATCATAATAGTAATATTTTGTACAAAAAGTTATCTAAAAAAATTATCCATAAACTTTTTACATTACCTTTCAAACGGTCAGTAAATATATACGGGACCAATGCACATCCTCTTCTCTTCAATAATCTGAAAATAATAAATAATAAAAGAACTTAACTCTGATTACATAACTTGGTAATAAATACATATCAGTTTAATATTATTTTTTTAATTTATAAATAATTAAATTAACTATCGCAAAATATTTTTAGTAAATCTATATAACACTTAAAATAAAATTTGGTCAAATCTTGCTCAAAACATAAAATATTAATAAAGTCTTTTTTAACTATGTTTTTGTATCAACAAGTGGTCTTTTAAGAAATACAAATAAATAAAAAACTTACCTCATTAGTAAAATATGGTTCAGGATAAAAAGAAAGATACTGAAAGTTTTTAGCTGCATTAGTCTCACTCTCATTCTTCAAAGTCTTAGGGTTCCAACTCTTCTCATCAACAATCTAAAAAATATCATAAAAGAAATTAGGTCTTATTTTCATTAACTTGTAACAAATATATATCAGTGAGAAATTTTTCATTAATATTTTAAAATAATAAAAGTAACTCTATACCAAAACAATATAAATAAATCAAAACCCTAACTAAAAGTGATATTTTAAGAAATTAAGAATGAAAAAAATACCTCATAACTAAAGTATGATTCAGGATGAAAGAAAAGAAATTCCTTTTCTTTGGTAGATCTAGTTTCACCCTCGCATGCTTTAGGATCCCAACTCCATGGATTAAGAAAAGAGTTGTCTTTTTCCAGAAAGGAAGTGAATCTTGCATCTAACATTGTTTTGTTAGTAACATCAATTTCAGTGATAACAACCATCTTGATAAATTCACAAAATAGTTGTGCTTCTTGATTCTTTGTTAACTAAGAACCCAATAATAGTTTTATTAGTTGTAACAAAACTTAGGAGATGTATTTATAATCTAGTTGGTGTGTTAAGAGTAGTGATATCTTTGGTTAAATCTATAATTACGTGAAGATATTTTTTTGGTCACTACATAATTACATGAAGATATGATTTGGTGATAAAGATTTCAAATTCAACTGAAAAATAAGTAGTAATAAATATTTGGGTTTCTTGATTATTTGTCAGCTAAAATTAAAAAAAAATTAAAAAAAAGGTATGTTTTATTAAATGAGAGAGATAAGAAAGGATTATATATTCAGTAAAAGATATGATTTAATCATAAGGATTTCAACTTTGATTGTAAAATAAAAAAGGTGCTCATTTTTTTTTGACTAAAGTCTTTATATTTGCTCTTAAAAAATCATGAATCTTCTAATGATGAGCGGCTAGTCCCTTTAGGTTAGGTTTTCTCTAGACGATTTTAACCTAAATATGTGTTTCAACGTAATTATTTATGACTTCTTTTGTAACTTTCTAATTTTAATAATATAGTTTTATTTAAATTTAATATTTTCTCGTGAGACTTACGGTGCTTTATTTATTCTATTGATAGAACTATAAAATTATAATAATTGTTGATGTTGCGATCAGAATAATCTCGACCATTAGACTACTCTTACACACTATAAACCTTTGTTTACTCCCATCATCCAAGGAGTTACATTGGCGGAGCGAATATCATTACGATCGATGATTTATCTGGGGTTACAAGGTGTAATTATGTAATTTGTAAGAGTGTCTTCTTATTTTATATTTTATTAAACCTTTGTGTTAACTATTGAAGGCTTCAACATTTGAGGTTTCTTTGATAAAGTGGGTAGCCTTGTCAAAGACTCTCAATATCTTTGGGGTACAAGGTTGTAATTTATATTTTGTAAAATGTCATAGTTAAATCAAATTTGTTATTGGAATAGTGATATGAATTCTCACATGTAAGGTAGATGATACAAAAGACAAACTTAATCATTTTTATCATATTTGTCAGTCTCAATTACCATTCTCTAGTTTATCATTAGCAAACAATTAATCATTTACGTTTTGGTCACTCCTGTTAGAACAAGATTTAGTTCTGCAATATTATCTTTGAGTTTTGATGATAATAAATGAGTATATTTGTATGAATACTTTTAATACTCTAATGTTAGTTATTTTTATGTATTTAACAAACCGGATATGCTTCTGATGGATGGCGTGGCCAATACATTAGAAGAGAATTAGTTCCGCTTCTATGCTACACAAGTTCTGATGAACACTAGTAAGACACTCCATAAGCTTCTGAAGTGAAGGCTCTGATGTTTGTCTAAAGAAGCAAGTCAGAAGATCTGAAGACAGAAGTTATACTTAAGTCCAGATGCTGAAGACTCATGCTTCTAAAGATAATGTGTTCTAAGGAAATCTATCAGAAGACCTGAAGACAGAAGTTCTACTTAAGTTCATATGCTAAAGACTCAAGTTTCTAAAGACCCATGGTTCTAAAAAAAAAGGTTCCAAAGACAAAGTTATGAAGACTCTGAAGACAGAAGTTCTAAAGACTCTGAAGACTTGAAGTTCTGAAGACCCAAGGTTCCAGAAAAGGTTCTAAAGACTAAGTGTTGAAGTTTCAAAGACAAGGTTCTGAGTGAACAAGTTCTGACAACTAAAGACTTGATTATCTAGAGATTTAAATGTCACGATTCTACTCATGATTCAATCATCTACCATCATAAGCCTCTGAAGTTCAGAAGGCACATGTTACCGTTAGCAATGACAAGTACACAATACGAAAAATTCTTATCCCACTATCTCTCCACTAGCCTGAATTGTGAAAAAGAAAAAGACGTGGCAGTACTATTTTCATCATTGTGTAACGACTCTTTTTCAATAGCCAACGAATCTATTTTTATTGTCTATATAAGAATAAGATCATATGCTTAAAATGTTGTTGGTGTTCAAATTTTCAAATGGAAGCTGTCATTATTGAAACACAACCAAAACTATCAACCACTATAACAACAACAAGAACAATTATTGTCAAAATAATTCTTGAATCATGTTGTTGATGATTATAAGATAACAATGAAGTCATCAATTCACAATATGCTTAATTTCATATACTACAAGAAGCTTGCTAAGCTACAGAAGATAATGAAGTGATCATTGAATTAAATAGAACAAGGGTTGTTGTCCAAAATGTTCTAAGGTGATTCAAGATGAAGAAGTTCTTTTCTTTTCTATGTCAAAATCAACAAAGCTTTCAGAAGCTTATGAAGAAGAAGACTTCATCGGTTCAAGTGCTTTGAGTTGATTTCCATGAAGAAACTACTTGAAGAAAAGAATACAACACATTAAAGCTACAACACAATGTAATATTTTTAGTGTATATTAGGATCTTCTGATGTACTTAATTGAGTTTACACTTGCTTGTTTAGAAGCATTCTCTTGTAAATAAACCTTGTAAAAACAAACAATTACTTCTTCCTTTTAAAGGACCAGTTAGGTCAGAAGCTTTAGAAGGTTTTGTGTTTCTTCTAAAGGACCAGTTAGGTCAGAAGCTTTAGAAGGTAACGTGTTCCTCAAAGGACCGGTTAGGTCAGAAGCTTTAGAAGCTTTAGAAGGTAACGTGTTACAGGTAGTGGTGAGTTATGTTGTATTACATCTATAATTGGCAATTATTAAGTTGTAGGCTTATGGACAATGTTGAACTAAGTTGAATTATTAAGTTGTAGGCTTATGACCAATGTTGAATTATATTGAATTATTAAGTTGTAGGCCTATGGCTAGTGTTGGATTATTATTATTAAGTTGTTATTGAATTATTGTTAAGTTGTAGTTGAACTGTTATTGTTGTGTTGTTGTTGAATGGTTGATGTTGTAGTTTTTGTTATCGCATGCATAGCATAACAAATTGGCCTGGATTGGAAAAAAGTTGAAGTTAAAGGCTTATGCCTTGTTGAGTTGGAAGTTCTTCTCCGCTGGTACCACATGCATGTGCATAGTAACACGTTGCATTTCACGTTGCATATTGAGTTGTTGTGTTGGTAAATTGTTTATTATATTTCGTTGATGTTTTTCATCATGATTGACGTTGTTTAAAGTTGTGAAGTGGCGATTTGGCATAGACTAATTCTAATGTAATATTATCAAACATCTGATTATATTGTTTAATATCTCACCCCCTTCTGTTTGAATGTTACCCCGATGTTGGTAACGTACAAGTAATCTAGAGTGAAGACAGTTTACCTTCAGTAGTACGAGTCGGTGTCATTGCTATGATACGTAACACTCGGGAGGGGGGAGGAACTCTTGTTGTTTTATTGTTGTTATTATTTCAATTGATTAAACTTTAAGTTGTTGTTCGTTAAATACTTGTTATTTGAAGTTGTTTTAGTTAGATAAATATGTTTTATTCCTTTAAGTTGAATATTTGACTCTGCTGCGTAGTTATAGAAGTTGTTGGTTTTAAAAAGATCAATTTATGTTGGTGTTGGTTCATCCCAGTTTAATTTGTTATGTATCTATAATGAATTTCGTTGTTTTAAGTTAAATTTGTAGCATCCTGATTTAGTTGTGGAATTTTTATAACTCTGATTTCATATATAATTGTCTAGTAGAATTGGGGTTTTATAAAGTTGGTATCAGAGCAAGTCGGTCCATCCGGCCAAGTTGTCTAATGTTGTTTATTTCTTAGTACGCGACAAGTGTGTGAAACACTGTCGGTGCTTGCTTGCTTTTCTAATCGCTTGTATGCAGAAGTTGGTTTGAAGATAAGTGGGGGAGAAGCCTTGCTTCTCGGATATGTTTCGGTTGTAAGGTGTTAGTTCAGTATGTTGTTGATGTCGACAGTGCAAGTATTGTTGAAGTTTTGTTGTTTCCCAAATCTGAAGGTGCCATGGATTAAAGATTTTGTTCGTTAATCAAGTTGGGAATTCTTGAGGGAGAATGTCAGACATTGTTGATGTTTACTTCTCTAAGGATGAGGAGAAATGTTACGGTTGTTGATATACAAGTAGAGGGTGAATCCCTGATGTTTCTGAAGGTGATTGTTAAGTAACAAGGATAATTTTTAGAAGATGGAATTTAGAAAGTTGCGATGTTTCAATGCTGCTGGTGGATTGTGAAGTTGTCGGTTTGAGTATCCCTTGCATAAGATGTCGACGTTTGAATGGTGATAGAGTGACAGATTGTTGTAGACCTTGTCGTGGGATCCTTGTAAGTGATTGTAAAAGTTGTTGAAGTTGTTGGAATATTTTGAATCACGAGTCAGAGTTGGAAATACAAAGAGATGAGTACGATTTCAAGAATGGAAAGTGTTGGTACTGGTACAAAGAAATTTTGTTATGATGTTATCGTAAGATGTGTAATAGTATGTCGATGCACGACGTCGGTGTTCTCATTTTCGGATAACTTTAGAAATTCATATCTTGTGTTCCGAGTATCAGATTAGCGTTCCGTTTGAACCTATGATGGATAGAAATATATTCTATCCTATGAAAGTGTTTTCAAATACGGTAGATGCATTCCTATGTGGAGGGACTAAGAAGTAGGGTACGAAACTAGAGGCTTTTTAGGCATAAATGGTTATTATCGCAGTTATTCGAGACAAGGTCAAGCATAATATGATTAAGTTAATAAATGATATGTTCGGCATTAAAAAAGATAGTCGTTCATCATTTCAAGTATGGGATGTTTCATGTGAAGAAAGTTTTGTAGAACTAAAGAAAAGATTGACGACTGCTCCGGTATTTGTTTTGCCTAATCCGAGTGAGGCATTTGTAGTGTATTATGAATGCATCTAAGATGAGACTTAGTGGTGTGCTAATGCTGAATGGACAAGTTGTTGCTTGTGCTTCTAGACGACTCATAGTTCATGAGAGGAATTATCCTACGCGTGACTTAGAGTTAGCAACGATGGTTTTTATATTGAAGATTTGGAGACATTGTCTTTTTGGTTCTATATTTGAATTATTTAGCGACCATAAGAATTTAAAGTATTTATTTGATCAGAAGGAATTGAATATGAGACGACGAAGATGGTTGGAGTTGTTGAAAGATTACGATTTCGGTTTGAATTATCATCCAAGTAAAGCTAATGTCGTGGCTGATGTTTTAGGTCGAAAGACTTTAAATATGTCGGCAATGATGGTTAAAGAATTGGAATTAATTGAACAGTTTAGAGATATGAGCTTAGTTTGTGAAGTGACACTGAAGAGTCTTATGTTGGGGATGTTGAAGATTAACAATGATTTTCTGGACAGTATCAAAGAAGCTCAGAAGTTAGATGTGGAATTGGTAGATTCGGTGGTTGGACTCGGCCAGTCTAAGAATGATGATTTCAAGTGAGATGCGTAGGGTGTGTTGAGATTTAGTAATCGAATTTGTATTCCTGATGATGCGGAGATGAAGAAAGTAATTCTTGATTTGGGTGTTAAAGAAAGTCAGAAACTAGATTGAAACTTGTAAGTCGTATAGTTGAGGGAAATTTTAATAAGGACAGTGACTTAAGATAGATGATCAGAGTTACGCAGCTGAAGCGTGATGTGGCACAATTGTTGTGCGTGTACGACTCGTTAGAAGTGAAGGACTAAATATCATAAGTCTATGGGAATGATATGTCTTGATCTACATGTTGATTTGGTGGATTGTTGATATAGGGATGATGTGCCAGGATACTGTGTTTCTCGTAAACATTTGCTGATTTTTAAGGATATTAATGTGGTTGTTGGTTGATGGTGAGTTGTGTGTATAATTGTTGAGTTATAGTGTTAAGTTGATGTTATAATGATTTTGTTCCCGTTATCGTGATTTTGTTGTTGGTTACCATAAAGGATGAATAATACTCCATAATATGACGAAGTTGATTATGTTGGCTATGTTGATGTCACTATAAGGGTGATACAACGATATGAATAGAGTCGTTGATATTTTGTTGATAATTGACATAGATTATATATATATATATATATATATATATATATATATATATATATATATATATATATATATATATATATATATATATATATATATAGACATGGGAATGAAATTGTGCATGTGTTTTGGTGTTGAAAATGTTTTTAAGATGATAAAATGATGTTGTATATCCAAGTATAAGTGTGTTATGATTATTACTACTTTAAATGTTGATATGTCAAGATATTGTTGAAGTGGTTGATAAGTTATTAACGATTATGTTGCAAAGCTGATAAATGATTAGCATACGTGTAGTTGATTTAAATCGTGTTGAGTTATGGTTGTGTCGAGAAAGTACTGGTCGAAGTGTTGCCAGACACGACTTGGGAATCAGAGATTGTGATGCAAAATTCGCGTTAAGAGTGGTAGTATCTAGTAGATTTTCGAGGACAAAAATATTCTAAGTGGAGGAGAGTTGTAACGCCCGATAATTTAATTAATTATTTAATTAAATTATTTTTGGATTATTTATTGAAGGTGAAATATTGAGAATGGTTGGTATAAGTTGTCAGATTATTATTAATTAATTAAGTTGTTGATTAATAATAATAATAATGTTGGAATTAATGGAATAATATAAGATTAAATCGTTGGACATATTTTGGTCGTATGTAGTATTAAGAGGGGTGTGAGAATTAAGCCCAATAGAAATAACTCTATTATTATTGAGTTTAGTTATAATAATAGAAAATAGGTTTTTGTCAAGAAGAAGAGGAATAAGGGTTGAAAGAGAAAAAGAGAACGTGGAAGCTGCAGAGAAGAAGGAAAAGAGGCAAAGCGGGGTTCGATCAGAAAATCGTAGAGCGACCTTCAATCCAAGGTAAGTGTGGGATTCTGACTCTATAATTGGGTACATGATGCATGTTACACGGAAGTTGGGTTGTGTGAAATTGTTGATGTGTGTAATTGTTGTATGGATAAATTGTTGTTTGACATCTGTGATAATTGTGCTAATGTTGCAGTGATTCAATTGATGAATCAAGTGTTTGAAATTTGCATATATTGATGAGTATAGTTGTTGTGTGGTCTGAGATCATGGGAAGAAAAGGAATTACTGATCGCAGAAAAGTTTGGACGTAGTTGCAGAACTGCAAATGGAATCATGGACACGTGTCGAGCGGCACATGTGTGTTGATGAAGGGTGCCGACCGACACCATGTTTTGTGCTGAGGGGCACAGTTTGCATGCCGAGGGGCATGAATCCCTTAACTAGTATTTCTTTTAATTGTTCTGGGAATGTATTGCGTTTCTTTTACTTAGTAGTTTATTAAAGAAAAAAGTGTGGCAGGGTTAGAAAATGATGAATAATAGTAGAGATTATTTATTAGTAACTGAAGTGAATAATTTGCAGATTTGCATAAGTATAGCAGGTAATATTAATGAGTAACTGAGTTGTTAGCAGAAAATTAATAATTAGCATACATTGTAATGGGAATTGTTGGTAGCAGTGATATATGAAAGTAATAGCAATGAATATTTAGCAAGGATGATTAATAACTTGCAGAATTAATAATAGTATAGTTTTAGTTGCAGAACTAGCAATAGTATTTGTACCCAAAATATACTAGCAGTAGAGATGACTTAAGTGGTAGGAAATAATAGTTTCACTAATTTATCAGAAAACTATTAATGAGGCTTATGAAAGAATAATGTAGTAGAAGTATTTTAGTAGGATCATGTTAATAATATTATTGGCATGTGTAAGTTGTTGTGTTGTTGTTATTAATTGTTTAAGTTGCAGGTAGTAGTGAGTTATGTTGTATTGTATCTATAATTGCCAATTATTAAGTTGTAGGCTTAAGGTCAATGTTGAATTAATTTGAATTATTAAGTTGTAGGCTTATGGCCAATGCTGAATTAAGTTAAATTATTAAGTTGTAGGCCTATGGTCAGTGTTGAATTATTATTAAGTTGTTCTTGAATTGTTATTAAGTTGTAGTTGAATTGTTATTGTTGTGTTGTTGTTGAATGGTTGATGGTGTAGTTGTTGTTGTCGCATGCATATCATAACAAGTTGGCCTGGATTGAAAAAAAGTTGAAGTTGAAGGCTTATGTCTTGTTGATGCATCTATTAATTGGCAATTCCTAAGTTGGGAGTTCTGCTCCATTTCTAAGTTGGGAGTTCTGCTCCACTGGTACCACATGCATGTGCATAGTAACAAGTTGCATATTGAGTTGTTGTGTTGGTAAATTATTTATTATGTTTCGTTGATGTTTTTCGTCGTGATTAACGTTGTTTAAAGTTGTGAAGTGATGATTTGGCATAGACTAATTATAATATAATATTATCATACATTTGATTATATTGTTCGATATCTCACCCCTTTTGTTTGAATGTTACCCCGATGTTGATAACGTACAGGTAATCCAGAGTGAAGACAGTTTACCTTCAGTAGTTCGAGTCAGTGTCATTGATATGATACGTAACACTCAGGGGGGGGGGGGGGGGGGCGAGGAACTCTTACTGTTTTATTGTTGTTATTATTTTAGTTGATTGAACTTTAAGTTGTTGTTCGTTAAATACTTGTTATCTGAAGTTGTTTTAGTTGGATAAAGATGTTATATTCCTTTAAGTTGAATATTTGACCCTGCTGCATAGTTATGGAAGTTGTTGGTTTTAAATGATTAATTCATGTTGCTGTTGGTTCATCCCAGTTTAATGTGTTATGTATCTGTAAGGAATGTCATTGTTTTAAGTTGAATTTGTAGCATCCTGATTTAGTTGTGGAAGTTTTATAACTCTGATTTCATATATAATTGTCGGGTAGAATTGGAGTGTTACACAACACCATTAACTTCACGCGTGAGAACAAAAAGACCTTATTTCACAACCTTCCAAATACCACGATATATCCCCACAATGAAAATTCTCATCTTCTATTTACACAAACTACATGTTTTTGCATTAAAGGATAAATGTTTGTAGTATTTTTCTGAAGTCATTTTCTTCCTTCTGGGACGACTAGTCTATAACAGGAGTCAAGCTCTAATATCACTTACCAAACAAGTGATTAGTTAATATTAGTTACTAAAAATAATCGTTTGTGTTACGATAGTTCAAAACAGATAGAAATGGGAGAAAGAAATATAAATAACTAAAAGTAAATAGAGAGAGATTAAAATAAATAGAGAGAGATAAAAGAGAGTACACCAAAATTTATAAATAATTGAGGTAACTATTCCAAAATTCATTTTTCTATCCTCATCTCTCCTAATACTCTATTTCTATCTTAATCTTACTCTCACTCATCATTAAAAAATAAAAATATAATAAAGAGAAAATGAAATTAAGAAAGAAATAGAGAAAAAGGAGAGAGAAAGAGAGAAAAATGAAGAAGAGAATTCTAAACTGTAAAATATTCTTAAAAAATAAAACTCCACTTTATAAGTATCCAAAAATCTCGATAGAATCGAAATACAATTTATATAATGCAATCAAATCTTGTTCAAAGTTTAAGATGTTGTTAAAATCAATTTTAATTATGTTTTGCATCAACAAGTAGTATTTTAAGAACCACAAATTAACAAGAAGAATTTAACTCATTAATAAAATATGGTTAAGGATATGAAAAGAAAGATAATTCATTTCTTTGATAGAACTAGTCTCATTTAAAAATTAAAATAAAAAAAAAATAACAATAAGTTCCTTGATATAGCTTATCATGGAATTGTGCGATTGGTCGTCCAACGTAGAACCAAAAAGATATTTAGATTAATTCACATAAAAATAAGTTAAATAATCTTTAAACTAAAAAATTATTTTAAAAACATGAGCTTCAAAGCCTAACCTTAAATAGATAAAATCAATTCTAAAGAGAAAAATAATTCTCCTACATGAAGATAACAAAATAATAAAATCAATTATATGATTCTAAAAACCAATTTTGGAGACACTTGTTTCAAAATCTAGCTAAATAGTTAGAATCATTTCTGTTGAATGATTAGAATAAGTCAAATGCAGTGTAATTGGTTTTGAAGTGTTTTTGGAGAATAGCTTATTTGAGAAGCTATTTTGGAAAAGCTGCCAGTATGCTGCAGGAAACCCTGTTTTGTTACTTTGTTTAGTGTTAGCAGGCACTATATATACATTTTGTAACATGTTGAATGGAATTAATGCCATATGATTTTTTACCCTCTCAATTAATCTCTATTCTCTCTAAACTTGATCTTCCCCAATCCTCTAATTTCACCAAAATTATCCATCATCTCCATTGATTCACATACAAGGTTTTGTGCTTGTTCTAACATTTGGCATCAAGAGCATTGGTTATTGATCCCAATCCGCTGCAACACCAACAATGGCTACCGTTTCCAATGATCGAATTCCCACCAATCTCCCAATTCTTGATTCGAAGAATTACGACAAATGGGCGAAACAAATGAAGGTTCTGTTTGGTTATCAAGAGGTTCTTGAGATCGTCATCAATGGAGTTACACCGTTAGGGGCAGATGCTACCGATGCTCGTAGGGCTACACACATGGAAGAAAAGAAGAAGGATTACAAAGCTCTATTCTTGATTCATTCGTGTGTTGATAACGACAATTTCGAGAAGGTTGGTGATTGTGAATCCGCAAAACAAGCATGGGAAATCTTGGAGAAAGCGTATGCCGGTGCCGTCAAAGCGAAGGTGGTAAGGTTACAAACTTACAAACGTCAATTCGAGTTAACGCAAATGGAGGACAAAGAAACGATCAACGATTACATCACGCGCATTACCCGGTTAGTCAACCAAATCAAGTCATGTGGCGAAACGATCCTCGAGCAGAATGTTGTATCGAAAGTGTTGCGTTCGTTAACATCACGTTTCGATAACATTGTTGTGGCTATTGAGGAGTCAAAGGATCTAACAACTTTGAGTAAAGATGAGTTGCAAAGTTCGTTAGAGGCGCATGAACAAAGGATGGATGAGAGAAGTGCCGACAAAGCCAAAGCGGAGATCGCTTTGCAAGCGTGTTTACATGAGAAGAACAAGAGATCGAAAGGGAAGTGGACTTCAAAAAATAAGAAGAATTTTGGTGGAAAAGATCCACAAAATTCAAAGGGTGAAGGAAGCTCCAAAGATGGTAATCAAAGCGCCCACAAACCGTTTGACAAAAGTTCTTTGAAGTGTTATAATTGTCAAAAGCTTGGGCATTTTGCGAAAGAATGTCGCTCAAAACGCAAGGAAAAGGATGCGGATGAGGCGAAGGTTGCTAGGGAAGAGGTAGATGATGAAGATACCCTTCTTGTGATGATTACGGAAGAGAATTATGGCATTGTTGATGTTCCGGGCAGCAGCTACTGTGATGATAGTGTGTGGGACAGCAGCTGTACTGTTTTGGAAAGTGGCGAAAAAATGTGTTCGGATCGAAATGCATTAGTTACCGTGCGTGAGGGAGTCCAAATTAAAGATGAATGGTACTTGGATTCCGGTTGTTCAACACATATGACGGGTCGAAAGGATTGGTTTGTGCAAATCAATCAAGCGACAAAGAGTAAAGTCAAGTTTGCCGACGACACTACTTTAAGCGCCGAAGGGGTAGGAGATGTTTTGATCGGAAGGAAGAATGGAGGACAGTCGAGGATCAAAGATGTCTTGTACATACCGGGAATTAAGTGCAATCTTTTAAGCATTGGCCAATTGCTTGAAAGAGGGTACTTAATTCGATTGGAGAATAAGATGTTACGCGTTTTAGATTCAAATGGTGTGTTGATTCTAAAAGCACCGATGGCTGCCAACAGAACTTTTAAGGTTGAGTTAAAGGTTATGGAGCATCGTTGTTTAGCTACCGCGGCAAGTAGAGAGGAGTGGCTATGGCATTACCGTCTTGGTCACCTTAACTTTAGGGATCTTAAGATGTTGCAACAAAGTGGAATAGTAACGGGGCTGCCACATATTAGTGTTCCGACAGAATTGTGTGAGGAATGTGTCACATCTAAGCAACACAAGAAGGTGTTTAGCAAGGATGCGGGTCGGAGAGCCAAAGACTTACTTGAGGTGGTGTATTCCGATGTTTGTGGACCAATGCAAGTAGAGACATATGGCGGCAATCGATATTTTGTTACGTTTATTGACGATTTTAGTAGGAAGCTTTGGACTTATCTTATCAAGAGAAAGGATGAGGTATTTGGAGTGTTCAAGAGTTTCAAATCCATGGTGGAGCGTTAAAGCGGCCGAAAGCTCAAAATTCTCAAAACGGATGGTGGAGGTGAATATACCTCTAGTGAATTTGGGAAGTTTTGTGATCTTGAGGGTATTGTGCGTAAGGTGGTGCCTCCATATACGCCTCAAAAAAACGGGGCTGCCGAGAGGAAAAATCGTACAATAATGAACATGGTGCGTAGCATGCTTTGTGGGAAGAAGTTACCTAAAGAATTGTGGGGTGAGGCCGTATCTACAGCCACCTACTTGTTGAATAGGTGTCCTACTAAGAAGCTGGAGAAAATCACACCGGAAGAGGTTTGGAGTGGTTTCAAACCGAGTGTGGTTCATTTGCGTGTTTTTGGATCGATTGCATATCGTCATGTACCAAATCAACTTAGAAAGAAGTTGGATGATAAAGGTGAGAAGTTGATATTTGTTGGATATCACTCTACTGGTGGTTACAAGCTGTTTGATGAGAAGAATCGGAAGATCGTGATAAGCCGGGACGTGACTTTTGATGAAATCAAAAGTGCAGAAAATCAGCAGCAGCAGTTTTTTGAAATCTCTGATCCGGAGTTGTCTGATGCCGCTGTACCAGCACCTACAGCAGCTGAAAACAATGTTGTGAATGAGGGTAGACCAACAAGGCATAGAGGTATGCCTCAAAGACTCCGAGATTGTGAATTGTTCCGAGATAGTGAGATCAACAATGATGGTGATCTTATTCATTTCGCTTTAATGGCCGAATCCGAACCGGTAAATACGGAGGAGGCATTAAGCGATCCAAAATGGATGTGTGCAATGAAGGAAGAGTTGAAATCGATTGAGAAGAACAATACTTGGGTGTTGGTTGATTTATAGAAAGGTAAAAAGGCGATTGGTGTGAAATGGGTTTACAAAGTAAAAGCAAATCCGAAAGGCGAGATAATCAAGCATAAGGCTCGATTGGTAGCAAAGGGATTTTTGCAAAAAGAAGGCATAGACTTTGATGAGGTATTCGCACCGGTTGCAAGGCATGAAACCATCCGGTTAGTTGTTGCGATTGCAAATAACAACAGCTGGTCGTTATATCAAATGGACGTCAAATCGGCATTTTTGAATGGTCCATTGGATGAGGAAGTGTATGTTGGACAGCCACCTGGTTTTGTGATACAAAATCAAGAGGAAAGGGTCTACAAATTAAGGAAGGCACTCTATGGTTTGAAACAAGCTCCAAGAGCTTGGAACAAACGCATAGATGTTTTTCTTATCAACATTGGTTTCAAGAAGTGCGTATCCGAACACGGTGTGTATGTGAAGTCGGATAAAAGCAAAGGAGTAATCATACTTTGTCTTTATGTGGACGATTTGTTGATTACGGGCAGTTGTGAAAAGTACATTTCAAAGTTCAAAGAAGAGCTTATGGGGGAGTTTGAAATGAGTGATCTTGGCTCTATGAAATACTTCTTAGGCATAGAGTTCCAAAAAACAAAGTTGGGACTGCTCATGCATCAAAGAAGGTATGCAATGGAGATTTTGAAGAGGTGTGATATGGAGCATTGTAATGCTGCCACAACACCAGCCGAGGCACATTTACAGCTGTCCAAGAGTGAAGATGAGCAAGATGTGGATCCTACTCAATACCGTAGATTGATAGGATCATTGCGTTACTTGTGCAATACGCGGCCAGATTTAGCGTTTAGTGTCGGTATTGCAAGTAGGTTCATGGAGAGGCCGAAGGTATCACACTTGGCAGCGGTTAAGAGGATCCTTAGATATGTGAAAGGTACTCTTGGCTGTGGGATTTTATTTCCTGCAAGTGACATGGGCAAAAGTTGCGAATTACTCGGATACACCGACTCCAATTGGTGCAGAGATAACGACGATCGGAAATCAACGGCCGATTATGTTTTTATGTTCGGAGGAGCACCAATCTCTTGGTGTTCTAAAAAGGAGCCGGTGGTTGCTCTCTCTTCTTGTGAGGCGGAGTATATCGCAGCTTCGTTATGTGCATGCCAAGTTGTGTGGCTAGTGAACCTGCTGCGTGAGCTGGACAGCAACACGAGAGGAGCTGTTCTGCTGTTGGTGGACAATGTTTCAGCCATCAACCTTGCTAAGAATCCCATAGCACATGGGAGGAGCAAGCATATTGAGATGAAATTCCATTACTTGAGAGATTTAGTAAGTTCTGGACAGTTACGTTTGAGCTACTGCAGAAGTGAAGAACAGGTCGCGGACTTGTTGACGAAAGCGGTTACAAATGATGTTTTCAAGCGACTCGTGGTGAGGTTGGGCATGAAGAACATTGAGCATTTGACTTAAGGTGGTGTGTTGAATGATTAGAATAAGTCAAATGCAGTGTAATTGGTTTTGAAGTGTTTTTGGAGAATAGCTTATTTGAGAAGCTATTTTGGAAAAGCTGCCAGTATGCTGCAGGAAACCCTGTTTTGTTACTTTGTTTAGTGTTAGCAGGCACTATATATACATTTTGTAACATGTTGAATGGAATTAATGCCATATGATTTTTTACCCTCTCAATTAATCTCTATTCTCTCTAAACTTGATCTTCCCCAATCCTCTAATTTCACCAAAATTATCCATCATCTCCATTGATTCACATACAAGGTTTTGTGCTTGTTCTAACAATTTCTACACAGAAATGTACCTCTACTTTATAACGATTAAAATAATCAATTACATGAATCTAATATTGTAAATGTGGGAACAATGAGGATCATTCTTCATATCTGATGTATTGTGCTTCTTGTTTCATGATATAATGTTATTGTGATGAATCATGATTTTTGGCGGTGCTTGATTGAAAAATATAAGTGGTAGTTGAAATGGATACCAAACTTGAAAGTATGATCTACGATTTAGAAAAGAGAAAATTTTAATAAGATTAATTTTAAACAACAATAATCATAATAGTAATATTTTGTACAAAAAGTTATCTAAAAAAATTATCCATAAACTTTTTACATTACCTTTCAAACGGCCAGTAAATATATACGGGACCAATGCACATCCTCTTCTCTTCAATAATCTGAAAATAATAAATAATAAAAGAACTTAACTCTGATTACATAACTTGGTAATAAATACATATCAGTTTAATATTATTTTTTTAATTTATAAATAATTAAATTAACTATCGCAAAATATTTTTAGTAAATCTATATAACACTTATAAAATTTGGTCAAATCTTGCTCAAAACATAAAATATTAATAAAGTCTTTTTTAACTATGTTTTTGTATCAACAAGTGGTCTTTTAAGAAATACAAATAAATAAAAAACTTACCTCATTAGTAAAATATGGTTCAGGATAAAAAGAAAGATACTGAAAGTTTTTAGCTGCATTAGTCCCACTCTCATTCTTCAAAGTCTTAGGGTTCCAACTCTTCTCATTAACAATCTAAAAAATATCATAAAAGAAATTAGGTCTTATTTTCATTAACTTGTAACAAATATATATCAGTGAGAAATTTTTCATTAATATTTTAAAATAATAAAAGTAACTCTATACCAAAACAATATAAATAAATCAAAACCCTAACTAAAAGTGATATTTTAAGAAATTAAGAATGAAAAAAATACCTCATAACTAAAGTATGATTCAGGATGAAAGAAAAGAAATTCCTTTTCTTTGGTAGAACTAGTTTCACCCTCACATGCTTTAGGATCCCAACTCCATGGATTAAGAAAAGAGTTGTCTTTTTTCAGAAAGGAAGTGAATCTTACATCTAACATTGTTTTGTTAGTAACATCAATTTCAGTGATAACAACCATCTTGATAAATTCACAAAATATTTGTGCTTCTTGATTCTTTGTTAACTAAGAACCCAATAATAGTTTTATTAGTTGTAACGAAACTTAGGAGATGTATTTATAATCTAGTTGGTGTGTTAAGAGTAGTGATATCTTTAGTTAAATCTATAATTACGTGAAGATATTTTTTTGGTCACTACATAATTACATGAAGATATGATTTGGTGATAAAGATTTCAAATTCAAATGAAAAATAAGTAGTAATAAATATTTGGGTTTCTTGATTATTTGTCGGCTAAAATTAAAAATAAAAAAAAAAGGTATGTTTTATTAAATGAGAGAGATAAGAAAGGATTATATATTCAGTAAAAGATATGATTTAATCATAAGGATTTCAACTTTGATTGTAAAATAAAAAAGCTGCTCATTTTTTTTTGACTAAAGTCTTTATATTTGCTCTTAAAAAATCATGAATCTTCTAATGATGAGCGGCTAGTCCCTTTAGGTTAGGTTTTCTCTAGATGATTTTAACCTAAATATGTGTTTCAACGTAATTATTTATGACTTCTTTTGTAACTTTCTAATTTTAATAATATAGTTTTATTTAAATTTAATATTTTCTCGTGAGACTTACGGTGCTTTATTTATTCTATTGATAGAACTATAAAATTATAATAATTGTTGATGTTGCGATCAGAATAATCTCGACCATTAGACTACTCTTACACACTATAAACCTTTGTTTACTCCCATCATCCAAGGAGTTACATTGGCGGAGCGAATATCATTACGATCAATGATTTATCTGGGGTTACAAGGTGTAATTATGTAATTTGTAAGAGTGTCTTCTTATTTTATATTTTATTAAACCTTTGTGTTAACTATTGAAGGCTTCAACATTTGAGGTTTCTTTGATAAAGTGGGTAGCCTTGTCAAAGACTCTCAATATCTTTGGGGTACAAGGTTGTAATTTATATTTTGTAAAATGTCATAGTTAAATCAAATTTGTTATTGGAATAGTGATATGAATTCTCACATGTAAGGTAGATGATACAAAAGACAAACTTAATCATTTTTATCATATTTGTCAGTCTCAATTACCATTCTCTAGTTTATCATTAGCAAACAATTAATCATTTACGTTTTGGTCACTCCTGTTAGAACAAGATTTAGTTCTGCAATATTATCTTTGAGTTTTGATGATAATAAATAAGTATATTTATATGAATACTTTTAATACTCTAATGTTAGTTATTTTTAAGTATTTAAAAAACCGGATATGCTTCTGATGGATGGCGTGTGTTGTACCCCAAAATTTGCCCTCCCATATTCTTCAAGGTTTGCCAAGATCAAGGTTCAAAATCTCTCCAGGGTTGCACAGTCCAATTGCCTCCTAACAGTCAAAAATTAGGGTTTTGGTGCTGGAAAAGAAATTGGAATTTCTAAGGGTCCAAACAAGTCCCACATGCCTATAAACATTGTCAAGCATCTCCATGCCAAGTTTCAAGGTTCACAAGTTCAAGTTGCACAGTCAAAAGTCCCATTTGCTCAACAGTCAACTGTAGGAGCAAAATGGTCATTTGACAGGCAAAAATCCAAATTTTTGGTCAACATCTTATTTTGAAGCCACAAACGTCATTTGATCAATTCTTGATCATGATTTCACAAGCATGGCTCAAAAAGTCTCAAGATGCAAAAGTTTCTATTTTTGGACAGCTGAAAAAGTCAACTGCAAATTGACCAAGGCATAACTTCCACATGGTTTATCAGAAAAATTCCATCCAAAACTCATTTTGAAGATAATGACATTTCCTACAACTCATCTTCACACTTCAAGTCCAAGAAATGCTCTCACAAAAAGTTATCAATCTCAACATTATAGGTCATTTTCAAAAGTCAACAAAAAGGCACTTTAAGTCAAAGACCATAACTTGAGATTGGTAAATCAAAATGACATGGGACCAAAGGCATTGGTTAGAGGACTTCAAGACCTTTCCAAAATGTCCCAGAACATGATAAAAGCTTAAAAATTGAGCAAGATATGCCTTGTGGAAGTTGGGAAATATTTGGGAATTTTGAAAAGTCAACTTTACTTCAAATGCCTCAAAATTGCTAATGGGCCTCAATTTCTTCCATGAATCACTACCCAAAGGCTATGCACGGCCCATTGACATCCAAGGGAGTTATTTTATCATTTTTGATTAATTATTTGAATTTTATTATTATTAATTCACTTAATTAAAATTAAATATGAAAAAATAGCAAATGACACCTATCAAATCTTTTTGTGCAGCAAGTTCACTCATTATATGCTCAATATTTCGTGCATCACTCAAAAAAGAAAGAATCTTCCATAATTGGCATGAAAAAGATTGAAAAAAGATCATGGAAAATCAAATATTCAAAGTCATCAATGCATGGATTATGGGCTTGTTTTTCTTAACCTAATCATGCTCAGATACATATAGAACATAACCCTAATACTCACGGACACAGAAGCTGCGCTCAGAACACAAGAACAAACTCGCACTTTTTCACAAAAATATTAAAAACTGTTTCCGTAGCTGCTGTACGTTTCAAGGCCTAAAAGCTATTCCAAAAGCTTGCTAAGACATCCAGGAAGGGATTGCAATCAAGAACACAGCCCCTGACCTCAAGAATTGGTAGAACCACGTTGCATTTGTTCATAAAATTTTCATAATTGTGTTTCGTTTTCCATGCATCATTTGTGATTTTTAACCATTGATTTACACTAACATGATCATTCTGAAGCTAATGGTACCGTTCAATTGAAGAATGGCTGCCTAAATAAGAATTCACCATGGACGCCCTCTAGGGTTTCAGGAGCTTTGATTTAGGGGTTTTCACGTTTGGAAAAATTGGCCAACCAAACCTATGCCATTGAAACCGTGACCTCCAAACGAATGGAATCCACACCTCGCGCCCTTTTTCTTTTTGACTATATCCTAATCGCTATTATTGCAGGTCTGGTTTAGTGGGGGTTTAAAACCCCCGCTATCTCTTGTTTTATTTTCAGGCAGATGAAGAAGACGCTGAGTTGTTGGAACATGATTGGGAGATTTGAATGTTAGCGCGTTTTTTGAGTGCTTCAGTATAACGCTTGCTTTTCACATATGTTATTTCTATTCTACTATACTAACAAAGAAACGCGCTAGTTCAACTGGTTGGTCCGTTGTCATGCAGGCACTGGGACCTGGGTTCGATTCCCAGGTCCCCCATATTTCTCTATAATTTTGTTTGTAACATGTTCAGGTGATACTTCGCTCCAGTGGTCCACCAAACGCCCAATGCCTATGCCTGCCACATGTCCCCAGGGATCAATCCAAAGGCCAGAACGTGGACTCCACCATGCACGCTGGTCAAACACTCCATACACAATTCCAGAAAGTCAAAAAGGGCCTTGCATGCTTGGGCCAAATTTCTCAAATAACACCTCCTAAATTGGGCCAGACCCCCCATTGTTTGTATATTCTTTCTCTCTTTTTCTTTTCTTTTAATTATTTTAATTATTTTCTTTTAATTCACAAAAAAACAAATTTTTATAATATAAAAACCAGAAGAAAAAAAAAACATGTTTATTGTTATTATTATTTAATTCATCATATTTTTGTAAATAAATTTTTAATAATCAATTTGGGTTAATTTAGGTTAAAATTTTAATGTTTTTTCTTAAATAACTAAAATACATAGAAATTAGGTTTTTAGCATTTTTACTCTTTTATTAATAAATAATTTCCTCTTACTATTATTATTATTAATTATTAATCATTTTGTAAATAAACATGTCATTAATTAATTAGGGTAAATTAGGTTAAAACTTAAATATTTTTCTTTAACAATTAAAAACAACATAGAACTAGGGTTTTATTTAATTTCTAATTTTCAATTAATTTCCTTTATTTTCATTAAATACAAAAAACCATAAAAGAAACATCCCTTTTCTTTATTAAATAGTTAATTAATTCTTAATTTCATTTAATTTCTTTAAAGGGTCCAACGCCCTCGAACTCTCGATTCTAATTTTTTTTCGCGCGTGTATTCTTATGCTTCTTTTAAATATTATGTAATTTCCCAAAGCCTTGTAATAGTAATTAGGAATTTATTTATTTTCCGCATTTTATTAAAAAAATGGGTCTTTGTTAATTTGGCGATGTATAGACCCGCGCCTTGTAATAGCGTAGGACTTTATTTTCTGCACTTTAATTTCCGCACCCCTTAACTGCTAAACGTTGCATGAAAGAATGAATGGCCTAAATAAAATCAAAGTGTAGATCACCATAAAGCATGACAAGATAAAACATAACTGAAAACGATACACAAATTCACACACCACTCTTAGGGTACGCCTCACTGTTGCATTGCCCCTCGAAACGTGGTCGTCGAGTATAGGACGTTTTAGTAAGTCCTTATGTCCATGATCTATGGCATAGGGGTAGCTTCTAAGGTGTCCTACTGTTGCTCTGGTGACCACACTGTCCCTAAACTCGAATTGACCCGAACACCTCCAACGGTGGTGCTACCTACCTCTCAATGGTGGGATGGAACTACCTTAAGGACTTCTACACAGCCTAATTCCTTAGGGTAGGTAGACGACTCGTAGATACTTGCTCTAATTCAAAACAAATCAAAAATTCTTTTCACACCGACACTTTCAAAAAAGGCTTTCAAAACAATTTTTCAAACACTCTTGAGGACTGATACAAGAGTCGATCTGAAATCTTTAAACGAAACTTTTTTCAAACCCACTCACACTTTGAAAAGCAAACATTTTGAAAACACAAATGAGCAAGTATCTAAGAGCCCATGGATAACCATGGATAGAAAGGGTGCTAACACCTTCCCTTTCTATAAATCTACCTCCCGAACCGAGAAACTATCTCATAAGGAATTTTGCTGTGCTTTTGTCCTGTCCATGTTGGAGAAAATAAAAGACGATGGCGACTCTTGCTTCCGCGACATTTCGCGAACCAGCGTTAAACAGTCAGTTCCAGATCCACCGATCACAGAACTGGCGACTCTGCTGGGGACATTCATAAAGTGAGGTGTACCTTAGGACTAAGATCACTTGTGTTTTCAATTGTTGTGCTTGTTTGATTTATTATTGTGGGCTGCATCGGAGTTACATAGATCCTAACCCGGATCTGGGGATACCCTGTTAGGTAGCATAAGCTGTGAGGGACCTGTCCGGCGTAGACCGACACGGGTGAAGCAGTGGCTACGTTGGTGTGGCACCTTGGTCTGTACCGATATCCCTTGTGTCGCAACGAGGAGAATATGGGTCTTCTGAGGAGTCATTAAGCACCAACCGACCTTAGAACCTTAAATGACCCAACTTGGCCAATAGAACAGTAGCAGTATGCTACACCCATTGAGGCTAAACTCTTGCGATGGTTCTGGCCGCAAGAAAAGATTGCGACGCTGGAGTTATGACCGATTGAGGGTAGTCAGTGATATTGGGATCCTCTAGAACCCAGTTACTTTTGATAGGACAGGTCTTAACCAACGAAACTGAAAGAGGGTAGTACCTAAACTTCATGCTGGCCTAAACTCTAAGGGCTGTCTTGTGTGACTTGTGTGCCTTCAAACTTGACTACTTGCATACTTGTTATCTGACACACGAGTTTCTTGCAGGTTTTGTTTACAGTCCTTAATCTGGACTCATAACAGGGTTATTTATATCACCCCACGCATAACATGACGTCATACCATCATACCATTGCATACATCCTGCATAAGGACTAATCCATTTCAAGGATCTCAAGGGTCTGTGGTGCAGGTCATGATGAATTAAAATGTCTAGCAAGGGGCAAAGGGGATTTATTTTCCTCTAAGCCAAGGTTGTCAGGGGCTATGACCCACTCGATATGGTGAGCCTTGACCCTTGAAGAAGGACTCTCAATAACATGAAGTTCCTTCAATCAAGCTACCGGTTTCGAATTCTAACAAGTTTCTTTGTTTACCCCGCGAGATCCTTGAAAACATTGCACACATACATATACATCATTGCATAACAGGTACCTTTGTTGCAGGTCACTTACCCTTGTCGCTGTTTATTTCAGCAATGGCTTTCCAACCGGACAACCAAGATCTCCAGGCTCAAAATGCCCAGCTGCAAGAAATGTTCTTGAACCTATCCCAGGGGCAAGAAGAAATAAAGGCTCTCCTCACAAGGAACTTGGTCCTAGGGAATGCAGGGGGTATCAGGAATGATCAGCTGGAAGGGCTACAAATTGAGTTGGCAACCATGAAGATCCAAATGATGGGACAGTTGATGGGTCAGATGACTCTCATCCAGGACTTAGCTCAAAAACAAGAAGAGCTCAGGGTCCTCGTCACCAAGCTGCTTCAAAATAATCAAATGGGGCAAACAACTAGGGTTGAGGTTCTAGTCATCATTCAACCACATGCGGGGCAAGGAGACAAGGGAAAATCTCCTCAGCCTGCTTCAGGGTCACGAGCCCAGCCTCAACGGGGCAGTCAGCGTAAACGAAATACGCCTGGAAGACATTTCTATGAAACTGATATACCATCATCTTTTATACTGAAGCGCTTGTTGGAGGTCAATCTGGTCACTCTAAGGGACCCTCCTCAGAATCCGAATATGACACCTTCAAGGTATAACCCCAACACCCGCTACGCTTATCATTCTGACAGCCGGGGCATGCTACAGATGACTGCTGGACTCTGAAAAACAAGATCCAAGACTTGATTGAAGAAGGGGTGCTAGAGTTCATGCCGGATGGCGAGATGAAAATCTTCCGCTGAGAATTCTCCATTTGAGATGACTAGCTCAAACTAGAAGATTTTTGTTCATTAGAATTTTTCAAGTTGTAATTTTCTTTTGATTGTTCAAACATTTATTCATGTTAAACGTTGTTATTTCATCAATGCATCGCATATGTCTGTTTTGAAGCAATATATTCGTATTCACTATATGCAAAACTGTTTTCATTTTTTTGTGATGATCAATTCTCGGTTAATAATTCTAAGCCTCTTGAGGGAGGATGACGAAAACGATACCACGATCTTTACAGTATGCTTTTAAACAGACCCCGCTGATGAGGTACAGGCATTGTTTCAAATCCTAAACAGTGGAGTTATAAGGAAGATAATCCCTCGTCAACCCCTTTGAGCCAAAGAAGTAGGAGTTTTTCTTTTCGAAAATTGAAACCCTTAATCATAACCTGGGGCAGGGTAGTTCTCTCAGTTGACTCAGGTGCATAACAAATGGCACCAAAGCGGTCCTTACAACATAAGCAAAAGACAGTGATGGTTCCAAATAACCATAAAAACAGGCAGTCATTACCAAAATCAAAAAGCCCATTAGGTCAAAACCTATGAAGGAGACTTACAAAACTGGGGCATCCCGCTGACTGTAATCACAAAAGAAACAGTTCAGGCAAAAAACAGGGATAACGAAATCAAAAAAAAAAGGGAAGAGGTCACACAAACCCTCAACAAAAAAAAAGAAGGGAAATGACTGCCTATTCAGAATAAATTGTCAATATCCGAACCATCACCGGAATATCAAAGCAAAAGACTCAAGCAACGTCTAAACGCACGGTCAGCTGAGTTTAGGTTTGAAGAACATCACGAAGAGCGGGTGGGTACAAATAAAAATTTGAGCCTTTATCCTTTGTTTCTTAAACCGTGAACCAGGCCACATTATAACCCTCAAAAGTCCTAGCTGAAGCATGGGTTAGTTCGAAAGCATACTGTTACGAAAGGTATCCTGACTCCTTAAGGCCTACGGTAAATACGGAGTTGACATCACGTTTTACAAACATTCACTTGTTTTATGAAAAAGAATGCATTTTCAAAATCTTCAAGACAGACATAAGCTTTTCATTTTTGATATAACGTTGTTTGCATATGACTATTTGTTTGAACAGCAGGGAAATTCGCACGATGAATACCTAGTGAACAAAAGCACTTCCAATCAAGGGGCAGACGTGATTATTGTCCATCATCTGGGGCAATTAAGTCAAGATTCGGAGAATCTCTCAAAATGCCAAGATAACCAGGGGAAAACCTCCGCCTAAGTCACTTGGGGCATTGGACGGGAATTCCAGCAACAAATCTTGCACGATCAGACATCTTCTGGTAATATGGCTACACAATGCTACTGACAGGGGCACCTCCCTACATCCTGAGAGTGTGGACATAGTCGAAAAAATACTACGCACAATCAAAGACCCGCTAGGTTGACACACCTAGGAAAAAATAAGGGCTTCCCGGCGAACCAAAAGGGTTCGGGCAAAATAAGGGATGAAAATGAAAAATCTGTACACCCGGCAAGTCGAAAACCTGAAAAGGCGGCTTGGGCAAAAATGGGTATCCCGGTGGACTGAAAACCTGAAAGGGCGGTCCAGGCAAAAATTAGGGATCAGAGCGTATGACTATGTCCCAGTATCTCGTCACTTGCCTACCAGAAGAAGACTTGTCAAGACGGAAGTTATCAAGACCTCCACAGGCATCTTTTCCCCGCAGAAACTGGGGCAATAATGATTTGTCTAAGCACTTTAATTGCTCTGTCCACCAAGGTACCAAGGTAAGGTCAGCTGAAGAACGTAACCAAGATATCTCAACTCCCCAAAGAGTGAGCCAGCAAGTCAATATATTATTCCGCAAGCAGATTTATCCTGTCAGCCTTAAGAAAGTTGGGTATCCCCAGCAGAGCTCAACATTCCCCAACGCAATATACGAATATTCTTAACAAGCATCCCCGGCAGTCTTGATCTAAGATTGTTCCCCGGCAGTATACCAGACATTCAGTGGAGCCACTTCCCTAATACATCTCAAAATTTCCCCAGGAGAGTCCAGTCTAAAGATTTCCCCAGGAAAGCTGAATCATCTTTCCAGCAGGAAGCTTATCCCCAGTAGATTTTGGAAGCTTCCCCCCCTGCAGAATACGAACACGTCTCCTGGCTTTATTCAAAGGTTATTTCCCTACCAGGATATAATTGGGTTATTGTTTACCTAGGGATTTGGTAAACAACCGCTGATCCTCCAAATGGTTACTTATTTGGTTACTCGCAGGATCGATCAGATTGATCCTATGGACATAGGTTGATTTTGAAGTTTGATTAATGTGGATAAGGCTTTAAGTAAAATGTTTCAAGTAAATTGCATAAAGGAAAGGCTTGGTAAATTAAACAAGGCTTTAAAGTAAAGGTTCGACGGGAATCTTAAAGGAGAAAAGCAAGTAAAATACTGGAAAAGTAAATGACTTTAATTGATAAAATTGGTGTTTCACACATACATTTCTCAACAATTCTTTCGCTCACACTGGGTACTTGAATCTAAATGAGTGACTATGTATTTATTGTGAACACACGCGAGAAACTACCCGTCTACTCCTATTTATACTAAAACATCCAAGTAACTGTCGGGCAGTTATGCTGCTTCGAGATTAAGCCACTTGGCACGTTCTCCATGCTCGACGCTCCAGATCCTTGCACGTTTGCACGTAGTAACTGCTGGAAACCGTTTTCCCTCCAAAGCTTTGAATTTCAAACTGCTCCACTCTGGACCGTCGAACACTTTCATCAAGAGACGTCTTCGACGAAAACTCCTTCGACGTCGAAGGCAATCAGCCTTCTTCCTTGGAAGAAATCCTCTAAGTATTGTGCCATCTTTCGACGGGCACTTCGACAAGCTTAGCCAGTCGAAAGCATCTTTCAGCTTTAAATGGCTGCCATCAATCAAAACAAAGGGGTCGAATTTAGGAGCCAACAAATTGCCCCCCAAGAATGCCTTATTTCGACTCTGAAAGAAAAAGGCATTCTTTGAAAACACCATTCGACACCTGTTTTTCCACGCTTAGTCACAAGTTAACTTGTGCACTTTTTGTTGCTTTTTACCAACTATTGACAATCCCAAGACACCATCATTGATTTGATCCTAGGACGTCACTTTCAGTACGGCGTGCAGTACCAAACGTCAGTTCAGAATTTGTCATTATGACAAATCCCAAAAACGAGGACGCACGCTGCGTCTCTCTGTTTCTGCAGAAACGGCCAAAACAACAGGATACTGCCACGCGTCCCACTAATTCCTGCAGCATTAAATGACATTTAATGTCCTCGTTATTGGGAATTTCTCCCACTACTATAAATAGTAGTGAATATCCCATTGTGGGACTTTTTACGCAAACTAGCTCTCAAACTCCCTTGCTTTCATACAAACTTGCTCTCTTTGCAGAAAAACTCTTCCTTTTTCACTCCATCTTCATCTTCAACAATGGCCTCTGCTTCTACTGCCCCCAAGACTAACGCACCAACTGAACAACTTGCTAAGCCCAAGGTCTTTGTTACTGCTCCGGTAGTGAACTCTACAGGGAAACGAAGGGTCCCTGAACCTTCTGACATCTCCGTTCGCGATGCTTACTCGCGTCACTTGATGATTCCGGTTGGATACTCCAACCAAATCTTCGCAATGTCTGGACCTATGAACCCAAGCATCTCTGAAGCTCTGAAGATCAAGAGCTATTTCCCCATCGTCGAGAAACTCAAGCCAGTAGCATGCGCCAAGAAGGACGCAGAAGACAACGAAGACCCTACACACGAGAAGATCGACCTTCGTTTCTTCAACAAAAGTGTTAGAGTCTTCAGGTCTTGCCCTAATCTGACCTCTGACTATGTTGCTTGGCTAACAAAGTTGGAGAAACATCAAACTCCAGTCTGGAAGGAAATGGGAATCTTTGACCTAGTAATGCTGTCGAAGACAGGTTTAAACTACTCCCCAGAGATGCTTATAGCTTCGATGCTGTTCTGGGATAACTCTCACTTCACCTTTCACCTTCCATGTGGGATGTTAACCCCCACACTCTTCGACGTAGCGGCCATTACTGGCCTTCGACCAACCGTAGATTACTTCGACCCGGAGGAGATGTCGGAGGACCAAATTGGCTTTTCTGAGACCAAGCCAACATTCACCACCTTTATCAACCATTATCACGACAGGTCGACGGACACAGTGTCGGATGTCGAACACATAGCGTTTCTAGCCTTATGGCTAACTCGCTTTGTGTTTTGCTCGAAATCTCTACAAGTGACCAAAAAGATGGTCACCCTGGCCACCCAACTGCATCACCGCCAAAACATCTGTTTGGCAGAACTAATTCTGGCCAGTCTTTATGACTCAATCAGCAATGGGGTTACTCTCCTGAAACATGTCGAAGATAGGAACAGTTTGCTACTCGCTGGGCCTTTCTGGCTACTTCAACTGTGGCTCAACGCCACTTTCGAATCTTTCTTACCCAAGAAGATTCAGATAAATGAACAAGCCCCAGCGATAGCTAATAGACGTATCGAAGGAATTAGGCTGGCTCTACTAACACCTGTGGAAGATGGGCTAGAGTTCCAACAAACCTTCACTAACTTCGTTCTGATGTTCGCTCGAAGGAAGGAATTTGTTTCAACTATGGCTCCATTTGCTCAACGGAAAGTGGGGCCAGCATGGTTCACAAGGCCACACCCAAAGAAGTCGAGTGGTCCCAACGTCGATGAGCACACTGTACTTTGGGAGGCGTTCCTGACACCCAGGATCATGCCTCTTCGATTTAAGAGTTCTAAGACTCATTTGAGTCTGCTTGCCTATCAACCCAATCTGGTATCTCGCCAGTTTGGTATCATTCAAACCCTGCCTTCTCCCATTTTCCAAAGAGAGAAGTCAATGTTGTACTTCTGCAACGATTATACAGAAGACGCTGCTACCAAGCATATCGGAAGATATGCTGGTCGAACAATCCTCTCGCTGTTCAACTACCAGCTTAACTTCCTTTGCTCACCATCTTTTGAAGAGTGGTGGAGAAGCTATTATGCTGAGTACTTCTTCGATGAGAAGGACTTTATAGCATAGTTGCAGAAGTCTTTTGTCCTTGTGTTGGACAAAGTAAAGAAATGTAAGTTCATACTCTCACATTTACTTTTTATCTTTCTCTTCGACTGTTAACCTGTTAACTTTCCTTTTCGCTTTCAGTTGTTCGAAAACCCTTGGCCAAGAAGGCTACAGGAGGCCCACAAGGAGGAGTCCCTTCGACAAAACCTCCACCGCCGGCGAAGACTATAGCGCCGGCGAAGACAACAGGCAACCAACAGGGGGAAGGCTCTTCGAGGAGGCCTCCTGCATCGGTAACCAGATTTTCTTCATTTCATTCTGGCTTTTTATTTTCGACGTGATTATTCAATCGAATTCCCATTGGTTTTATAGGTCCCTTCGCCCAAGAAAAGGACAGCATTGGTGATCGAATCGGGGAGTGATGACGACAGTGATTCCCCTCCTTCTCCCTTAAAGAGGCGAAAGTTAACGAAGGACGCTTTTGTTCCTACTCCTGCTCCTGAAGGTCGAACCGTCAGAATAAAGGTCGGTGTGAGAAAGCCTAGGCCACCTGCAGTGGTCATCGAGGAACCAACTGAGGAGGAACTGAACGCTCTTGTTACCAAGCCTGTCGAAAGTGACAATTCCAGCCCTGGGGCTGAGGTTAATCCACAGGTAATCTATTGGACCCTTCTCATAACTTAGGCATAGATACCAGTATTCGATTATGTCTCTTTCGACATCTGAAGATTTGTCTTCTTTCTCTTCTTCAGGATACTACTGGAAGTTCCCCACCAAGGACTTCAGAAACTCTAGAATCTGCTGACCTTAGCAGGCCTCGGGAAAAAGATTTGGGCAATGACGAAGCCCATACTGAGAACGAGGCCAATGCTGAAACAGTGGAGAAGACAACAGAAGAACCTATGGTGGAGGAAACACAGCCAGAAACGGTTCCTGTGGTGGACTTGTTGTCAGAAGAGAACCCTGAAGGAAGAGACCAAGGCAATGGCGAAGAGAATCAAGATGCTGATGACGAAGAGCATCAAGGTGGTACTGGCGAAGACCACCAGGGTGACGCTAGCGAAGAACCCCAAGGTGATGTTAACAAAGAACCACAAGTCGATGCTAGTATCGCCTCAGTTCAAGTCGAAGAGCAACCAAACGAGGCACTCAGCATTCAACAGCCTCCAGTCCAAGACAATACCATGGCAAGGGTCACCTCCTCAAAGCACAGGTCAAAAGAGGACTTGGAAATCTTGAAACAAACTGACCCTGTCAGCTACCTTAATGCAATCGTCGAGAGTAAGAGTTCTTCTGACACTAGTCAGGAAATCCCTACTCTGTCGGGGAAATCAACTGAGACTTCTCCTCTTGATGATGCATTGGCGAAGGTTAAGGCCCAGTTCTTCAAGAGAGATTTAATGAAGGCTTTAGAGGGGGACCCCACTGCTCCATCATGCTTAAAAGAGGTTTTGAATGCTGTTGACTTCGATGCTGTAGCCCCAGAAATCTCAGACTTAATCATGGAATTACATTCTATGATTGATCAAGTCTCAGCGGATTACCGGCGTCAACGAACTTTTAACAGTCAGCTCGAAACGCTGCATGGCAAGAGCCTATCTGCGTGGACTGCTGTCTCAAGTTCGACTTCTCGAATTGCCGAGTTGTCGAAACAGAAAGCGTCTGCACAGGAAAGGTTCGATGCTATTGAGCGAGAGAATGTCTCCTTCCGAGCACAAATTGCAGAGATAGAGGCGAAGATAAACGCCAATACTGTACTCCAGGAGGAAATTCTTTCGACCATCCCAGATGCTGAGAGCCAGACTGAGATCAAGCAAGGCCTGGAATTCGCTGAGAGGGCTCAAAGCCTCGACGCTCAAATTGCCAAACTGGTGCAAGAAAAATCTTGGTGCAAAAAGAGGTTGGATCTGCAGCATGCCAAGTATCTTCGACTCAAGAATTCTCTTTCCTTTTGATTGATTCTCTTTTGTAACCATCTTCTGTAATCGCTTTCGACAACAATTGCCATTTTGGCTGAAATTAATAAAATTTCCATTTTGGCATTTTTATGGTTAATTTAGCTTGTTCTTTTATTATTTTATTTTTATCTCTTGAAGTATAGGCTTATATTTTTTCAAATATTTACCATTTACTCTCAAGAGCCTTTTATCACCACTTATCTCTTCGACTTCATAGGCTCCACCAGAAAAAGTTTGGATAATTCTGAAGGGTCCTTCCCATTTGGGTGACCATTTCCCCATGCTTCGATCCCGTCGATCCATGGGAAGAATTACCTTCCAAACTAAATCTTCAGGCAAAAATACCTTAGGTTTTACCTTTCTATTATAAGAGTCTTCTACTCTTTTCTTCTGAAGCCTGAGTAAGTCGAGGGCGTGTAATCTCTCTTCGTCTAAATCCACCAGTTCATCTAACATCATATTCCAATAAACCTCAGAAGGAATATCATAATGCCTCTGAACTCTTGCAGATTGAAGACAAATTTCAGCTGGCAATACTGCATCATGGCCAAAAGTTAGCCTATATGGTGTTGTACCAGTGGCTTCTTTTGGGGACGTTCGACAAGCCCATAAAATTTGGTCTAACGTCTTATGCCAATTCTTTGGTTTCTTCCCAACATGTTTCTTTATCAAGCCAATCACCACTTTGTTAGCTGCTTCGACTTGACCATTCGCCTGTGCATAGTAAGGCGTGGATGTTAGGAGTTTGAAACCTGTTTCCTGAGCAAATTCCTGCATCTTTCGACCAGTGAAAACTGAACCTTGGTCAGTTGTTATTGTCTCAGGGATTCCATACCTAAATATAATGTTCTTTTGAATGAATTCAATGACATTTTCTTGGTCTACATTGACTAAAGGGACAGCTTCGATCCACTTAGTAAAATAATCAATGCCTACCAATATGTATTTCTGACTCTTTGATGATGCTGGTCGAATCTCTCCAATAAGATCCAACGCCCATCCTCGAAAGGGCCAAGGCTTCACTATCGAGTGAAGTTCGCTTGCTGGTACATGCTGGATGCCTGTATGAACTTGACACTCTTGGCAACCTTTGGCGAACTCAACACAATCTTTTAGCATAGTGGGCCAATATAGTCCTTGTCGAAACAACAACCATTTCATCTTATGGCCTGCTTGGTGAGCCCCACATGCCCCAGCATGTGTAGTCGAAAGGGCTATGTATGCTTCAGTTTCACTTAAACATTTCAGCAACACCCCTTCAGGCGTTTTCTTGAATAACTCATTACCCATGAGTACAAAACTTAACGCCCTGTATTTTGTTTTTCGTTCTGTCGGAGCTCCTGGATTTTGAAGATAGTCCACAATGGGTTTCCTCCAATCCTGATCTGACAAATTATCAATGAACGAAATCTCGAAGTTTGAGTGATCAGCATAACCTAGCCTCGTCGATTCCAAGTCTGTTGGTGATAGACAAGTTGCTCTTATCTTCTCTCGAACTTCGATTTCTCTTTGTAATCTCGTTTTTGAAATCTTATACCCAGATGCAATCTGTGCCAAGTCATTGGCTATTTGATTTTCGACTCTGGGTATGTGTCGAATATTGACACTTTCAAATTGTTTCAATAAACGATTTGCTATCACAAAGTACATAATGAGATTTTCTCTTATGCATTTATATTCCTTTGTGACTTGCTTGATGACTAACTCTGAGTCTCCCATTATTTCGACTCGAGTTGCCCCCAATTCCAACAATATTTCAAGGCCAGTAATTAGAGCTTCATACTCAGCCTCATTGTTCGAACAAGAACCTTCGATTTGGTACTTGAATGTTGTTGGAATTTTATCTGGAGAAATAATCAAGACTCCTACTCCTGTTCCATTTTTATGGCTGGAACCATCGAAGTAGAATTTCCAAGGTTCTATCTCCACATAAGTAATATCCTCGACTTGAATTGAGTGGTCGACTATGAAGTCTGCAACCACTTGTCCTTTTACTGCCTTAAGAGGCATAAAGGTCAAGGAGTATTCAGTCAATGCTAATGCCCACTTGCCAATTCGACTATGCAAGATAGGTTTCGACAACATATATTTGAAAACATCAAAATGAGACGAAACATAAACATCAACTGGTTTAATATATTGCTTGAGCTTTGTACAAGAGAAATACAGACATAGACACAATTTTTCAACTTCGCTATATCTAGTTTCTGCATCATTCAAAACTCGACTGAGATAATAAATGGGTCTTTCGACTCCATTCTCATCCTCTTGGGCTAACATACTTCCCAGAGTTTTGTCAGATGCAGCTATGTACAATCTCATACTCCTATTGCTACAAGGAGGCACCAAAATAGGTGGCTTAGTGAGGTACCCTTTGATTTTGTCGAAGGCTTCTTGTTGCTCTTGCCCCCATTCGAACCCCTCCTTATTCAGTCGAAGTAAGGGTGAAAATGCCTGAGCTTTCCCACTTAGGTTAGATATAAACCTTCTCAAGAAATTTATCTTGCCTAAGAGAGATTGCAATTCCTTCTTATTCGATGGCGCTTTCGCTTCCAAAATTGCCTTCGTCTTGTTCTGATTTATTTCGATTCCTTTCTTGTGGACAACGAAACCCAAGAAATCTCCAGCTTTTACACAGAACGCACACTTCAAAGGGTTCATCTTCAGACCATGTTCTCTCATTCTTTCGAATGATTGTCGAAGGTGGTCAATGTGACTCTTCCTGGAAACAGATTTTATAACAATATCATCAATATAAACTTGCATAAAAGTGTTAATAAAATCATGGAAGATAGTATTCATTGCTCACTGGTACGTTGCCCCAGCGTTTTTCAGGCCAAAAGGCATCACTACCCATTCGTAAGTGCCTAAGGCCCCTGGGCATCGAAAAGCTGTTTTCGACACATCCTCTTCAGCAATGAATATTTGATTATATCCTGAATAACCATCGAGCATACTCAGGTATTCGTAGCCAGCGGCAGAATCGACTAGCATTTCCGCCACAGGCATTGGATATTCATCTTTGGGGGTGGCAGCATTCAGATCTCTGAAATCTATGCACACCCTTAATGTGCCATTTTTCTTAATTACTGGCACAATATTTGCAATCCATTCGACATACCTTGTAACACGGATGAATTTGCATTTCAGAAGTCTTTCGACCTCCGTTTTGATCTTCGACAAAATTTCAGGAGCGAAGCGTCTTGGATTTTGCTTGATTGGCTTCTTTCCAGGTTTGATTGGCAACTGAAGTTCTACCAATCCTCTGTCGAGACCAGGCATTTCGTCATAATCCCATGCAAAACAGTCTTTAAACTCTTTCAGCAATTGGATTACTTCCAACCTAAGTTCTGGATCAATTTTGGCGCTGATGTAAGTTGGCCTATTCTCTGATCCTTCGCCCAAGTTGATTTCTTCTAAAGGGTCTTGTGCTAACATCTTAATGTTGTTCGCCAAGGGATCCTTTTCGAAGCCCAAAGGCTCATCGTCATAGATGGCGTCGAGCCTCTGTTCCTGCATTTCATCTGGCATGATATCAGGAGGTCTTGGATCGAAATCCTTTCCTGGGCCAACAGCAGATAATTGTTGATCATTGGCCTGAGTGGCCATGTACTTTACTTCGGCTTCGAGAGCCGTTATCATCTTGGTTTCGGCCACATAAGCCGAAATTCGCTTCAGAGATTGTGACTCAGTCATTATCACTGAATTCACTTCCCCAACCAGTTGGTTGGATATCGGTTAGCCCACTGAAGTCTATGTGGGACAAGTCTTCTCTGTCCCATTGGAAACCATGCTCAGGATGCAGGTATAGGGAACAAAAGGTGTTTGGCGCTGGCGCCATGTCGAAGCCTGGAGTTGGACATGGCCCTATGTGAGCCAAGTTTTTGTCGAAATCTGTTACACCCAAGTGATTCACTTCGCCAAGGTAGTAACTCTGATCTGCCTCTATGTTTTCGACCATCCCATCTGGACGCCATAGAAGCAGCCTTTGATGCATCGATGAAGGCACAGCACCTACACCATGAATCCACTCACGGCCTAACAAAAGGTTGTAGTTAGGTTTGGCCGATATGACCATGAACATTGTTGGTCGAAGGATCGACCCAACTTTTATGTCGAGCTGGATCACTCCCATGGTGGTCCCAATGCCTCCCTCATAGTTGGACAGGACCATATTGTGAGGTTTGATTTCTTCATCCCTTTTGCCAATCTTCCTTAGCATAGAATGAGGGATAATATTGATAGTGGCCCCACAGTCGACCAATATCTTGTTCACAGTGGTCTCTTCGAGCTTGGCCCTTATGAACAAAGGTTTGAGGTGATTCTTCATCGCCTCTGTGGGTGGCTCGAAAAAGCCATTTTGTTCCTCTGTAGTGCCATTGTCCATGACAAAATAGCACACTGGCCTATGTTTGGCCATTTCTTGTTCCACCTCCCAGTCACTGGCTTCGACTTCT
This sequence comes from Vicia faba, assembly GCA_948472305.1. Classification (NCBI taxonomy): domain Eukaryota; kingdom Viridiplantae; phylum Streptophyta; class Magnoliopsida; order Fabales; family Fabaceae; genus Vicia; species Vicia faba. Next base: position 103,526,470 of record OX451736.1, read on the forward strand.
ACCTGTCGATTGAATTCCCTAGGCAGTACTGAAACAATGTTCACCATTATATCCAGAGTATCGTCGGACTCAGCATCATCTTCGTCTTCGACTTCGCTCTGGTTAGGCCAAACTAGCCTGTTGGTAACTGGTTCTCTCTCAAGAGGCTTTCTTTGTTTCCTTTGAGGCACATTCGAACTAGTTTCTGCCTTAGGTTCGTTGGCAGCCTCCCTTTCAGCTTTTCGCCTTCTTTGATATCTCCTCCATTGGGATCTCGACATAGGATTTTTTCCCTTGTAGTTGCTGGACACTTGAGCAACCTTGGGTGCAGCAACTTGAGGATCTTTCTTCTGAATTAAAGAGGAACCTCTTGGCACTTCGAAAGAATGCCATTTCTCTTCACTTGGCCTTTTCCGGCCAGATGTTTTGTACCAAGTGTCTACTGGTACATTTGTTGGAGGCCTAAAAGTCAATGGCCTCTTGTCTTGATGAGAACCCCTTCTGGGATCATGTCGAAGGTCAGCATTCTCCCTTCTCTTGTTCGCTGCTCTCACGCCTTGTATGTGCTCAGCAGCTTTTTTATCAAAGATAGAACTGCATCTTGGACACAGCATCACCTCTGATTTCTTCTTCTGGCATCTTTGTAAAAAATCTGCCAAGTTTTCGTTTTCCCTAGGGAAAGCCGTTTTATTTGCCTGCTCTTGCCTTATGGCTTCTTCTGAAGCTTTAGGATCAGAAAGTTCAACCATGTTGATATTCATGGTATCCTTAGTAGCAAGAGTTAGTTGTTTCATTTGTGTCTCCAGATTCTCCGTCTGGCCTTGTACAGTGGCCAATTGGGAACTGGGCTTTGGTCCAGGTTTTTGTGCTTCAGCAGTCTTCGACTTCGGGTCTTCGACCGCTTTCTGGACAGCCTCAATTGTCTTCCTGGATAAGTTTCCAGAAAAACTGCCAAAGATTGGCATGTTGATGTGGTCCTTGGAGACTTCGACCATGGTAATGCCTGGCTTCTTCGACTGGATGCTGCTTGCCTCTATCATGTTCACCTCAGAGGGTTCTGCATAGTGGGCTTCAGCCTTCAGTGGATTGGAGTCGACAGCCATGGGGGTTTTGTCAGCAAACTTTAATCTCCCTTCCTCAATAGCGTCTTGCACAAGATTCCTGAAAAGAAAACATTGAGAAGTTTTATGGCCCAGAAAATTATGATATTTGCAAAAACCTCTCTTCTTTCTTTGATCAAGAGGAGGCAATTTTACCCCAGGGGGTACTATCATTTGGCCATCTTTAACTAGCAAGTCGAATATTTCATCACATTTTGTGATGTCAAAACTATAAGTCTTTTTTGGGAACCTATCGTTGGTCCTGTCTGGACCAATGGGATTTTTCCCATTTGAGGGGACTAACTGTTTACAAGAGTATGGAGGCCCTTGTTTTAGTTCTGCTAAATCGACTTCTCCTTCTTCGACAGCTAAAGTATCGTCGAAGGATTCTAGATCTTCGTCATCCATCTCAACATAAGCTATTCTCTCTCTCTTGTGAGTTTTCGTTGCCTTAGCTTTTTCAGCTTTGAGGCGTTCGACTTGTCGAACTCTATCGGCCAGTTGGGCCATGTCTCTTAGGTACTGGGTATCTAGCTTCTTCCTAATGGAATAATCTAGACCGCCTGCGGCTATTTCGACCAACTCATGTTCTGGCACTTGTGTAAAACATCTCGCCTTAAGCAACCTAAACCTATTCAGATATTCGTCTATAGGTTCGGTGAAACGTCTCTTCACACTCGCCAGTTCTTTCAGGCTTATCTTGGTTTGCCCCATATAGAATTGTTCATGGAACAATCTTTCCAACTGGGTCCAATGGTGGATCGAATTGGGGGGTAGAGTTGTGAACCAAGTAAAAGCGTTCTTGGTTAAGGAACTTGGGAAGTACTTGATCCTTAGGTTTTCATTATTTGAAATGTCTCCTGCTTCGATCAAATACCTAGCCACATGTTCGACAGTGGATTCTGTCGTGTCCCCAGAAAACTTAGTAAATTTGGGGACTTTGCTCCTAGGAGGTAAATCCGTTTGCAATACGTATTCTGACAGTGGAGATGTAAAGTTGGGCCTTCGAAAGCCCATGTTCATCCCATTCTGATTCATGATCCTTTCGATCATGGTTGCCAGATTATTTTCCAAACCCATGTTTTGGTGTTGGATATGCTGAACCACTTCGTCAGCATTTTGGTTTCTGTTGACTAACCTTACCTCTGGGGCTATTACCCTAGGTTCTTCGACAGGTTGTTCTACAGGCTGTTGAGCCTGATTAATGGTGGTTTCTTCCTCCACAATTATCCCCTGATTTCCTCTTGTTTGCGCCCTTTGGGGCTGTCGAATAGGTGGGGGTACTCCAAAGAAGTCAGCCAAACGCGTCATTTACGCTGTAACTTGCTGATTCGATTGAGTAGTATTTTGTATTAGAGGATTTAGCACTGTACTCAAAGTTTGTGCCAACATTTGCACCATATCATGGTTGCTTTCGTCCATCTGTTGCCTCAAGACTGCTGTCGAGGCATTTGTAAGGCCATGGGCTACTTGGGACGTTCCTCCTAGGAATTGGGTCCTATTTCTATTCGCCATGCCTACTCCAGAGCCTTGGAGTGGCGAAGTAGCACTCACGAAAGGGTCTGAATAAGTGGACGCAGCATTCGTCAGGCTTGCCACTTCAGAAGTTGGCATACCATAGAATGGAATAAATCCTGGGGGAACCACAGGCCTTGTGCCTATATTTCCCCTTGGTGGGGGGGTTCCCAAAGGCATTCTGGGGCCTGAAAACGAAGTTATTGGCCCCGTGGTTGTGACTGACACTGCTGGTGTCGAACCAACATTCGTCGCTTCACTTACGGTCATATTAACCGTTGTTCCCACACTTGGTGGTGGGATTTCATTATTGTTTGGCGGATTCGCCATCTCTTCCCTTCTTCTGGCAGTATTGTTATCGTTAGTGTATATTCTACCACTCCTCAATAACATACAACTCGAAAAGATGAGATTATTCAACAATCAACACACTGTCCCACCAGGTGTGCCAATTTGTTTACCTAGGGATTTGGTAAACAACCGCTGATCCTCCAAATGGTTACTTATTTGGTTACTCGCAGGATCGATCAGATTGATCCTATGGACATAGGTTGATTTTGAAGTTTGATTAATGTGGATAAGGCTTTAAGTAAAATGTTTCAAGTAAATTGCATAAAGGAAAGGCTTGGTAAATTAAACAAGGCTTTAAAGTAAAGGTTCGACGGGAATCTTAAAGGAGAAAAGCAAGTAAAATACTGGAAAAGTAAATGACTTTAATTGATAAAATTGGTGTTTCACACATACATTTCTCAACAATTCTTTCGCTCACACTGGGTACTTGAATCTAAATGAGTGACTATGTATTTATTGTGAACACACGCGAGAAACTACCCGTCTACTCCTATTTATACTAAAACATCCAAGTAACTGTCGGGCAGTTATGCTGCTTCGAGATTAAGCCACTTGGCACGTTCTCCATGCTCGACGCTCCAGATCCTTGCACGTTTGCACGTAGTAACTGCTAGAAACCGTTTTCCCTCCAAAGCTTTGAATTTCAAACTGCTCCACTCTGGACCGTCGAACACTTTCATCAAGAGACGTCTTCGACGAAAACTCCTTCGACGTCGAAGGCAATCAGCCTTCTTCCTTGGAAGAAATCCTCTAAGTATTGTGCCATCTTTCGACGGGCACTTCGACAAGCTTAGCCAGTCGAAAGCATCTTTCAGCTTTAAATGGCTGCCATCAATCAAAACAAAGGGGTCGAATTTAGGAGCCAACAGTTATCCTCAGCCAAAAGCCACGGAAAGATCGTCGTCGGCAAAGTCTTCCTATCCCCAGCGAAGTCTATTAATTCCTTCAATGTAACATATCAACAGTATCCCCAGCGGAATTATCATCAAACATCTCAACAGAGTATCTCTCTTCCCACAGAGTATTGTTCCCCAGCAAGATCGCTAGAGTAATTTTCTCCCCGCAGAGTAATCCATTCGCCAAGTTTATTCCCCAACGGAGTCATCTTCTCCTACCGGTATTCTTGCGACCATCGCTCCCCAGTGGAAACAATAAAGCACTATTCTTCAACATCAGCCCAGGATTTAACTTCCCGGCACTCGTCAAAGATTCATTTTCCTAGACAAAACATAAATTCATAAACATCGCATCTTCATACATTATAGCATGCACATACGCATCATAAACATACAATCTCATTTATTTTTGAGAACATCACGCATGTCATACATCATGACATTGCACGCAACTAACGTTTTGTCTTTTCAGGACAAAGGTTAATACCAAGATGATTACCATCAACAGTCGCAACTAAAGATCCGATTCCTGTATCTTGCCAGGGTGTATCTGTTGACGACTGATTCCAGACCCGATTCCTGTATCTTGCCAGGGTGCATCTGAAGAGTTTGAGGATCTGATGCCTGTATCTTGCCAGGGTGTATCCGTTGAAGACTAACAGTACCAGATCCGATTCCTGTATCTTGCCAGGGTGCGTCTGAAGAGTTTGAGGATCCGATTCATGTATCTTGCTAGGGTGTATCCGTTGAAGACTAACAGTACCAGATCCGATTTCTGTATCTTGCCAGGGTGCGTCTGAAGAGTTCGAGGATCCGATGCTTGTATCTTGCCAGGGTGTATCCGTTGAAGACTAACAGTACCAGACCCGATTCCTGTATCTTGCCAGGGTGCGTCTGAAGAGTTTGAGGATCTGATGCCTGTATCTTGTCAGGGTGTATCCGTTGACGACTAACAGTACCAGACCTGATTCCTGTATCTTGCCAGGGTGCGTCTGAAGAGTTTAAGGATCCGATTCCTGTATCTTGCCAGGGTGTATCTGTTGACGACTAGCATTACCAGACCCGATTCCTGTATCTTGCCAGGGTGCGTCTGAAGAGTTTGAGGATCCGATGCCTGTATCTTGCCAGGGTGTATCCGTTGAAGACTAACAGTACCAGACCCGATTCCTGTATCTTGCCAGGGTGTGTCTGAAGAGTTTGAGGATCTGATTCCTGTATCTTGCCAGGGTGTATCCGTTGAAGACTAACAGTACCAGATCCGATTCCTGTATCTTGCCAGGGTGCGTCTGAAGATTTTGAGGATCCGATTCATGTATCTTGCCATGGTGTATCCGTTGAAGACTAATAGTACCAGATCTGATTCATGTATCTTGCCAGGGTGCGTCTGAAGAGTTCAAGGATCTGATGCCTGTATCTTGCCAGGGTGTATCCGTTGAAGACTAACAGTACCAGACCCGATTCCTGTATCTTGCCAGGTGCGTCTGAAGAGTTTGAGGATCTGATGCCTGTATCTTTCCAGGGTGTATCCGTTGACGACTAACAGTACCAGACCCGATTCCTGTATCTTGCCAGGGTGCGTCTAAAGAGTTTGAAGATTCGATTCCTGTAACCAGCCAGGGCGCTTCTATATGAAGAATTTTAAGGTCAACTCCTGTAACAGGCCAGGTAATTATCTTTCTTTTTTCAGGCACGCAAGTTCTCGCTAAGGAATCTCTTACGCGATCGACACCCAGATGGCATCTATAAGCCCATCCACCTATCCATCACCTCTCAACATGGCATCTGTAATCCCATCATCCTACTCCATCAATCTCCAAATGGCATCTGTAAGCCCATTCCCCGCATCACACTGCTGACACTCTATTATGTGAGTGCAAATTTCTGGGCACTCTAGTGTTCAATCATCTTCCACCTTCGGACTACGAAAGGCACGCCAGCCAATCTACATCCTCAGGTCTAAGAAGATTGAACAGGGGCAACTATTGTACCCCAAAATTTGCCCTCCCATATTCTTCAAGGTTTGCCAAGATCAAGGTTCAAAATCTCTCCAAGGTTGCACAGTCCAATTGCCTCCTAACAGTCAAAAATTAGGGTTTGGGTGCTGGCAAAGAAATTGGAATTTCCAAGGGTCCAAACAAGTCCCACATGCCTATAAACATTGTCAAGCATCTCCATGCCAAGTTTCAAGGTTCACAAGTTCAAGTTGCACAGTCAAAAGTCCCATTTGCTCAACAGTCAACTGTAGGGGCAAAATGGTCATTTGACAGTCAAAAATCCAAATTTTTGGTCAACATCTTATTTTGAAGCCACAAAATTCATTTGATCAATTCTTGATCATGATTTCACAAGCATGGCTCAAAAAGTCTCAAGATGCAAAAGTTTCTATTTTTGGACAGCTAAAAAAGTCAACTGCAAATTGACCAAGGCATAACTTCCACATGGTTTATCAGAAAAATTCCATCCAAAGCTCATTTTGAAGAGAATTACATTTCCTACAACTCATCTTCACACTTCAAGTCCAAGAAATGCTCTCACAAAAAGTTATCAATCTCAACATTATAGGTCATTTTCAAAAGTCAACAAAAAGGCACTTTAAGTCAAAGACCATAACTTGAGATTGGTAAATCAAAATGACATGGGACCAAAGGCATTGGTTAGAGGACTTCAAGACCTTTCCAAAATGTCCCAGAACATGATAAAAGCTTAAATTTTGAGCAAGATATGCCTTGTGGAAGTTGGGAAATATTTGGGAATTTTGAAAAGTCAACTTTACTTCAAATGCCTCAAAATTGCTAATGGGCCTCAATTTCTTCCATGAATCACTACCCAAAGGCTATGCACGACCCATTGACATCCAAGGGAGTTATTTTATCATTTTTGATTATTTATTTGAATTTTTATTATTATTAATTCACTTAATTAAAATTAAATATGAAAAAATAGCAAATGACACCTATCAAATCTTTTTGTGCAGCAAGTTCACTCATTATATGCTCAATATTTAGTGCATCACTCAAAAAAGAAAGAATCTTCCATAATTGGCATAATTGGCATGAAAAAGATTAAAAAAAGATCATGGAAAATCAAATATTCAAAGTCATCAATGCATGGATTATGGGCTTGTTTTTCTTAACCTAATCATGCTCAGATACATATAGAACATAACCCTAATACTCACGGACACAGAAGCTGCGCTCAGAACACAAGAACAAACTTGCACTTTTTCACAAAAATATTAAAAACTGTTTTCGTAGCTGCTGTACGTTTCAAGGCCTAAAAGCTATTCCAAAAGCTTGCTAAGACATCCAGGAAGGGATTGCAATCAAGAACACAGCCCCTGACCTCAAGAATTGGTAGAACCACGTTGCATTTGTTCATAAAATTTTCATAATCGTGTTTCGTTTTCCATGCATTATTTGTGATTTTTAACCATTGATTTACACTAACATGATCATTCTGAGGCTAATGGTACCGTTCAATTGAAGAATGGCTGCCTAAATAAGAATTCACCATGGACGCCCTCTAGGGTTTCAGGAGCTTTGATTTAGGGGTTTTCACGTCTGGAAAAATTGGCCAACCAAACCTATACCATTGAAAGCGTGACCTCCAAACGAATGGAATCCACACCTCGCGCCCTTTTTCTTTTTGACTATATCCTAATCGCTATTATTGCAGGTCTGGTTTAGTGGGGGTTTAAAACCCCCGCTATCTCTTGTTTTATTTTCAGGCAGATGAAGAAGACGCTGAGTTGTTGGAACATGATTGGGAGATTTGAATGTTAGCGCGTTTTTTGAGTGCTTTAGTATAACGCTTTCTTTTCACATATGTTATTTTATTCTACTATACTAACAAAGAAACGCGCTAGTTCAACTGGTTGGTGCATTGTCATGCAGGCACTAGGACCTGGGTTCGATTCCCAGGTCCCCCATATTTCTCTATAATTTTGTTTGTAACATGTTCAGGTGATACTTCGCTCCAGTGGTCCACCAAACGCCCAATGCCTATGCCTGCCACATGTCCCCAGAGATCAATCCAAAGGCCAGAACGTGGACTCCACCATGCACGCTGGTCAAACACTCCATACACAATTCCAGAAAGTCAAAAAGGGCCTTGCATGCTTGGGCCAAATTTCTCAAATAACACCTCCTAAATTGGGTCAGACCCCCCATTGTTTGTATATTCTTTCTCTCTTTTTCTTTTCTTTTAATTATTTTAATTATTTTCTTTTAATTCACAAAAAAACAAATTTTTATAATATAAAAACAAAAAAAAATCAAAAAAAAACATGTTTATTGTTATTATTATTTAATTCATCATATTTTTGTAAATAAATTTTTAATAATCAATTTGGGTTAATTTAGGTTAAAATTTTAATGTTTTTTCTTAAATAACAAAAATACATAGAAATTAGGTTTTTAGCATTTTTACTCTTTTCTTAATAAATAATTTCCTCTTACTATTATTATTATTAATTATTAATCATTTTGTAAATAAACATGTCATTAATTAATTAGGGTAAATTAGGTTAAAACTTAAATATTTTTCTTTAACAATTAAAAACAACATAGAACTAGGGTTTTATTTAATTTCTAATTTTCAATTAATTTCCTTTATTTTCATTAAATACAAAAAACCATAAAAAAACATCCCTTTTCTTTATTAAATAGTTAATTAATTCTTAATTTCATTTAATTTCTTTAAAGGGTCCAACGCCCTCGAACTCTCGATTCTAATTTCTTTTCGCGCGTGTATTCTTATGCTTCTTTTAAATATTATGTAATTGCCCAAAGCCTTGTAATAGTAATTAGGAATTTATTTATTTTCCGCATTTTATTAAAAAAACGGGTCTTTGTTAATTTGGCGATGTATAGACCCGCGCCTTGTAATAGCGTAGGACTTTATTTTCCGCACTTTAATTTCCACACCCCTTAACTGCTAAACGTTGCATGAAAGAATGAATGGCCTAAATAAAATCAAAGTGTAGATCACCATAAAGCATGACAAGATAAAACATAACTGAAAACGATACACAAATTCACACACTACTCTTAGGGTACGCCTCACTGTTGCCTTGCCCCTCGAAACGTGGTCGTCGAGTATAGGAAGTTTTAGTAAGTCCTTATGTCCATGATCTATGGCATAGGGGTAGCTTCTAAGGTGTCCTATTGTTGCTCTGGTGACCACACTGTCCCTAAACTCGAATTGACCCGAACACCTCCAACGGTGGTGCTACCTACCTCTCAATGGTGGGATGGCACTACCTTAAGTACTTCTACACAGCCTAATTCCTTAGGGTAGGTAGACGACTCGTAGATACTTGCTCTAATTCAAAACAAATCAAAAATTCTTTTCACACCGACACTTTCAAAAAAGGCTTTCAAAACATTTTTTCAAACACTCTTGAGGACTGATACAAGAGTCGATCTGAAATCTTTAAACGAAACTTTTTTCAAACCCACTCACACTTTGAAAAGAAAACATTTTGAAAACACAAATGAGCAAGTATCTAAGAGCCCATGGATAACCATGGATAGAAAGGGTGCTAACACCTTCCCTTTCTATAAATCTACCTCCCGAACCGAGAAACTATCTCATAAGGAATTTTGCTGTACTTTTGTCCTGTCCATGTTGGTGAAAATAAAAGACGGCGGCGACTCTTGCTTCCGTGACATTTCGCGAACCAGCGTTAAACAGTCAGTTTCAGATCCACCGATCACAGCGTGGCCAATATATTAGAAGAGAATTAGTTCCGCTTCTATGCTACACAAGTTCTGATGAACACTAGTAAGACACTCCATAAGCTTCTGAAGTGAAGGCTCTGATGTTTGTCTAAAGAAGCAAGTCAGAAGATCTGAAGACATAAGTTATACTTAAGTCTAGATGCTGAAGACTCATGCTTCTAAAGACAATGTGTTCTAAGGAAATCTATCAGAAGACCTGAAGACAGAAGTTCTACTTAAGTCCATATGCTAAAGACTCAAGTTTCTAAAGACCCATGGTTCTAAAAAAAAGGTTCCAAAGACAAAGTTATGAAGACTCTGAAGACAGAAGTTCTAAAGACTCTGAAGACTTGAAGTTCTGAAGACCCAAGGTTCCAGAAAAGGTTCTAAAGACTAAGTGTTGAAGTTTCAAAGACAAGGTTCTGAGTGAACAAGTTCTGACAACTAAAGACTTGATTATCTAGAGATTTAAATGTCATGATTCAATCATCTACCATCATAAGCCTCTGAAGTTCATAAGGCACGTGTTACCGTTAGCAATGACAAGTACACAATATGAAAAATTCTCATCCCGCTATCTCTCCACTAGCCTGAATTGTGAAAAAGAAAAAGATGTGGCAGTAATATTTTCATCATTGTGTAACGACTCTTTTTCAATAGCCAACGAATCTATTTTTCTTGTCTATATAAGAATAAGATCATATGCTTAAAATGTTGTTGGTGTTCAAATGTTCAAATGGAAGCTGTCATTATTGAAACACAACCAAAACTATCAACCACTATAACAACAACAAGAACAATTATTGTCAAAATAATTCTTGAATCATGTTGTTGATGATTATAAGATAACAATGAAGTCATCAATTCACAATATGCTTAATTTCATATACTACAAGAAGCTTGCTAAGCTACAGAAGATAATGAAGTGATCATTGAATTAAATAGAACAAGGGTTGTTATCCAAAATGTTCTAAGGTGATTCAAGATGAAGAAGTTCTTTTCTTTTCTACGTCAAAATCAACAAAGCTTTCAGAAGCTTATGAAGAAGAAGACTTCATCGGTTCAAGTGCTTTGAGTTGTTTTCCATGAAGAAACTACTTGTAGAAAAGAATACCACACATTAAAGCTACAACACAATGTAATATTTTTAGTGTATATTAGGATCTTCTGATGTACTTAATTGAGTTTACACTTGCTTGTTTAGAAGCATTCTCTTGTAAATAAACCTTGTAAAAACAAACAATTATTTCTTCCTTTTAAAGGACCAGTTAGGTCAGAAGATTTAGAAGGTTTTGTGTTTCTTCTAAAGGACCAGTTAGGTCAGAAGCTTTAGAAGGTAACGTGTTCCTCAAAGGACCGGTTAGGTCAGAAGCTTTAGAAGCTTTAGAAGGTAACGTGTTACAGGTAGTGGTGAGTTATGTTGTATTACATCTATAATTGGCAATTATTAAGTTGTAGGCTTATGGACAATGTTGAACTAAGTTGAATTATTAAGTTGTAGGCTTATGACCAATGTTGAATTATATTGAATTATTAAGTTGTAGGCCTATGGCTAGTGTTGGATTATTATTAAGTTGTTATTGAATTATTGTTAAGTTGTAGTTGAACTGTTATTGTTGTGTTGTTGTTGAATGGTTGATGTTGTAGTTTTTGTTATCGCATGCATAGCATAACAAATTGGCCTGGATTGGAAAAAAGTTGAAGTTAAAGGCTTATGCCTTGTTGAGTTGGAAGTTCTGCTCCGCTGGTACCACATGCATGTGCATAGTAACACGTTGCATATTGAGGTTTTGTGTTGGTAAATTGTTTATTATATTTCGTTGATGTTTTTCATCATGATTGACGTTGTTTAAAGTTGTGAAGTGGCGATTTGGCATAGACTAATTCTAATGTAATATTATCATACATCTGATTATATTGTTTAATATCTCACCCCCTTCTGTTTGAATGTTACCCCGATGTTGGTAACGTACAAGTAATCTAGAGTGAAGACAGTTTACCTTCAGTAGTTCGAGTCGGTGTCATAGCTATGATACGTAACACTCGGGAGGGGGGGGGGGGGGGGGGGGAACTCTTGCTGTTTTATTGTTGTTATTATTTCAATTGATTAAACTTTAAGTTGTTGTTCGTTAAATACTTGTTATTTGAAGTTGTTTTAGTTAGATAAATATGTTTTATTCCTTTAAGTTGAATATTTGACTCTGTTGCGTAGTTATAGAAGTTGTTGGTTTTAAAAGATCAATTTATGTTGGTGTTGGTTCATCCCAGTTTAATGTGTTATGTATCTATAATGAATTTCATTGTTTTAAGTTAAATTTGTAGCATCCTGATTTAGTTGTGGAAGTTTTATAACTCTGATTTCATATATAATTGTCGAGTAGAATTGGGGTTTTATAAAGTTGGTATCAGAGCGAGTCGGTCCATCCGGCCAAGTTGTCTAATGTTGTTTATTCCTTAGTACGCGACAAGTGTGTGAAACACTGTCGGTGCTTGCTTGCTTTTCTAATCGCTTGTATGCAGAAGTTGGTTTGAAGATAAGTGGGGGAGAAGCCTTGCTTCTCGGATATGTTTCGGTTGTAAGGTGTTAGTTCAGTATGTTGTTGATGTCGATAATGCAAGTATTGTTGAAGTTTTGTTGTTTCCCGAATCTGAAGGTGCCATGGATTAAAGATTGTGTTCGTTAATCAAGTTAGGAATTCTTGAGGGAGAATGTGAGACATTGTTGATGTTTACTTCTCTAAGGATGAGGAGCAATGTTACGGTTGTTGATATACAAGTAGAGGGTGAATCCCTGATGTTTCTGAAGGTGATTGTTAAGTAACAAGGATAATTTTTAGAAGATGGAATTTAGAAAGTTGCGATGTTTCAATGCTGATGGTGGATTGTGAAGTTGTCGGTTTGAGTATCCCTTGCATAAGATGTCGACGTTTGAACGGTGATAGAGTGACAGATTGTTGTAGACCTTGTCGTGGGATCCTTGTAAGTGATTGTAAAAGTTGTTGAAGTTGTTGGAATGTTTTGAATCACGAGTCAGAGTTGGAAATACAAAGAGATGAGTACGATTTCAAGAATGGAAAGTGTTGGTACTGGTACAAAGAAATTTTGTTATGATGTTATCGTAAGATGTGTAATAGTATGTCGCTGCACGACGTCGGTGTTCTCATTTTCGGATAACTTTAGAAATTCATATCTTGTGTTCCGAGTATCGGATTAGCGTTCCGTTTGAACCTATGATGGATAGAAATATATTCTATACTATGAAAGTGTTTTCAAATACGGTAGATGCATTCCTATGTGGAGGGACTCAGAAGTCGGGTACGAAACTAGAGGCTTTTTGGGCATAAATGGTTATTATCGCAGTTGTTCGAGACAAGGTCAAGCATAATATGATTAAGTTAAGAAATGAGATGTTCGGCATTAAAAAAGATAGTCGTTCATCATTTCAAGTATGGGATGTTTCATGTGAAGAAAGTTTTGTAGAACTAAAGAAAAGATTGACGACTGCTCCGGTATTTGTTTTGCCTAATCCGAGTGAGTCATTTGTAGTGTATTATGAATGCATCTAAGATGAGACTTAGTGGTGTGCTAATGTTGAATGGATAAGTTGTTGCTTGTGCTTCTAGACGACTCATAGTTCATGAGAGGAATTATCCTACGCGTGACTTAGAGTTAGCAACGGTGGTTTTTATATTGAAGATTTGGAGACATTGTCTTTTTGGTTCTATATTTGAATTATTTAGCGACCATAAGAATTTAAAGTATTTATTTGATCAGAAGGAATTGAATATGAGACGACGAAGATGGTTGGAGTTCTTGAAAGATTACGATTTCGGTTTAAATTATCATCCAAGTAAAGCTAATGTCGTAGCTGATGTTTTAGGTCGAAAGACTTTACATATGTCGGCAATGATGGTTAAAGAATTGGAATTAATTGAACAGTTTAGAGATATGAGCTTAGTTTGTGAAGTGACACAGAAGAGTCTTATGTTGGGGATGTTGAAGATTAACAATGATTTTCTATACAGTATCAAAGAAGCTCAGAAGTTAGATGTGGAATTGGTAGATTCGGTGGTTGGACTCGGCCAGTCTAAGAATGATGATTTCAAGTGAGATGCGTAGGGTGTGTTGAGATTTCGTAATTGAATTTGTATTCCTGATGATGCGGAGATGAAGAAAGTAATTCTTGATTTGGGTGTTAAAGAAAGTCAGAAACTAGATTGAAACTTGTAAGTCATATAGTTGAGGGAAATTTTAATAAGGACAGTGACTTAAGATAGATGATCAGAGTTGCGCAGCTGAAGCGTGATGTGGCACAATTGTTGTGCGTGTGCGACTCGTTAGAAGTGAAGGACTAAATATCATAAGTCTATGGGAATGATATGTCTTGATCTACATGTTGATTTGGTGGATTGTTGATATAGGGATGATGTGCCAGGATACTGTGTTTCTCGTAAACATTTGCTGATTTTTAAGGATATTAATGTGGTTGTTGGTTGATGGTGAGTTGTGTGTATAATTGTTGAGTTATAGTGTTAAGTTGATGTTATAATGATTTTGTTCCCGTTATCGTGATTTTGTTGTTGGTTACCATAAAGGATGAATAATACTCCATAATATGACGAAGTTGATTATGTTGGCTATGTTGATGTCACTATAAGGGTGATACGACGATATGAATAGAGTTGTTGATATTTTGTTGATAATTGACATAGATATATATATATATATATATATATATATATATATATATATATATATATATATATATATATATATATATATATATATACATGGGAATGAAATTGTGCATGTGTTTTGGTGTTGAAAATGTTTTTAAGATGACAAAATGATGTTGTATATCCAAGTATAAGTGTGTTATGATTATTACTACTTTAAATGTTGATATGTCAAGATATTGTTGAAGTGGTTGATAAGTTATTAACGATTATGTTGCGAAGCTGATAAATGATTAGCATGCGTGTATTTGATTTAAATCGTGTTGAGTTATGGTTATGTCGAGAAAGTACTGGTCGAAGTGTTTCCAGACACGACTTGGGAATCAGAGAGTGTGATGCGAAATTCGCGTTAAGAGTGGTAGTATCAAGTAGATTTTCGAGGACAAAAATATTCTAAGTGGAGGAGAGTTGTAACGTCCGGTAATTTAATTAATTACTTAATTAAATTATTTTTGGATTATTTATTGAAGGTGAAATATTGAGAATGGTTGGTATAAGTTGTCAGATTATTATTAATTAATTAAGTTGTTGATTAATAATAATAATAATAATAATAATAATAATAATGTTGGAATTAATGGAATAATATAAGATTAAATCGTTGGACATATTTTGGTCGTATGTAGTATTAAGAGGGGTGTGAGAATTAAGCCCAATAGAAATAACTCTATTATTATTGAGTTTAGTTATAATAATAGAAAATAGGTTTTTGTCAAGAAGAAGAGGAATAAGGGTTGAAAGAGAAAAAGAGAACGTGGAAGCTGCAGAGAAGAAGGAAAAGAGGCAAAGCGGGGTTCGATCGGAAAATAGTAGAGCGACCTTCAATCCAAGGTAAGGGTGGGATTCTGACTCTATAATTGGGTACATGATGCATGTTACACGGAAATTGGGTTGTGTGAAATTGTTGATGTGTGTAATTGTTGTATGGATAAATTGTTGTTTGACATCTGTGATAATTGTGTTAATGTTGCAGTGATTCAATTGATGAATCAAGTGTTTGAAATTTGCATATATTGATGAGTATAGTTGTTGTGTGGTCTGAGATCATGGGAAGAAAAGGAATTACTAATCGCAGAAAAGTTTGGACGTAGTTGCAGAACCGCAAATGGAATCATGGACACGTGTCGAGCGGCACATGTGTGTTGATGAAGGGTGCCGACCGACACCATGTTTTATGCTGAAGGGCACAGTTTGCATACCGAGGGGCATGAATCCCTTAACTAGTATTTCTTTTAATTGTTCTGGGAATGTATTGCGTTTCTTTTACTTAGTAGTTTATTAAAGAAAAAACTGTGGCAAGGTTAGAAAATGATGAATAATAGTAGAGATTATTTATTAGTAACTGAAGTGAATAATTTGCAGATTTGCATAAGTATAGCAGGTAATATTAATGAGTAACTGAGTTGTTAGCAGAAAATTAATAATTAGCATACATTGTAATGGGAATTGTTGGTAGCAGTGATATACGAAAGTAATAGCAATGAATATTTAGCAAGGATGATTAATAACTTGCAGAATTAATAATAGTATAGTTTTAGTTGCAGAACTAGCAATAGTATTTGTACCCAAAATATATTAGCAGTAGAGATGACTTAAGTGGCAGGAAATAATAGTTTCACTAATTTATCAGAAAACTATTAATGAGGCTTATGACAGAATAATGTAGTAGAAGTATTTTAGTAGGATCATGTTAATAATATTATTGGCATGTGTAAGTTGTTGTGTTGTTGTTATTAATTGTTTAAGTTGCAGGTAGTAGTGAGTTATGTTGTATTGCATCTATAATTGCCAATTATTAAGTTGTAGGCTTAAGGTCAATGTTGAATTAAGTTGAATTATTAAGTTGTAGGCTTATGGTCAATGTTGAATTAAGTTAAATTATTAAGTTGTAGGCCTATGGTCAGTGTTGAATTTTTATTAAGTTGTTCTTGAATTGTTATTAAGTTGTAGTTGAATTGTTATTGTTGTGTTGTTGTTGAATGGTTGATGGTGTAGTTGTTGTTGTCGCATGCATATCATAACAAGTTGGCCTGGATTGAAAAAAAGTTGAAGTTGAAGGTTTATGTCTTGTTGATGCATCTATTAATTGGCAATTCCTAAGTTGGGAGTTCTGCTCCGTTTCTAAGTTGGGAGTTCTGCTCTTCTGGTACCACATGTATGTGCATAGTAACAAGTTGCATATTGAGTTGCTGTGTTGGTAAATTATTTATTATGTTTCGTTGATGTTTTTCATCGTGATTAACGTTGTTTAAAGTTGTGAAGTGATGATTTGGCATAGACTAATTATAATATAATATTATCATACATTTGATTATATTGTTCGATATCTCACCCCTTTTGTTTGAATGTTACCCCGATGTTGATAACGTGCAGGTAATCCAGAGTGAAGACAGTTTACCTTCAGTAGTCGAGTCAGTGTCATTGCTATGATACGTAACACTCAGGGGGGGAGGAACTCTTACTGTTTTATTGTTGTTATTATTTCAGTTGATTGAACTTTAAGTTGTTGTTCGTTAAATATTTGTTATCTGAAGCTGTTTTAGTTGGATAAAGATGTTATATTCCTTTAAGTTGAATATTTGACCCTGCTGCGTAGTTATGGAAGTTGTTGGTTTTAAATGATTAATTCATGTTGTTGTTGGTTCATCCCAGTTTAATGTGTTATGTATCTGTAAGGAATGTCATTGTTTTAAGTTGAATTTGTAGTATCCTGATTTAGTTGTGGAAGTTTTATAACTCTGATTTCATATATAATTGTCGGGTAGAATTGGAGTGTTACACAACACCATTAACTTCACGCGTGAGAACAAAAAGACCTTATTTCACAACCTTCCAAATACCATGATATATCCCCACAATGAAAATTCTCATCTTCTATTTACACAAACTACATGTTTTTGCATTAAAGGATAAATGTTTGTAGTATTTTTCTGAAGTCATTTTCTTCCTTCTGGGACGACTAGTCTATAACAGGAGTTAAGCTCTAATATCACTTACCAAACAAGTGATTAGTTAATATTAGTTACTAAAAATAATCGTTTGTGTTACGATAGTTCAGAACAGATAGAAATGGGAGAAAGAAATATAAATAACTAAAAGTAAATAGAGAGAGATTAAAATAAACAGAGAGAGATAAAAGAGAGTACACCAAAATTTATAAATAATTGAGGTAACTATTCCAAAATTCATTTTTCTATCCTCATCTCTCCTAATACTCTATTTCTATCTTAATCTTACTCTCACTCATCATTAAAAAATAAAAATATAATAAAGAGAAAATGAAATTTAGAAAGAAATAGAGAAAAAGGAGAGAGAAAGAGAGAAAAATGAAGAAGAGAATTCTAAACTGTAAAATATTCTTAAAAAATAAAACTCCACTTTATAAGTATCCAAAAATCTCGATAGAATCGAAATACAATTTATATAATGCAATCAAATCTTGTTCAAAGTTTAAGATGTTGTTAAAATCAATTTTAATTATGTTTTGCATCAACAAGTAGTATTTTAAGAACCACAAATTAACAAGAATTTAACTTATTAATAAAATATGGTTAAGGATATGAAAAGAAAGATAATTCATTTCTTTGATAGAACTAGTTTCATTTAAAAATTAAAATTAAAAAAAAATAACAATAAGTTCCTTGATAGAGCTTATCATGGAAATGTGCGATTGGTCATCCGACGTAGAACCAAAAAGATATTTAGATTAATTCACATAAAAATAAGTTAAATAATCTTTAAACTAAAAAATTATTTTAAAGACATGAGCTTCAAAGCCTAACCTTATATAGATAAAATCAATTCTAAAGAGAAAAATAATTCTCCTACATGAAGATAACAAAATAATAAAATCAATTATATGATTCTAAAAACCAATTTTGGAGACACTTGTTTCAAAATCTAACTAAATAGTTAGAATCATTTCTACACAGAAATGTACCTCTACTTTATAACGATTAAAATAATCAATTACATGAATCTAATATTGTAAATATGGGAACAATGAGGATCATTCTTCATATCTGATGTATTGTGCTTCTTGTTTCATGATATAATGTTATTGTGATGAATCATGATTTTTGGCGGTGCTTGATTGAAAAATATAAGTGGTAGTTGAAATGGATACCAAACTTGAAAGTATGATCTACGATTTAGAAAAGAGAAAATTTTAATAAGATTAATTTTAAACAACAATAATCATAATAGTAATATTTTATACAAAAAGTTATCTAAAAAAATTATCCATAAACTTTTTACATTACCTTTCAAACGGCCAGTAAATATATACGGGACCAATGCACATCCTCTTCTCTTCAATAATCTGAAAATAATAAATAATAAAAGAACTTAACTCTGATTACATAACTTGGTAATAAATACATATCAGTTTAATATTATTTTTTTAATTTATAAATAATTAAATTAACTATCGCAAAATATTTTTAGTAAATCTATATAACACTTATAAAATTTGGTCAAATCTTGCTCAAAACATAAAATATTAATAAAGTCTTTTTTAACTATGTTTTTGTATCAACAAGTGGTATTTTAAGAAATACAAATAAATAAAAAACTTACCTCATTAGTAAAATATTGTTCAGGATAAAAAGAAAGATACTGAAAGTTTTTAGCTGCATTAGTCCCACTCTCATTCTTCAAAGTCTTAGGGTTCCAACTCTTCTCATCAACAATCTAAAAAATATCATAAAAGAAATTAGGTCTTATTTTCATTAACTTGTAACAAATATATATCATTGAGAAATTTTTCATTAATATTTTAAAATAATAAATGTAACTCTATACCAAAACAATATGAATAAATCAAAACCCTAACTAAAAGTGATATTTTAAGAAATTAAGAATGAAAAAAATACCTCATAACTAAAGTATGATTCAGGATGAAAGAAAAGAAATTCCTTTTCTTTGGTAGAACTAGTTTCACCCTCACATGCTTTAGGATCCCAACTCCATGGATTAAGAAAAGAGTTGTCTTTTTTCAGAAAGGAAGTGAATCTTGCATCTAACATTGTTTTGTTAGTAACATCAATTTCAGTGATAACAACCATCTTGATAAATTCACAAAATATTTGTGCTTCTTGATTCTTTGTTAACTAAGAACCCAATAATAGTTTTATTAGTTGTAACGAAACTTAGGAGATGTATTTATAATCTAGTTGGTGTGTTAAGAGTAGTGATATTTTTGGTTAAATCTATAATTACGTGAAGATATTTTTTTGGTCACTACATAATTACATGAAGATATGATTTGGTGATAAAGATTTCAAATTCAAATGAAAAATAAGTAGTAATAAATATTTGGGTTTCTTGATTATTTGTCGGCTAAAATAAAAAAAAAATAAAAAAAGGTATGTTTTATTAAATGAGAGAGATAAGAAAGGATTATATATTCAGTAAAAGATATTATTTAATCATAAGGATTTCAACTTTGATTGTAAAATAAAAAAGGTGCTCATTTTTTTTTGACTAAAGTCTTTATATTTGCTCTTAAAAAATCATGAATCTTCTAATGATGAGCGGCTAGTCCCTTTAGGTTAGGTTTTCTCTAGATGATTTTAATCTAAATATGTGTTTCAACGTAATTATTTATGACTTCTTTTGTAACTTTCTAATTTTAATAATATAGTTTTATTTAAATTTAATATTTTCTCGTGAGACTTACGGTGCTTTATTTATTCTATTGATAGAACTATAAAATTATAATAATTGTTGATGTTGCGATCAGAATAATCTCGACCATTAGACTACTCTTACACACTATAAACCTTTGTTTACTCCCATCATCCAAGGAGTTACATTGGCGGAGCGAATATCATTACGATCGATGATTTATCTTGGGTTACAAGGTGTAATTATGTAATTTGTAAGAGTGTCTTCTTATTTTATATTTTATTAAACCTTTGTGTTAACTATTGAAGGCTTCAACATTTGAGGTTTCTTTGATAAAGTGGGTAGCCTTGTCAAAGACTCTCAATATCTTTGGGGTACAAGGTTGTAATTTATATTTTGTAAAATGTCATAGTTAAATCAAATTTGTTATTGGAATAGTGATATGAATTCTCACATGTAAGGTAGATGATACAAAAGACAAACTTAATCATTTTTATCATATTTGTCAGTCTCAATTACCATTCTCTAGTTTATCATTAGCAAACAATTAATCATTTACGTTTTGGTCACTCCTGTTAGAACAAGATTTAGTTCTGCAATATTATCTTTGAGTTTTGATGATAATAAATAAGTATATTTGTATGAATACTTTTAATACTCTAATGTTAGTTATTTTTAAGTATTTAACAAACCGGATATACTTCTGATGGATGGTGTGGCCAATACATTAGAAGAGAATTAGTTCCGCTTCTATGCTACACAAGTTCTGATGAACACTAGTAAGACACTCCATAAGCTTCTGAAGTGAAGGCTCTGATGTTTGTCTAAAGAAGCAAGTCAGAAGATCTGAAGACAGAAGTTATACTTAAGTCCAGATGCTGAAGACTCATGCTTCTAAAGACAATGTGTTCTAAGGAAATCTATCAGAAGACCTGAAGACAGAAGTTCTACTTAAGTCCATATGCTAAAGACTCAAGTTTCTAAAGACCCATGGTTCTAAAAAAAAGGTTCCAAAGACAAAGTTATGAAGACTCTGAAGACAGAAGTTTTAAAGACTCTGAAGACTTGAAGTTCTGAAGACCCAAGGTTCCAGAAAAGGTTCTAAAGACTAAGTGTTGAAGTTTCAAAGACAAGGTTCTGAGTGAACAAGTTCTGACAACTAAAGACTTGATTATCTAGAGATTTAAATGTCACGATTCTACTCATGATTCAATCATCTACCATCATAAGCCTCTGAAGTTCAGAAGGCACGTGTTACCGTTAGCAATGACAAGTACACAATACGAAAAATTCTTATCCCACTATCTCTCCACTAGCCTGAATTGTGAAAAAGAAAAAGACGTGGCAGTACTATTTTCATCATTGTGTAACGACTCTTTTTCAATAGCCAACGAATCTATTTTTCTTGTCTATATAAGAATAAGATCATATGCTTAAAATGTTGTTGGTGTTCAAATGTTCAAATGGAAGCTGTCATTATTAAAACACAACCAAAACTATCAACCACTATAACAACAACAAGAACAATTATTGTCAAAATAATTCTTGAATCATGTTGTTGATGATTATAAGATAACAATGAAGTCATCAATTCACAATATGCTTAATTTCATATACTACAAGAAGCTTGCTAAGCTACAGAAGATAATGAAGTGATCATTGAATTAAATAGAACAAGGGTTGTTGTCCAAAATGTTCTAAGGTGATTCAAGATGAAGAAGTTCTTTTCTTTTCTACGTCAAAATCAACAAAGCTTTCAGAAGCTTATGAAGAAGAAGACTTAATCGGTTCAAGTGCTTTGAGTTGTTTTCCATGAAGAAACTACTTGAAGAAAAGAATACCAAACATTAAAGCTACAACACAATGTAATATTTTTAGTGTATATTAGGATCTTCTGATGTACTTAATTGAGTTTACACTTGCTTGTTTAGAAGCATTCTCTTGTAAATAAACCTTGTAAAAACAAACAATTATTTCTTCCTTTTAAAGGACTAGTTAGGTCAGAAGCTTTAGAAGGTTTTGTGTTTCTTCTAAAGGACCAGTTAGGTCAGAAGCTTTAGAAGGTAACGTGTTCCTCAAAGGACCGGTTAGGTCAGAAGCTTTAGAAGCTTTAGAAGGTAACGTGTTACAGGTAGTGGTGAGTTATGTTGTATTACATCTATAATTGGCAATTATCAAGTTGTAGGCTTATGGACAATGTTGAACTAAGTTGAATTATTAAGTTGTAGGCTTATGACCAATGTTGAATTATATTGAATTATTAAGTTGTAGGCCTATGGCTAGTGTTGGATTATTATTAAGTTGTTATTGAATTATTGTTAAGTTGTAGTTGAACTGTTATTGTTGTGTTGTTGTTGAATGGTTGATGTTGTAGTTTTTGTTATCGCATGCATAGCGTAACAAATTGGCCTGGATTGGAAAAAAGTTGAAGTTAAAGGCTTATGCCTTGTTGAGTTGGAAGTTCTGCTCCGCTGGTACCACATGCATGTGCATAGTAACACGTTGCATTTCACGTTGCATATTGAGTTGTTGTGTTGGTAAATTATTTATTATATTTCGTTGATCTTTTTCATCATGATTGACGTTGTTTAAAGTTGTGAAGTGGCGATTTGGCATAGACTAATTCTAATGTAATATTATCATACATCAGATTATATTGTTTAATATCTCACCCCCTTCTGTTTGAATGTTACCCCGATGTTGGTAACGTACAAGTAATCTAGAGTGAAGACAGTTTACCTTCAGTAGTTCGAGTCGGTGTCATTGCTATTATACGTAACACTCGGGAGGGTGGGAGGAACTCTTGCTGTTTTATTGTTGTTAGTATTTCAATTGATTAAACTTTAAGTTGTTGTTCGTTAAATACTTGTTATTTGAAGTTGTTTTAGTTAGATAAATATGTTTTATTCCTTTAAGTTGAATATTTGACTCTGCTGCGTAGTTATAGAAGTTGTTGGTTTTAAAAAGATCAATTTATGTTGGTGTTGGTTCATCCCAGTTTAATGTGTTATGTATCTATAATGAATTTCGTTGTTTTAAGTTAAATTTGTAGCATCCTGATTTAGTTGTGTAATTTTTATAACTCTGATTTCATATATAATTGTCGAGTAGAATTGGGGTTTTATAAAGTTGGTATCAGAGCAAGTCGGTCCATCCGGCCAAGTTGGCTAATGTTGTTTGTTTCTTAGTACGCGACAAGTGTGTGAAACACTGTCGGTGCTTGCTTGCTTTTCTAATCGCTTGTATGCAGAAGTTGGTTTGAAGATAAGTGGGGGAGAAGCCTTGCTTCTCGGATATGTTTCGGTTGTAAGGTGTTAGTTCAGTATGTTGTTGATGTCGACAGTGCAAGTATTGTTGAAGTTTTGTTGTTTCCCGAATCTGAAGGTGCCATGGATTAAAGATTGTGTTCGTTAATCAATTTGGGAATTCTTGAGGGAGAATGTCAGACATTGTTGATGTTTACTTCTCTAAGGATGAGGAGCAATGTTACGGTTGTTGATATACAAGTAGAGGGTGAATCCCTGATGTTTCTGAAGGTGATTGTTAAGTAACAAGGATAATTTTTAGAAGATGGAATTTAGAAAGTTGTGATGTTTCAATGCTGCTGGTGGATTGTGAAGTTGTCGGTTTGAGTATCTCTTGCATAAGATGTCGACGTTTGAACGGCGATAGAGTGACAGATTGTTGAAGACCTTGTCGTGGGATCCTTGTAAGTGATTGTAAAAGTTGTTGAAGTTGTTGGAATGTTTTGAATCACGAGTCAGAGTTGGAAATACAAAGCGATGAGTATGATTTCAAGAATGGAAAGTGTTGGTACTGGTACAAAGAAATTTTGTTATGATGTTATCGTAAGATGTGTAATAGTATGTCGTTGCACGACGTCGGTGTTCTCATTTTCGGATAACTTTAGAAATTCATATCTTGTGTTCCGAGTATCGGATTAGCGTTCCGTTTCAACCTATGATGGATAGAAATATATTCTATCCTATGAAAGTGTTTTCAAATACGGTAGATGCATTCCTATGTGGAGGGACTCAGAAGTCGGGTACGAAACTAGACGCTTTTTGGGCATAAATGGTTATTATCGCAGTTGTTCGAGACAAGGTCAAGCATAATATGATTAAGTTAAGAAATGAGATGTTCGGCATTAAAAAAGATAGTCGTTCATCATTTCAAGTATGGGATGTTTCATGTGAAGAAAGTTTTGTAGAACTAAAGAAAAGATTGACGACTGCTTCGGTATTTGTTTTTCCTAATCCGAGTGAGTCATTTGTAGTGTATTATGAATGCATCTAAGATGAGACTTAGTGGTGTGCTAATGCTGAATGGACAAGTTGTTGCTTGTGCTTCTAGACGACTCATAGTTCATGAGAGGAATTATCCTACGCGTGACTTAGAGTTAGCAACGGTGGTTTTTATATTGAATATTTGGAGACATAGTCTTTTTGGTTCTATATTTGAATTATTTAGAGACCATAAGAATTTAAAGTATTTATTTGATCAGAAGGAATTTAGTATGAGACGACGAAGATGGTTGGAGTTGTTGAAAGATTACAATTTCGGTTTGAATTATCATCCAAGTAAAGCTAATGTCGTAGCTGATGTTTTAGGTCGAAAGACTTTACATATGTCGGCAATGATGGTTAAAGAATTGGAATTAATTGAACAGTTTAGAGATATGAGCTTAGTTTGTGAAGTGACACTGAAGAGTCTTATGTTGGGGATGTTGAAGATTAACAATGATTTTCTGGACAGTATCAAAAAAGCTCAGAAGTTAGATGTGGAATTGGTAGATTCGGTGGTTGGACTCGGCCAGTCTAAGAATGATGATTTCAAGTGAGATGCGTAGGGTGTGTTGAGATTTCGTAATCGAATTTGTATTCCTGATGATGCGGAGATGAAGAAAGTAATTCTTGATTTGGGTGTTAAAGAAAGTCAGAAACTAGATTGAAACTTGTAAGTCGTATAGTTGAGGGAAATTTTAATAAGGACAATGACTTAAGATAGATGATCAGAGTTGCGCAGCTGAAGCGTGATGTGGCACAATTGTTGTGCGTGTACGACTCGTTAGAAGTGAAGGACTAAATATCATAATTCTATGGGAATGATATGTCTTGATCTACATGTTGATTTGGTGGATTGTTGATATAGGGATGATGTGCCAGGATACTGTGTTTCTCGTAAACATTTGCTGATTTTTAAGGATATTAATGTGGTTGTTGGTTGATGGTGAGTTGTGTGTATAATTGTTGAGTTATAGTGTTAAGTTGATGTTATAATGATTTTGTTCCCGTTATCGTGATTTTGTTGTTGGTTACCATAAAGGATGAATAATACTCCATAATATGACGAAGTTGATTATGTTGGCTATGTTGATGTCACTATAAGGGTGATACGACGATATGAATAGAGTTGTTGATATTTTGTTGATAATTGACATATATATATATATATATATATATATATATATATATATATATATATATATATATATATATATATATATATATATATACATGGGAATAAAATTGTGCATGTGTTTTGGTGTTGAAAATGTTTTTAAGATGATAAAATGATGTTGTATATCCAAGTATAAGTGTGTTATGATTATTACTACTTTAAATGTTGATATGTCAAGATATTGTTGAACTGGTTGATAAGTTATTAACGATTATGTTGCGAAGCTGATAAATGATTAGCATGCGTGTATTTGATTTAAATCGTGTTGAGTTATGGTTATGTCGAGAAAGTACTGGTCGAAGTGTTTCCAGACACGACTTGGGAATCAGAGAGTGTGATGCAAAATTCGCGTTAAGAGTGGTAGTATCAAGTAGATTTTCGAGGACAGAAATATTCTAAGTGGATGAGAGTTGTAACGCCCGATAATTTAATTAATTATTTAATTAAATTATTTTTGGATTATTTATTGAAGGTGAAATATTGAGAATGGTTGGTATAAGTTGTCAGATTATTATTAATTAATTAAGTTGTTGATTAATAATAATAATAATAATAATAATAAGAATGTTAGAATTAATGGAATAATATAAGATTAAATCGTTGGACATATTTTGGTCGTATGTAGTACTAAGAGGGGTGTGAGAATTAAGCCCAATAGAAATAACTCTATTATTATTGAGTTTAGTTATAATAATAGAAAATAGGTTTTTGTCAAGAAGAAGAGGAATAAGGGTTGAAAGAGAAAAAGAGAACGTGGAAGCTGCAGAGAAGAAGGAAAAGAGGCAAAGCGGGGTTCGATCGGAAAATCGTAGCGCGACCTTCAATCCAAGGTAAGGGTGGGATTATGACTCTATAATTGGGTACATGATGCATGTTACACGGAAATTGGGTTGTGTGAAATTGTTGATGTGTGTAATTGTTGTATGGATAAATTGTTGTTTGACATCTGTGATAATTGTGCTAATGTTGCAGTGATTCAATTGATGAATCAAGTGTTTGAAATTTGCATATATTGATGAGTATAGTTGTTGTGTGGTCTGAGATCATGGGAAGAAAAGGAATTTTTTGATCGCAGAAAAGTTTGGACGTAGTTGCAGAACTGCAAATGGAATCATGGACACGTGTCGAGCGGCACATGTGTGTTGATGAAGGGTGCCGACCGACACCATGTTTTGTGCTGAGGGGCACAGTTTGCATGCCGAGGGGCATGAATCCCTTAACTAGTATTTCTTTTAATTGTTCTGGGAATGTATTGCGTTTCTTTTACTTAGTAGTTTGTTAAAGAAAAAAGTGTGGCAAGGTTAGAAAATGATGAATAATAGTAGAGATTATTTATTAGTAACTGAAGTGAATAATTTGCAGATTTGCATAAGTATAGCAGGTAATATTAAAGAGTAACTGAGTTGTTAGCAGAAAATTAATAATTAGCATACATTGTAATGAGAATTGTTGGTAGCAGTGATATATGAAAGTAATAGCAATGAATATTTAGCAAGGATGATTAATAACTTGCAGAATTAATAATAGTATAGTTTTAGTTGCAGAACTAGCAATAGTATTTGTACCCAAAATATATTAGCAGTAGAGATGACTTAAGTGGCAGGAAATAATAGTTTCACTAATTTATCAGAAAACTATTAATGAGGCTTATGACAGAATAATGTAGTAGAAGTATTTTAGTAGGATCATGTTAATAATATTATTGGCATGTGTAAGTTGTTGTGTTGTTGTTATTAATTGTTTAAGTTGCAGGTAGTAGTGAGTTATGTTGTATTGCATCTATAATTGCCAATTATTAAGTTGTAGGCTTAAGGTCAATGTTGAATTAAGTTGAATTATTAAGTTGTAGGCTTATGGCCAATGCTGAATTAAGTTAAATTATTAAGTTGTAGGCCTATGGTCAGTGTTGAATTATTATTAAGTTGTTCTTGAATTGTTATTAAGTTGTAGTTGAATTGTTATTATTGTGTTGTTGTTGAATGGTTGATGGTGTAGTTGTTCTTGTCGCATGCATATCATAACAAGTTGGCCTGGATTGAAAAAAAGTTGAAGTTGAAGGCTTATGTCTTGTTGATGCATCTATTAATTGGCAATTCCTAAGTTGGGAGTTCTGCTCCATTTCTAAGTTGGGGGTTCTGCTCCGCTGGTACCACATGCATGTGCATATTAACAAGTTGCATATTGAGTTGCTGTGTTAGTAAATTATTTATTATGTTTCGTTGATGTTTTTCGTCGTGATTAACATTGTTTAAAGTTGTGAAGTGATGATTTGGCATAGACTAATTATAATATAATATTATCATACATTTGATTATATTGTTCGATATCCCACCCCTTTTGTTTGAATGTTACCCCGATGTTGATAACGTGCAGGTAATCCAGAGTGAAGACAGTTTACCTTCAGTAGTTCGAGTCAGTGTCATTGCTATGATACGTAACACTCAGGGGGGGAGGAACTCTTACTGTTTTATTGTTGTTATTATTTCAGTTGATTGAACTTTAAGTTGTTGTTCGTTAAATACTTGTTATCTGAAGTTGTTTTAGTTGGATAAAGATGTTATATTCCTTTAAGTTGAATATATGACCCTGCTGCGTAGTTATGGAAGTTGTTGGTTTTAAATGATTAATTCATGTTGTTGTTGGTTCATCCCAGTTTAATGTGTTATGTATCTGTAAAGAATGTCATTGTTTTAAGTTGAATTTGTAGCATCCTGATTTAGTTGTGGAAGTTTTATAACTCTGATTTCATATATAATTGTCGGGTAGAATTGGAGTGTTACACAACACCATTAACTTCACGCGTGAGAACAAAAAGACCTTATTTCACAACCTTGCAAATACCACGATATATCCCCACAATGAAAATTCTCATCTTCTATTTACACAAACTACATGTTTTTGCATTAAAGGATAAATGTTTGTAGTATTTTTCTGAAGTCATTTTCTTCCTTCTGGGACGACTAGTCTATAACAGGAGTTAAGCTCTAATATCACTTACCAAACAAGTGATTAGTTAATATTAGTTACTAAAAATAATCGTTTGTGTTACGATAGTTCAAAACAGATAGAAATGGGAGAAAGAAATATAAATAACTAAAAGTAAATAGAGAGAGATTAAAATAAACAGAGAGAGATAAAAGAGAGTACACCAAAATTTATAAATAATTGAGGTAACTATTCCAAAATTCATTTTTCTATCCTCATCTCTCCTAATACTCTATTTTTATCTTAATCTTACTCTCACTCATCATTAAAAAATAAAAATATAATAAAGAGAAAATGAAATTAAGAAAGAAATAGAGAAAAAGGAGAGAGAAAGAGAGAAAAATGAAGAAGAGAATTCTAAACTGTAAAATATTCTTAAAAAATAAAACTCCACTTTATAAGTATCCAAAAATCTCGATAGAATCGAAATACAATTTATAAAATGCAATCAAATCTTGGTCAAAGTTTAAGATGTTGTTAAAATCAATTTTAATTATGTTTTGCATCAACAAGTAGTATTTTAAGAACCACAAATTAACAAGAAGAATTTAACTCATTAATAAAATATGGTTAAGGATATGAAAAGAAAGATAATTCATTTCTTTGATAGAACTAGTCTCATTTAAAAATTAAAATTAAAAAAAAAAATAACAATAAGTTCCTTGATAGAGCTTATCATGGAAATGTGCGATTGGTCGTCCGACGTAGAACCAAAAAGATATTTAGATTAATTCACATAAAAATATTTTAAATAATCTTTAAACTAAAAAATTATTTTAAAGACATGAGCTTCAAAGCCTAACCTTAAATAGATAAAATCAATTCTAAAGAGAAAAATAATTCTCCTACATGAAGATAACAAAATAATAAAATCAATTATATGATTCTAAAAACCAATTTTGGAGACACTTGTTTCAAAATCTAGCTAAATAGTTAGAATCATTTCTACACAGAAATGTACCTCTACTTTATAACGATTAAAATAATCAATTACATGAATCTAATATTGTAAATGTGGGAACAATGAGGATCATTCTTCATATCTGATGTATTGTGCTTCTTGTTTCATGATATAATATTATTGTGATGAATCATGATTTTTGGCGGTGCTTGATTGAAAAATATAAGTGGTAGTTGAAATGGATACCAAACTTGAAAGTATGATCTACGATTTAGAAAAGAGAAAATTTTAATAAGATTAATTTTAAACAACAATAATCATAATAGTAATATTTTGTACAAAAAGTTATCTAAAAAAATTATCCATAAACTTTTTACATTACCTTTCAAACGGTCAGCAAATATATACGGGACCAATGCACATCCTCTTCTCTTCAATAATCTGAAAATAATAAATAATAAAAGAACTTAACTCTGATTACATAACTTGGTAATAAATACATGTCAGTTTAATATTATTTTTTTAATTTATAAATAATTAAATTAACTATCGCAAAATATTTTTAGTAAATCTATATAACACTTATAAAATTTGGTCAAATCTTGCTCAAAACATAAAATATTAATAAAGTCTTTTTTAACTATGTTTTTGTATCAACAAGTGGTCTTTTAAGAAATACAAATAAATAAAAAACTTACCTCATTAGTAAAATATGGTTCAGGATAAAAAGAAAGATACTGAAAGTTTTTAGCTGCATTAGTCCCACTCTCATTCTTCAAAGTCTTAGGGTTCCAACTCTTCTCATCAACAATCTAAAAAATATCATAAAAGAAATTAGGTCTTATTTTCATTAACTTGTAACAAATATATATCAGTGAGAATTTTTCCATTAATATTTTAAAATAATAAAAGTAACTTTATACCAAAACAATATGAGTAAATCATAATCCTAACTAAAAGTGATATTTTAAGAAATTAAGAATGAAAAAAAATACCTCATAACTAAAGTATGATTCAGGATGAAAGAAAAGAAATTCCTTTTCTTTGGTAGAACTAGTTTCACCCTCACATGCTTTAGGATCTCAACTCCATGGATTAAGAAAAGAGTTGTCTTTTTCCAGAATGGAAGTGAATCTTGCATCTAACATTGTTTTGTTAGTAACATCAATTTCAGTGATAACAACCATCTTGATAAATTCACAAAATATTTGTGCTTCTTGATTCTTTGTTAACTAAGAACCCAATAATAGTTTTATTAATTGTAACGAAACTTAGGAGATGTATTTATAATCTAGTTGGTGTGTTAAGAGTAGTGATATCTTTGGTTAAATCTATAATTACGTGAAGATATTTTTTTGGTCACTACATAATTACATGAAGATATGATTTGGTGATAAAGATTTCAAATTCAACTTAAAAATAAGTAGTAATAAATATTTGGGTTTCTTGATTATTTGTCGGCTAAAATTAAAATAAAAAAAAGGTATGTTTTATTAAATGAGAGAGATATAAGAAAGGATTATATATTCAGTAAAAGATATGATTTAATCATGAGGATTTCAACTTTGATAGTAAAATAAAAAAGGTGCTTTTTTTTTTTGACTAAAGTCTTTATATTTGCTCTTAAAAAATCATGAATCTTCTAATGATGAGCGGCTAGTCCCTTTAGGTTAGGTTTTCTCTAGATGATTTTAACCTAAATATGTGTTTCAACATAATTATTTATGACTTCTTTTGTAACTTTCTAATTTTAATAATATAGTTTTATTTGAATTTAATGTTTTCTCGTGAGACTTAGCGGTACTTTATTTATTCTATTAATAGAACTATAAAATTATAATAATTGTTGATGTTGCGATCAGAATAATATCGACTATTAGACTACTCTTACACACTATAAACCTTTGTTTACTCCCATCATCCAAGGAGTTACATTGGCGGAGCGAATATCATTACGATCGATGACTTATCTGGAGTTACAAGGTGTAATTATGTAATTTGTAAGAGTGTCTTCTTATTTTATATTTTATTAAACCTTTGTGTTAACTATTGAAGGCTTCAACATTTGGGGTTTCTTTGATAAAGTGGGTAGCCTTGTCAAAGACTCTCAATATCTTTGGGGTACAAGTTTGTAATTTGTATTTTGTAAAATGTCATAGTTAAATCAAATTTGTTATTGGAATAGTGATATGAATTCTCACATGTAAGGTAGATGATACAAAAGATAAACTTAATCATTTTTATCATATTTGTCAGTCTCAATTATCATTCTCTAGTTTACCATTAGCAAAATATTAATCATTTACGTTTTGGTCACTCCTGTTAGAACAAGATTTAGTTATGCAATATTATCTTTGAGTTTTGATGATAATAAATGAGTATATTTGTATGAACACTTTTAATACTCTAATGTTAGTTATTTTTAAGTATTTAACAAATCGGATATGATTTTGATGGATGGCGTGGCCAAGACATTAGAAGAGAATTAGTTTTGTTTCTATGCTACACAAGTTCTGATGAACACTAGTAAGACACTCCATAAGCTTCTGAAGTGAAGGCTCTGATATTTGTCTAAAGAAACAAGTCAGAAGATCTGAAGACAGAAGTTATACTTAATTTCAGATGCTGAAGACTCATGCTTCTAAAGACAATGTGTTCTAAGGAAATCTATCAGAAGACCTGAAGACAGAAGTTCTACTTAAGTCCAGATGCTAAAGACTCAAGTTTATAAAGACCCATGGTTCTAAGAAAAAGGTTCTAAAGACAAAGTTATGAAGACTCTGAAGACAGAAGTTCTAAAGACTCTGATGAATTGAAGTTCTGAAGACCCAAGGTTCTAGAAAAGGTTCTCAAGACTAAGTTCTAAAGTTTCAAAGACAAGGTTCTGAGTGAACAAGTTCTAACAACTAAAGACTTGATTATCTAGAGATTCAAATGTCACGATTCTACTCATGCTTCAATCATCTACCATCATAAGCCTCTGAAGTTCAGAAGGCACGTGTTACCGTTAGCAATGACAAATACACAGTATGAAAAATTCTTATCCCACTATCTCTCCACTAGCCTGAACTATGGAAAAGAAAAAGACGTGGCAGTACTATTTTCATCATTGTGTAACGACTCTTTTTCAATAGCCAACGACTCTATTTTGCTTGTCTATATAAGAATAGGATCATATACTTAAAATATTGTTGGTGTTCAAATGTTCAAATGGAAGATGTCATTATTGGAACATAACCAAAACTATCATCCACTATAACAACAAAAACAACAATTATTGTCAAAATGATTCTTGAATCATGTTGTTTATGATTATAAGATAACAATGAAGTCATCAATTCACAATGTGCTTAATTTCATATACTGCAAGAAGCTTGCTAAGCTACAGAAGATAATGAAGTGATCATTGAATTAAGTAGAACATGGGTTGTTGTCCAAAATGTTCTAAGGTGATTCAAGACAAAGAAGTTCTTCTCTTTTCTACATCAAAATCAACAAAGTTTTCAAAAGCTTATGAAGAAGAAGATTTCAGCGATTCAAGTGCTTTGAGTTGTTGTCCATGAAGAAACTACTTGAAGAAAAGAAGACCACACATTAAAGCTACAACACAATGTAATATTTTTAGTGTGTATTAGGATCTTCTGATGTACTTAATTGAGTTTACACTTGCTTGTTTAGAAGCATTCTCTTGTAAATAAACCTTGTAAAAACAAACAATTGTTTCTTCCTTTTAAAGGACCAGTTAGGTCAGAAGCTTTAGAAGGTTTTGTGTTTCTTCTAAAGGACCAGTTAGGTCAGAAGCTTTAGAAGGTAACGTGTTCCTCAAATGACCGGTTAGGTTAGAAGCTTTAAGAAGACTATGATGGTGGTATTAGTGGTTGTTAGTCACAGTAGTTGTTTGTATGGATTGTAATCAGTTTGATTATAGTGGATTTAGTCCTTGAGTTTAATGCGAAATCACCTTGGTAGGGTGGACTGAACTAGCTTGAGGGTTTCTCAAATGAACCAGGATATATCATGTGTTCTTTACTCTTGCTTATGCTTTACTGTTTATGCTTCCGTAACATTTTCAAAAGCATCACTTAACACAATAATGTTAAGAGACAAAAAATTTCTATGAGTGAAAACCCCAATTCAAATCCCCCCTTTTTCTTGTGTTTTCTTCACCTCTTCAATTGGTATCATAGACCTATTCTATTATTGATGGATATCAAACACCTAACAGTTTCAGATAAAGATCTAAATGTTGTGTGAAGAAATACTCTGGGTGATAATTACTCCATCTTTAATTACAGTCTCATATCAAAAGATGACGATTGAGTACTGAATTGTAACCAAACGGATTACCTTGAGCAAGTCTCTGATTCTTCAAAAACTAAAGATGTCAACAACAAAATCTTATCTTTTGGAGATAACCTATTCAAAACCCAAGAAGAATATACCAAAAGTCGTAGCATCAGAAGCTCCCAATTCAGATGCAGTTATTGCTCCTTCTGATCCGTCAAGACGAAAAGCAGAATCATAATCTCTCTTTCTGAAGAACTGATTTTGGGAGATAAAGAAGCTCTTGTCTGAACCAAATAAGATTTCAAACCTCCTAAAGAAACGCTTCTGGGTTTGGTGTCCTTGATTGAGCCAACCTCTTCTGATGAAGATCTTCTAGACAAAGACTAAATTCTGGAAATTAAAAGAAGATTGAAGAATCAGCTGACAAGGCATATTCATCAGATAATAAGTAATATATGTTGAATGCTTTTGTTAAAAAATTTACGATTAGATGAACAATGTATTTTCTAAAAGATCAAATCATCATAAAACAAGAAATCTTGCTTGCTGAAGATTAATTCTTTATGAGTATGAGATGTTTTCAAGAAACAGATTAGTCCACCCTTGACTTTCTCATAAAAATCTCATTAGGAATTTCTTCAAGTAAAGAAGAAAGATTGTTGTCTTCTGATTTTGATTCATAGGAACTTCATGATGAAGTCTGCAGAAAAATGTCAAAAATCTTAAACAGAGGAACTCAAATCTCTTAGAAATAATTTGAGTCAAAACATCTGAAGCCTAACTAATCAAGCAGGTAGAAAATCTAATGCTGAAATTCTGAATATTGTTTCCTTTGGAAGGCTTCATAGAAAACTGAAAATTTCTTAGGAAAGAAAGCTTATTGATTCATCAAGAATATATCAAAGAAATTCTTGATATATGAATTCTTGAATGGAAAATTCTTTAAAGGATGAAAATACAAAATCCATTCACTCTGAAGCGGATATGCTAAGCCTTGATACACTAACTCTAAACAAGTTAGCTCAGCATTGTAAGAACAAGATTGTCATTCAAAATTGTCAAAGCTTGATGATACTTGTATTAGAAAAAATCCAGTAATTTGTTCAAGGTATCAAAAATCCAGAAGATGCTAGGAAATGTTAGTTAATTTTCTCAAGCACATAGCTTCTCAGAAGTTCATGAAATATTGACCTTCTGAAAATTAAGCTTATGTTCAAAGGAAGCTTGATAAACAGATGGATGTTCTGATAATTGTTGTATCCCAAAATTTTCCCTCCTCATTTTATATTTCATGGCTTATGCGTCGTCATACATACTCATACATTCTCATGATAGGGTTAAGGTATCTTGGTTCCCAAATTCTTCTACAGGCTATAAGAGATGTTTGTTTGGTCAATCAGTGCAAAAGAGGATCTCATATCTTCAATCTTTAAACTCTCCCAAGCTACAAGGGTCTCTTATAGTGCAAGACATCCCATTTGTCCCATATGATCATTAGAAGATAGAAATTTGCAAAGTTTGGAGATAAATCACATTTCTACTGCTCATTTCTCAAGATTAGGGTTTTGACCAGTTGAAGAGTTTGAAGCTTGTGAGAGTCAAATGTGTAAAGTATTACCTTATCATTATCATATAAGGAATCTTTATTCAAGAATCTCTCAATTTGTCTAGAAGAATAAGGGCTTTGAAGATTGGTCACTATCTCCTAACATAGAGGGCTATGTCGAATAGGGTGGGGGTCATCCTCAGACCGACAATTGCGGCTATGTCAAATAGGGTGGGGGTCATCATCCCACAGGGAAGATGAAAGGTAAAATGTGCGTTATCCCAAAAATACAACTAAGATACCAGCATGAGGGGACAATAAGACAATCCTGTCTTTGACAGCATCACCAAATCATAAATTCCCATTTCCTTCCAGATGGAGGTTTGCGCCTTCTCCATCTTATTCAACCAATATGAATACTCTGAGGAGAGGTTAGGGCATGATCGAAACATTTTGTTCCCTTTGTTCATAAATTGAAGGTTAATATCCTCCATAGTCTGAGCATGCTGCTGATTGGCCGGAGTAGCGTCTTCAGGGTCATCCCTAGGCTTCTTCGCGCAGCCTATAGGTCTGAGCCTTGGGTGAGTTGGGAAGAAGGTGCAATTCTTCAGGGGATTCTCGACGCACGAAGACAAAGGACCAGACATAACATACATGTCTCCATTGTACCTAATAGGAATGGGGAGCTGGGAATCATATGCTTCTCGCCACTCCCTCGTTATGGGTTCAGCAACGTACTGAAGCCCATCAATCGAGGAAGGAGAAGGGTTAGTAGAAAAGACCTCTGGTGGGTTTTGGATAACATCAGCATTTTTAGGTTAAGGATTGTTTGGTTCATTGGAAAGGAAAGCCATTGTTGCAGATTTGGAGAAAACGAAGCTGACAATACAAGGTGTTTAAAAGCAGAAGACTTGGAAATGCTTGGAGTAGTGAAAGTTCCAAATGAAAAGGCTCAGAAGTATTTATAGCCTTCAGAAAGGGATATGTCTCGTCAAGACCATTTAATGCTTTGAAGATAGTGGGATACGTGACGAAGTATGAAGCGGTTACCATGCAGACATTGGGAAACGTTTTGACATGCTTGCCTAGGTTCTAGGAATATGGTCATCATGACAGCGTGGTAATGGCAGTTAGAAAAGACATCTTGGAGAAAGAGTAATGATGGTTTTTTCGAAAGCAGCAGCTGTTGGAAGACGAAAAGCGCACATCAAGACCTTGTGGAAAGCTAGAAAGACAGGTGTCGAATGGAAAGATCAAAGAATGGCTATTTCTTTGAGCGTCAAAATAGACATTCTTGGGGGGTAATTTGTTGGCTCCCAAATTCGACACTTACTATATTTGGTCTTTTAGACCAAAAAACTGGAATAAACCAAGCCAAGAAGAATGTTTCGACGTATGAAATAACTTAGGAAAAAGATCTAAGTTATATTTGAGCCTTCGACCAGGGCTCACTTTCAGGGTTTTCGACTGAAGAGGACTTATGACCTTCGACTGAGAGAAAACACCCTCGCTTTGACACATGATACGAGGGACATTTGAATTTGAATTATTGGAGGGAAAGAGAGTTTCGCTAGCGGCTAAGAAGAAGCAACGTGGCTGAAAGCCATAGGTCGAGGGACATGCAGAAGACACTTGTCTTCATCTTAGCGCAGATTCATCCCTCGATGGTTACTTGGTTTTTAGTATAAATTAGGAAACCTGTGTAGTTTTTAAGTGTGTTCAACCTATTGTACTAGTCACTCAAACATTGTCCAAGTAACTGCTGTGTGAGAAAGGATAAAACTGAGAAATGTACGTTGGAAACACCTCTTTTTATTAATGAAAGTCTTTTACATTGCTTTAATATTATCTTGCAAAGTTATCTTCCTTGCATCTTTACCTGCATTTCTACATTTTTGTCTACTTTTCCAAAATCTCAAATATCTTTTCTCTGGGTCGAACGTGCGTTCTTCCTGATTATCTGTCTTACATAAAAATTAGCATATGTTCTAGGATTAATCTGATCGATCCCGTAAGTAAACCAAAAAGAACTTTCCTTTTTGGAGGATCAGCGTTTGTTTACCAAAACCCACGGTAAACAGGTGCTTTATGTTACTTTGAGTACAAGTTCTAAAGAAACGCTATTATGGTCTAGTAATGATGGTTTATTTCCTATCATGGTTTTTGTATACTTGTTGAATAATTTAGGAATTGATCACCCTTAATCTATTGTTTATAGTAGACGGGATCGTGTTGGATGTGATAGACTTGTTTTTCCAGCTTGATGGTGTGTAAAGTGATTGACGTTCTATCAAGAGGATAGTCGTTCACCATTTCGTGTGAACCTAATGGAAAAGTGGCTAGGAAAGAGTTGAAACTTATTGAACAGTTCGGAGACTTGAGTTGCATGTGAGCTAATGCCGCAGAGTGGAAGGTTGAGGATATCAAAAGTGAACAAATATTTTCTAGTGGATATTAAAGAGAGTCAGAAGCTAGATATGAAATTCACAGATCTGATAGTTAATGGAAATCAAAATGAGGACAGTGACTTTAGAGTAGACAATCAGAGTGGCGCAGCTGAAGCGTGACGTGGCAAAGTTCGTTATGCGTGTGTGACTTGTTAGGAGTCAAGGGTTGAACACCAGAAGCCTGCGAGAATGATGCAAACCATTGGACATTCCATAATGGAAGTGATAGGTGAAAGGTTTATATATTATTTGTGTTACTGCCACGTCAATATGTGAATTGATTTACATGTTCGATTGGTGAAACGTAGCATTGTGGTACTAATGTTATGTGTGTGTGTCAATGTTGTTGGTATTATGGTTATGTTGATATTCTTGTGACGGTGTTGTTGTATGATGAAATGATAGGGACGATGTTCATGCTATGGAACTCTACGTTCTTAAAATATGTTGTTGCCTCGTTTCCTATGGTAAGATTTCGAGTACGAGTAGCTCATTTCCATGAAGGGAAAGTAGAGAAATGTTATCTATGGTGATGGTAACGATCTCGTTGTATTCCGGTCCAAGAGTGAACGAGATCCTAAGGTGATGAATCATGTATCCTAAGGTGATGGGACAAGGAGTGAAATGAAATTATGCATTCATAACTCGGTAGCTTGTATCTTGTTGGATTATGGTGGGTAACAATGTGGAATGTTGATTAATGGTATTCGAAATGTTACTGAATATGACGTGGGAGTTGGAGAGTAGGATGTGAGAGTCATATCCAAAGCTGTTTACATCATGTAATTTTTTAGGACAAAAATATTCTAAGTAGGGGAGAGTTGTAACACCCCGAAAATCATAATTAATTATTTAATTGATCTTTTTTTATTTATTGGTGAATATATGTGGTTTAGTATTGAATAATGTGGGTTGTGGCATTATGTTGTGGGGTGGTGGTGGAAATATATGATATATTAGAAGTAATTATTTTATTTAAATAATTAGTTGAAAAATTATTTAGATTTAATAATAATAATAATAATAATAATAATAATAATAATAATAATAATAATAATAATAATAATAATAATAATAATAATAATAATAATAATAATAATAACATAAGTGAAAATGGTGTAGAGACATGGAGGACTTATTGGTAAATCAAGAGGAATAAGTGAGGCTATTTTGGGGATAGTATAGAATGAGTCCAAGTGATAAACTAGTAAAAATAAGGATGAAATGATCACTTTTGATGTGAGGCGGTCGTGGAAAATAGAGAACAGACAATCGTGGTTTGTGAAAAGAGGAGAAGAGGAGAAAAGTGCACAAAGAGACTAGGGCAAGAGAAATTTATTGTAGAAGCTTGGGAACCACCAACCTAAGGTAAGGGTGAGGTTCCAACTTTATAAGAGTATTGTATAATGATGGATAGATTAAGGATTTGATTGCCATAATTGTTGTGTACTTTATTCATGAAATTTCTCTTTTGTGTGATTGAATTTATGTGATAAATTGTTGACATATTTGTGGTTAAATTGGTGAAATTGATGTTATGGAATGAGTAGTAATATTGTGTAATATGTATGTATGAACCATGGAATTGAGAAACATGTTGTTGATTTCAAATTGGGGGTTTTGGGTTAAGAAAAAGTGATTTTCGTGTCAAAAAGTTGAAGAAAAGTGCTTCTGACAGTGAGGTAACCGGTTACATCGAAGAAAATTGGTTTTTTCAACTTCTGGGACTGGGGTAATGGGTTACATGGTGAGATAACCTGTTACCTTTTTGTGTCGAACATTTTTGTAAAAATTCGAAAATTTATAACTTGAGTTTAGATTGTCCGTTGGACGCGTCGTTTGAACTTGGAAAAAGCTAATACAATGTACTTTCTTATAAAATTGTTTCATATTCTGGAAATAAATTTAATTGGTGTGTAATGAGATTTTGTGGTGTCAGTGTATGACGTCGGTGTTTGTATTTTTTTTTAAAAATCTTTAAAAATTCATAACTTTCAAATCGTGAGTCCATTTTGGGTATCATTCGAAGCGTTAGAAAGCTAGCGTAATAATATTTTCAATAAAAATAGTTTTGTTGGCAGTAGGTGATTTAATTACTGCATGATTGTGTAGAATGGCATGTGTTTTTATGTTGTGTTGCTTATGATATGTATCAACAATACATTTCCATGTGGTGTGATATGCTCATTTAAATGTCGAGTTTGTATACTATTTACATGATGATTAGGTAATGTAATTTGGGTTTTATAAAGATGAGGATGCTTGTATGTTGGTCATAAATAATTTTTAAACTCGATTATATGTTGTGATAGTATGCTTGGTGAATTATGATACCATGATGTTGTGTTATTGTGATATTATGATGTCGTGCTATTGTTATTGAATATAACATGATGAGTTGATAATATTCTTGGTGAATTGTGATACTATGATGTTGTGTTATTGTAATATTGTGATGTTGTGTTGTTGTTATTGGTTAATACATGATGAGTTGATAATATGCTTGGTGAATTATGATATTATGGTGTTGCATTGTTGGATATATGCAAATATGTTGTTAATGTTTGCCATATCATTGGTTTTTTGTTGCTGCATGTTTTGGCAGAGGTTTGATGTGTGGTAGTCGGTATCGGCGAAGTTTACTAACCACTGTAAAGGTCGATGTGCATATTGTTATTATGGTATGAGTTATACATATGTCATGCATACATTTTTGTACATGTGTGGGGTTATTGTGTGCTCATGTGGGGTGTGAGCGATATACCTGAATTCTATTTGAGAATCATATCATTGTGTGCCCGGTGGAGTGTGAGCGATGAGGATTGGTCATATGCCCATGTGGGGTGTGAGCGACAAGGAGTGGGATGATCGTGTGCTTATGTGGGTGTGAGTAATGTACCCGAATTCCAACGGGAATTAACTGGTGAGTTCTTATGAACCGATGGTACCACATGCATTGAGTTTGTGAGCCAGTCTTATTGCATTACATTGTCGTTAACATAATATTTGAGTTGTGTGATTGGTGTACATATTACATGATAATTCGATGATATGTGCTGATGTTATATGATTGTATAATTAACATGTAATATGATTATTGTTGGTTTGGTGAAGGTGTGAGATGTGGATGAAGGAAAATTGCGATCCAAAATGCAACGGAAAATTAAAATTTTCCTTTAGTGATCCTTACAAATGGGCATGGCCAGTGATATAAATCATTACCTATTGTGATGATTCAGACCTTTGATGTTGTGATCATGAACGTTGATGAATAGAAACGTCTCTACTCATTCCACACGAACATATCACTTCCGGACACAGTGCTAGCTGCTTACAAACGGAAACTTTGAGTGAGAGAATGAGACAAAATATGGCTAGGATTTTAAGACCAGATTTTCATCAAGTGAATTGCTTCAACACAAGGGTTTTATTTATAGAACCACTTATGTAGGTTGCAAGCTAAAAGCCCAATTAAGGATGCAAGCTAAAATCCCAATCAAACATACGGGTATCATACCTTATGATATACCGCATATCACTTAAGTGCGTGGTACCTTACCACATTCCATATTTCACTTAAGTGCATCGTACCTTACGGTGTTCCTTATTTACTCTATCTCTCATCAACATGTCCTTATGTGTGTGACCC
The DNA here is from genome assembly GCA_948472305.1 of Vicia faba. Lineage (NCBI taxonomy): Eukaryota > Viridiplantae > Streptophyta > Magnoliopsida > Fabales > Fabaceae > Vicia > Vicia faba. Next base: position 103,567,670 of record OX451736.1, read on the forward strand.
TGTAGGTTTTTATGACGACAATTATATTAAATCACACATTTAACATAATAAACAATGAGCGGTATCTAGCAACATATCACTGCTACCCAAGTCACGAAAATGTCATGTGATCTAACAAAACCTTTCCGTGATAATATTTGTGTGTACAATTACCCTTTTCCCCTTGTGTCTATATTGAACAAAAGGTATAAACCGTGTCACCCTTGTCCAGTTCAATATTGGGCCCTTAGAAATCTATCTTGTTATGCAGGATAGACAAATTCCATCTAGGTCACTCATGTCCCTCATCATGCTTTGTGAAGTACCCATCAACTGTATTTATGGTCATCCAGTTATGAATAACGTTTGATCAACAATAAAGTACTTAACTCTACATATAGGGTCCATAGTGGTTTCAAGTCAAAGGGTGGTACACACCGTGAGAATAACTTATGACACCTTGCATAACATTCTAATTAGTATTCTCATAGCGGGTCAAACCAGTATAAATATTACTCCAAATACTCATACCTATATCAAGACTTGATAACTCCTTATCCATGATCCATGAGGTGTGATCATCAGTCTATCTTCATAATAGTCTCAACGTGTTATACCCCAATTTTTGTCCCTAAGATCCCTCATCACAGCATATACATCTCATGCGTATCATTGATTCCATGGTTACGGGATCAAAGAGTTCTTGGCATCAGGGTTTTCTTTATGAATTGAGGTTGCTACTTTACTCAAAGTTTATTCAACTGGTGCTCTCGTTATTCTTGGTATGAGATTAGGGTTTTGGATCTCAAGCAGCATAGACGTCTTCACTAACAGGGTTTCTCGAGATATAAGGTTGTCTTCATCAGAGTTTCTTCGAGAAATGAGTGCTTTGGGGTTTACCGTGTGCTCAACATTTCATCATGTCTTCATTAAGAATGTTCTGAAGCCAGGTTTTGTTCCTCTCACTATCTCAAGCCTTCTTCATTAATGGGATCAGAGCAAGATCATTTAGGATTTCTTTTATCTTGTTTGGAGCTTGGTATTAGATCTTCAAAAGAAGTTCATCGTGCTAGGTTTTTCTCCTTAAGGCTACAAGGATCACCATTTGTTCCTTATTATAATTTCATCATCATGTAGAGCTTCCCTTTGTTACGTACTCTATGAGTCATTTCTTTTCAAGAAGTCTAGAAGATTGAATCATGGTCTTCTTCTTGTGGTGAGACTTGCCAAATGATTAAGTGTGAATTTGGGTTTTCAGCGTAATATTTTGTTGACTAAAGAGCGAGTAATACAACATGGTAGGATTTTTGAGATTCTTTGTAATCAAAGCCTTGTTATCTCTTCAACTTCTTGATTGTTTGCAAGTTAACTTGAATTTGAAGAGTGAAGTAGAGAGTGGATTCATTATTGTGAAATGTTTCTTTCAAAATTGATTCAATAGAATTCATGCATATGGTTTGGTTTGAATATAATTTACAAGTGACAAATGCAAAGTATAATCTGAATTCAAAATCTAGTCAAGTAGACTATCGAGAATTCAAATTACAAAGGCCTTTATCATATTTCATACAAGTATCATTTCAAGATTAAGGTTGCAAAACTATAAAATTTGTGAAGTAGGTTTGCTTGGAATTTGGAACTTACATCTTGATTCATGAAAAGTTATAAGCACGTCATATTTCAAAACTCATGGAATTTCACTTGGTTCGTCATTCATTCATCATAGTTCAAGTTTCCATTTTCAAGACTATTCAAATTCATCATTCAGGTTTTCACAAAAAAAAAAAAAGAGATCCAAGGAAATTTCCAAATTTTAAGTTTCATTGGACATCTCAATCAAAATTCATCCATGAAAACCTTACACAGTCACAGAACAAGTGTGTTGTGGTGGTTGCAACTCTGATGGAAAAGATAGAAGAAATGATGCAACTACCGTACAACACAATGGCGAAGCTGATTCTCAATTCACTAGAACGAAACCGCTTCCTAACACCGTCATCAGAAGACTCTCACGCTTGCTTTTGGCCACTCGCCTTCGATTTTCTTACAAGCCTTCTTCTGAACTTCAGCTCTCTGATTTTCTCTAATTCGTAATAAGAGATGCCTGCCTATTGCAGTTAGTACTGATAAGCCTAAATCTCAACATCATGAATTACCAACCTCTTTCTTTAAGCTCGTTCTCAGAAACAACCTCAAATACAATTCTTGTTATTTCTCTTATGCCTCGAAGACATTGGAAGATGTTGAAGAAGAAATATTGAAACTGTATTGCGAGAGATCAAATCTGAAAGATGGTCATACCGTTCTTGACGTTGGATGTGGTTAGGGTTCTTTTACTTTATACATTGCTAATAATTACAGTAATTGTGGAGTTACAGGAATCTGCACTTCCACAACTCAAAAAGCTTTTATCGAGAAGAAATGCGTAGAGCTGCAGCTGCAAAATATGGATATCATCCTTGCGGATATTAGCACATTTGAAATGGAAGCTTCTTATGACAGTCAGAAAAAGAAAGGAGAACAAAAAGAAGAAAATGCAGAGGAAAATAAATCAAGAGTAAAACAAATAGAAAGGGGATTGTATAACAAGCTTCATAGCAGAAAGCTACAGCTCAGAAGAAACTCAGATTAAATCTCAACCATCAAATTCCATAACAGATTTCCCAAATCAAGGGTTGAGATTCTCTAACCTCTAACTTCCTAACTGACTCTCTAAAAAAAATTTTGGAGACCATATAACAGAATTATAACATAATTATAATAGAAATCGGGGGAGCATGATTCATTCACACAAAAATCAGAGAAAATTAGGAAACTCACCTTTTGATTGTCCTTTCGATTCTCTCTCCATAACAGTTTTTTTTCTTCTGAAAATTCTTCAATCTTCAACGTGCTGAACCTTCAAGCTTCTTCATCAATTCGCACTTCTCTGAACTGCAAGATCCTTCATCAAATTCTCTGCAATTCTTGCTTCATCTTCATCTCTATTTCAAGCTCTAGAACCTCCATTCATCATCACTTTCAATACTGCATCACATTTTCATCGCACAGTTTTCCTCAAAGTCATTGCTTCCTGCAATAAGAATACAATATCAAGTTAACACGCAAGAACGACTACGGAAGCACAGAGAAATAGCCACGCGAAGAAGGTTAAAGAAGAATAGGAATATCAATCAGCAAGTAACTGTGAAACGAAACGGAAGTATGTACTTAAATAGAGGAGCTCGCCTCTGGTTTTCTTATCATTTTCATCAAACTCGAAAAGGCGCCAGACACTTCTCTGGTTGGTAAGCCTCTTTGATATTTCTTCAATTTATGTTTGCCTTTTTGTTGTTGGATCCGCAAAGAAGGTAGAACTCGTAGAAGCTAGGTCGAAACCGAAACGGACATTGCAAATTGAAACTCGACGCAGGGAAGCAGTGAAATACCAAACGAAAAAGATTGATCCAAGATGAGAATACGGAGGAGAAAGTGAGAAGGGCGGCAGCGCAACGTTGTTCGTTGGAGAAGGAGCATGGCGTCGCTGCAGAAAGGAAAAGAAGCACCACCATTTGCGTTCAGTTGATGAGAAAGAGTTTGATGGCGGAATCTTAATGAAGAAGACGATAACACGGTGACGGAGGTATGTGATGATCGGAGATCAGAGGAAGAATCGATCAGAGAAGAATGGCGTTTGCAAGCTAAAGTTGTACCGTCTCAAATCTTGTAATCCTATCCAATGTCCAAATGCGGTGTTCCATTTTCATCCTCTCCTTCTCTCAATTTCATTTGATTTTTTATTATTATTTTGTTTAGTAATTGAATTAGTAACAGATTTGGTGAATAGTATACTAACTAAGGGCTTAATTGAATTGAGATGGATATTGGATCGAGCCGGCTTCTTTCTGGCCTGTAACTTTTTTGGAATTATTTTTGTTTTGCTTGCCAACAATGGAATCATGGACCGAAATTGCTTGGGCCTGACACCATAGTTGTTATCAACCACACCCCATGGACCAAAATTGCTTGGCCTAACTTTTTTCGTAAGAAGAAGTCTTGAGGAGTTATGTCCAAAGAATACATCTCCCTCAGCAGCTCGTCAAAAATTCCTTAACAGGATTTATTTCCCCAACAAACAGCAAAATTCCCTAGCTGAGTCTGTCTTCTCCGGTTGAGTCTATCCTCTCCAGCTTGAGTTTATCTCTCAGACTATTACGAATCAAGGGACCACAACCCTTAATCCCCAGTGAAGTCACCAACAAAGTCTTTGCTATCTCCGAAAGTTGCTAAAAAACCTGGAATTCGACCAGATAACAGTCAACTTCATCCTTTCAAGCAAGTTACTACGAAACCTGGACCTGACCAGATACTAGTTCAACTTCACTCTACCCTCAACTTACTGTAGAGACTGGACCCGACCAGATAACAGTAAAACCATTTTGCCAAGTTACTGAAGTCTGGACCCGACCAGATAACATTTAACCACCAATTCAACTTACTGTGAAACCTGGATCCGATCGGATAACAGTAAACCACAATTCTAAGTTACTAAAGCTTGGACCCGACCAGATAATAGTTTAACTTTTCCATTTGCTGAAGCCCGGATCCGACCAGATAACAGTCAATCCTCTTTTAAGTTGCTGAAGCCTGGACCCGACCAGATAACAGTTAACCTCCAGCTCAAGTTACTGAAACCCGGATCCGACCGGATAACAGTAAACCATAATTTTAAATTGCTGAAGCCTGGACCCGACCAGATAACAGTTAACCTCCAATTCAAGTTGCTGAAACCTAGACCCGACCAGATAACAGTTTGACTTTTACAAATCATTAAACAAAACTCCTTTTCCCAAGTAAACTTTTCTACAATCCTCGATGAGTTGCTGCAAAACCTGGAAAATAACCAGATAACCGTCAACTTCTTTATCCCCAGCAAGTTATTGTGAAGCCTGGAGTCCGACCAGATAACAACTAATTTTCAAGAGATAACTCCCCAGTAGAGCAATGGACAACTAAGACTCCTGAGCTCTCTTCCCTAAGTAGGAGATGAACACTCTCCTCAGATCCTTCTCAAACAAAATAACATTCCCCAGCGGAACTATCCTAAAACAAAGTTTGAAGAGGAGCGTGCTCTTCGTCCCCAGCAGCAGTCTGAGATTCAGTTTCCCAAGGCTCCCCAACATTTGTCGAGGATTTATTTTCCCAGACAAGGATGCACTTCAATCATATTTCACCTTCATACATCATATTGGATATACATACAGCATAATGTCATTTATTTTTGAGAATATCATTACGCCATGCATACTTCTGCATGCAACTAACCCTCTTCCTTGTAGGGAAAGACAGGCGAGACAAATACCTTTTCTGTCACTATGGGTGGCATCTGTAATCCCATTTCCAACAACTCTCCATCATCTCTCCAAATGGAATCCATAAGCTTATTCCCAATTCAACACGTCAAGGGAAAATTTCTGGGCACTTTAAGTGTTCAATCATCTTCCACCTTCAAGTCACGAAAGGCAGATCTACCAATCTCACTCTTCAGGATCAAGAAGATGGAACAGGGGCAGTTGTTGTACCCCAAAATTTTCCCTCTCATTTCTAAGGCATCTTCTCACATGGATTTTCAAAAGCTCAAAGTTTTCACAAGCACAAAACAGACAAAAAGGGTAAAACAGATAAAAATGATTTTTTTGACAAAATTGATAAAAAACCAAGCTTGCTTCGACTCATTCATCCTTCGACAGAACATTCTGGCTTCTTCGAGCGAGCCTTAATTCACACGCTTCGATTGAACATTTTGCTTTCCTTCGAGCAAGCTTTCCACAAGCTTCGAAAAAGCATGTGGCCTCTTGCATGCAAGCTTCAATTCAGGGAGCAATGACCTCCTGCAGTCAAGCTTCGTTTGGGCAAGGATTACCTTCTTACGAAGCTTCGATTGGAGTATGGTTTCCTTTCAAAACAACATATGTCGAATCCAACTCTAGACCCCTTCATGCATCCTTTGGTCCACAAGTTTCATTCAAGAAATTTCCTTTTACATGCTAGCTTCGACTGGGCTTTAGAACCTTCTGAAATCTTTCTTCAATTCAGAGAGCAATAGCCTTCTGAAGGTTTTCCATCGACACAAAGCATGTGGCCTCCTGCATGCTGGTTTCGATTGCACCGTTGGCTCCTTACATGTTTGCTTTGATTCACAAGGCAGGGGTTTTCCTCATGTTAGAATGCATAAGGCATTGTCACCTGCATGTCTCCTTCGAATACACCTACATGCCGATTTCAAATCAATATTCAGGCTTGTTTCAAATCCATCTTTATGCAACTTTCAAATCCTACTACAAACTTACACGTACAAGGCAGGGGTTTCTCTCACGCTAGCACCCACAAAGCAATGATTCCCTTTTAAATTGCTTCGAATACACCTTCATGTCACCTTCTAATCCACCTTTAGGATTGTTTTGAATCGCCTTTATATCACCTTCGAATCCAACTGCAGACCTTTCAACACACATAGTGTTGTATTATGCCACACAACTTGGTGGCCCATTCGAAGGACTTGCCATGGTCGGGAAACAATTGGTTTTTGTTTACTTTTGAGTCCGGTCGAAGGGTTAGGCCTAAGTGATCAAAAGCAAGAAGACTCAGTGGCATATTCAGCTGAAGAGGTCCATTCGAAGAACACACAGTTGGTCCATTCGAAGGATACACAACCGGTGGAAACGAATGCTGCTTTATTAAGTCTGGTCGAAGGCTATGGAAAGATGAAGGATTCAATTCAAAGAGTCAATTTGTCCGTAGGTCAGACTACGTAGGCCTCCAACTTGTGCCTCACTCCATATTTAATTGTTCTTCAAGCCAACTTGCTCTTGATGACATCACTACCTTTTTAGAAAGTTCTTGAGCCTTTTGCCTGCCTCTTCTGCACATTTGCCCCCTATAAACTAGGATCCACCCCTCTCAACCGTTGATTTTAGTACTTTTATCTTGGGATTGTTAAAAGTTGACACAAGTGGATGTTGGCCTTTCAAATAAACTATATTTTATTCCTTCACAAAGCTGCTCATTCAAAAAATTTCCTATATAAATAGAGAGTTCATTTGCATATCAAAGGGGTTTAAAAAGAAAAGAAAAAAAGAAGAAGAACACTGAAGAATATTTTGGCTATTTGAAAAGAATCTTCAAAAACTCTCAAACATTTAACACCATCCCAAATCCAAAACTTGAAGAAAGACCACACTTGTTTCTTTAAAATCCAAAAATAAACAAACACAAATCAACTTTTCTTAGTTTTCGAATCTAGCCAAAGAAACACCACGTTTGTTTCTTCCCCTTCAAATTCAAGAACTTCTAGGGAAACAACTCAAGTCTAAGACCCACATTCCAGCTTCAAGTAAGGTAAGTTCTCTTGACCTTAACCTTTCGTTTTAAGCATAACATGTGAATACTCATTTCTTTTTGTTTCAAGCATTATCATTACCTTTTTCGTTTGTCTTCGTTTTCACCTTCTTTGTTTGCTTTCTTTGCTAAGTATTTTGGTTTGTTTTCTTTATTTATCAAACATTTTTTTAAAGAATTAATCTAGCAGTGAAGCAATATTAGCATGGCCTCACCTCATGCTGCTACTTAGTCCCTAAACAAAAGAAGACAGGAAGAAGGTTGTGTGGGTCGAAGCCTTTTAGGCTTTGCCCCATGCTGTTATCTAAAATGAAAGAGGTGTGGTCGAAGGACATATACTCATTTTTCTTTACAGGTCCATTCGAAGTAAGCAGAAAAGGGGTATGGTCGAAGGATACATTCATTTTTCTTTGCAGCTCCAGTCGAAGTAAGCAGAAAAAGGGGTATGGTCGAAGGATACATTTATTTTTGTTTTGCAGGTCCAGTCGAAGTAAGTAGAAAAAGGGGTATGGTCGAAGGATACATTCTTTTTTTTTTGCAGGTCCAATCGAAAGAAGCTGAAATAGGGTAAATTGAAGGAGCATACTGCCTGGGTCAAAAGACTCACTTTTCCTTTTATTTTTTATTTTTTATGGTTGCAATAGCTTAGGATTTATTCTTTGCATTTTTATTACTTTCTTATTAGTAATTAGGCTATATGGCAAGATAAAATCAACAAATAGATAACCTTTAAATTCAAAGACAAAAATGCATGCAATCAAACACACTATTTATACATGTGTACCTCTAGGATAATCTCACTTGTTGCCTCAGAAAATAGTCATGTCCCTGGAATATGGGTGTTTTTAGCAAAAGTCCCTCGATAAAAAGATCGTAGTCCCTCGATGTCCCTCAATGTTGCCTTCGGTAAGCGATCTAGTCCCTAAATGAAAATTGCTAAAACGTCTCACAGGTTGCCTTCTATGACTATATAATTGACCCATGCATGTCCCTTTACATCCAAAGATAAAGCTTCTTACCAAACAATGGTAAGATAGCAATATCAAAGGAAGACAGAAATGAACAAAATACTTTTGAGTAGGGTAGAACGTTCTTAGTTGCATGGTCACAACCTGTTCTAAAAAAAACAAACATTTTTCAAACACACCAAACACTTTCAAAAACATGAAATATTTTCAAAAAGTCCAACACTTTGTATACATTCTTATAGAGACGAGAATCGTTACAAAGTTTGCCTAAACGAAGGCGCTTTTCAAAAATAATTTCAAAATCCACCACAAATACATTTTCAAACAAAGCAAGTGATCTAGCAAGCAACTAAGAGCCCGTAGATAACTATAGATGAAAAGGGGCTAATACCTTCCCTTTTCATAATCTATCCCCCGAACTCAAGAAAACATCTCAAAGGTCTTTCCTATTCTTTTCACTTTTTCCTTATTGGATAAAAGAAAAGTCGGTGGCGACTCTTGCTATCCGCAACAATCGCGATCAAACGCAAAACAAACCAAGTCAGTTCTTCCATCATATTACAGAACTGGCGACTCTGCTGGGGATATCTAAAAAGTGGGTACCTTAGAGTTAGATCATATTTACTTACTTTCGTTGTTTGATTTGTCTTCTTTATATTATGGTTCTTTGCTTGGGCTTGTATTGATCCTCTACCCGAATCAGGGAACACCTTTTAGGTAAGTAGCAATAGATTCTGGAAATTGTACGGTGTAGACCGATATGGTTGAAGCAATGGCTACGTTAGTGTGACGCATTTGTTGGTACTGGTATCTCTTGTGTTGAATCGAGGAGAATACGGGGCCGCTGAGCAGTGTCATGAAGCACTAACTGACCTTAGAAACTTAATTGAACAACTTGGCCATTAGGAAATAGTGAGATAGCCGGTTTAGGTGGAAAGATGAAAATTGGTTGATACTCGATACTACACTCATTGAGATCGGACTTTTGGGATATCTCGGCCGCAAGAAAAGATTGGTTGTGCTGAGACAATGCCTAAAAGAAAGGTTAGTGATATTGAGATCCCCTAGAACCCAGTTACTTTCTAGGACAGGTTGAGCCAACTAAACTTCAAGAGGGTACTTACCTACAAACCCCATTGCAAGCTTAAACCTAAGGACTTGTATGCTTTGTGTGCTTTGTTCGCATATACATAACATCATAAACATCATAACATCATAATCATTCTCACTAGCCATTTCAAGGATTTAGTAATTTATCTTTGCTTTGTTTTGTAGGCCATGAATCGCATTCGAAGGAATATCATTCGAGTCAGCTTCGCGAAAGCATATCATCAACTCCAAGAACTAGCATCAAGGGTGCCTAGAGATTCTCCCTTCACCAAGAAATATGGTCGACTTCTCAGCTTGGCTACCTCCAATTTCCAGGAAGAAATGATGTGCATACTCTTCCAATTCTTTGATCCCATGCATCATTGCTTCACCTTTCCTGACTATCAGTTGGTGCCTACATTAGAAGAATTCTCTCAATTGTTAGGAGTACCTGTACGTGATCAAATACCATTCATCGGTTTAGAAGAGATTCCAAAACCTGAAGTTATTTCCAAAACTTTGCATTTTAAGAGATCCGACATTATGGAAAATTGGGAGACAAGAAGTAGAGTTAAGGGTTTCTTAGCCAAGTTTTTGTTAGAGAAGGCTCGTTCATTCTGGGAGGATATGGATTTTCAAGCTTTTGAAGATGTCTTGGCTCTTCTAATTTATGTTTTGGTCATATTTCCCAATCCATACCAATTCATAGATGTGAATGCCATTAAGGTTTTTATCTCTCAAAATCTTGTACCTACCCTGCTGGGAGACATTCTACATTGTTTTCACACTTGCACCATGAAGAAAAGAGGCATTCTCTCGTGTTGCATTCCATTACTCTCTAGGTGGTTTATTTCGCACCTACCTCGATCAACATTGAAAAACAAGCAAGGTCTGACATGGTCTCAGAGGATGATGTCGCTCACACATTCAGACATCCATTGGTGTTCTCGATCCTTGGAAGACATTACCATCATTGACCGTTATGGGGAATTCCCTGATGTCCCTTTGATTGGCATTAGGGGAGGTATCACTTACAATCTTTGTTTGACTCTGAGACAGTTTGGATACACTGTGAGGGATGGTCCCCATGATGCACTCATCCAAGGTTTAGTATTTGATTACGAGGGCAACGACCAAGGCTATCGTCTAAGGTTCATACGAGCTTGGAGAATGGTAAACAAGGTGGATAGTAAGACATTGGGGGCATAAGAACTCCATTCCTTTGGAGCCTCATCTCAAGTGGGTATGAATTCGTGCTAAAAGTCTCATTATGCCATACCCTGCCATCTTACCTATCATCATAGAACATGTTATCGAAGGAGATGTTCCATATACTGTCTTCTATCTGGATATGCCAACAAACTTTGAAGAATTGCAAAAGTCTTGGGTTCATCTCAAATAAGAACGAGATACTTTTGAGACCCAATTCTATGCCAGTGAGAAGAAAGTTCTGGATCTCACGAAACAACTTCATGAAGAGAGAAGTTTGAATGCCTACGTCACGCCGAAGAGGATGCGCTTGACCTTTTTGTCTTAAGAAGTTGTTTTATGTTTATTTCTTCCATTGTAAGCCCAAGATGCGTGTTTGTAATCGAATCGAACTTATTAATACAAACGATGTTTGTTCCTTTTGTCTAAACAAATTTAAATCTTCTAAGTCCTTGAAATCATCTGCATACGCATTTTCATGCATCATGACATAAACAAGTTCTCCACAACAGGTCTCCTTATCTCTCTACTGTTTATTTCAGTAATATGGATATCGAACAAACAGTGAAGGATTTACAAGCGCAGAATGCCCAATTCCAAGCAACCTTGTTGACCCTGGCCAAGGGACAACAAGATATGATGGCAATGCTAACAACCAAAAATAAGACAAAAAAGAAGGCCCTCATCAACATGGGTAAGAGATTCAAGGATTTGGTTCATCAAGTACAAGTAGTTGAAGAGTCGTATGAAGAGGACGAAGATCAAGATGAGGAGGTAAGGAGCACCCATGATGAGGTGGCAAATAATCAAGCTTCTGAATATGAAGACTACTTTGATGAGCAATACCCACCTGTTGAGGATAGATACAAAAAGTTGGAGGATAGGCTAAAAGATGTTGAAATTCAAGACGTACCTGGGTTGGATTTTGGCAATTTGGGTTTAGTGCCTGGGGTCGTCATTCCCTGTAAATTCAAAATACCAGTCTTCACCAAATATGATGGAGTCTCCTGCCCAAAACTTCACCTAAGGTCTTACATGCGTAAGATGCAACCGCATACCACCGACAAAAAGCTCTGGATCCACTTCTTCCAAGAAAGTATGACTGGGACTCAATTAGAAATCAATTAGAAGGTTCCCGTATCCACACCTGGGAAGATCTAGCCACCGCTTTTTATCATCAGTATCAATACAATTCCGATTTGGCACCAACTAGAGTTTAGCTTCAAGGTATGGCAATGGGTGTAAATGAGGGGTTTAAGGAGTATGCACAAAAGTGGAGGGATCTCACTAGTAGGGTCCAACCACAACTCACTGACAGATAATTAATTGACATGTTCATGGGTACATTGACTGGACCATTTTTCAACTTATAAATTGGAAGTTCCTCATCTAGTTTCACCGAGTTAATACTGACTGGTGAAAGGGTAGAAAGCGGCATTAAGAGCGGAAAAATCCCAATGACATTTGCTTCCACTTCCAACACTATAAAGAAGCCTTTCACTGTAAAAAAGGAAGAAAATGCTATGTATGGGGCAAGGGCCCACGCCAAGAAGGATCATCGACCCTCTATCAATGTCGTGTTAATTTCCAACCCTATGTCAGCTCAAATGCAATCATTCAACAATCAACGACCCGAAATTCCACAAAGATAATTCACAAAGATTAGCATGTCAGTGTCCCAAGCCTTGCAACATCTGTTGAAGGCAAATCTAGTGACACTGCGTGATCCACCATCCAATCCGAACACCTCATCACCGAAATACAATCCAAATGCCAAGTGCACATATCATTCAAATAGTCCTGGGCATGAAACCAATCAGTGCTGGGCTCTAAAAAATAAGATTCAAGATCTGATAGACAACAAGACGATTGAATTTTATCCCCCTACTACTCCTAATGTGATAACCGCACCGATGTCGAACCATGGCAAAGGTGTTAATGCAATTGATGATACCATTTATATTTCCTCCCTCGAATACTTAACAACTTCGTTAGCTATCGTGAAAGATAACTTGTTAAGAGATGGGGTGTCCCCTAGATGTTCTAAAGATTGTATCTACTATGATCGACAAGTGAGTAGGTGTAAACGATTGAAGGAAGGTGTGCAACACTTGGTAAATAGTCGCGAGATTCTGTTTGAAAAGATTCATGTTATCAAGAGTTTGACCAACATAATTGAAGACTTATCTGTAATAACCATCTCCAATAAGCCTTTTAGGATCCCCTCAAAGGGTCCTATTAGGATTTCAAACGAACCAACCATCTCCCCTTTAATAATCACTGCCGCTGGGCCCATCCCATATTCCTCTAACAAAGCAGTTCCATAGAACTATGGTGCTGAGGTTTATTACCACGGGATAAAACAAGATTCTTGGATCAACGAAAATAAAGATGATGTCACCAACATTGCCAATTCTAGTAAAGTGACGAGAACATGGAGGATCTTTTCCCCTAATATTTCATCACTCGTTGCTACAACGATCTCCCCCCCCCCCCCCCCCCCCCCCCCCCGCATAACCAATAACAACTCCAGTACCAACACTAAAGACAAAGAGAGAGAAGGTGAGCCTGCTAGGATAGGGGAACCTACCAAAGAGGCTAATGCTGAAGAACCCTCCAATCAAGATATGGAGGAAATCTTAAAAACCATAAAGAAAAGTGACTTTAAAATAGTGGAGTAGTTGGGGCAAACCCCTTCCAAAATTTCCATGTTGTCATTATTACTTTTCTCGGACGTTCATGCCCAAGCCCTGATCAAGTTCTTGAAGAAGGCCCACGTGCCCCAAGAAACCACCGCTGACCAGTTTGAGAATTGTGTGGCAAGTTTAACGATCGATAACAGATTAGGATTCTCTTGACACTGATCTTACTCCTATGGGAAGAAATCACAACAAAGCCTTACATATCTCTATTGAATTCAAGGGAACCACCCTAGCTCATGTCTTAGTTAATACTGGCTCATCGTTGAATGTGGTACCCAAGGGTGCTTTGGGTCGGCTGGATTGTGAAGGACTGGTTTTAAAGCCAAGCGATATTGTCGTGAGGGATTTCGATGGGACTAAGAGATTGGTTCATGGAGAGGTGGATCTCTCAATTAAAGTTGGCTCACAGACTTTCAAATCTACCTTTTACATAATGGACATACGTCCCGCCTATTCTTGTCTGCTTGGACGCCCTTAGATCCATGGGGCAGGGGCAGTGACATCCACCCTTCATCAAAAACTAAAGTATTCAGTCAAAAGGAGGATCGTTAATGTTAGCGGTGAAGAACAATTTATACTGAGCCATCTTGATTCCTTTAAATATGTGGAAATGGATGGTGAATTCATAGAAACTCCATGTCAGGCCTTTGAAATTGTTCCTCCTATGATTGTCGCCACCAAAGCCTCCTCCAACATGTCAAAAGCTGATAAAGTTGTACCAATAATGATTTCGCTCAAGGATGCCCGTGTTGTGGTCAAGGAGGGAGATTGTACTATCTGGGGCCAGCTTCCCGACATCCCGTTTAAAATAGACAAATTCGGATTGGGTTTCACCATTCAAGCTCAAAAAGAGGTTAGGCGCACTCACGTGGGAAAGATACCTCTCCGCATTAGAAATCATGAAGTAAATGCTGTAGGAGATTCTGATGATGAATTCCCTTTTGAAGAATGGATCTACCTTACTGTCAAAGGAAAGCTCACCAACTGGAAGGAAAAAGACTTAACACCCATCTCCTTAATAGAGGAGTAATTACTGTTTACCATTTTCTGCCAATTCAAGAATTTTCGTCTGTAATCTTAAATTCCAAAGCAATGACTTTTAAGCCATGTGCCTTGCCCGGGGCACTGTGGTATATTTTGTTAAAGGGTTTTGTTCATGTTCATCTATCATATGACCTTTTGTCATTCAAATTTTCGCGTTCATTGTCTTTATTTCCCTTTATTGCATTTTTTCTCAAATAGCCATGTACCTTACATGCGCACACACACACTTGCAGATATTCATCCACTCCGGATCTCATTGCCCATGACTTTACTATTGCCAGTTATGATTTTTAACATCCAGTTAACCAAGCTGAAGACAAATGGGAGGGAGATTATGAAATACCAGGAGAATTATCCAGACTTCTAATGCAAGAAGAGAAAACTATTCAACCTCACGAAGAGTCAGTCGAAGTTATCAACTTAGGCACAGAGACAGATAAAAGAGAGGTCAAGATCGGAGCCAACCTAAAAAATGGTATTAAAAGTAGATTGGTTCAGATGTTACATGACTATATTAAAGTGTTCGCTTGGTCGTATGAATATATTCCTAGGTTGGATACCGATATTGTGGTGCATCGTCTGCCAACGAAGGAAGATTCCCATCCCGTTAAGCAAAAATTTCGTCGCATGCGGCCTGACATGTCCGAAAAGATAAAAGCCGAGGTAATGAAGAAGTTTGATGCAGGTTTTCTGGACGTCACATCTTATCCTCAATGGGTGGAAAACGTAGTTCCTATGCCAAAGAAGGATGGAAAGGTTCGCATGTGTGTTGACTATAGAGATCTGAATAAGGCGAGCCCCAAGGATGATTTACCTCTACCATATATTGACATATTGGTTGACAATACCACTCAACACAAAGTCTTCTCCTTCGTGAATGGATTTTCTGGATACAACCAAATCAAGATGGCTCCCAAAGATATGGAAAAGACCACCTTTGTCACACAATAGGGCACCTTTTTCTAAAAGGTTATGCCATTCGGATAAAGAATGCAGGGGCAATATATCAAAGGGCTATGGTAGCATTATTCCATGATATGATTCATCATGAAATATAAGTCTATGTGGATGATATGTGTTGTACCCCAAAATTTGCCCTCCCATATTCTTCAAGATTTGGCAAGATCAAGCTTCAAATGGATTAAGGATTGCACAGTGCAAACACCCCCTAACACAGTCAAAATTAGGGTTTTGGTTCTTACAAGGAAGTTGAGGTTTCCAAGGGTCCAATTAAGTCCCATATGCCTATATACATTGTCAAACATCCATATGTCAAGTTTCAAGACTCACAGTATCAAGTTGAACAGTCAAAAGCCCTAATTGCTTCACAGTCAACTGCAGGGGTAAAATGGTCATTTGACAGTCAAAAGTCAAAATTTTTGGTCAACATATTATTTTGAAGTCACAATCATCATTTGATCAAGTCTTGATCATGATTCCACAAGCATGGCTCAAAAAGTCTCAAGAATCAAAAGTTTCTATTTTTGGACAGCTGAAAAGTCAATTGCAACTTGACCAGGGCATAACTTTTTCATGGTTCATCATAAAAATCCCATCCAATGCTCATTTTGAAGGGGATGGCATTTCCTACAACTCATCTTCACACTCCAAGTTCAAGAAATTCTCTCACAAAAAGTTATCAATTTCTACATTATAGGTCATTTTCAAAAGTCAACAAAAAGGCACTTTAAGTCAAAGACCATAACTTGAGATTGGTGAATCAAAATGACATGGGACCAAAGGAATTGGTTAGAGGACTACAAGACCTTTCCAAAATGTCCAAGAACATGACCATAGCTTCAAAATTGAGCAAGATATGCATTGGAGAAGTTGGGAAATTTTTGGGGACTTTCAAAAGTCAACTTTGCCTAAAACACTTCATTTTTGCTAATGGGCCTCAAATTCCTTCTTGAATATTTTCCCAAGGCTTATGCACGACCCATTAAGATTAATTGGAATTATTTTCTTATTTTTATTAATTATTTGGATTTTTAATTGATTAATAATTCATTTAATTAATTTAATTATAGGAAAATATCAAAACATGGTTTTCAAATCTTTTTATGAGGCAAATGAGATCAGGGCAAGCTGGCAATTTGTGTGCACCTCAAATACATCAAAATCTCCATGATTGGCAAGGTTTTATCAAAGAAAAAGATTGAAAAAGATTTGATTGGCAATCACATAATGGAACTTGAATGCAATGGATCTTTGGGCCTAAAATTGACCTAATTCTCTTCACATACAAAGGCTTAACCTAACCCTATTCATAAGAACGTGCAAGGGCTGCAAGAACACCAGATGCAATATTGAAAAAAGTGGAAAAAACTCAAAACTGTAATCAGTCTTCCAGGCGAATTCAAAGCCTCTTTTTGATTCAAACACCTTGCCTGAGTCTCCAGGAACCTGTTGCCATCAAGAACGAGTCCTAACGCCATCAGAATCGCTCACAACAAGTCACTCGGTTTGCATTATTTTCCAAATTTGCATATCATTATTCATGCATTTTTAATCCATTTTTTTGGTTGATTTATGTTAATAGGGACCTCCTGAAGCGATTGGTATAATCCAATTTGATTATAGCACTCTGAATCGAAAATCACCATGGAAGAACATTAGGGTTTCGAAGCTTGAATTTTGGGGCTTTGCACATAAGGAAAAATTGGACTGTGAAATGTGCATGGTTGAATTCGTCAAGGCCAGACGAATTCAACCCAACCCTCGCGCTCAATTTATGTTATCCCTAACTCTAATCGTTATTTTTCGCTGTTGTAGTTAGTGGGGGTTAAAAACCCCCCGCTATCTCGTTTTATTTTTTACAGGAAACGAAGAAGACGAAAGGCGTGGCAACATGTGGTTGGTGGGTTCAAACTTGGCGCGCATTATTTTGCTTTATGTCATAATGTTTGTTTTTTGTACATAATATTTGTTGTCCATTAGATTAACAAACGCGCATCATGGTTCAACTGGCAAAGGCACTAAGGCAAGGAGTACTGGGAGCTGGGTTCGATTCCCAGGTCCCCCATATAATTGTTAATCCTTTTTCTAAAGTAATCCAATGCAGCGCATGTCCAATGTTCTACCATGCACGTCAACCAATGATGCGCCATGTGTCTCTCAGCATCCATCCAGTGGCCAGGAGATGAAGACCATGGTACTCAGGAGTCAGTGAACATGCACGTGATGCCAGAAAGTCAAACATGGCTTTGTCTTAATGGGCCTGAATTCCAGAATTTTACCTCCATATGGGCCAACATACCCCCTTTGGTTTGCTATTTTTTCTATTTTTTCTTTTCTTTTAATTCTTTTAATTATTATAATTATCATTATTAATTCACAACAAATTAATTTTTCCTAATAAAATCAGAAATTATAAAATTGTAAATATATTTTATTATTTATTAAATTCATTAACTATTATTTTTTGTAAATAAATACTAATAATTAACTTAGCTTAATTTAGGTTTCATTTTAACCTTTTTCTCAATAAATAAAAATTACATAGAATTAGGTTTTGACATTTTTAATCATTTTCTTATTATCATCATTATTAATTATTATTATTTTTTGTACATACAAATGTAAATTAATTAATTAGTTTAAATTAGGTTAACTTTAACATTTTATTAATAATTAAAATAAACTTAGAACTAGGGTTTTCTTTTGATTTTTAATTTATTTATTTTCATTAAATACAAAAAAAAAACACAAAAAACATCTTTCTTGTAAATAATTAAATTAAATACAAAAGGACAAAAACTCATAATTTCTCAAAAGGGTCAAAAACCCTAGGACGTCCAATTAAATTTCTTTTCGCGCATGATTATTATTTGTTGGATTATTATGTAACTGTTTCCAGAATGTAATAGTAATTAGGTTTATTGCTTTCTTTACTTTGCGCACTTTATCAAAACGGGTTATGTTTTTGGCGATGTATAGACCCGCGCCTTGTAATAGCGTAGCTTTTACCTTTCCGTATTTTATTTTCCGCACTCCTAACTACTAATTTGCATGAAAGAAAGTATGATAATTAAAAACAACTCGTAGCTCACAATTGTATGATCAAAGATAAACATAACATGAAAACAACACACAAAGCACATGCCACTTCTAGGGTACGCCTCACTCATTGCCTCGAACGTGGTCGTCAAGTATAGGGTGTTTTAGCGGCCGCCCTTATGTCTAAAATCCAGTTGCCTCGAAACGGTTGCCTCGGATTAAAAAGGATCTAGGACATTAGGGTTACTTCTAAGGTGTCCTACTATTGCTTCGGTGACCACACTGTCCCTCAATCGAATTGACCCGAACACCTCCAACGGTGGTGCTACCTACCTCTCAATGGTGGGATGACACTACCTTAAGGACTCTTACATAGCCTAATTCCTTAGGGTAGGTAGATGACTCATGGGTACTTGCTCTCTAAAAAACAAACAAAACAAATACTTTTCACACTGACACTTTCAAAAGTTTTCAAAATAAATTTTTCAAACACTCTTGAGGACAGATACAAGAGTCACTTAGAAATCTTTCAAAAACGAAACTTTTTAAAAAACTCACACACATTTGAAAAGCAAACATCTTTTGAAAACATAAGAGCAAGTACCTAAGAGCCCGTGGATAACCACGGATAGAAAGGGTGCTAACACCTTCCCTTTCTATAAATCTACCTCCCGAACCGAGAAACATTCTCGAAAAGGAATTTTTCTGTGCTTTTGTCCTTTCCATGTTGGAGAACATAAAAGACGGTGGCGACTCTTGCTTACCGCGACATACGCGAACCAGCTTTAAACAGTCAGTTTTATTTCCACCGATCACAGAACTGGCGACTTTGCTGGGGATTTTATAAAAGTGAGGTGTACCTTAGGATTAGACCACTCTTATGTTTTCAATTGCTTGTTTTGTTTGCTTTAAAATTGTGGGCCTGTTTCGGAGTTCTATAGATCCTAACCCGGATCTGGGGGATACCTCTTAGAAAGTAGCAACAAAACTGTGAGGGAACTGTGCGGGTTATACCGAAACGGTTGAAGCAGTTTGCTACGTTGATGTGGCACTTTGGTGAGTACCGGTAACCCTTGAGTCAAGTCAAGGAGAGTACGGGGCCGCCGCGTGGTGTCGTGAAGCATCAACTGACCTTAGGAACCTTACTTGACCATCCTGGCCTCTTTAGGGGTAGTGAGATGACCGACTTTGGTGCAGTCCGAAGTTGGTAGATACTCGATACTACACTCATTGAGGGTTGTTTTCTTGGAATATTTTGATCGCCAGTTCAGTGGCTAAATCAAAATAATGAACATAGAAAACAACCCAATGATTTTGAGCTCCTTAGAACCCGGTTACTTTTGATAGGACAGGTTTTGAGCCCACCAACTTCAAGAGGGTAGTACCTAAACTTCATGCTGGCCTAAACTCTAAGGGCTCTCTGTGTGACTTGTGTGCCCTCAAACTTGACTACTTGCATGTTCTTATTATCTGACACATGAGTTCCTTGCAGGTGTTGTTTACAGTCCTTAATTTGGACTCATAATAGGGTTTACTTACATCGCTCTACGCATAGCATAACATCATACCATCATACCATTGCATACATCTTGCATAAGGACTAACCCATTTCAAGGATCTCAAGGGCTTGTGATACAGGTCATGATGAATCAAAATGTCTAGTAAGGGGCAAAGGGGATTTATTTTCCTCTAGCCAAGATTGTTTGGAGATCAAAACATGATAACCTGAGTCAGGGGCTATGACCCACTCGATATGGTGAGCCTTGACTCTTGAAGAAGGACTCTCAACAACATGAAGTTCCTTCAATCAAGCCACCGGATTCAAATTCTAACAATTTTTCTTGTTTACCCCACGAGATCCTTGAAAACATTGCATGCATGCATACACATCATTGCATTACAGGTACCCTTTGTACAGGTCACTTACCTTCCTCGCTGTTTATTTCAGCAATGGCTTGCCAACAAGACAATCAGGATCTTCATACTCAAGAGACTCAGTTCAGGGAAATCCTCCTAAATCTATCCAAGGGGCAGGAAGAGCTGAGAACACTCCTTATGGGGACTTTGGTCAAGAACAGTCCAGAAGACAGTAAGGATGAACGGCTGAAACATCTGCAAGCTGAGGTGGATACAATGAGAACCCAGATGCTGGGGCAGATGACTCTCATTCAAGACTTAGCTCAAAGACAAGAAGAGCTCAGGGTTCTCGTCAACCAACTGCTTCGGGATAACCAACTGGGGCAAACATCTAAGGTTGAAGAGCCAGTCATCTTTAAATTCCCTTTGAGACAAGAAGACAAGGGAAAAGCTCCTCAACTTGCTTCAGGGTCACAAATTCAGCATCAACCTCACCAGCTTCAGCAAGACAGTATGAAGCAAGTAGTCAGGGTTGAGGACCAAACCGGTAATCAGCCTCCAAGAAGTCAAATGTTTAGTTCAATGAATATACCTCTCCAAGCTGCTACTACTTCACAGGTCCAATAACGACCTCGCCAAGAATAACGGGTTGATCAGAGCAAGCCAGACAAGCCTAGGAGGCAATTTACCAAGCTCAACGCGTCGCTGTCTCAAGCTTTACAACACCTGTTGAGGTTGAATTTGGTAACTCTAAGGGCTCCTCCCTGGAATCCCAACATCTCTGCTCCTACTTATCATCCCAATAGAAGATGTGCATACCACTATGATGGTCCGGGACATGACACAAACGACTGCTGGTCTCTGAAGAACAAGATCCAGGACCTGATTGATGAAGGAGCAGTGGAATTCACCCAAGATGGCCAGGCTGAGTTCTTCTACGATCCCTGCAAGATTCACCATTTGAAGTGACAAGTCCTGAGACGAGAAGACCTTTTGTTCATTGGAAGTTTCAAGTTATATTTTTCTTTGCTTGTTCAAATATTTGTTCATGTCAAACTCTTTTACTTTATCAATGCATCGCATATGTCTGTTTTGAATCAATATATTCGCATTCGCTATATTCAAATTGTTTTCATATTTTGTGATGATCAACGCTCAATTAATAATTCTAAGCCTCTTGAGGGAGGATGACAAAAACGATACCACAATTTACAGTATGCTTTTGAACAGACCCCGCTGATGAGGTACAAGCATTGTTTCAAATCCTTAACACTGGAGTTATAAGGAAGATAACCCCTCGTCAACCCCTCCGAGCCAAAGAAGTAGGAGTTTTTCTTTTCACAAAAATTAAAACCCTTAATCATAACCTGGGGCAGGGTAGTTCTCTCAGTTGATCCAAGTGCACAACGAATGGCACCAAAGGAGTCCTTCCGAGACAAAAGACAGTGATGGTTCCGTATAATTGTAAGGACAGGCAGTCATCAACTTTCAAAATAAAAGCCCAACAAGTCAAAACCTATGAAGGAGACTTACAAAAACTGGGGCATCCCGCTGATTGTAAATTCAAAAAGAAACAGTTCAGGCACAAAAAAAAAGACAGGGATAACGAAACCAAAAAGAAAGAGGTCCTACAAACCCTCAACAACAACAAAAAAGAAATGACTGCCTATTCAAAATAAACTGTCAATATCCGAACCATCACCAGAATCTCAGGACAAAGACTCAAACAAGGTCTAATGCATGATCAGCTGAGTTTAGGTTTGAAGAACATCACGAAGAGCGGGTGGGTACAAATAAATTTGAGCCTTTATCCTTTGTTTCTTAAACCGTGAACTAGGCCACGTTATAACCCTTAAAAGTCCTAGCTGAAGCATGGGTTAGTTCGAAAGCATATTGTTATGAAAGGTATCCCGACTCCTTAAGGCTTGCGGTAAAATAACGAGTTGACATCACAGTTTACAAAAAATTCACTTGTTTTTATGAAAAAATGCATTTTCAAAAACTTCAAGACAGACATAAGCTTTGCATTCTTGAAATAACATTGTTTGCATATGATTATTTGTTCGAACAGCAGAGAAATTCGCACGACGAACATCTAGTGAACAAAAATCTTCTCAACAAAAGAGTCACCTCCAGTGGAAGAAACACTTCCAACCAAGGGGCAGACATGATCATGGTCCATCATCTGGGGCAGTCCAGTCAAGATTCAGAGAATCTCTCAAAACGCCAAATAACAGGGGCAAATCTCCATCTGAATCAACTAGGGCATTGGGCCTGAACTCCAGGGACCAATCTGGCATGATCAGACATCTGCTGGTAGCATGGAAACACAACAATAGGGGCAACTCCCTACTCTCTGAGAGCGTGGACATAGTCGAAAAATACTACGCATAATCAAAGACCCGCTAGGTTGACGCACCTAGTCAAAAATAAGGGTCTCCCGGCGAACCAAAAGGGTTCGGGAAAAAATAAGGGATGAAATGAAAAATATGTACACCCGGCAAGTCGAAAACCTGAAAAGGCGGCTTGGGCAAAAATGGGTATCCCGGTGGACTGAAAACCCGAAAGGGCGGTCCAGGCAAAAGTTAGGGATCAAAAGCGTACGACTATGTCCCGGCATCTCGTCACTTGCCTACCAGAAGAAGGTTTGTCAATCGGCAGTTATCAAGACCTCCACAGGTACCTTCTCCCACAGAAACTGGGGCAATAAGAGTTGTCTAAGCGGTCTAGTTGCTCTGTCTACCAAGGTACCAAGGTAGGTTCGGCTGAAGAACATGACCAAGATACCTCCACTCCCTACAGAGTAAGACCAGAATCAGCAATACTCTCTCCGAGCAGAGTTGGTCTCCCGTCAGCCCTAAAAAGGCACAGTATCCCTAGCAAGTCAGCGATGCTCTCCCCAAGCAGAGTTAGTCTACTGTCAGCCGTAAGGAAATTGGGCATCCCCAGAAGATCTCAAATATTCCCCGGCGGAGTATACAGATGTTCCTAAGCAAGCATCCCCGGCAGTCTTGATCTAAGATTGTTCCCCGGCGGAATACGGACACCCCAGTGGAGCCATTCCCCAGTACAGTTCAAAAGTTTCCTCAAGAGAGTTGAATCATCCTCCCCAGTAGATTTTGGAAGCTTATCCCCAGTAGATTCTGGAAGCTTATCCCCTGCAGAGTATGAAAGCTTCTCCCAGACTTTATTCAAAGGTTACTCCCCACCAGAGCTTATAACTGGGTTATCCTCAGCTAATTACCACGGAAAGATCGTCCTCGGCAAAGTTCTTCCTATCCCCAGCGGAGTTCATAAATTCCCCCAACAAAGCTCATCAAGGGAATCCCCAGCAGAGTTATCATCAAAACCTCAGCGAAGTATCTCTCCTTCACAGAGTAATTCCCCGCAGAGTAATATCTTCAAGTTTATTCCCCAACGGATTCAGTTTCTCCTACCGGCTTATCCTTGCAACCATCATCCCCAGCAGAAACGAAGAACTCTACTCTTTGACATCAGCCCAGGATTTGACTTCCCGGCATCCGTCAAGGATTTATTTTCCTAGACAAAAATACATTCATAAACATCACATCTTCATACATTATAGCATGCACATACGCATCATGAACATACAATCTCCTTTATTTTGAGAATATCACGCATTGCATACATCATGACATTGCATACAACTAATGTTTTGCCTTTTCAGGAAAAAGGTCAATACAAAGATGATTACTATCAACTGTCGTAATTCCAGATTCGATTCCTGTATCCAGCCAGGGCACGTCTAAAGAGTTTGAAGATTCGATTCCTGTATCCAGCCAGGGCATATCTGTTGACGACTAATTCCAGATTCGATTCCTGTATCTAGCCAGGGCACGTCTGAAGAGTTTGAAGATTCGATTCCTGTATCCAGCCAGGGCATATCTGTTGACGAATAATTCCAGATTCGATTCCTGTATCTAGCCAGGGCACGTCTGAAGAGTTTGAAGATTCGATTCCTGTATCCAGCCAGGGCATATCTGTTGATGACTAATTCCAGATTCGATTCCTGTATCCAGCCAGGGCACGTCTGAAGAGTTTGAAGATTCGATTCCTGTATCCAGCCAGGGCATATCTGTTGACGACTAATTCCAGATTCGATTCCTGTATCTAGCCAGGGCACGTCTGAAGAGTTTGAAGATTCGATTCCTGTATCCAGCCAGGGCATATCTGTTGACGACTAATTCCAGATTCGATTCCTGTATCCAGCCAGGGCATATCTGAAGAGTTTGAAGATTCGATTCCTGTATCCAGCCAAGGCATATCTGTTGACGACTAATTCCAGATTCGATTCCTGTATCTAGCTATGGCACGTCTGAAGAGTTTGAAGATTCGATTCCTGTATCCAGCCATGGCATATCTGTTGACGACTAATTCCAGATTCGATTCCTGTATCTAGCCAGGGCATATCTGAAGAGTTTGAAGATTTGATTCCTGTATCCAGCCAGGGCATATCCGTTGACGACTAATTCCAGATTCGATTCCTGTATCTAGCCAGGGCATATCTGAAGAGTTTGAAGATTCGATTCCTGTATCCAGCCAGGGCATATCTGTAGACGACTAATTCCAGATTTGATTTCTGTATCTAGCCAGGGCACGTCTGAAGAGTTTGAAGATTCGATTCTTGTATCCAGCCAGGGCATATCTGTTGACGACTAATTCCAGATTCGATTCCTGTATCTAGCCAGGGCACGTCTGAAGAGTTTGAAGATTCGATTCCTGTATCCAACCAGGGCATATCTGTTGACGACTAATTCCAGATTCGATTCCTGTATCTAGCCAGGGCACGTCTGAAGAGTTTGAAGATTCGATTCATGTATCCAGCCAGGGCATATCTGTTGACGACTAATTTCAGATTCGATTCCTGTATCTAGCCAGGGCATGTCTGAAGAGTTTGAAGATTCGATTCCTGTATCCAGCCAGGGCATATCTGTTGACGACTAATTCCAGATTCGATTCCTGTATCTAGCCAGGGCACGTTTGAAGAGTTTGAAGATTTGATTCCTGTATCCAGCCAGGGCATATCTGTTGACGACTAATTCCAGATTCGATTCCTGTATCTAGCCAGGGCACGTCTGAAGAGTTTGAAGATTCAATTCCTGTATCCAGCCAGGGCATATCTGTTGACGACTAATTCCAGATTCGATTCCTGTATCCAGCCAGGGCACGTCTGAAGAGTTTGAAGATTCGATTCCTGTATCCAGCCAGGGCATATCTGTTGACGACTAATTCCAGATTCGATTCCTGTATCTAGCCAGGGATCATCTGTGAGTAACTGATTGTAGATTCGATACCTGTATCCTACCAGGGCATATCTACATGAAGAGTTTAGAGATTCGATACCTGTATCCAGCCAGGGCATATCTACATAAAGAGTTTGAAGATCAACACCTGTAACAGGCCAGACAATTATCTTTCTTTCTCAGGTACGCAAGTTCTCGTTAAGTAATCTCTTACGCGATCGACACCTAGATGGCATCTATAAGCCCATCCATATACCAACAGTCTCCAAATGGCATCTATAAGCCCATTCCCGACAAGGCTCTGTCACATCTCCAGATGGCATCTATAAGCCCATCCTCCTATCAATCATCTCTCCAAATGGCATCTGTAAGCCCATTCCCGCCATCACGCTACTGATACTCCACTATGTGAGCGCAAATTTCTGGGCACTTTAGTGTTCAATCATCTTCCACCTTCGGATCACGAAAGGCACGCAAGCCAATCTACATCCTCAGGTCTAAGAAGATTGAACAGGGGCAACTGTTGTACCCCAAAATTTTCCCTCCCATATTCTTCAAGATTTGGCAAGATCAAGCATCAAATGGATTAAGGATTGCACAGTGCAAACACCCCCCTAACACAGTCAAAATTAGGGTTTTGGTTCTTACAAGGAAGTTGAGGTTTCCAAGGGTCCAATCAAGTCCCATATGCCTATATACATTGTCAAACATCCATATGTCAAGTTTCAAGACTCACAATATCAAGTTGCACAGTCAAAAGCCCTAATTGCTTCACAGTCAACTGCAGGGGTAAAATGGTCATTTGACAGTTAAAAGTCAAAATTTTTGGTCAACATCTTATTTTGAAGTCACAATCATAATTTGATCAAGTCTTGATCACGATTCCACAAGCATGGCTCAAAAAGTCTCAAGAATCAAAAGTTTCTATTTTTGGACAGCTGAAAAGTCAACTGCCACTTGACCAGGGCATAACTTTTTCATGGTTCATTAGAAAAATCCCATCCAATGCTCATTTTGAAGGGGATGACATTTCCTACAACTCATCTTCACACTCAAAGTTCAAGAAATGCTCTCACAAAAAGTTATCAATTTCTACATTATAGGTCATTTTCAAAAGTCAACAAAAAGGCACTTTAAGTCAAAGACCATAACTTGATATTGGTGAATCAAAATGACATGGGACAAAAGGCGTTGGTTAGAGGACTTCAAGACCTTTCCAAAATGTCCAAGAACATGACCATAGCTTCAAAATTGAGCAAGATATGCATTGGAGAAGTTGGGAAATTTTTGAGGACTTTCAAAAGTCAACTTTGCCTAAAACACTTCATTTTTGCTAATGGGCCTCAAATTCCTTCTTGAATCTTTGCCCAAGGCTTATGCACGACCCATTAAGATTAATTGGAATTATTTTCTTATTTTTATTAATTATTTGGATTTTTAATTGATTAATAATTCATTTAATTAATTTAATTATAGGAAAAATATCAAAACATGGTTTTCAAATCTTTTTATGAGGCAAATGAGATCAGGGCAAGCTGGAAATTCGTGTGCACCTCAAAGACATCAAAGTCTCCATGATTGGCAAGGTTTTATCAAAGAAAAAGATTGAAAAAGATTTGATTGGCAATCACATAATGGAACTTGAATGCAATGGATCTTTGGGCCTAAAATTGACCTAATTCTCTTCACATACAAAGACTTAACCTAACCCTATTCATAAGAACGTGCAAGGGCTGCAAGAACACCAGATGCAATATTGAAAAAAGTGGAAAAAACTCAAAATTGTAATCAGTCTTCCAGGCGAATTCAAAGCCTCTTTTTGATTTAAACACCTTGTCTGAGTCTCCAGGAACCTGTTGCCATCAAGAACGAGTCCTAACGCCATCAGAATCGCTCACAACAAGTCACTCGGTTTGCATTATTTTCCAAATTTGCATATAATTATTCATGCGCTTTTAATCCATTTTTTTGGTTGATTTATGTTAATAGGGACCTCCTGAAGCGATTGGTATAATCCAATTTGATTATAGCACTCTGAATCGAAAATCACCATGGAAGAACATTAGGGTTTCGAAGCTTGAATTTTGGGGCTTTGCACATAAGGAAAAATTGGACTGTGAAACGTGCATGGTTGAATTCGTCAAGGCCAGACGAATTCAACCCAACCCTCGCGCTCAATTTATGTTATCCCTAACTCTAATCGTTATTTTTCGCTGTTGTAGTTAGTGGGGGTTAAAAACCCCTGCTATCTCGTTTTATTTTTTACAGGAAACGAAGAAGACGAAGGGCGTGGCAACATGTGGTTGGTGGGTTCAAACTTGGCGCGTGTTATTTTGCTTTATGTCATAATGTTTGTTTTTTGTACATAATATTTGTTGTCCATTCGATTAACAAACGCACATCATGGTTCAACTGGCAAAGGCACTAAGGCAAGGAGTAATGGGACATGGGTTCGATTCCCAGGTCCCCCATATAATTGTTAATCCTTTTTCTAAAGCAATCCAATGCAGCGCCTGTCCAATGTTCTACCATGCACGTCAACCAATGATGCGCCATGTGTCTCTCAGCATCCATCCAGTGGCCAGGAGATGAAGACCATGGTACTCAGGAGTCAGTGAACATGCACGTGATGCCAGAAAGTCAAACATGGCTTTGTCTTAATGGGCATGAATTCCAGAATTTTACCTCCATATGGGCCAACATACCCCTTTTGGTTTGCTATTTTTTCTATTTTTTCTTTTCTTTTAATTCTTTTAATTATTATAGTTATCATTATTAATTCACAACAAATTAATTTTTCCTAATAAAATCAGAAATCATAAAGTTGTAAATATATTTTATTATTTATTAAATTCATTAACTATTATTTTTTGTAAATAAATACTAATAATTAACTTAGCTTAATTTAGGTTTCATTTTAACCTTTTTCTCAATAAATAAAAATTACATAGAATTAGGTTTTGACATTTTTAATCATTTTCTTATTATCATCATTATTAATTATTATTATTTTTTGTACATACAAATGTAAATTAATTAATTAGTTTAAATTAGGTTAACTTTAACATTTTATTAATAATTAAAATAAACTTAGAACTAGGGTTTTCTTTTGATTTTTAATTTATTTATTTTCATTAAATACAAAAAAAAAAACACAAAAAACATCTTTCTTGTAAATAATTAAATTAAATACAAAAGGACAAAAACTCATAATTTCTCAAAAGGGTCAAAAACCCTAGGACGTCCAATTAAATTTCTTTTCACGCATGATTATTATTTGTTGGATTATTATGTAACTATTTCCGGAATGTAATAGTAATTAGGTTTATTGCTTTCTTTACTTTCCGCACTTTATCAAAACGGGTTATGTTTTTGGCGATGTATAGACCCGCGCCTTTTTAATAGCGTAGCTTTTACCTTTCCGTATTTTATTTTCCGCACTCCTAACTACTAATTTGCATGAAAGAAAGTATGATAATTAAAAACAACTCGTAGCTCACAATTGTATGATCAAAGATAAACATAACATGAAAACAACACACAAAGCACATGCCACTTCTAGGGTATGCCTCACTCGTTGCCTCGAACGTGGTCGTCAAGTATAGGGTGTTTTAGAGGTCTCCCTCCTGTCTAAGATCCAGTTGCCTCGAAACGGTTGCCTCGGATAAAAAGGATCTAGGACATTAGGGTTACCGCTAAGGTGTCCTACTATTGCTTTGGTGATCACACATGTCCCTTAATCGAATTGACTATGATCGGTGGAAATAGAACTGACTGTTTAAAGCTGGTTCGCGTATGTCGCGGTAAGCAAGAGTCGCCACCGTCTTTTATGTTCTCCAACATGGAAAGGACAAAAGCACAGCAAAATTCCTTTTCGAGAATGTTTCTCGGTTGGGAGGTAGATTTATAGAAAGGGAAGGTGTTAGCACCCTTTCTATCCGTGGTTATCCACAGGCTCTTAGGTACTTGCTCTTATGTTTTCAAAAGATGTTTGCTTTTCAAATGTGTGTGAGTTTTTTAAAAAGTTTCATTTTTGAAAGATTTCTAAGTGACTCTCGTATCTGTCCTCAAGAGTGTTTGAAAAATTTGTTTTGAAAACTTTTGAAAGTGTCAGTGTGAAAAGTATTTGTTTTGTTTATTTTTTAGAGAGCAAGTACCCATGAGTCATCTACCTACCCTAAGGAATTAGGCTATGTAAGAGTCCTTAAGGTAGTGCCATCCCACCATTGAGAGGTAGGTAGCACCACCGTTGGAGGTGTTCGGGTCAATTCGGTTGAGGGACAGTGTGGTCACCGAAGCAATAGTAGGACACCTTAGAAGTAACCCTAATGTCCTAGATCCTTTTTAATCCGAGGCAACTGTTTCGAGGCAACTGGATCTTAGACATAAGGGCGACCGCTAAAACACCCTATACTTGACGACCACTTTCGAGGCAACGAGTGAGGCGTACCCTAGAAGTGGCATGTGCATTGTGTGTTGTTTTTCATGTTATGTTTATCTTTGATCATGCGATTGTGAGCTACGAGTTGTTTTTAATTATCATACATTCTTTCATGCAAATTAGCAGTTAGGAGTGCGGAAAATAAAATACGGGAATGTAAAGCTACGTTATTACAAGGCGCGGGTCTATACATCGCCAAAAACATAACCCGTTTTGATAAAGTGCGGAAAGTAAAGAAAGCAATAAACCTAATTACTATTACATTCTGGAAGCAGTTACATAATAATCCAACAAATAATAATCATGCGCGAAAAGAGATTTAATTGGACGTCCTAGGGTTTTTGACCCTTTTGAGAAATTATGAGTTTTTGTCCTTTTGTATTCAATTTAATTAAAGTTAAACCTAAGTATTTAATTAATTATTTACAAGAAAGATGTTTTTTGTGTTTTATTTTTTGTATTTAATGAAAATAAATAAATTAAAAATCAAAAGAAAACCCTAGTTCTAAGTTTATTTTAATTATTAATAAAATGTTAAAGTTAACCTAATTTAAACTAATTAATTAATTTACATTTGTATGTACAAAAAATAATAATAATTAATAATGATGATAATAAGAAAATGATTTAAAATGTCAAAACCTAATTCTATATAGTTTTTATTTATTGAGAAAAAGGTTAAAATTAAAACTTAAATTAAACTAAGTTAATTATTAGTATTTATTTACAAAAAAAAAATAATAGTTAAATAAATAATAAAATATATTTACAATTTTATGATTTCTGATTTTATTAGGAAAAATTAATTTGTTGTGAATTAATAATAATAATTATAACAACTAAAAGAATTAAAAGAAAAGAAAATGAAATAATAAAAAAAGATAGCAAACCAAAGGGGGTATGTTGGCCCAAAGAGAGGTTTTTTGTTGAATTATGGCCCATTAAAATTCCAAGCCACGTTGACTTTCATGATCAAACGCTTGCTGGCTGACTGGGGAGTATCATGGACTTCATCTCCTGGCCACTGGATGGATGCTGAGAGACACATGGTGCATCACTGGTTGACGTGCATGGTAGAACATTGGACATATGCTGCATTGGATTGTATTTAGAAAAAATATGAAGAATTATATGGGGGACCTGGGAATCGAACCCAGGTCCTAGTACTCCTTGCCTTAGTGCCTTTGCCAGTTGGACTATGATGCGCGTTTGTTAATCTAATGGACAACAAATATTATATACAAAAACAAACATTATGACATAAAACAAAAATAACGCGCGCCATATTTGAATATCCCAACCATATGTTGCCACGTCCTTCGTCTTCATCCTGAACCCTGTAAAAAGAAAGCAATTAGCGGGGGTTTTAAACCCCCACAAACTGGAAATATCAAAAATAGCGATTAGGCACACAAGCAATATAAAAAGGGCGCGAGGGTTGGGTTGAATTCGTCTGGCTTTGACGAATTCAACCATGCACGTTTCAAGGTCCAATTGTTCTGTATGTGCAAAGCCCTAATTTAACAGCTTCGAAACCCTAGATGTCTCCCATGGTGATTTTCGACTCAGAGTGCTACAATCAAATTGGATTATACCAATCGCTTTAGGAGGTCCCTATTAATGTAAATCAACCAAAAAAATGGATTAAAAGCACATGAATTATGATATGCAATTTTGGAAATATATTCAAACCGTGGGACCTGTTGGGAATGATTCCTTGCGTGCTAGGGCTTGTTCTTGATGGCAACAGGTTCCTGGAGACTCAGGCAAAGTGTTTGAATCAAGAAGAGGCCTTGAATTCGCCTAGAAGACTGATTTCAGTTTTGAGTTTTTTCCACTTTTTTTCTCAATATTGCATATGGTGTTCTTGCAGCTCTTGCACGTGTTTATGAATAGGGTTA
This sequence comes from Vicia faba, assembly GCA_948472305.1. Lineage (NCBI taxonomy): Eukaryota > Viridiplantae > Streptophyta > Magnoliopsida > Fabales > Fabaceae > Vicia > Vicia faba. The sequence continues at coordinate 103,599,500 of OX451736.1, forward strand.
GGTTCAGCCTTTGTATGTGAAGAGAATTAGGTCAACTTTAGGCCCAAGAATCCATTGCATTCAAGTTCCATTATGTGATTGCCAATCAAATCTTTTTTCAATCTTTTTCTTTGATAAAACCTTGCCAATTATGGAGATTTTGATGTCTTTGAGGTGCACACGAATTGCCAGCTTGCCCTGATCTCATTTGCCTCATAAAAAGATTTGAAAACCATGCTTTGATATTTTCTTATAATTAAATTAATTAAATGAATTATTAATCAATTAAAAACCCAAATAATTAATAAAAATAAGAAAATAATTCCAATTAATTTTAATGGGTCGTGCATAAGCCTTGTGCAAAGATTCAAGAAGGAATTTGAGGCCCATTAGCAAAAATGAAGTGTTTTAGGCAATGTTGACTTTTGAAAGTTCCCAAAAATTTCCCAACTTCTCCAATGCATATCTTGCTCAATTTTGAAGATATGAACATGTTCTTGGACATTTTGGAAAGGACTTGAAGTCCTCTAACCAATGCCTTTGGTCCCATGTCATTTTGATTTACCAATCTCAAGTTATGGTATTTGACTTAAAGTGCCTTTTTGTTGACTTTTGAAAATGACCTATAATGTAGAAATTGATAACTTTTTGTGAGAGCATTTCTTGGACTTGGAGTGTGAAGATGAGTTGTAGGAAATGTCATCCCCTTCAAAATGAGCATTGGATGGGATTTTTCTGATGAACCATGAAAAAGTTATGCCCTGGTCAATTTGCAGTTGACTTTTCAACTGTCCAAAAATAGGAACTTTTGATTCTTGAGACTTTTTGAGCCATGCTTGTGGAATCATGATAAAGACTTGATCAAATTATGATTGTGACTTCAAAATAAGATGTTGACCAGAATTTCTGACTTTTGATTGTCAAATGACCATTTTACCCCTGCAGTTGACTGTGAAGCAATTAGGGCTTTTGACTGTGCACCTTGATGCTGTGAGTCTTGAAACTTGACATATGGATGTTTTGACAATGTATATAGGCATATGGGACTTGATTGGACCCTTGAAAACCTCAACTTCCTTGCAAGAACCAAAACCCTAATTTTGACTGTGTCAGGAGGCAATTGGACTATGCAACCCTTGAGAGATTTTGAACCATTTGGAGATTGATCTTGCCAAATCTTGAAGAATATGGGAGGGAAAATTTTTGGGTGCAACAGTTGCCCCTGTTCAATCTTCTTAGACCTGAGGATGTAGATTGGCTTGCGTGCCTTTCGTGATCCGAAGGTGGAAGATGATTGAACACTAAAGTGCCCAGAAATTTGCACTCACATGGTAGAGTATCAGCAGCGTGATGGAGGGAATGGGCTTACAGATGCCATTTGGAGAGATGACGGATAGGAGGATGGGCTTATAGATGCCATCTGGAGCTGTGACGGAGCCTTGTCGGGAATGGGCTTATAGATGCCATTTGGAGACTGTTGGTACGTGGATGGGCTTATAGATGCCATCTAGGTGTCGATCGCGTAAGAGATTCCTTAGCGAGAACTTGCGTACTTGAGAAAGAAAGATAATTACATGGCCTGTTACAGGGGTTGATCTTCAAACTCTTTATGCAGATATGTCCTGGCTGGATACAGGAATCGAATCTTCAAAACTCTTCAGACGTGCCCTGGCTGGATACAGGAATCGAATCTGGAACTAGTCGTTAACAGAGATGCCCTGGCTGGATACAGGAATCGAATCTTCAAACTCTTCAGACGTGCCCTGGCTAGATGCAGGAATCGAATCTGGGATTCAAAAAGGTTGGTGAGTTGTCTCTACTGACAGGTTATCTCAGAAAACCTTTAGGGATTGATTTAACTGAGCCAAGGGAGGTATTGTCTTTTCTGACGAGTTGTCTCTTCGAGGACGGGTTGTCTTCATGGACGGGTGGTCTTTAACGACGAGTGTCTATAACGACGAGTGTGTATAACGACGAGTGTCTATAACGACGAGTGCCTATAATGACGAGTGTCTATAACGACGAGTGTCTATAACGACGAGTGTCTATAACGACGAGTGTCTATAACGACGAGTGTCTATAACGACGAGTGTCTATAACGACGAGTGTCTATAACGACGAGTGTCTATAACGACGAGTGTCTATGACGACGAGTGTCTATGACGACGAGTGTCTATGACGACGAGTGTCTATAACGACGAGTGTCTATGACGACGAGTGTCTATAACGACGAGTGTCTATAACGACGAGTGTCTATAACGACGAGTGTCTATAACGACGAGTGTCTATAACGATGAGTGTCTATAACGACGAGTGTCTATAAGGACGAGTGTCTATAACGACGAGTGTCTATAAGGACGAGTGTCTATAACGACGAGTGTCTATAACGAAGAGTGTCTACAACGACGAGTGTCTATAACGACAGGTGTCTATAACGACGAGTGTCTGATCACAGATGTGCCCTGGCTAGATACAGGTATCGAATCTGGAATTGCGACAGTTGATAGTAATCATCTTTGGATTGACCTTTTTCCTGAAAAGGCAAAACATCAGTTGTATGCAATGTCATGATGTATGAACTGCATGATGTCATGATGCTCAAAATGAGATAGTGTCGTATGCACTTTATCATGTATGTAAGCAGGATGTATAAAATGTGAAATGTTTATGAATATATTTCGTCTGGGGAAAATAAATCCTTGACGAATGCCGGGAAGTTAAATCCTGGGCTGATGTTGAAGAGTTGAATTCTTCGTTTCCGCTGGGGATGATGGTTGCAAGAATAAACCAGTGGGAGAAGATGACTCCGTTGGGGAATAAGCTTGTTGAAGAGATTACTCTGTGGGGAATTACTCTGTGGGAAGAGATACTTCGCTGAGATTTGATGCTAACTCCGCTGGGGGTATCATTGATATGCTTTGTTGGGGAATTTGATGAACTCCGTTGGGGAATAGGAAGAACTTCTCCGAGGACGATCTTTCTGTGGTAATTAGCTGAGGATAACCCAGTTATAGGCTCTGGTGGAGAATAGCTTTGAATAAAGCCGGGGAGATGCGTTCGTACTCTGTAGGGAGTGAAGGTATCTTGGTCGTATTCTTCAGCTGAACTACCTTGTACCTGGTGGAAAGAGCAGCTTGTATAGTTCGGACAATCCTTATTGCCCCAGTTTCTGTGGGAGAAGATACCTGTGGAGGTGTTTGATTGACAAATCTTCTTCTGGTAGGCAAGTGATGAGATGACAGGACATAGTCGTACGCTTTGATCCCTAATTTTTGCCTGGACCGCCCTTTCGGGTTTTCAGTCCACCGGGATACCCTTTTTTTCCCAAGCCGCCTTTTCAGGTTTTCGACTTGCCGGGTGTACAAATTTTTCATTTCGTCCCTTATTTTTGCCTAGGCCAGTCATCCTAGCGGGTCTTTGATTATGCGTAGTATTTTTTCCGACTATGTCCACGCTCTCAGGATGTAGGGAGGTGCCCCTGTTGTTGTGTTGCCATGCTACCAGAAGATCTTGATCGTGCAAGGTTCGTTGTCGGAATTCATGTCCACTGCCCCAAGGGTCTCAGATGGAGGGTTTCCCCTGGCTGCGTGGCATTATTGAGAGATTCTCTGAATCTTGACTGGACTGACCCAGATGACGGACCATGATCATGCCGTGCCCCTGGATTGGAAGTGCTTTTGTTCATTAGACATTCGTCGTGCGAGTTTCTATGCTGTTCAAACAAATAGTCATATGCAAGCAATGTTATATTGAAAATGCAAAGCTTATGTCTGTCTCGAAGTTTTTGAAAATTTATTTTTTCATAAAAACAAGTGAATTTTTTTTTTTTTGTAAACTGTGATGTCAACTCGTTATCTTACCGCAAGCCTTAAGGAGTCAGGATACCTCGTAATAGTATGCTTTCGAACTAACCCATGATTCAGCTAGGACTTTTAAGGGTTATAACGTGGCCTGGTTCACGGTTTAAGAGACAAAGGATAAAGGCTCAAAATTATATTTGTACCCACCCGCTCTTCGTGATGTTCTTCAAACCTAAACACAGCTGATCATGCATTAAACCTTGTTTGAGTCTTTGCTTTGATATACCAGTGATGGTTCGGATGTTGACGGTTTATTTTGAATAGGCAGTCATCTTTTGTTGAGGGTTTGTAGGACCTCTTTCTTTTTTATTGCGTTATCCCTAAATTTTTCCTGAACTGTTTCTTTTTGTATTTACAGTCAGCGGGATGCCCCAGTTTTGTAAGTCTCCTTCATAGGTTTTGACTTATTGGACTTTTATTTCGAGACAATGACTGCCTGTCTTTATGATTATTCGGAACCACTACTGTCTTTTGCTTTGGAAGGACTCCTTTGATGCCATTCATTGTGCACCTGGATCAACTGAGAGAACTACCATGCCCCAGGTTATGATTAAGGGTTTTATTTTTTTGTGAAAAGAAAAAAAACTCCTACTTCTTTGGCTCGAAGGGGTTGACGAGGGATTATCTTCCTTATAACTCCAGTGTTTAGGAATTGAAACAATGCCTGTACCTCATCAGTGGGGTCTGTTCAAAAGCATACTGTAAAGATTGTGGTATCATTTTTGTCATCCTCCCTCAAGAGGCTTAGAATTTTCAATCAAGAGTTGATCATCACAAAAATATGAAAGCAGTTTGCATATAGTGAATACGAAATAATTACTTCAAAACAGACATATGTAATGCATTAATGAAATAACAATGTTTGACATGAATAGAATGTTTGAACAATCAAAGTAAAATACAACTTGAACATTCGAATGAACAAAATTTTTCCACTCCTAGCCGTGTTTTGGCAAGGGGGCAGCAATCACATTGGGAGTCTCTAGAGAGTTGAACTGGACCTCCTTTGCATCGATCAGATCCTGAACCTTATTTCTCAAAGTCCAACAATCATCTGTAGCATGCCCCGGGCTGTCAGAATGATAAGCGCAGCGAACGTTGGGGTTATACCTTGAAGGTGTCCTGTTGGGATTCTTTGGAGGGTCCCTGAGAGTTACCAACTTGGTCTCCAGCAACTGTGGCAATATCTGGGACAAGGTCATGCCGAGGGGAGTGAATTTCCTTTTAGGTCTCTCTTACCTTTGTTGATTGTGACGCTGAGGAGCGCCGGCCGTTTTTGCAATAACTACCGCGTTGACATCTTGGCGGTGTTCGGACCTGTTCTACCCTCTTGAACCATAGACAGCACTCGATTCTCTCTTGGATGGTTTCTTCTCAGTGCTTGAGGAGTCACTATTCTGTATTTTCTCCGACTTGATGCCAGCTTCTATCCTCTCACCAGTTAAGATCAAATCTGTAAACCCAGCAGAAGAATTCCCGATCAGGTGGTTGAAGAAAGGACCAGACAGGGTCCCCAGGAACATATCGACGAGCTCACGGTCAGTTAGAGGTGGCTGCACCCTTCCAGCAAGGTCCCTCCATTTTTGAGCATATTCTTTAAAGCCTTCGCCTGTACCCATAGACATCCCCTGAAGTTGAGTGCGCGTGGGAGCAAGGTCGGCATTATACTGGTACTGCTTGTAGAACACAGTGGCCAAGTCCTCCCAGCTGCGGATGTTGGCTCCATCCAGTTGATAGAACCACTCGAGTTGAGTCCTTGACAGACTATCCTGGAAGAAGTGAATCCACAAATTCTTGTCAGCCGTGTAGGGTTGGATCCTCCTTATGTATGACCTGAGATGCAACTTAGGACAGGAAGCCCCGTCATATTTTGCAAAAGCAGGTGCCTTGAACTTGTGTGGGATCACTACCCCAGAAGACAGACCTAGATCTTCGAAGTCCAGGCCGGGCACTTTTTGTATCTCCATAGCACTTAATCGGTCTTCGAGCTGTTTGTACCTGTCCTCAGCAGGAGAGTACTGTTCATCATTGAAATCCGTCTCGTTGTCGGAGACCACTGGACTAGGAACCTCTCTCTCATGGGGATTGTCTTTTTCCACAGATGGGGTAGTCAGCTCAGCCTCATTTCGTGATCCATTCCCAGATTTGCGTCTAGGGTTGAACAACACCGTCCTCTTCTTCTTCTTCTTCAAGAGCAGAGTCTTCAAATCCTGTTGACCCTGGGCTAGACTCTTAACCAACTCCTGGAACTGGGCATTCTGGGCCTGGAGGGCCTTGATAGGTTGTTCATTGGATGTTTCAGGATTCATGATGATTGCTGAAATAAACAGCGAAGAAGGTAAGCGACCTGTAAAAGGGGTACCTGTAATGCAATGATGTATATGTATGCATGCAATGTTTTCAAGAATCTCGCGGGGTAAACAAGAAAATTGTTAGAATTCGAATCCGGTTGCTTGATTGAAGGCACTTCATATTGTTGAGAGCCCTTCTTCAAGAGTCAAGGCTCACCATATCGAGTGGGACATAGCCCCTGACTCAAGTTATCAACCTTGGCTAGAGGAAAATAAATCCCCTTTGCCCCTTGCTAGACATTTGATTCATCATGACCTGCATCATAAACCCTTGAGATCCTTGAAATGGGTTAGTCCTTATGCAGGATGTATGCAATGGTATGATGGTATGATGTCATGCTATGCGTGGAGTAATGTAGGTAAACCCTGTTATGAGTCCAGATTAAGGACTGTAAACGAAACCTGCAAGGAACTCATGTGTCAGATAACAAGCATGCAAGTAGTCAAGTTTGAAGGCACACAAGACAACCCTTAGAGTTTAGGCCAGCATGAAGTTTGGGTACTACCCTCTTGAAGTTGGTGGGCTCAAAACCTGTCCTATCAAAAGTAACCGGGTTCTAAGGAGCTCAAAATCATTGGGTTGTTTTCTATGTTCATTGTTTTGATTTAGCAACTAAACTGGCGATCAAAATATTCCAAGAAAACAACCCTCAATGAGTGTAGTATCGAGTATCTACCAACTTCGGACTGCACCAAAGTCGGTCATCTCACTACCCCTAAAGAGGCCAGGATGGTCAAGTAAGGTTCCTAAGGTCACATGATGCTTCACGACACCACGCGGAGGCCCCGTACTTTCCTTGACTTGACTCAAGGGTTACCGGTACTCACCAAAGTGCCACATCAACGTAGCAAACTGCTTCAACCGTGTCGGTATACCCCGCACAGTTCCCTCACAGTTTTGTTGCTACTTTCTAAGAGGTATCCCCCAGATCCGGGTTAGGATCTATAGAACTCCGAAACAGGCCCACAATTTTAAAGCAAACAAAACAAGCAATTGAAAACATAAGAGTGGTCTAATCCTAAGGTACACCTCACTTTTATAAAATCCCCAGCAAAGTATTGAATCCGGTGGCTTGATTGAAGTAACTTCATGTTGTTGAGAGTCCTTCTTCAAGAGTCAAGGCTCACCATATCGAGTGGGTCATAGCCCCTGACTCAGGTTATCATGTTTTGACCTCCAAACAATCTTGGCTAAAGGAAAATAAATCCCCTTTGCCCCTTGCTAGACATTTTGATTCATCATGACCTGCATCACAAGCCCTTGAGATCCTTGAAATGGGTTAGTCCTTATGCAGGATGTATGCAATGGTATGATGGTATGATGTTATGCTATGCGTAGAGCGATGTAAGTAAACCCTGTTATGAGTCCAAATTAAGGACTGTAAACAACACCTGCAAGGAACTCATGTGTCAGATGATAAGAACATGCAAGTAGTCAAGTTTAAAGGCACACAAGTCACACAGAGAGCCCTTAGAGTTTAGGCCAGCATGAAGTTTAGGTACTACCCTCTTGAAGTTGGTGGGCTCAAAACCTGTCCTATCAAAAGTAACCGGGTTCTAAGGAGCTCAAAATCATTGGGTTGTTTTCTATGTTCATTGTTTTGATTTAGCCACTGAACTGGCGATCAAAATATTCCAAGAAAACAACCCTCAATGAGTGTAGTATCGAGTATCTACCAACTTCGGACTGCACCAAAGTCGGTCATCTCACTACCCCTAAAGAGGCCAGGATGGTCAAGTAAGGTTCCTAAGGTCAGTTGATGCTTCACGACACCACGCGGCGGCCCCGTACTCTCCTTGACTTGACTCAAGGGTTACCGGTACTCACCAAAGTGCCACATCAACGTAGCAAACTGCTTCAACCGTGTCGGTATACCCCGCACAGTTCCCTCACAGTTTTGTTGCTACTTTCTAAGAGGTATCCCCCAGATCCGGGTTAGGATCTATAGAACTCCGAAACAGGCCCACAATTTTAAAGCAAACAAAACAAGCAATTGAAAACATAAGAGTGGTCTAATCCTAAGGTACACCTCACTTTTATAAAATCCCCAGCAGAGTATTGAATCCGGTGGCTTGATTGAAGTAACTTCATGTTGTAAAGAGTCCTTCTTCAAGAGTCAAGGCTCACCATATCGAGTGGGTCATAGCCCCTGACTCAGGTTATCATGTTTTGACCTCCAAACAATCTTGGCTAAAGGAAAATAAATCCCCTTTGCCCCTTGCTAGACATTTTGATTCATCATGACCTGCATCACAAGCCCTTGAGATCCTTGAAATGGGTTAGTCCTTATGCAGGATGTATGCAATGGTATGATGGTATGATGTTATGCTATGCGTAGAGCGGTGTAAGTAAACCCTGTTATGAGTCCAAATTAAGGACTGTAAACAACACCTGCAAGGAACTCATGTGTCAGATAATAAGAACATGCAAGTAGTCAAGTTTGAAGGCACACAAGTCACACAGAGAGCCCTTAGAGTTTAGGCCAGCATGAAGTTTAGGTACTACCCTCTTGAAGTTGGTGGGCTCAAAACCTGTCCTATCAAAAGTAACCGGGTTCTAAGGAGCTCCAAATCATTGGGTTGTTTTCTATGTTCATTGTTTTGATTTAGCCACTGAACTGGCGATCAAAATATTCCAAGAAAACAACCCTCAATGAGTGTAGTATCGAGTATCTACCAACTTCGGACTGTACCAAAGTCGGTCATCTCACTACCCCTAAAGAGGCCAGGATGGTCAAGTAAGGTTCCTAAGGTCAGTTGATGCTTCACGACACCACGCGGCGGCCCCATACTCTCCTTGACTTGACTCAAGGGTTACTGGTACTCACCAAAGTGCCACATCAACGTAGCAAACTGCTTCAACCGTGTCGGTATACCCCGCACAGTTCCCTCACAGTTTTGTTGCTACTTTCTAAGAGGTATCCCCCAGATCCGGGTTAGGATCTATAGAACTCCGAAACAGGCCCACAATTTTAAAGCAAACAAAACAAGCAATTGAAAACATAAGAGTGGTTTAATCCTAAGGTACACCTCACTTTTATAAAATCCCCAGAAGAGTATTGAATCCGGTGGCTTGATTGAAGTAACTTCATGTTGTTGAAAGTCCTTCTTCAAGAGTCAAGGCTCACCATATCGAGTGGGTCATAGCCCCTGACTTAGGTTATCATGTTTTGACCTCCAAACAATCTTGGCTAAAGGAAAATAAATCCCCTTTGCCCCTTGCTAGATATTTTGATTCATCATGACCTGCATCACATGCCCTTGAGATCCTTGAAATGGGTTAGTCCTTATGCAGGATGTATGCAATGGTATGATGGTATGATGTTATGCTATGCGTAGAGCGATGTAAGTAAACCCTGTTATGAGTCCAAATTAAGGACTGTAAACAACACCTGCAAGGAACTCATGTGTCAGATAATAAGAACATGCAAGTAGTCAAGTAAGAAGGCACACAAGTCACACAGAGAGCCCTTAGAGTTTAGGCCAGCATGAAGTTTAGGTACTACCCTCTTGAAGTTGGTGGGCTCAAAACCTGTCCTATCAAAAGTAACCGGGTTCTAAGGAGCTCAAAATCATTGGGTTGTTTTCTATGTTCATTGTTTTGATTTAGCCACTGAATTGGCGATCAAAATATTCCAAGAAAACAACCCTCAATGAGTGTAGTATCGAGTATCTACCAACTTCGGACTGCACCAAAGTCGGTCATCTCACTACCCCTAAAGAGGCCAGGATGGTCAAGTAAGGTTCCTAAGGTCAGTTGATGCTTCACGATACCACGCGGCGGCCCCGTACTCTCCTTGACTTGACTCAAGGGTTACCGGTACTCACCAAAGTGCCACATCAACATAGCAAACTGCTTCAACCGTGTCGGTATACCCCGCACAGTTCCCTCACAGTTTTGTTGCTACTTTCTAAGAGGTATCCCCCAGATCCAGGTTAGGATCTATAGAACTCCGAAACAGGCCCACAATTTTAAAGCAAACAAAACAAGCAATTGAAAACATAAGAGTGGTCTAATCCTAAGGTACACCTCACTTTTATAAAATCCCCAGCAGAGTCGCCAGTTCTGTGATCGGTGGAAATAGAACTGACTGTTTAAAGCTGGTTCGCGTATGTCGCGGTAAGAAAGAGTCGCCACCGTCTTTTATGTTCTCCAACATGGAAAGGACAAAAGCACAGCAAAATTCCTTTCGAGAATGTTTCTCGGTTCGGGAGGTAGATTTATAGAAAGGGAAGGTGTTAGCACCCTTTCTATCTGTGGCTATCCACAGGCTCTTAGGTACTTGCTCTTATGTTTTCAAAAGATGTTTGCTTTTCAAATGTGTGTGAGTTTTTTAAAAAGTTTCGTTTTTGAAAGATTTCTAAGTGACTCTTGTATCTTTCCTCAAGAGTGTTTAAAAAATTTGTTTTGAAAACTTTTGAAAGTGTCAGTGTGAAAAGTATTTATTTTGTTTGGTTTTTAGAGAGCAAGTACCCATGAGTCATCTACCTACCCTAAGGAATTAGGCTATGTAAGAGTCCTTAAGGTAGTTCCATCCCACCATTGAGAGGTAGGTAGCACCACCGTTGGAGGTGTTCGGGTCAATTCGATTGAGGGACAGTGTGGTCACCGAAGCAATAGTAGGACACCTTAGAAGTAACCCTAATGTCCTAGATCCTTTTTAATCCGAGGCAACCGTTTCGAGGCAACTGGATTTTAGACATAAGGGCGACCGCTAAAACACCCTATACTTGACGACCACGTTCAAGGCAACGAGTGAGGCGTACCCTAGAAGTGGCATGTGCTTTGTGTGTTGTTTTCATGTTATGTTTATCTTTGATCATACAATTGTGAGCTACGAGTTGTTTTTAATTATCATACATTCTTTCATGCAAATTAGTAGTTAGGAGTGCGGAAAATAAAATACGGAAAGGTAAAAGCTACGCTATTACAAGGCGCGGGTCTATACATCGCCAAAAACATAACCCGTTGTGATAAAGTTCGGAAAGTAAAGAAAGCAATAAACCTAATTACTATTACATTCCGGAAACAGTTACATAATAATCCAACAAATAATAATCATGCGCGAAAAGAAATTTAATTGGACGTCCTAGGGTTTTTGACCCTTTTGAGAAATTATGAGTTTTTGTCCTTTTGTATTTAATTTAATTATTTACAAGAAAGATGTTTTTTGTATTTTTTTTGTATTTAATGAAAATAAATAAATTAAAAATCAAAAGAAAACCCTAGTTCTAAGTTTATTTTAATTATTAATAAAATGTTAAAGTTAACCTAATTTAAACTAATTAATTAATTTACATTTGTATGTACAAATAATAATAATAATTAATAATGATGATAATAAGAAAATGATTAAAAATGTCAAAACCTAATTCTATGTAATTTTTATTTATTGAGAAAAAGGTTAAAATGAAACTTAAATTAAGCTAAGTTAATTGTTAGTATTTATTTACAAAAAATAATAGTTAATGAATTTAATAAATAATAAAATATATTTACAATTTTATGATTTCTGATTTTATTAGGAAAAATTAATTTGTTGTGAATTAAGAATGATAATTATAATAATTAAAAGAATTAAAAGAAAAGAAAAAATAGAAAAAATAGCAAACCAAAGGGGGTATGTTGGCCCATATGGAGGTAAAATTCTGGAATTCAGGCCCATTAAGACAAAGCCATGTTTGACTTTCTGGCATGACGTGCATGTTCACTGACTCCTGAGTACCATGGTCTTCATCTCCTGGCCACTGGATGGATGCTGAGAGACACATGGCGCATTATTGGTTGACGTGCATGGTAGAACATTGGACATGCGCTGCATTGGATTGCTTTAGAAAAAGGATTAACAATTATATGGGGGACCTGGGAATCGAACCTAGGTCCCAGTACTCCTTGCCTTAGTGCCTTTGCCAGTTGAACCATGATGCGCGTTTGTTAATCTAATAGACAACAAATATTATGTACAAAAAACAAACATTATGACATAAAGCAAAATAACGCGCGCCAAGTTTGAACCCACCAACCACATGTTGCCACGCCCTTCGTCTTCTTCGTTTCCTGTAAAAAATAAAACGAGATAGAAGGGGTTTTTAACCCCCACTAACTACAACAGCGAAAAATAACGATTAGAGTTAGGGATAACATAAATTGAGCGCGAGGGTTGGGTTGAATTCGTCTGGCCTTGACGAATTCAACCATGCACGTTTCACAGTCCAATTTTTCCTTATGTGCAAAGCCCCAAAATTCAAGCTTCGAAACCCTAATGTTCTTCCATGGTGATTTTCGATTCAGAGTGCTATAATCAAATTGGATTATACCAATCGCTTCAGGAGGTCCCTATTAACATAAATCAACCAAAAAAATGGATTAAAAGCGCATGAATAATGATATGCAAATTTGGAAAATAATGCAAACCGAGTGACTTGTTGTGAGCGATTCTGATGGCGTTAGGACTCGTTCTTGATGGCAACAGGTTCCTGGAGACTCAGGCAAGGTGTTTGAATCAAAAAGAGGATTTGAATTCGCCTGGAAGACTGATTACAGTTTTGAGTTTTTCCCACTTTTTTCAATATTGCATCTGGTGTTCTTGCAACCCTTGCACGTTCTTATGAATAGGGTTAGGTTAAGCCTTTGTATGTGAAGAGAATTAGGTCAATTTTAGGCCCGAAGATCCATTGCATTCAAGTTCCATTATGTGATTGCCAATCAAATCTTTTTCAATCTTTTTCTTTGATAAAACCTTGCCAATCATGGAGATTTTGATGTCTTTGAGGTGCACACGAATTTCCAGTTTGCCCTGATCTCATTTGCCTCATAAAAAGATTTGAAAACCATGTTTTGATATTTTCCTATAATTAAATTAATTAAATGAATTATTAATCAATTAAAAATCCAAATAATTAATAAAAATAAGAAAATAATTCCAATTAATCTTAATGGGTCGTGCATAAGCCTCGGGCAAAGATTCAAGAAGGAATTTGAGGCCCATTAGCAAAAATGAAGTGTTTTAGGCAAAGTTGACTTTTGAAAGTCCCCAAAAATTTACCAACTTCTCCAATGCATATCTTGCTCAATTTTGAAGCTATGGTCATGTTCTTGGACAATTTGGAAAGGTCTTGAAGTCCTCTAACCAATGCCTTTGGTCCCATGTCATTTTGATTCACCAATATCAAGTTATGGTCTTTGACTTAAAGTGCCTTTTTGTTGACTTTTGAAAATGACCTATAATGTAGAAATTGATAACTTTTTGTGAGAGCATTTCTTGAACTTGGAGTGTGAAGATGAGTTGTAGGAAATGTCATCCCCTTCAAAATGAGCATTGGATGGGATTTTTATGATGAACCATGAAAAAGTTATGCCCTGGTCAAGTTGCAGTTGACTTTTCAACTGTCCAAAAATAGAAACTTTTGATTCTTAAGACTTTTTGAGCCATGCTTGTGGAATCATGATCAAGACTTGATCAAATGATGATTGTGACTTCAAATTAAGATGTTGACCAAAATTTTTGACTTTTGACTGTCAAATGACCATTTTACCCCTGCAGTTGACTGTGAAGCAATTAGGGCTTTTGACTGTGCAACTTGATACTGTGAGTCTTGAAACTTGACATATGGATGTTTGACAATGTATATAGGCATATGGGACTTGATTGGACCCTTGGAAACCTCAACTTCCTTGTAAGAACCAAAACCCTAATTTTGACTGTGTTAGGGGGGTGTTTGCACTGTGCAATCCTTAATCCATTTGAAGCTTGATCTTGCCAAATCTTGAAGAATATGGGAGGGCAAATTTTGGGGTACAATAATATGATTTCAAGGTCGCAAACCAAAGAAGAGCATCTCGATCACCTACACAAGCTATTTGAGAGGCTAAAGAAGTACAAATTGAGGTTGAACCCTAATAAATGCATATTCGGGGTAAGGTCTGGAAAGCTTCTAGGTTTTGTCGTCAGTGGCAAAGGTATCGAAGTTGATCTTGTAAAAGTAAAGGCCATTCAAGAAATGCCAGTCCCCTGTTCTGAAAAAGAGGTCAGAGGATTCTTGGGTCTTCTTAATTACATTGCTCGCTTCATGTCTCACTTAACTGCTACTTGTGAGCCAATCTTCAAACTCTTGAAGAAAGATCAAGTAGTCAAATGGAACAACGACTATGAAACCAGATATTCACTACTCGAGAAAACTTGTTGCACTCTGGCATGGGCTGCTCGCCGACTAAGACAATATATGCTGACTCACACCACTCTATTGATCTCTAAAATGGACCCTATCTTCGAAAAGCCCGCTCTCTCTAGACGGATAGCTAGATGGCAAATGATTATGACTGAATATGACATCCAGTATACAACCCAAAATGCCATCAAAGGAAGTATATTAGCAGATCATTTGGCTCACCAAGTTTTTAATGACTATCAATCTATGAACTTTGAATTCCCGGATGAGAATATCATGTTAGTGACCGACTGTACAAAACCTGGACCGTATGACGGACCTGAACAAGGATCTCAATGGACTATGGTTTTTGGCGTGGCTTCCAATGCTCTGGGTAACGGAATTGGTGCTACGATAATCTCTCCTGAAGGTTGCCACACTCCTTTCACTGTTAGATTATGCTTCGATTGTACGAACGACGTGGCTGAATACGAAGCATGCATCTTAGGTCTGAAGGCTGCCATTGACTTAAGGATCTAACAGTTGGATGTGTTTGGATATTCCGCTCTAGTAATTATCCAAGTAAAGGGAGAATGGGATACCAAGCATCCTAACCTCATTCCATACAAAGAGCTTGTGTTAAATCTGATTCCATACTTAGAGTAGATCACCTTTGAGCATTTCCCTAGGGAGGAAAATCAGTTAGACGACGCTTTGGCCATAATGTCTTCCATGTTCAAGGTCAAATGGGACAAGGAAGCTCATGTGATAACAATCGAAAGATTCGACGAACCTGCACACTGCCGTGAGCTTGACACTGACGAAGAGAAACCATGGTAGCATGAGGTGAAAAGATATCTTGAAGCACAAGAATATCCTGAAGGGGCTTCCATCAATGATAAGAAGTTTTTGCGAAGATTCTCAGCCAAATTCTTTCTAAGCAACAGAATCCTATACAAGCGTAATCATGATTCTACTCTACTCTGATGTGTGGACAAGAAGGAGGTAGAGAAAATTATGGAAGACATGCACGATGGCCTCTTTGGGACCCATTCTAGTGGACATACTTTAGACAAGAAAATCTAGAGGGTTGGTTACTATTGGCCCATAATGGAAAATTGATTGTCATCATCACTCAAGAACTTGCCATAAGTGTCAAATCTATGCTGACAAGGTCCATGTACCACCTATTCCCCTAAACATCATGACTGCTCAGTGACCGTTTGCAATCTGGGGCATTGACTTGATCGGAGAAATCAAACCTACTGCCTCAAATGGACACCATTTCATTCTTGTTGCCATTGATTACTTTACCAAGTGGGTCGAAGTTGCTTTATATGCCTCAATCACCAAGAACATTGTAGCCAGGTTTATTAAGCATAATATCATATGCCGTTACGGTACCCCCGAAAGGATTATCACCGACAATGGAACTAATCTCAATAATGTTATGATTACGAAACTTTATACTTAGTTCAAAATCAAGCATCACAATTCTTCTCCGTACAGACCTAAGATGAATGGCGCAGTGGAATCTGCCAATAAAAATATCAAGAAGATTATGCAAAAGATGGTGATAACCTACAAAGATTGGCATGAGATGTTACCATTTACTTTTCATGGCTATCGCACTTCGGCTCGCACGTCAACTGGGGAAACTCCTTTCTCTTTGGTCTATGGCATGGAAGTTGTCTTGCCCATAGAAGTTCAAATTCCTTCTTTAAGGATAATGAAAGAAGCGGGTCTAGGCGAGGATGAATGGATTCAAACTAGGTTGGATCAACTGAACTTGATTGACGAGAAATGACTGGCTACTATTTGCCATGGTCAGATGTATCAAAAGCGTATGATCAAGGCGTTCAACAAAAAGATCAAGCCTCAAGTGTATCAAGCTGGCGAATTGGTAATAAAACGCATATTCTTCCACAAGGTGACCCCAGGGGAAAATGGACTCCCACTTACGAAGGACCATTTGTTGTAAAGAAAGTCTTCTCTGGTGGTGCCATGATATTGACTACTATGGATGGCAAAGATTTCCCACATCCCATAAATGCAGACATAGTTAAAAAATACTACGCATAAAATGACCTGCTAGGTTGACACACCTAGGCAAAAATAAGGGCATCCCGGCGAACCAAAAGGATTTGGGGAAAAATTAGGGATATATACAAAAGATTATACACCCGGCAAGTCGAAAACCTGAAAGGGCGACTTGGGCAAAAATGGGCATCCTGGTGGGCTAAAAACCCGAAAGGGCGGTCCAGGGAAAAGTTAAGGATTAAAGCGTATGATTATGTCCCGTGGAATCCCTACAGCCAATTTTATTACCAAAAATCTGAAAGTTCAAATGGTTCAAAACCAATCCAATCGACTTCGTTCAACGACAAAGGTTTACTCGAAGACATAAAGGCAATAGCAGTGTGGGGACAACGAGATCACTTTCACATGGCTATTATTTTTGTTTTCACTTTGTACACTTTTCATTTGGCGATTTCCTCTTACTTGGATTTTTGTCTCTTTGTACAAAAATCTTATTCATGGGAAAAACATCAATACAAATATACTTTGAAGTACAAACCTTTTGTTTTTTCTGTTTTGAATGCGAAGAGGTCCAATGACTAAAATTGAATGAACATATGCATATGAACATGATTAAACTTTTAACACATGCTTCAAAAACAGTGACAAACATCTCCCTAATTGCATTCAAGACATCTCCATAGAGTTTTTTTCCATTAGCATTATCCTCACAAATTTGGATTCATAAACTCCCCAGCCAGAGTTTCAATCTCTGGAAAACTCTCTTCCCAACTGAGTTGGTCGTAAGAAGAAGTCTTGAGGATTTTTGTCCAAAGAATACATATCCCCTAGTAGCTTGTCAAAACTTCCTCAACAAGATTTTTTTCCCCAACAAACAGCAAAATTCCCTAGTTGAGTCTGTCTTCCCCGGTTGAGTCTATCCTCTCCAGCTTGAGTTTATCTCTTAGACTATTACGAATCAAGGGACCATAACCCTTAATCCCTAGTGATGTCGCCAACAAAGTCTTTGTTATCTCTGAAAGTTGCTGAAAAGCCTAGAATCCGACCAGATAACAGTCAGCTTCATCATTTCAAGCAAGTTACTATGAAACCTGGACCCAACCAGATACTAGTTTAACTTCACCCTACCCTTAACTTATTATGAAGACTGGTTCGAACAGATAACAGTAAAACCATTTTTCTAAGTTACTGAAGCATGGACCCGACTAGATAACAGTTAACCACCAGTTCAACTTACTGTGAAACCTGGATCCGACCGGATAACAGTAAACCACAATTCCAAGTTACTAAAGCCTGCACTCGACCAAATAATAGTTTAAATTTTCCATTTGCTGAAGCCCGGATCCGACTGGATAACAGTCAATCCCCTTTTAAGTTGCTGAAGCCTGGACCCGACCAGATAACAGTTAACCTCCAGCTCGAGTTACTGAAACCCAGATCCGACCGGATGACAGTAAACCACAATTTTAAATTGTTGAAGCCTAGACTCAACCAGATAACAGTTAACCTCCAATTCAAGTTGCTGAAACCTGGACCTGACCAGATAACAATTTGAATTTTACAAACCACTAAACAAAACTCCTCCTCCCCATTAGACTTTTCTACAATCCTCGATGAGTTACTGCAAAACCTGGAAAACAACCAGATAACTGTCAACTTATTTATCCCTAACAATTCATTGTGAAGCCTGGAGTCCGACCAAATAACAACTAATTTTCAAGAGATAACTCCCCAGTAGAGAAATGGACAACTAAGACTCCTGAGCTCACTTCCCTAAGCCGTAGATCAACACTCTCCTCAGAGTCTTCTCAAACAAAATAACATTCCCCCAGCAGAAATATCCTAAAACAAAGTCTGAAGAGGAGCGTGCTCTTCATCCCCAGCAGCAATCTGGGATTTAGTTTCCCAAGGCTCCCTAGCATTTTTTGAGGATTTATTTTCCTAGACAAGGATGAAGTTCAATCATATTTCACCTTCATACATCATATAGCATATAGATACAGCATAATCTCATTTATTTTGATAACATCATTACGCCATGCATACGTCTGCATGCAACTAACCCTCTTCCTTGCAGGAAAAGACATGCGAGACAAATACCTTTTCTGTCACTATGGGTGGCATCTGTAAGCCCATTTCCAACAACTCTCCATCATCTCTCCAAATGGTATCCATAAGCCCACTCCCAAGTCAACACGTCAAGGGAAAATTTCTGGGCACTTTAAGTGTTCAATTATCTTTCACCTTCAAGTCACGAAAGGCAGATATGCCAATCTCACTCTTCAGGATCAAGAAGATGGAATAGGGGAAGCTGTTGTACCCCAAAATTTTCCCTCTCATTTCTAAGGTATCTTCTCACAAGTATTTTCAAAATCTCAAAGTTTGCACAAGCACAAAACAGACAAAAAGGGAAAAACAGATAAAAAATGATTTTTTTGACAAAATTGAATAAAAGCAACCTTGCTTCGACTCATTCATCCTTCGACATAACATTATGGCTTCTTCGAGCGAGCCTTGATTCACACGCTTCGATTGAAAATTTGGATTTCCTTCGAGCAAGCTTTCCGCAAGCTTCGACAAAGCATGTGGCCTCCTGCATGCAAGCTTCAATTCATGGAGCAATGACCTCCTGCAGGCAAGCTTCGTTTGGGCAAGGATTACCTTCTCACAAAGCTTCGGTTGGAGTATGGTTTCCTTTCAAAACAACATACGTCGAATCCAACTCTGGACCCCTTCATGCATCCTTTGGTCCACAAGTTTCATTCAAGCAATTTCCTTCTGCATGCTAGCTTCAACTGGGATTTATGACCTTCTGAAATATTTCTTCGATTCAGAGGGAAATGGCCTTCTGAAGGTTTTTCATTGACACAAAGCATGTGGCCTCCTGCATGCTGGTTTCGATTGCACCATTAAATTCTTACGTGTTTGTTTTGATTCACAAGGCATTGTCACCTGCATGTCTCCTTCAAATACACCTACATGTTGGTTTCGAATCAATCTTCAGGCTTGTTTCAAATCCATCTTTATGCAACTTTCGAATCCTCCTACAAACTTGCATGCACAAGGCAGGGGTTTCTCTCACGCTAGCACCCACAAAGCAATGATTCCCTTTTTAAATTACTTCGAATACACCTTCATGTCACCTTTGAATCCACCTTCAAGACTATTTTGAATCACCTTCATATCACCTTCGAATCCAACTGCATACCTTTCAACACACATAGCGTTGCATTATGACACACAACTTGGTGGCCCATTTGAAGGACTTGCCATGGTTGGGAAACAATTGGTTTTTGTTTACTTTTGAGTCTGGTCAAAGGGTTAGGCCTAAGTGATCAAAAGCAAGAAGACTCAGTGGCATATTCAGCTGAAGAGGACCATTCGAAGAACACACAGTTGGTCCATTTGAAGGACACACAATTGGTGGAAACGAATGTTGCTTTGTTAAGTCTGGTCTAAGGCTATAGAAAGATGAAGTATTCGATTCAAAGAGTCAAGTTCTCCATAGGTCAGGACATGTAGGCCTCCAACTTGTGCCTTACTCTATATTTAATTGTTCTTCAAGCCAACTTTCTCTTGATGACATCACTACCTTTTTAGAAAGTTCTTGAGCCTTGTGCCTGCCTCTTCTGCACACTTGCCCCCTATAAACTAGGAGCCACCCATCTCAACCATTGATTTTAGTACTTTTATCTTGGGATTATAAAAAGTTGACACAAGTGGATGTTGGCCTTTCAAAGAAACTATATTTTTTTCCTTCACAAAGCTGCTCATTCAAAAAATTTCTCTCTATGAATAGAGAGTTCATTTGCACATCAAAGAGGCTGAAAAAGAAAAAAAAAGAAGAAGAACGCTGAAGAAGATTTTGGCATATACTGTCTCAACCGGCGAGCAACCCATGCCAAAGTGCAGCAAGTTTTTTCGAGCAATGAGTATCGGGTCTCACAGTCGGTAAACTTTTTGCTAAGGTAGTAAATAGCATGCTCTTTTCAGCCAGACTCATCATGCTGCCCCAACACACACCCCATTAAATTGTCTAGCACTGTCAAGTATAAAATCAAGGGTCTTCCTTCAACTGGAGGCATCAAAATTGGTGGTTTTTGAAGGTATTCCTTGATTCTTTCGAAGGAGGTCTGGCATTCATCATTCCACTTTACCACATGATCTTTCTTCAGCAGCTTGAAGATTGGCTCACAAGTAGCAGTCAGATGTGAAATGAACCAGGTGATGTAATTTAGACGTCCCAAGAAACCTCTAACTTCCTTTTTTGTGCGGGGACCCGACATCTCCTGTATGGCTTTTACTTTTGCAGGGTCTACCTGAATACCTTTGTCACTGACAATGAAATCTAGAAGCTTACCAGACCTTACCCTGAAGGTACACTTGTTCAAATTTAACCTCAGCTTGTACGTCTTCAACCTGTTAAACAGTTTCTAGAGATGATCAAGGTGCTCTTCCTCAGTCTGGGACCTGGCTATCATGTCATCAACATAAAAACTCGATCTCATGGTGAATCATGTCGTGGAACAAAGCGACCATGACGTGCTGATAAGTTGCCCCAACATTCTTCAACCCAAAAGGCATTACTTTGTAACAGAAGATGCCCCACGCGTAATGAAGGTTGTCTTCTCCATGTCTTCAGTAGCCATCTTGATCTGGTTGTAGCCAGAAAAACCATCCTTGAAGGAGAAGATCTTATGTTGCACGGTGTTGTCGACTAGGACATCAATGTGAGGAAGTGGGAAGTCATCCTTGGGGCTTGCCCTGTTCAGATCTCTGTAGTTCACACACATCCGTACCTTACCATCCTTCTTAGGTACTGGAACAACGTTGGCAATCCACTATGGATAAGAAGTGACAGCTAAGAACCTTGCATCGAACTGTTTCATGACCTCTACTTTGATTTTCTCTGAAATTTCAGGACGCATACGACGAACCTTCTGCTTTACCGGAGGGCAGTCTTCTTTAGTCGACAGACGATGTACCACAATATCAGTATCCAAACCAGGCATGTCTTCATAGGACCAGGCGAAGATCTCAACATAGTCATGTAGCATCTGTATTAACCGTTGTTTGACACTAGGCTCCAGATTCACACCTATCTTAACCTCTTTCATGTCTTCCTCTGTACCCAAATTCACTTACTCAACTAGCTCTTCATGAGGCTGTATGGCCCTTTCTCCCCGCTGTAATAGCCTAGCAAGTTCTCCAGGCACCTCACAATCATCCTCACCTTTATCCTCGGCTTGGTTAATCGGATTTTTAAAGTCATAACTGAAAGTAGCAGAGTTGTTATCAATGGGATCCATAGTGGATATGGATGTGTAGTATGATACGTGAGTGTGTGTAAGAAAATAGTTATTTTGATAAAATGATAGATAGAAAAGAAAAACAAGGAGCACAAAATTTGTAATGCAAGAAACGTCCAATGCTTTATTAATGATATATGAAATGACAAATAATAGCCCTCACAAACAAAGCTAAGATGCCTCGGGCGAGGCATCGGGCCGTAAAGTTTCAAACTGTTTATTACAAATCTTAAAACAAAAGTCAATTACTGCGGAATAAAATAAACAGGTATGAAGTCCTTCGCCGTCTAGTTATTCAGTCCACCGTTGGCTGTTGGGTAAATCCAGTTGTCGATGTCTGAATCCTTTTCACTGTCCTCAATTGCATTAACTCCCTGATTGCTGATGTGTAGCGGAGGTCTTCCAATCCGTGCGCGCCTAACAGCCCTTTGAGCCCCTATAGTAAAGCCCAAACCAAATTTGTTAGTTTTGTGAGTGAAATCAGGGAGCTGACCCTAATTGGTACACCCACCTTCTTCAATTACAGCCCTGGTGTCTTTGAGAGAAGCCATCTTCAATGGAGGTTTGTTGGTAGTAACTTCAGTTGATGCCAAGATCTGAGGAACTTCTTCGAAATTCTAACAAGGCATTTCTATGTATTCCCCATCCATCTCTACGTAACAGAAGGAATTGAGATGACTCACCATGTACTCTTCTTCCCCTTGCACCGTGACAATCTTCCCCTTCACTGGGTACTTTAGCATTTGATGGAGCGTGGAAGTAACAGCCCCAACCCTATGGATCCAAGGACGACCCAACAAGCAAGAATATAATGGTCTGATATCCATTACATAGAAAGTGGACGCAAAAGTCTGAGAACCCACTTTGATAGGGATGTCCACCTCCCTGTGCACCATTCTTTTTTATCCATCAAAAGCCCTCACCATAATGTTACTCGGCTTTAAAGTCAAACCCTCACAATCCAAACGTTCTAACGCTTTCTTCGGTAGGACATTCAACGAAGACCCGGTATCTACCAACACATGGGCCATAGTGGTGCCCCTGCACTCAATCAAGACATGCAGAGAATCATTATGATTCCTTCCTTTCGGTGTCAGATCTGCATCTGAGAAACCCAACCCATTGTCAGTAGTCAGGATGGCCACGCAATCTTTGAACTGATCCGCTGAAGTTTCCTGAGGCACATGCGCAGTCTTGAGAAA